>BRXU01000045.1:12500-706536 GCA_030267565.1 Pleodorina starrii
CTTGGATAGTAAGCCCTGCATGTGTGTGTGCGTGTTTGTGCGTGTGTGTGCAGTCACACAAATACACATGTACGCAAACAGATAAGAGACAGGCACGCACATCGATACACCTCATGGACACCTCGCTGCATGTTGCTGCATGTCGCCTAAGCAAAAAAGTACTGCTGCAGGCCGTTCACCGTCCCCTCGGCCGGCAGCAGCCGCCGCGCCCGGCCCGCGCCCACCCCTGGACTGCTGCTGTTGGCGGCGGCGGCCGCGGCCTTCAGTGCCTGTGAAGCCGCGAGCACGGCACGTGGCGACGCCGCCGACGCTGCACTTATGCTGCTGTCATCCTCGTATCCCACCCCCACACCACTGCCACCATCGCCATCATCCACGCCCCCATCACCACCATCACCACCATCACCATCATCCCCGTGAATGGAAACACTGAGAGGCGTCGCCTTTGAGCCACACCCACCACCACCACCACCACCACCACCACCACCGCCACCGCCGTCACGACGGCCCGTCGATGCCGCAAGTGGCATCAGCTTGCACGTGGCGGGCAGCGGCGCAGATATGTGCGGCAGCAGCACATGCTCCAGGGAGGACACCGCGGCTGCCGCCGCCGCTGTGTCCGGAGCCCGGACCTGCACCACCGCCGCCGCGGCTTCCGCATTCTTCTGTTGCGGCCGCCGCAGCCCCTCTGCAGCCGCAGGGCTGCTGGCGACCTCGTCGGCCCATCGAACCGTGTGTGGTACAGCGGCGGACGCCGCCGCCGCCATCGGTCCTCCCCCCCCTCTGGCGGTCTCTGGTGCCGCCCTGGCCCTGGCCCCGGCCCCGGCCCTGTCAGGCACCGGGGGGCCGCTCCTGGAGCTCACCTCCCCGCCGACAGCCGTGTCAACAGACTGCAGCAGCAGCTGCAGGTTTCGGAGCCCCGATCCGCTGCTGGAGGCCGCGGCTGGCGGCGGGCTGGGCGCCTGCTGTGGCTGCTGGGTCGCCTCACGACTGCTTCCACTCACATGGCGGAGGCTGTCGCCGAGGCCGCCGCCGGCGCCGCCTTCTTCCGTACAAGCGGTGGTGCTGCCCCCACTCGCTCGTCTGCTGCCACTTGCACTGCCGCTGCCGCTGCTGCCCCGGGCGACGCCATTACTGGGGGTGCTGGTGGCGTTGGTGCCATTGGTGCTGTTGTTCGTGGCGTTGGTGGTGGTGTTGGTGGTGTTTGGATGCACATGGGTGCCGACGCCGTCAGAGTGCGCCGGCCGGGGCGGACGTCCGAAGGAGCCCTGCCGTGCGGCCGCCGCTGCCGCCAACGCCGCAGCAGCAGCGGCCTCCGCTGCCGCCAGCGGGTCCGTGGCCACCGCGGCGGCCAGCGGGGGGCGGCCCATGGCCGTTGGCAGAGCGCTCCGAACTACCGCGGCGGCGGCGGCGCTGGCGGCGCTGCTGCTGCTTCCGGGTGTCGTCTGCGGTGGCTCCGAAACCAAGGGCGACACGAACCCAACGGCGGCGGGGGGCGGTCGACCGTTCCCGCTGCTGGTTCGGCAGGCCCTGGAATCCAGGGAGGGCTGCCGAAGGGGCAAGGTAGAGGCAGCGGCGCTGGTGGGATTGTGCTGCTGGTGTTGCCGTTGCCGCACAGCCGTGTCGCCTGGATGGATGGATGGATGGATGGATGGGATGAGACGCGGGTGGGTGGGGCAGCGGCGGCGGGGTGCGTGGACACTCAGGTTGGCCCAGACGCAACGAATCAAGGTAGGGCTAGATGAGTAGCAATCAACGAACGAACGAACGAACGAACGAACGAACGAACGAAGGTAGGTAGGTAGGTGGTATGCATGGATTGCTTGGGCGGGCGAACCTTTGGCGCGTGGGTGGGGCAATGGTGGACATCCAAGAAGCACATACAGCAGCTGATGAAGGAGCTGACAGGAATGATGGACACGAGCTCGAGGACACAAAGCCAACATAACAGACCACATCCACATTCGCCACCAATACCAACCAGCCGTCAGCCAGTAGGCAGACAGGTAGGCAGGCAGGCGGGCAGGTAGCGAGAACGTAACAACAAAGACGTGCACTCGAGCACAAACACACAACCACGAACCCCAACGCGAACATCCCACCCACCCACACACACCCACACACCCACACCGGCGCATACGGTACCGTCTCATTAAACCCCGGGATGGAGACGGAGATTGGGACGTGGGGAGGTCGGCCCCTATCGCAGCCGCCGTCGGCACCCCGGGGGCACCCGATGATGTGATGCCCCGCGGGAGAGCAGACTGGCGACGACACCACCACAACCACCACCACCACCACAGCCCGGCTGCGACGCACCCCCAGACCCGCCATCCCTGCCGGCGGCCCCTGCCCCTACCCCTGCCCCTGCACCTGCTGCCCCTGCACCTGCTGCCGCTGCTGCGTTGGCGCTTCTGCTGGCAGGACGCGCACCCCTAGGAGCGGAGCTGGGCCTCTGCCGTACTGCCACCTGCCCACTGACACCGGCGGGCTCCCAGACGGCGGTCCGAGCACGTGACGTCGCCGCCGCGGCCGTCAGAGACGCCAGAGACGCCGGGTACAGCGGCGGCGGCGGAGGTGATCGCGACCTGAAGCCGGCATCGCCGCCGGCAGCAGCTGCAGCAGCAGTGGTGTTGTTCGGCCGCAGCCGTTGCGCCGATGCCGACGACGGCCGCGTGCGCGGAACAAAGGGCGGATCGGGATTTGGATCAAAAGCGGCGGCGGCGGCGGTGGAGGGCCCGGAGGTGCTGAGCTGCCGCGCCGACGCCGGCCGCGGGCGCGACACAAACGGCGGATCGCCGCTGCCGCTCCCAATGCCGCCGCTCGCCCCGTAGCGTCCGGAACCCGCGTACTCGATCCGGTCGGTGTAGGCACTGGCGGCCGGCGGCGGCGGCGGCGGCTGTCGTACAGGCGGTGCCGATGAAACGTGAATCTGTGTCCGGGGCTCTATCGACCCATTCGGTCCTCCCCCACCGCCGCCGCCGACGCCGCTGCCGGAACCGCTGCCGGTCCTCCGTGGGGCAGGCGATGCGCTAGAAGGTCGGGGCTGTGGCGGCGGCGGTGGAGCGTTGGCAGGTCGAATGCGGGCGGACGGCGGCGGCGGCATCGACATCACCCATGCGGCTGACGGCCCGGCCGGCAGCGACGTCGCTGTTGGAGGCGATGCAGCGGCGGTAGCGTCGCCGCTGCCGCCACGCTGCTTGGATTTCAGCTCCGATGGCACAGCCCTGCCGCTGCCGCTGCCGCCGCCACTGCCGCCGCCGCTGCCGACCCCAGCGGTGCCGCGGAGGTTTCCCAGGGCCTTGACGGGCTGCGGCCGCCAGGACTGGCTCGTTAGAGAGTACGACATTGTCGTACGGGAGCCCGACCGGCTACTGGTGGCGCTGGTGTACTGCTCGCTGTCCGGCGGCGTGAAGTCGTCGTACGTGTACTTGGTCGAGGTGGTGGCGTTGCTGGAGGAGCCAAAGGAAGCTGCCTTGGACCCCATGCCCCGACCCACGGGTCCGTCGCCGCCGCCTTCGCCGCCTTCACCGCCGCCGCGGCCGTTCCTGCCGCCCACGGCTGACCCGGGGCGAGAGCTGATCCGGCTGCTGGTGGCGCTGGTGTAGAGGTCGCTGTCCGGCGGCGTAAAGTCGTCGTACGTATACTTGGTCGAGGTGGTGGCGGAGCTGAAGGACCCGCCGGAGGCGGCGGCGGCGGCCGCCGCTGGCGGCGGCGGCGCCGGCGCCTCCGGCGCCGTGTTGCCGGTGGACCGCTGCAGCTGCCTCTTGCGGCGACGGAGCTGCGCCGTACCGGTGGCGGTGGTGGGATCCGGCCGCGGACAGCCCTCTCTCACCACGTCGTGCACGATGCGAAGTAGCGCCCGCTCCGCCGCCGTCGTACGGGTGGGGTGGCCGCCGGCCGCCTCCGCCACCAGTCGCAACGCCTCCAGGAATTGGGGAAAGGTCAGCGCCAGGCGCGACGGCCGGTGCTGCTGGCCCCTTGCGGCGCCGGCGCCGCCGCCGCCGCCGCTGCTGTACGGCAACGCCTTGGCGGCGGCTAGCCATGCTGCGGCGGAGTTGGGGCCCTGCACTTCGTGAAGCCGCGGCATGCCGCCGCCGCCGCCGCCGCTGGTTGCCATGGGGTGGCCGTCCGGTGGTGCCTGGTAGGCTGCCGAGCTGCGGCTGGGTGGCTGTTTGTCGCTGGGGGCTGCTCGGGCCTCACTGCTGACCACGGCCCCCAGAGAGTTGCGGGGCAGACCCAGCTTGGCGCCTCCCTCGCCCCGGGGGATGGGCAGATCGTGGATGCCTGGCGAGTGGGAGGGAGTGGGAGGGAGTGGGAGGGAGTGGGAGGGAGTGGGAGGGAGCGGGAGGGAGTGGGAGGGAGGGAGCGCGCTTCTTTATTCAGCTCGACAGTCACACCACCACCACCACCATGCATCCACACCACCACCATCACCGCACCCTACCTCAGCCGGTCCCAACCCATCCCAGCCCAAACTGAACCCCACCGCCCCTCCCTTTCCAGTTTCCAACCCCACGCCGTCCCCACCATCCAACCATCAACACAGACCCGGCCCCCACCGCCCCCGTCCATCCGCTGCACTATGTTGGGTTTTATGACCCACAACCACCACCCAGTCCCGCCACCCCACCGCCCCCACCGCCCACCCCACCCGAGCTGTCATCCGGGCAATACACGCCGGCGATGGAGGAGGCCTGCACGAATGCCGCCTCCAGGGTGGCCGGCGTCACACCCGACCCGTGGGTCGCAATCAGCTCCCGGATGGCGTCGCAGTCGCCGCACAGCCGCAACCAGGAACTCCTGGGGGCGGCGGGGGGTGGGGGGCGGGGTGGGAGTGCAGCGCCACGCATGCAGTGTGGGGCGTCCCGTGTTTTAGGTGGTGCAATGCGGTGCGGTGTGATGTGAGGGGGCGGGAGCGGGGGCGGGGAGGTCGCAATAGGGGTGAAACCGCAGCGAGGTAATGCGGCGGGGGAGGGGAATGGGGGAAACTTGGGCGCTTGGGCGCTTGGGCTGGGCCGGGCCGGGCCGGGCCGGGCCGGGCCGGGCCGGGCCGGGCCGGGCTGGCCGCAGTGCCGCGCATGCCGCTTGTGCTCTCTCCGGCGGCCTCACCACTGATTCATTGCCATTGTCTGTGGGAAATGAAAGTGTGCGGCACGGCGGCAACCGCCTGGTGGCTGGAGGCAGCGATACACACAAGATAGGACCCTAAATCCTTAATAACCCTAAAACCATTCAGCCCGTCACGACCACCACGTTGCCAGCCCCAACCCACACGCCTCTTCGAACCCCCCAGCCCCCCAGCCCCCCAGCCAGCCACCGCCCCTCCTCACATTTCCATAACACTCAAGGACCGAAACAGGCAGCAGCACGCGCCATACGCCGCCGGCTGGGAGCAGCACGCAAAGCCGCCGCCGGCGCAGCGCCCTCCCCCTCCACCTCCGCCTCCCACTGCCGAGGCAGCGGAGGATGCGGCGGGCGCGACCTCTCCCGAGCCTTCACCACCGCCCAAACCGCCGCCGCCGCCGCCGTTCCCCCCGGCGGCGGTGGCGCTAGCATCCGCCGCCTCTGCCGCAGCGGTCTCGTCCGGAAGCTTGTAAGACGCCGGTGGCATCTTGCCCTTGTTGTACATCACATTGTATCTGCAGCGTGCGGCGTTAGCGAGGGGCGGCACGCGTTTCCACGGCCGTTGGCCGCAAACGGTTTAGGGTTTTATGAGGTTGAGATTTGGGGGTTTGGGGTTTTAAGGGGTGTTCTTGTGTTCATTGCCGCGACGGAACAACGAACAACGGGAGGACGTAGCCGGCGCCGGCGGCCGCTGACCCGTGGGTCATTCCGGCGGTCCCAGACCGCCTCTAGCCGCACTCCCCCCACCTCCCCTCATCCCCACTCCCCTCCCCTTCCTCATCCCTCATGGCTCCACTCCCTCCCTCCCTCCCTCACCGGTGGAACGCGGCCCTCAGGTTCCTGGCGTTGATGAGCGGCAGGGCGGGCAGGAAGCGGCGGACCGGAGGGGGAATGCCCAGCGAGAGAAACAGCTCCTTGGCAAGGGGGAGAGCGGGGACGAGGGGGAGGGGGAGGGGAGGCAGGGAGGTGACTGGGGAAGGGGGACGAGACGGGACCAGACGGGACGAGACGGGACGGGATGGGACGGCAGGAGGGGCTGACGGGCATACACACGCCAGGCCAGCCCGCGCCATTGCCCACTCACTCACTCCACTCACTCCACTCACCTCCATTTGCGTCCAGTCCTCCAGTCGCCACCTGTGGCGCGGAGGGGAGGGGGCCGGAGGGGAGCGGGGAGGCATCAAACGACGGAGTGGACGGACGGACGGAATGCGGGCCGGGGAGTGGACCAGGCAGGGGAGGCAGGGGAGGCAGGAGAGGCAGGGGAGGAATCACATACACATACACCCGTACAAGCACGCGAGTCGTACCTCTGGTGCTCCAGGCCGCAGCTGCCGCACGTGTACGACTCCTTGGTCACGTCGCCCTCCAGCAGACTGACCAGGCCCAGGCGGGTGAGCTCAGAGGGCGGCAGGGGGGGCCTGGTGACCCGTGGGTCGGCCAGGTTGGGCGGCACCCCGCACGACACCACCTGGTACAGCGCCGCGTCGAGGCTGCCCATCTGTCCAGGGAGGGATGGGGAGGGAGGATAGGGAGGGTTGAGGAGGAAGGAGGGGAGGGGAGGAAAGAGGGTTGGGAGGGAAGAAAGGAGGGGGTGGACACCCAGCTGAAAGAAGCTTGTTTGCACCGCTCAAGCAGGCAAGACCCCAGCTTGCGTGAAGTAAAGCCGCCAATGGCTCCCGACCCCTCCGACCTCCACATACACACATAATATACGTCGCACACACAGACGCACGCACACACGCCCCCTTCCCAGCAAATGCAGGGCCCCCAGCTCCATCCGTCAATCGTTCGACCCAACCCCCTCCGGGTCCGTTCGCTGACGCCATCTCCGTCTCTTCGCTGCGGTATCTTCTTGATTACCTACCCACCCTACCCCCACCCTACCCTAACCTACCCCACCCTACCCCACCCTACCCCACCCTACCCCACCCTACCCCACCCTAACCTAACCTACCCCACCCTACCCCACCCTACCCTAACCTACCCCACCCTACCCCAACCACCCTAACCCCCCCGACCCACCCCCGACCCACCCTCTGCGCCGCCAGCATCGCCAGCGCCCTCACGAACCCCGCGAACTGCAGCCGCCCTCCCCCCGCCGGCTCTCCCATCTGAGCTCCCGTGTTGGCACCGCTGCCCGCACGGAAGGCGCCCATGCCGGCTGCGGGTGCCACATACAACACACAACACAACACAAGGAGGACATCAACTCCCCCATAGGTCAGGTCAGGTCAAGTTAAGTTAAGGCGCATCCATTCGTTGCCCTCCTGGCGTTGCGGGTCGTTACGGGCAATGCCGGGCCGTAACGAGGGGGGGGGGCTTCGTTGAGGGTGGTTCCCCCCAGGCAGGCAGGCAGGCAGGATCTTACGCCACATGCCCCGCATTCGGTTCGCACATACACCCACACACCCTCCATTCCCCACTAAATCCCCCCCAGGCCTCCGCCCAACCGCCGTGTCTCCCTCCACTCACTTTTCCCGCTCCCGACCCTCCCCACCCTCCCTCTCTTCCCCTACGACCTCCTTCCCTCCCCATGTTCGCCCCTTCCCCACCCTCCTCCTCTCCCCACCCATCCCCGCCACCCCCCCTCCCTCCCCCTCCCTCCCGCTCCTCACCCCGCGCAGCCTTGAAGGCGTACCGCACCCCCTCCGCCGAACCCCCGCCTCCTCCTCCTCCCCCTCCGCCTCCTCCTCCTCCGCCTACGAGGCCGTACTGCTCCGCCAGCCTGTGGAAGTGTGCCGCCGCCAGTCCCAGCGCCGGCCTCCTGGCTCCGTTGGTGAAGCCCACCTCCCCCAACAGCACCGCATGGAACTGGTTGTACAGGGGGCGCACACCTGAGGACACCCCGGGGGGGGGGGAGGTGGGGACACGTGGGGGGGGGGGCGCCGGGAGGGTGAGACCGTCGTGGTGGGCACCCCGGTGGGTGGGTGGCTGGGTGGGCGCACCCACCCGCCCACCCGCCCGCCCTCCCAATCCCCAAGTCACCCAGCGGGTGCCGCTCTTCCCCCTTTCCCTTTCCTGGATTGCCTGATCGACACCCAACTCAGTCCCCGCCCCCCCGTGCATGTCCCCTAAGTGCCCCCTTTACGGCATCTCCCTCCAAGCCCCCCCTCCCTCCCTCCAAGCCCCCCCTCCCTCCCTCCCTCCACCCACCCGTCACCGCACAGAATGCGTCCCGTATGGGTATCAGCGCCGCAACCTCCGTAAGCAACCACACAATGAAGTCCTGCAGCGATGTGGGGGCGGAAGCGGAGGACAGTGTGGGGGCAGCGGGGCGGACAAAACCCTAGAACCCGTCACCTCCTCTCAACCCCCATCCGCACCCCTCCACCCTCCAACCCTCCACCCGCACCTGTTCCCTGCCTCACCCCCACGTCCCCCCCCCACCTGAGCCACACCCACCTATCCGTGGACACCCCCGCCCCCGCCCCACCCCCACCCCACCCCACCCCCACCCCACCTGCGCCCCGATGCCGCCGCTGCCCTCCTGGTCCGCCCGCTGCATGTGCTCGCGAACAAACACGTCCACCAGCGCAGGAGGCACACCCTCCTGAGGTGTGGCGAGGCGATGCGTTGCGGTGCGGCGAGCCGGAGGGAAGGGGAGCCAGATTGGAGCCAGGGGGTTTGGGTGGAGGAGAGCCGGGAGGGGAGCCAGGGGGCGGCAGCGGGGCAGCAGCAGCAGCAGCATCGGCAGCCCCTATCCCCACCCAGGGGTGCACACAAGCACACACACATAGGTAGGCAGCCGAGGCGCTGGATGGTAAGCAGCCAGCGGCAGGCGGGCCGGGCCACCACCGGGCCGGGCCGGGCCAGCACACCCTGAGGGGGGGAACAGGGCTCACGGGGGTGCTGCAGGTGCATTGGCGCGATAAAGGTCAGGGGCAGAGGCACCAGCGTGCGTGCGCGTTGCTCTGCAGACACCGGGGGAGGCGGCGGCGGAGGAAGCGGTGGGGGAGGGGAGAAAAGGTACACAGCCGGGCAGCGGTGCGGGGCGATCAGAGACAATGACGGTGTGCGCACGGGAGCAACGACGGTGTGCACCGGCTGCAGCCGCTGCCCGAAGCGATCAACCGACAAAAGCTTCCCCGGCCCCTTGGAGCACCATCGGCCTGGTTCGGGGAACCCACCAGCAAGTCCATGTCCATCATGAGCTCCTTCATACGGGTGTACGACAGACTGTACGAATCGTTGTCCGAAGACCGCGAAGCATACTGGGAAACAGAGGACGCAAGGGGAACGGCAGTTCCGAAATGAACGAGGGCTCAGAGGCTGGCTCCAGGAAGGAGTCTGCGCAAGCACGAGGCCGCGAACTGGCCGCGCAACCCGTTCCGCCCAGGACAAGCGGAGAGCTTTTCGCATCAAGTATGCGCGTCTGTCAGCTGACGTAGTTTACCAGTCGGAATAAGCTGTAGAGCAGATACGCTCCACGCTGCTCCTGCTCGGCAACCGTTGCCATGGCTTCGACCGTTCGGGAACACCTCGAGGATTAGAACAGCTTCGCTATATTATTGTATGCATTGTTTAAAACTCTCAAAACGGCGCTGTACAAACATGCCCAACCCTAAACTTTACACCTGCCGTCGTGGTGAGCTGGAGCTTGTCCCATTAACCCTACAGATTTTGGATACTGAGCAACATGTGGGATAGAGATCAACAATCAAACAAACAGTTACACGGATATTGCAGGAAAGTTTTCTTTGCGATATCGTACATTCCGACGGAGAGTAACCGACGCGCCGTCAGCTTGTCGCCAGTCTTAGCACTTCCGGCTTAGACCAATGCAATTACGCTACCACATTTCGCAAATTGATCGGTGAAAAACCGACACCGTGCGACTTCTACCCTGCCTGTCCAGGACGCACGTGCGCTCCTCCAAAACAGGCATGCAAGGACCATGCCAATCAACGGCCTCTGCTGGAGTATGACCAGCAGCGCTCTGTCAGCTGCTCACGACGTGCGCACACAAGACCGAGGGTTTGGCAGCTCCCGGCCGGGCTCTCGATGGATTGGCAAGATGCAGCTGCGCGGGTCACCCCACCTTGGATCGCTTGGAGGCGACAAAAGCTGGCCAGCCGACAGGAGTCAAAGCTAACGATAGCCAATCGGCTGGCACGCACGCAGGCACTCAGGCACACACGCATGCGCGCATACACCAAGCGGCGCTGCCCTATCCTTCCGGTCGTGCCCGTCCAGCGGCCCGTGGGCCGGTCCAGCGGTCCCGAAGCTTCGACATCGTCGCTCCAAAGCACGCCATGCCCCAACAAAAACCAAAGACCGAGCCTGATAACCGTAGCGCTGGAATGTGCGCGGCAAGTTGGGCGCTGGCGAGTCAGGATCGACGGCTTGCTTACGGACGGCTGCAAGCAGCGACCGGTAACGTCCAGTCCCGCACGTATGGGCCGTCAGGTCACCACCGCCGCCTGGCGGACCTGGGACCCCTTTCAAAGCTCTCTCTCTCCCCACTCTGTACAAGGCCGCAGCAGGACCACACCGCCCAAAAAATCTCGGAAAACAATCATCCCGGGGCCCCATAACCCTCCCATCTTCGTCCGTTCTCTCTCTTCTCCTTCTCTTCCTCCCTAACTCGCTCGCATCCCCACTCCCTGCCTCTCCTTCCCTCGCATCCCCTTTCCCACTGCAAGCGGTGCGGCGCAGACAGCTCAGCACAGCTCAGCACAACATAAGGCCCAGACAGCGCATGCAGCGCCAGGCGCCCTAGCTAAAACGCCAGCGAGCGCAGGAACTCCGTCGCCACAGCCCGACCCCGCGAGTTGACCGCCTGCTCAGGGCCAAGGGGCATCCGACGGCGGGGGCCACGAGGGGAGGGGGCAATCTCAACAAAAAGGGGCAGGATAGGCGCGATGGGGGCGGGAGGGATGTGTGGCAGGCGCGATGGGGCGGGCTCAGTGGCTGCGTGGCGCCGTGCGGCGCTGGCTGGCTGGCTGGCTGGGGGCGATCCGGGCGGGCGCTGACTGCGCGTGGATTGGATTGGCGGTCACGCGGTCGCGGGACAGATTTAAGAAAGCAGATACGCAATAGCATCTGAGCTCAACGCAACCCATTCGGCGCCACCAGAACGGCACCCGGTGCCAGCCATCCGACCCCAACACCGCCGTCTCCACGGCGAACGACGCCCACCGCCACGCCCGCCCTTCCTCAAGTCAACGCCGCCTTCCACGATGCATTTAGCACCTCGCATACGGCACACACGCCTGTGCCGTACAATAGTACCCTCACCAGCTTCATGGAGCTGATCTCCACGTCCATCTCCTCGATGAACGCAACCTGGAGCGCGGGGGGGGGGGCGAGGCCGGCTGTAGATAATGAGCTCGGTGGAGCCCGGGAAACGGTGGGGTTTCATGTGCCACACGCGCACGGCTTAGGTGCTTGTGTCGGCAAACCAGCACTGCAGCATGCGGGCGTTTTCCGTGGGACATGGCAAGGCACATGCATGCTGCATCGTGGGGTGCGGATTTAAGCCCCGGACCTACCACAAAGTCCACCAGTCTCGGCCTGCCGTATGCTAGGAGGTGTTGGTCCGTAATGAGGAAGGAGACATCGTAACCCTCCACGGGAACACGCCGCAACACCTCCAGCATCTCAGCGCGCTGCATGAGGAAGCGGAGGTACATCTTCACCAGCTCCTCCTCGAGCATGTCCATCTGGCCGATGCGCAGGCTGACGCGCACGGAGTTTATGGACGGCTCGATTAGGCACCGCTCCTTCTCCGAGCGTGCGATGGTAACAGGCGGCAGCAGGAGCTCCGGGTTATCGCGAGACTCCACCTCCGGCTTGTTGTGCCTCTCCACGTTCTGACAGGGAAAGGACTGGATGCAAAGCGCTTTGTTCAGTTCCGTCCTGATATTGTTGGTATATGGCCTCAGCGAAAGCGCCATAGCTAAATCCAAGCGATGTATTCTATCCCAAGTAAGTAAGAGCGTAGAGCGTAGAACTCTGACTTACATTGTCTTGCATTAATAATTAAAGCAGGAAACTAACCGCTAGGCAAAGCTTTTCACTTGTACTTCCGTGCATCACAATTTGGCTTGGCCTTCAACACATAATTTAGACGGCTGAGACTGTATGTTGTGCACCTAACTTCTGTCCTCCCGCCAACGGTGACGTACATTATGGACGAGCCTTTGACGTCGGACAGCAGGGGCCAACCGAACCGTCGACCGGGAACACAGGAAAATAGTGTGCTTCATGGAAATTGCCTTACGTTGAGACACCAGCTATAAGATGGCAAAGGCCAAGCCCAAGGCCGCCGCCGCAAAGGCGAAGACGGCGGTTCTGGCGGCCCAAATGAAAGCCAAACCCAAGAAGCCCAATCCATTTGAGCTAAAGGGATCGAAAGGGCACTTTGACACTATCGGCAGGCGGCTCAGCGGCAAGAAGCAGAACGTCATCCAGGCCCGTCAAGAGGCCGTCAATCGAGTGCGTGCCCGCTGCGGCGAGCGTGTGGGCGTGGAACCCTAGCAAATTCTCACGATGACCAGTCGTTACGTGCTACGCCTTGCAGAGGAAGAAGACGCTCTTGGTGGAGTACCGGCAGCTCCGAAAGGCTAACACTTTCGTGGACAGGCGCTTTGGCGGTGAGTCTTGGAGTAAACCCCCCATCAGCTCCGTATAATCGCGAACGACCTGATTGGTGCTAGCGCCATGGCTCGGTTTTTCGTAACTCATAGGGCGTGTTTCGGAGCCCCCCCAAAATGCCACTCGCAACAGCCTGGGAAAGGCCCTTGTCCCTAGAGCGGTTCTCGCCGGCCGGCACTCGAGCCGCAACGACAGATGCTTGGGGCCTGACGTGGCGGGCGGGTGACTACCGCCCGCAATTGCGTCCCGTGCCAGCACGCCGCATTTTAACGGCACAGCACAGGATCCCCCTCTTTCCCACGCACGCACTACAGCACCCACGGCCGACAGAGCGCCGGGAAGGAAGTCATTTCGTTGCATGGGCTCGGCGGTGTTTGCACACAGCACACAGCACAACGACCCGCACATTGCTGTGCCCCGCGCATTTCAGTGCTTTCATGAGTCGGCGCTGACACATTGCCCGGACAGCCGGGACATTCCGGAATGATGAACAGACACACGATCTGTTGCCTTCCTGTTGAGCCCCCCTTGAAGGGGTCTCTGATGCAAGTTCTACACGAGATTGCTGACCGGAAAAAAAGAGCCTCGCTTCGCCGCTGCAGATGCACGCACGCGCATGCTCAGCATTTCCAAAAACGCCCCAGGCTAGGCCCCACCGCCCCACACCCGGAATGATGAACAGACACACGATCTGTTGCCTTCCTGTTGAGCCCCCCTTGAAGGGGTCTCTGATGCAAGTTCTACACGAGATTGCTGACCGGAAAAAAAGAGCCTCGCTTCGCCGCTGCAGATGCACGCACGCGCATGCTCAGCATTTCCAAAAACGCCCCAGGCTAGGCCCCACCGCCCCACACCCGGAATGATGAACAGACACACGATCTGTTGCCTTCCTGTTGAGCCCCCCTTGAAGGGGTCTCTGATGCATGTTCTACACGAGATTGCTGACCGGAAAAAAAGAGCCTCGCTTCGCCGCCGCAGATGCACGCACGCGCTTGCTCAGCATTTCCAAAAACGCCCCAGGCTAGGCCCCACCGCCCCACACCCGGAATGATGAACAGACACACGATCTGTTGCCTTCCTATTGAGCCCCCCTTGAAGGGGTCTCTGATGCATATTCTACACGAGATTGCTGACCGGAAAAAAGAGAGCCCGGCGCCGCCGCGGCCGCAGATGCAAGCACGCACATGCCCAGCATTCCGTAAAAGTGCCCCAGGCTAGGCCCCACCTCCCCACACCCGGAATGATGAACAGACACACGATCTGTTGCCTTCCTGTTGAGCCCCCCTTGAAGGGGTCTCTGATGCATGTTATACACGAGATTGCTGACCGGAAAAAAGAAAGCCCGGCGCCGCCGCGGCCGCACATGCACAGCACACCTCTCTTGACCCGCCCCCTGCCCCCTTCCCTCGAACCCAACCCTCCACAGAGACCGATCCCGAGCTGACGGAGGCGGACAAGGGACTGGCGCGATTGCAGGCGCAGCGCCTGAAGCAGCAGCAGCAGCAGGACCGCCTGAAGAAGAAACGTGAGCACGGGTCTCTCCCTCCCTCTCCCCCATGAGTGGGGCAGGGTGTGGGGGCGGTTGTGGGGTAGGGGTCGGGTGGGGACCGGACGCAAAACACTGATCTGGGCTGGGCCGAGCCCTGAGATCGGCACGGAAGGGGCCCATATGTAGGTTTATTTATGACTCCCACACGGGGGCATGCTGTCGCAACACACGCACGCACGCGCACACGTAAGACTTTTAAGGAAGAGTGTGGTGTTCAATAGGCGGTGGTGGCGACTGGCGCGGGCCACAAGCGCCACCAGGGCAGCAGAGTTCGGACGCTGGCCGCATTGCCGTACCGCCGTACTCACGTATCTTTCTCGCCCGCAGGCGGCTCCAAGTTCACGCTGAGCGAGGGCGATGACGGCGGTGAGGGGCTCACCCACTTGGGTCGCTCCCTGTCGGATGCGGATCTGCGCAATCTCATGGATGTGAGTAAATGCGACTCTATTTGGGTTTGATCCGGTTTGATCCTGGATGGTTGCATAAGTGGTAATGATGGGGACGGGCAGCAATGAGCCTACATACATACTCGTCAGTCGCTTAATTGTGGAAATGAGATAAGAGTAGAATCGGGCAAACTAACCAACTTTCGTGCCCTTGCCGTACCCGTGTCGTGTCGTACTCGTACCTCGCGCAGCGGCCCGAGTTTGACGACCTGGACGAGGAGATGGTGGAGGAGCTGGTGGCGCAGTACCACTTCGGAGGCGGCGGCGGTGGAGAGGGAGGGGAGGGCGAGGGCGAGGAGGGCGCCGCTGCCCGGGGCCCCGACGGAAAGCCCAAGACGCGCAAACAGGTCGGTGGGCGGGTGGTGGGTGGTGGGGCAACTCACTGCCTTCCTCCCTCTCCCCCTGCCCGCTTTGCACTGATACACTCCCTCACTTCACCTCACCTCACACTCTCCCCACCTCACCCCCCACTCCCCCCTCGCTCACACTCGCTCGCTCACCCAACCCCCCCCCCCCACCCCCACCCCCAGGTGATGGAGGAGATTATCGCCAAGAGTCGCATGTACCGGGCTCTCAAGGCCAAGCAGCGGGAGGAAGACGAGGCGGCGCTGGAGGCCATTAACCAGGAGTTCAGACAGCTGGTGGCCTCGGCGACGCTGAACCGACTCATCAAGGCGCCCGGGGAGAACAAGTGGGTGATGAGCGCTGTGGGGTGGGTGCGTTTGTTTGTGTGTGGGTGTGGGTGTTTGCAGGATTTGGGTTTTCGGCTGTTTCCTTTTGCTTTTGCTTCGCCGCTCCACATTCCCTTTGCCGCACCTCGTCACCCTCCATCTGTGTAATGTGTATGTGTATATACCATGTGTGTGTAACTGTGTATGTGCTTATACATGTTGACGTCTGCAGGGGCGTCAAGGTGAAGGCGGACAACCCCGACGATGCGGCCTACGACATTGCCGCCCGGGAGCTGGCCTTTGAGTCCAAGGGCGCGGCGGGGGAGCGGACGCTCTCTCCCGAGGAGCTGCAGGAGAGGGAGCGGCAGCGGCTGGAGAAGCTGGAGAAGGAGAGACTCAAGCGCATGCGGGGGGGAGGAGATGACGAGGATGAGGATGATGAGGGCGAGGAGGAGGGGGAGAGCGGTGATGATGGCGAGGGCCGGCGGGGCGGCAAGCGGCGGCGGGAGATGCAGTCGGGTGCGTGCGTGTGTGTGTGTGTGTCGGGAGAGGGGTTGCGTGCGTGGGCGCTGGCGGGTCCGGGGTGTGTATGTGTGTGTGTGGGGGGGGGGTCGTGGGTTTGTTGGTGTGTGCGGGTATGTGTGCCGCTTTGCGTGGGTTTGTGTCCACATGTGTCCATATGGTTGGGGGGTGGAAGGGGTTGTGCGCTTCGTCGCCGCAACCACCGCTCCGACAAAGTTTGTCCACCCTTGTCTCTCTCTCTTGACAACCGCCCCGTCGCTTCGAAACCCAAAACACACGCAGGCGATGCACTCGGGGACGACTATGACTCGGAGGGCTCGGAGGGCGATGACGACGACAACGAGGGCGCGGAGGAGGACGAGGGCGAGGAGGGTGACGGTGGTGGGATTTCGGAGCTGGACCAGCGGCGCATGAAGGCGGCGGCGGGCAACCACCCGTTGCAGGTGGGAGGGAGGGTGAGGGTGAGGGAGGGAGGAGAACGGGGGACAGGTGAGAGAAGGGATGGGGGAAGTAGCGGCGCTGGAATTGGAACCCACCACTACTACTGGGCCCATCTGTCTTTGCAGGAGACCTTCCGAGCTGCGGCGGCCGCCCTGGCCAAGAAGTACGGCGTTGAGGCGCCCGTGAACCCCTTCCTGGAGGAGGGCGAGGAGGAGGATGAAGATGAAGAGGGCGAGGAAGAGGAGGGCGAGAGCGGGAGCGGTGACGGCGAGGAGGAGGAGGAGGAGGGCGAGGACGATGACAACGATGAAGAGGAGGAGGTTTCGGAGGAAGGTACGGCAAGGCACGGAACACCAACGAACAACTAACCACCGTTTCCGCCTGTGCGCGCGCCACCTCGCAAGTAAGCCTCCAGACTCTGCGCCGCGTGTCATCATAGTATCTTTTTATCGGCCTTTCGACTTGACGGTCGAAGGTGGAAGGTGGACTGCCAACCCTAAGCTGTCCGCCCATTACCTCGCGTGTTTCCCATCGGAAGTATCGATCCACCACCACCACCACCACCACCACCCAACGTTGGTGCCCCCTCCAACGTTTGTACCCTCCCCCCTCATCATCATCAAGAGTACCACCAACCTCCCCTCCCTCCCCCACCCGCCCCACCCACAGAGCAGCTGGAGCAGCGACGCAACCCCGCCCATCCGCCGTCCACCTCTCGTCCCGGCGACGGCGAAGGCAACGCCGCCGCCGCCGCCGCCGGCAAGAAGAAGGCTCCCGCCGCTGCCGCTGCCGTTGCCGTTGCCGCCAAAGCAGGCAAGCCGCTGGAGGGCCCCTTGGACCTGCCGTACACCATCCCGCTACCTTCGTCGTACAATGAGTTTGCGGCGCTCGTCAACGGGCGGCCCGCGGAGGACCTGGCCACCGCCATTGGTCGCATCCGCGCCTTCAATGCGGTTGCCCTGGCGACTGACAACAAACGGAAGATGCAGGTGTGTGGTGCCGTGGGTCCGTGGTCTCGGAGCTGGCCTCCATCACATCCACCCATCCTGGATTAATAATTGAGGGAAGGACAGAAGACTCGAATGGCAAAGTGGGCGGCGGCGGCGGCGGCACCCGGGGGCATTGGGGGCGTGCCTTTATGGCTCTTTCCGGAATGATGAACAGACACACGATCTGTTGCCTTCCTGTTGAGCCCCCCTTGAAGGGGTCTCTGATGCATGTTCTACACGAGATTGCTGACCGGAAAAGGAGCCTCTCGTCGCCGCCGTAGATGCACACACGCACATGCCCAGCATTCCACAAGAACTCCCCCCGCCCAGGCGAGCCTATGCCGCCACCGCACCACACCCGGAATGATGAACAGACACGATCTGTTGCCTTCCTATTGAGCCCGACCGCGGGCCCTGATGCAACAAACACGTTTTACACGAGATTGCTGACCGGGCCTTATGTGAAGGCGGGACCCATCTCCCGCCGGTTCCCTACATGTTGCGCTGTTGGCTTCCCGGTTGCTTTTACCCGTCCCCGTATGTGTGTGTGATATTATAGCACATGCGCCCTCGCATCTCGTCCATTGGCCCCTCCCTTTGGCCCGGTAATTGGAATGATGAACAGACACACGATCTGTTGCCTTCCTATTGAGCCCCCCGTGAAGGGGTCTCTGATGCATGTTCTACACGAGATTGCTGACCAAATCCGGAGCCGCGCGGTGCCGATGACTCACCCGCCTGCACAGCACCGCTTTGTTGCCCATGCGGGCCCCTCCGTTCTCCCCGTTGTCGTCCTTTCACTTTCTTCTGCTACATTACCGTTTACGGGCTCCGTCCTATACGTGGAGAGCCCCCCCATCTCACATGCCGCAACACACCGCGCCGCACGCAGGAGCTGTACGGCATCCTGGTACAGCACTTTGCGCTGGAGGCCGGCAAATCGCCGCTGCCGGTGCCCTCGCTGGACGTACTCACCAGGGTCCTCCTGGAGTTGACGCCCGAGGTGCCGTACTATGCCGCCACCGTCGCCCGCGCGCGCCTGGGCCGCATGTCTGAACAGCTGACGGCGGCGCTCGGTGGCGCGACGTCGTCTCCTTGGCCGCCGGCTCGCGTGGTCCTGCAGCTGAAGCTCTTTTCGGCGCTGTTTCCGACGAGCGACAGACGCCACCCGGTGCTGACGCCGGCGGCGTTGCTGGTTGGTGAGTGGTTGGGGATGGGGGGGTCCCGGGGTGGCGGTTGGGTCGGGGTGTGCCTGTGTTGGGGTGACGACAGGCTCTTTCCGGAATGATGAACAGACACACGATCTGTTGCCTTCCTGTTGAGCCCCCCTTGAAGGGGTCTCTGATGCATGTTCTACACGAGATTGCTGACCGGAAAAGAACGGGCCCGGCGCCGCCGCGGCCGCAGATGCACGCACGCACATGCCCAGCATTCCCGATAACGCCCCAGGCTAGGCCCTACCGCCCCACACCCGGAATGATGAACAGACACACGATCTGTTGCCTTCCTGTTGAGCCCGACCGCGGGCCCTGATGCAACAATCACAAGAATACTGACCGGGCCTTATGATAAAAACAATACAATTCATTTCCCGCATTCCAATCCCCCTCAAAACGGTAGTCCACCCACACCCACACCCCTCTCTCCACCTCCCCTCCCCTCTACCGTCCCTCCCCACCCGCAGGCAAGTACCTGAACCAGTGCGTGGTCAGCAACCCCCACGAGGCGGCCCTGGGGCTGTGTCTGTGCGGCCTCATGACTCACCTGGCCGCACCCGCGCAACGGACCACACCCGAGGTCCTCGTCTTTCTGCGCGACTGCCTGGCGGCCCTCCTGCCCGCCGGACTGGCGGCATGCTCGTCGTTGCCGGGGCCGGGGGCGGGGGCGGCAGCAGGGCAAAAGGGCAAGGAAGCCGGGGCCAAGAAGCGGAGAGGTGGCGGCGGCGCGGGTGCAGCGGAGAACGGCAGCGGCGGCGAAGCCGCCGCTGCGGTGGCGCCGCCGGCACCGCAACAGCAGCAGCAACAGCGCGACCCCGACGCGTTTGTCAGGTTTGCGCCCGGGTGTTTGGCGCTAGGTGGCAACGCGGCGGCGGAGCTGCCGCCGCCGCCGCCGGCGCTAGACCTGTACGGCGTGCTGGGCATGTCGTCCAGCGACCCGCGGGTCGGTGGCGAGGCTTTCAAGTTGGGGCTGCTGCGAGTGGCGCTGTGCGGCGTGCGTCGCGCTGCGGCGGTGGCGGCGGAGTCGGGCCTGGTCTGTTTCGAGCAGCTGTTTGGGCCGCTGCGGTCGGTTGTTTCGGAGCTGAGCCGGATTGACGGGCGGCTTCCCGAGGAGCTCCGAAACCTGCGGTGAGTGTTGGGAGGGGTTACCCCAAAAACGGTCCCCAGGCTAGCTGCCGCCACCGCGCATACCCGGAATGATGAACAGACACACGATCTGTTGCCTTCCTGTTGAGCCCCCCGCGGAGGGGTCTCTGATGCATGTTCTACACGAGATTGCTGACCGGGCCTTTTGCACCGCGTATCACATATCACGGCAAATCGGCGCAGGCAACCCTCGCCCTGTTGAGGTCCTGTTGGGGCCCCCTCTGTCTGTCTGTCTGCCGTTCCTTCGGACCAGACCGCCGCAGGAGCAACCACCCACCGCAGCCCACACATCCCCACCGCTTGCCCCTATCCCCCGCCACATCCTAACCTCGCCTCTCCTGCCGCCTCTTCCTCCTCCTCCACCCCCCAACAGGGCGTCGGTGCAGCAGCAGCTGGTCGCGGCTTCGGCCACCTGTGTCGCCAGCCGCCGGCCGCTGGCGCATCCCGGCCGCGCGCGGTCCGGCGGCGCCGCCGCCGGGGTCATCCCCGCCGCCGCCGTGCGCGAGTTCAACCCGCGCTTCGAGGACGGTTTCGTGTCGGGTCGCGATTACGATCCCGACCGGCAGCGGGCGGAGGCGCGGCGACTCAAGCGGGCTCTGGTCAAGGAGCGGAGAGGTGGGTTTTGGGGCTTGAGGATTTTAGGGGTTTGGCCTGGTGGGTCCCGGGGTCCTGATTGGGAGGGGCACGGTGGGCGGATTGGGCGCTCGGGTGGGGCACTTCTCTCTCTCCCCCCTCCTTACCCTTCCCCGCGCGTGTTGCCCCCTTTCCCCACCCCCACCGCCACCAGGCGCCATCCGCGAGCTGCGCCGCGACTCGGTGTTCATGGCGGAGGAACGCGACCGCGAGACTGCCCGCGTGGATGCGGAGCGGCTGCAGAGCGAGCGCCAGTTTTACAGCGAGCTGCAGCGGCAGGAGGCCGATCTGCGCAGCGGCGGCCAGGGCGGCATGAACCCGCACCTCAAGAAGAGGAAGGGAGGAGGCGGCAAGCGGTAGTGGTGGCAAGAGGGCTGTGGGAGCCGCGGCAGCGGTGGTGGTGGTGGCGGTGTTTTGTTTGCTTGGGGAGGTGGCGGTAGGGGGGGAGTTGGCTGCAGTGGTGGCGGTAGGGGGGCTGTATTTGCGGTTGGTCCTGTGACACTTGGGGCTCGAGGAACGGATGGCGCCCCTCCGAAGAGGCTATGCCCCCTTCCCCTCCCCTAAATGTACACGAGTATAAATGTATATGAGTACATACACACCACAGACTCAAATCAATGTCCTTCACCGCATCATTCAGTAATCCTTTGTCTGTCGAATCTCCAACGTCACTGTACGGTCACTCACGCGAACTTGTACCTGTATGGTTTTCGTGACCTCATGGGGATCTTCTTCTCTCCGATGGATTCCAAGTGAGCGGTCAGCTGTAGCAGTGTTCGCGGGTGATACACTATCGTTTTGCGAGGGGATACGGCGCACAGTGTGGATAACGTCCTGGGGCTGAGGTTCCGAGAAGCATCGGTTCCGGTCGGAATGCCCCAACCTTGATCATAATCCAGGCCCATGCCCACGTGTTCCTTCTTTCAACACGTGCATAGCCCTGCACAAAGCCCTACAACCCGTCCATGTGATGTGACTGTTATGGGCGTAGGGCGTCGCACTGCCTTCACAGGCTCGAGTCGGTTGCGCCTGAAGGCCATCCCAAACTCGGTGTGAGCGAACGAATCAAATGGGAAGAGATCTGTACATGTGTGTTTACAGATGGCGTAAACAAAACGGCGTGAGCTACAACGCTTTGATTAATTGGCTGCGGCGCGGTTCAGCTTGGCTTCACCTTCACCGATTTTGGGGTATTTTTTTGCGCGAAGCACCCCTTGGTTCCAGTTCCACTTTGCTTCCCCTACCGCTAGCCTCATTAGGTTGTTGTCATGCCAAACGCGAAGACACGACGATATGGGCGACCGCTGCGAGGCTATATTACACGGCTGACCTCACTACCTCCACCTGCTTCGTTCAAGTCACGACATGAAGCCGCGACCAACTAAGCTCCAACGCAACACCACCGGACAAAAATGGGGCAGACACAATAACTTTCTTCTCTCTCAGCGCACACATGAAATGAGCACGTCACGCAGCTTGACCGCTTAAGCGCCCAGCTGCGAGGTCGAGATGATCAGGTTCACGCCGACGGCCAGCAGAACCAGAACCAGGCCGGCCCTGCGGGGTGCAACAGGGAAATCACGAGGGGTTAATATTTTCAGACATGTAGGATGCTCGCAAGCCCATGGGGGGAAACCCAAGGTCGAAGCCCATGAATCTGAAGACCCCGCTACCCTGCCGGAATAGCTCGAGATTCACTCCACGCTGTAGTGCCTCCCAGAACACCTTTCCCCGAAAACGGACGCAAAATGACGATAATACCGTCATCGCACGCCCCTTTTCCCCGTTGTCAAGCTCCAAAGCCGCGGATTTTAAATCTAGCCTCCTTACCAAGCGATGAGGCCCTTGGCGCCCAGCTTGTACGAGTCGCCCGACTCTGTCCACAGGTCCGGGGTGTAGATCGGCGAGTAGCCGTCCACGTTGGCGCCGTACTTGTCCTCGAAGCGGAAGACGCCGTAGCCCTGAGCAAGGATGGAGGCGCAGGCACAACTATGTCAGCAATGAGGATCAACACTCCGCATCCTGCCGCGCGACTAGCATTATGCAGTGCGACAACGAACAACTACATTCCATAGAGAGTTATAATTTTACCGCGCGTATATGTCGCGCCATCGCGGAAGCGCGCCGGTGTTTACAACCCCGCAAGGAAACGACCTTGTCCCTCGCCGCAACGCACGACCTCACCTTGCCCTTGCGGCCGGACGCGTCCCTCCAATCCTTCTTGTTCATGAAGCGGGACTTGCCCATGAGGTTCATCTTCACGACATCATCCTCAATGGAGTTCAGGCCGACCTTGGTGATGTCGGTCTTGCCGCTGCTGGCCACAGGCTTCACCGTGCGGCGCGAAGACACGCGGGGCCTGCAATATGTTCAGGGCCCCATGCGGCATAGGTGAGAAGGCCATCCGCTCCGACTGCACGAGGTTTACTGCGAGCCAACCTCGCCCCTAAGTGGACATATTATTTTCTTGAAGATTAGATAGATGGGACTTATTTCGTTTAGATTCAAGGTCATCAGATCCTAACGCGCTGGTGCGCTGCCTGAAGCTGCCACGTCGTCTACGAAGTTCCATTGGCTGAGACCTACCGCAGGGGGGCCAGGCCGCGAGGAGCAAGCTGCATGGTGGCCATTGTGATATGGAGGTTGGATGTCGTTGCACGATGGAACGTCTTTGGCAGCTCGAGGCGGCCTCTTTGTGCCGCTCGGATGTGGGTGTGCCGTACAAAGATCGCAAAGGGCCCTGCAAGGCGCTGATGAACCCTCTCTCCTACGCTAGTTGCTGTCCAAAGAGCGTTTGCATTATTTTCTTACATCATCCCCATGGAATTTGTTGAGGTGTTATGTGTGCGCGTAGAAGTGCGCTTGGAACGTCACAACTGCTTGCGGCGTGTACCGGTGACGTGAAGCGCCCATTACTGATAGGATAGCCTCAGTAACTGTCTCCTGTCTCTCGTCTAGATCACGACGCTGCGAGTTTGTCGAGGACACGTTCGGGAAGGTGGCTCTGGAGCCAAACTCCCTCATCGCTTTGCAGCGTATCCTCGTAAGAAGCCCCATTTTTCTTCGGACAACACACAGAGAGTAAGGTTGCTTGCATTTCCGTAGAATAGAATGCCACACAGAACGCCGAGCGCATGGTTCCTCGGTTGTTGTAAGCGTTGCGCCACGGCACGATGGTGATGGACCTCCACCCGCGCGAGCTGCAGCACCTGCAGCAACGAACGAGCTTTGCGAGGCAAAAATTGAAGTCGGCCAGTGTCAGGATCTCAAATGGCGCGGTTGATGGGTTCGGTCCAGGTCCTTGGGTCGCCTTGGGTCGCCGCCCAGGCTTGGGGACTAGCACGCCAGCCGCAGGCCCAGGCGCCTGCGTTCAGGCCTGGGCCGTTTGCTGAAGGCTAGTCATAGAGCGTGCCCGCTGTGGCACAACAACACGCTGGGAGCGCTTTTGCGATTCATGCTGCGGGAACACCCGGAAAGATGTGTGGGGATTGGCTGTATCTGCCCCTTCCCCCCTGCCTAGCTGCCACCAGGAGATTGTTTCTCCTCTCCCCTTCATGGCGTCAGGCTCTGCAGTATGACACAGTACGGCAGGCTATGCCCATTGCCTCGGTCAGCGAAGCCAGGACAGGGCCGCGTGCGCCCGCAGGGCACCTAGTGTGCAGTGCCCAGGAGAGAGACTGGTGGTGGTTGTCGGTTGGTTGTTGTGTTCGTTACGGTGGGCGGCCGTCTCATCTGTGGGCTTTGGTGGCTCCTAGAGACCGCTGCGGTGATTTGCACATCCGTTTGCCGTTACGGCCGTTACGGTACGGCATGCCACTCGCGTGGCATGCACTTTTCACAAACCGGGAGGGTAGCTGCCCTCACGGTCCGCGTCCGGAGCTTCAGACCCAGCAGGCGGGCAGGCATCAGTCAGGGCCCCCCGCTGGCTCCAGCCTGGTCGTAACGACCGTACCCTTCGGAGCATCTGGATCCCACCGTAACCATCACCCGAGACCCGACTGCAACTACTAGTCTGCTGCCACCAAGTCTTCTGCGATGGCAAGCCAGGGCGAATGACCCTGATGGCGCAGTAAATGACTGTTCCCTTGGGCTGGTGTGGAGCCCCTTCCCCCCTTCCCCCCATCGGCGCGATGACGCATGCACGCCCTGTGCCCAGCTCTGCGGCGCTGCGGCCGTGCTCGGTGTGTCCGTCAGATCGGCCCCTCCCCACACATACACACACGAGCCAGCGTCCCTTCGCTGCGGTATCGTTTTTTTTACCCCATTCATCGCTGCACCCCGTCAGGATGCGAGCGTTACAATGAGGGACCACTAGGGTCCTGCGCTGGCGCAGTCTGAGTCAACTCAGAACTTCACGGGCCTGCCGACTGCAGACCAGCACCCTCCCTCGTGTCCGCTCATCATGGAGGGAGGGTTGGTCCCATGGGACCCACCGGCGGTTAGTGCTAGGGCACTGCCTAATGTGGCAGCCTGGCACGGATATGGCCATTCGCGTCCGTGTGGAGGAAAGGGTGGGTGCTTGGGACGTCATCCCTGTTCGCGCGGGCGTCTCTAACGAGCGCAAAACAGCGTAGGCGCTCCCAAAAAGCTGCAAAAAGCTGCTTCGATACTAACCCCTACTCGATCGCCAAAACCTTGATCGGGCGCGGCTGCCCGGGACTTGTAAAGCAACTGCCGCCCTCGTTCCAGCGCTACAATTGCCGCCAGCACAACAATATCCGTCAGTGGGGCGGAAACCGCGTTTTTTTCCCGGTCAGATTGATGTCCGCTCCGATGCCTGCTGAATAGGGGCCAGTTCAATTGTTGGCCAGTTGGCTTCTCACGCGTCGGTGTGGCTCAGTACGGCGATCGATGACTCCCACGCTGTCGTACCTTTCTTTCCCCGAACGCCGCCCGGAGCTGACCCGAATCGCGCACCCCACGGAGCATGTCTTGACGCCACCCACACTGTAATCGGCCATAATCGGGTTGGTGCATGACGGCCTGGGATGTGGTCGGGGTCGCTGCATGCAGAGATCCCAGAAAGCCCCGCCCGGTCCGCTTGCTCCGCTTCCCACAGCTCCCCCGGTTCAGGGCGCTCGTAAATCGTGACGACTTTTGTTGCGCCTGAACATATGTGATTGTTGCGTGAGACTTTCGCATTTGTGTTGATGCGTGCTTGGCTTGCCTGCCGCTAATAAAGGCAAGTTGGTGTTTCCCCGGGACGAGCAACCCGCAGACCCATGCGCTCACGCCGTAGCAAGGCCGAGAACAGCCGCAGCGTGTTCAGTTACGAAGCTGCGGACAAGTTCTGCAAATACGATCATAACAACAATTCTCATTCCAAATGGTATCCCACTAAATGGGTCGTCTGTTCAAGAAAGGCTCTCTCTCGCTGATAGACTACCTTGTGTTTCCGGCAGCCGCTGCGCTCACGCTTTACCAAGCCGCAGTTTACATCACCGGTGGACTGCCAAGTCAGTCAGTTGGCGAGGGCTCTGGGCGCAGCTCGCGATTTTTGTTTGACGACCTGAAGGCATCCGCGGACGGAAAGCCCAAAGAGTAGCAGCAGGTCAGTGGGTTGCACGGGGCGCTCCGAGCATCCAGATGGCGGTGTAGTTGGGCGCGTTGCTTTATGCCCACTTTCGCGCCAGTTGCCCTTGCCATCCCAAAGGGGGCAGTTGAACTGGGCAGACACTTTTGCGCTAACAGTCTCGGTTAGCTCGGGAACTCGATAATAGTCCGGTAGTGTGACGATGCCGATGCGTAAAGCGCGTCATGTGGGGGCGCTTCTATCGGGTAGGACGCGATGGGGGCAACCTTCGCACCCCATCGACGCGGCCCTTTACCGGGGCCGTTGCCAGCAGGAAGCAAGAAGCCACAGAGCTAACGAAGCTTAGTTGGGTGCGATGATGGTATTGATCAGCACCGCAGCTCCCCAGCTGCTGCCAGAGCCGTGCGAGACCAAAACCTTGTCCTCCAAGCCGCGTTGGTCCGATGGATGATGGCCCCTTGTCCAAGCACGTATCTTTCTCGAGCCATGCCAAGCGGCGCTCTCCCCTCGACCGGGCTCCTCTCGCTCTCTTTCCGCATGACCCCTTCTGTTAAAGAGTCACCCGCCCGCCGTTGCCCTGCCGACCCCTACAGCCACCCCCCCTTCTTCCCCTAAACGTCTCCTTAACGCCTCCCTCCCCGCCCCCACCTCCCCTCCAAATGCCTCGTTGCGTCCTCCGCCATCTCCGCCGCCACAGCAGCAGCATTCGCCACCCCGCCGTACAGCGGTCGGGACAGCAGCAGCAGCAGTCGGGCGTTGCAGTGCAGTAGCAGTAGCACAGGCGGAGAGCTAGCACGCAGTGTACGGCAGCCCGCGCGCCATGGCTTCTACTAATGCCGTACACTACGACCGCTGGTTCCAGTCGGCCGACTCGGACCGAGATGGCCGCGTGACGGGCGGCGATGCGGTGGCGTTCTTCGGCCGGTCGGGCCTGCCGAGAGAGGTGGGCATGCCGCCGTATTGCCGTATGTGCCGTACATGCGGGCGGGGATGGGCAGGGTGTTGGGTGCTGGGAACGGGGCTGTGGCTTTAGCGTTTAGCGGCGGCAAGGAGGAGGGGACGAGGGGCGGCGATGCGACCCGGGCGGGGCTGCTGGGCGGGTGGTTGAGTTGGGCCGGGACCGAGGCTGGGGGCTGGGTCGGGGGCGGGGGCGGGACGGCAGGCCAGGGTGGGGGAGGCTGGGGTGGAAATCATCGTCTGGGTGGCGAGACAGGGACGGGTGGTCTCACCTTCGCTTATTTTACACTTGCACAAAAGGGAAGGGCGAGGCCGGCCAGGTAAAGACCCGGGCTCTCCCCCTCCTGCCCTGCCCTGCCCCCTGCCCCCTGTTCCCTGTTCCCCGCCTCGTGGGCCTCCTGCTGTCAATATTTATACCCTTCTCCCTCCCTCACCTGCCTCACCTCCCTCACCTCCCGCCGCTGCGGTATCGTCATGCATACCTCACCTCCCTCACCTGCCTCACCTCACCTCACCTTTTCACTCCCCTTCACCCTCTCCCCTTCCTCCCCCCACCCCCCCTGTATTGCGCTGTTCAGGTCCTCGCCACCGTTTGGGATCTCGCCAACGACCGGCGGTTGGGCTATCTGGACCGCATGGCCTTCCATAAGGCCATGGACCTCATCTCGCTGGCACAGTCGGTGAGGGGGGTGGCGGGATGGGTGAATGAAGGGGGTAAAGGGGGCGGGGCCGGTTGCGGGGTATTGACCTCCCCTCCCCTCCCCTCACCTCATCCTAACCAGTCTCAACTTCATGTTGCATTTGCGCATGTACAACAACACCCTCCCCCCTTCCCTCACCTCCCCCTCCTCTCTCCCTCGCCCCCTCTCTCCCTCGCCCCCTCCCTCAGGGCCAGCCTGTCTCCAAGGACGGCTACCTGGCCCAAATAGACGCGGGCGGCTTCCGACTGCCCACAATGGAGGGACTCAGCGACGCGGAGGGGAAGCCAATCGACGCAGCGCCGCCGCCGCCCACGTACGGCACCTCGCCGTCGATGGTAGGAGGCGGTGGCGCAGGTGGCGCCGGCGGGGCCGCTGGCCCCAGTGGCGGCGCCGCCGCCGCTGGGCCCGGCGCGGCGCATTACTCTGCGCCGCCGCCGCCGGATTCCTTCAGCACGGGGCGGCATGGTGCGGGGGCCGCGGAGTGGGGGGCGCAGAACCAGGGTGGGTGGGTGGGTGTGGGGGTGGGGGCAGGGAGGGTGAAGGGATGGGAGGGGATGGGATGGGAGAGGGAGGAGGGAAGAGGAAAGCAGTTCCGAACAAGCAAGGCGGGATGGAGTTGGGGGTGGGGGATGGAGTTGGGGTTGGGAGACGTGTGCGCGAAAGGAGGACGTGTGTGGGTGGGGGAGGGGGGAGGAGGGAATGGGGCCGAATGTCCGTCCGCTTGGCTCGCCGCCGCCCGCCGCCGTGTCGCCGAGCCGCCGCGGTCGCGGTCGCTGCAATTTGGGGTTACGACTGCCGCCTTTGGATCCTATCCCCCTGGCTCGCTGCCCGCCGTTGAACGCGCGCCTGGACTGCTGGACTTCTTTCGCCCCCGCCCCCGCCGTCGCCGCCGCGGGGTGCACCACGCCGACCCACGGGTCACCGCTGCGCTCTCCCTCCCACCCACCCACCCTCCATCCTGCCTGCCCTTCCCTCCTTCCTGCCCTTCCTTCTCCCACTCTCTTCACCGCAGGCGGCGGCGGCGGTGGATTCTTCGGTGGTGGTGGTGGTGGTGGTGGTGGCGGCAAACGTAGCGGTCGCGACGGCAAGAAGCCGGTGCCTATGAAGGTCTGCACATCGGTCATTGACGGCCTCAAACAAATCTATTTTACAAAGGTAGGGGTTGACGCGGCCGCGGCCGTTTAAAGGAGGGAGAGGAGGGCGAGGGGGGACGGGGAGGGCTGAGAACTCCGCCCCCCGCCCTTCCATCCAACCCCAACCCCACCTCGTCCTCCCCAACCCCCCCCCCAGGTCCGCCCTCTGGAGGAGCAGTTCAAGTTCGGTCACTTCTTCTCTCCGCTGCTCAACGAGAGCGACTTTGAGGCCAAGCCCTCGGTGCTGCTGCTGGGACAGTACTCGACTGGTGGGGGGGTATGGGGGGGGGGGTAGGGGGAGAGGAACAACGAGTGGGGGCGGGGGGTTGAGAGGAGGTTTAGGAGCTGTCTTAAAGGGGGGAGGGGTTTGTGGCTCCTGCAGCCGGTACCTATTGCCCCACATGCACCACGAATACCCCCCGACTGAATGACCCTAAACCCAACTTCCCCCTCCCCTCCGCCTCCCTCCCTCCCTCCCTCCCTCCCCTCCGCCTCCCTCCCTCCCTCCCCCGGCGACACACACACACACATCCCCCCCACACACATACCTCTCCCCCCCCCAGGCAAGACCACGTTCATCAAGTACCTGTTGGGTAGGGACTACCCGGGGACCCACATCGGTCCGGAACCCACCACAGACCGGTTCGTGGTGGTGAGTGGAGGGGAGGGGCGGGAGGGGAGTGTGTGAGGGGGGGGAAGAGGTGGGAGGTAAGGGAGGGGGAGTGTGCGAGAGGGCGGAGGAGGGGACGGGGGGCGGGAGGGGAATGTCTTGCTGTTGCTCTTCATTGGCTGGTCGGTCGGTTTGTCGGTTGCGGTTAGGGTTTTATCACCAATCATCATTATCGCCACCAATCCTCCTCCTCCTCCTCCCCCTCCCCCTCCCTCCTCTTAAAGGTGTTCCACGGCGCGGAGGAGCGGCGCATCCCCGGCAACACTCTTGCCGTACAGCCGGACAAGCCGTACCAGGGCCTTGCGTCCTTTGGCACGGGCTTCCTGTCGCGCTTCGAGGGCAGTCAGTGCCCCGCCCGATTGCTGGAGGAGATTTCGCTGGTGGACACACCGGGTGGGGGGGGTGGCTGGGGTGGGGGGGTACATGTGGGGGGAGAGGCGAAGGCGAAGGGGAAGGGGGGTGAGAGCGTGTGTGAAATGGGCGGTTGGGCTGGGTGGGCTGAGGGAGGGAAGAGGATGGGTGGGTGGGTGGTGGTAGGGGCCGGGAGGGACGAGACTCGGGTGACGGAGGGGCGAGAGCCACCTTCCGTCGAGCCCCCCGCCCGTCCACTGCGATCTCATCAATTATACGCATGCCTCTTTTACCCCCCCAACCCCCCCCCCACTCCGGACAGGTGTGTTGTCCGGTGAGAAGCAGCGCATCGAGCGCGCCTACAACTTCGTTGAGATCTGCGAGTGGTTTGCGGCCCGGTGCGACCTCATCTTTCTGCTCTTCGACCCCTACAAGCTCGACATATCGGACGAGTTCAAGAGCGTGAGCGGGGCGGTTGGGAGGGGTTGGGAGGTTTGGGTTTGGGGTGTTGGTTTTAGGGTTTTAGGGTTTTAGGGTTGGTTGGGTCGTTGAAGGGTTGCGTGGGGTCGCTCTCATTCCCCCTTCCCCCCCCTTCTTCGTCCGAGGCGGCTTGCAACACTTCCGACACCGACAAGATGCTGGGACGGTTCAACCGCGGGTCAAGCAGCAATGTCGGTAAAGTTTGGGAATGGGTGGGATAACATTAACAGTTCCGGAGGTTCAGCGGCTGTCGCAGCTTGATCATCAACGTCCGCAGTGACTCATTATTTTATAAAGGAGCATATCACTCCCTGAACCCCCCCCTTCTTGTTTCATTGCTGCAAATTCACTCTTCAAACCCCCCCGGAGGCTAGGCCGACCCAACCGACGAAGTAACCAACCGAAACGACCCCCCACCCCCACCCACATCCCCCTCCCCCCCGCCAGGTGATCAACTGCCTGCGGGGCCACGACGACAAGGTGCGGGTCATCCTCAACAAGGCCGACCAGGTGGGTGGGGGGGAGGGGGAGGGCGGAGGGGTAGAGGGAGATGGAGGAGGAAAGTGGAGATAGAGGCGGAAGGGTACAGAGAGAAGGGGGGAGGGGAACGGGGGGATGGAGGGGAGGTATGTATGTGTATGCCTATGTGTATACTCTTTCTCCCCTCTCCCATCCAACTCCCGTCTCTCAATGTCGTACCTACGTGTCGTACGGCCAGGTGGACCAGCAGCAGCTGATGCGGGTGTACGGCGCCCTCATGTGGAGTCTGGGCAAAGTGTTTCGGAGCCCGGAGGTCTGCAAGGTAGGCGGGATTTATGGGGCGGGGGAGCGAGGGGGAAAAGGGTGGTTGTGGTGGAGGAGGGGGAGGGGAGGTGGCGGAAGCTGAGAGGTGCAGGAGGGTGGGGAGGGAGGGACCCGGGGGTAAGCGGCAAGGGGGAGGGGGGGAGGTAAGAAAACGATACCGCAGCGGAGGGACATGGGCGACCCAGAACCCGATAGGGGAGATGGTGGCCAGGGGGTTGACAACGAGCTGCAGATGCCAAGCACGGTGCCGAGGGGGCAGCCGGGGGGGCGCCGCTGTCTGTTGTGCGGACGTCTTGAGGGGGGGATGGGGAAGGGGAAAGGGAAAGGGGAGATGGTGGCGGATGGAGGAGAGCTGGGGTATGGTGGCGGGTCGTGGAGGGTTTGTGGGGAGGAGAGGGGACGGTCAGGGGGGCGGGGCGCAGGGGGGCAGCCATACATGGGCTGCCACTCCTACTAACCCCATCTTACCCCCACCCCGCCGGCCCGCCGGCCCATCCCCCCACCCCACCCCCTTTCAACCTCCCGCTCCTCCTCCCCTCCCCCCACCCCACACCCGCCCCGCTAGGTGTACGTGGGTTCCTTCAACAGCGAGGCGCCAATCAACGAACGGATCAACCCGTACGGCAAACCGTTGTTCGAGGCCGAGCAGAAGCAGGTGGGTGAGGGGAAACGCGAGGTTAAGGGGGTTGGGGGTTGATGGCCGAAAGTGCAGCCAGCCAGCCAGCCAGCCAGCATGCGCCAAGCTGAACCAAGCCATGCCAGTACTGCCTGCCTGCTGTTTAGACAGACCCTCCGTGTGCGTTCGTGTGTGTGTGTGCGTCTGTGTGTATTGCACCGGCGGGTGCCCACCCGAACCCGCATTCCCATTCGCATCCGGGATGGGGATCCCTCTTTTTTCCCATCTCCATCTCCCCCCTCCCCTCCCCCCCTGCTCTGCTCTGCTCTGCTCCGTCTCGCTTCGCCCGCCGCTGTACGACAGCTCCTGGCGGATCTGTACGAGATCCCGCAGCGCTCCACGGATCGCAAGATCAACGAATTCGTGAAGCGGGTGCGGGCAGCCAAGATCCACATCCTGGTACGACACGGGCGTACGACGCGACGCCGGAGCGGGGTTACGGAGGGAGCCGGGGCGGTGGGGATTTAGGGTTTTAGGGTTTTCAGGTTGGCTGGCGGACGACCGAAGTCGCGTGATTGGCTGGGCGGAGAGAGAGAGAGAGAGGGGGAGATGGAGGAGGAGGCGTGGGGCGAAGCCACGGTACGGCAGGCGGTACGGCGGCCTGTCTCATGTCTGAACGCCTCGCCGGGTTTGTTGCTGCTGCTGCTGTCATGACCCGAATACAAGCCCGTCCTGTCGGCCGTATTAGGGGTCACTGTCACCCGCTGCCCTTGTCCCCCCGCGCCAACCGCCCAAACCCGAAAACCCTACAATCCAAACACACACGCCCCCCTCCCTCCCCTCCCCCCTCTCTCCCCTCCCTCCTCCTCTGTCTCCCCCCAATCCGCAGCTCATCGGCCACCTCCGCAAGCAGATGCCCTCCATGTTCGGAAAGGAGAAGGCGCAGAGGAAGCTGCTGGAGGACATCATCTCCAACTTTGAGGAGGTGGGGCTTTAGAATGAAGGGGTGGTCGGGGGGGCAGGACGGTCCCTAGCAGGACGAACAGGGCGCGAAAGAGGGGGGAGGAGGGAAGGGGAGAGCTGCTGCTGCTGCTGCTGCTGCTGCTGCTGCTGCTTGAGAGTTGGTGCTGCTGGAGAGCCTCGCTGCCAACTTTGTGAGGTGGTGGCTGGTTAAGGGGCGCCACCTCACTGCCAAAGAGCGACCCCCTTCCCCCCCAACTCCCCCCCCCCCATCTCCCCCCAACCTCCAGGTCCAGCGCGAGTACCACCTGCCCCGGGGGGACTTCCCCGACCCCGGCCGCTTCCGGGACATCCTCGGCGGCTTCGACCTGCTCAACTTCCCAAAGGTAACGTGGGTGTGGGTGTGTATGTGCGTGTATATATGTGTGTATGTATGGGTGTGTGTATGTGCGTGTGCAGGGGCAGCGAAGGGTTAACGGGTGGGTGGGTGGGTGGGCCGCATTTCGTCATGCGCCCGCCCCGCATTCGGCTCTCAACCCTCCTTTCCCTTCCGCCTCCTCCCGGCCCCTCCCCCCCCTCCGCCCTTGCCCCCTCGCGATCAGGTGACCAAGTCCATGATCCAGGCGATGGAGGACGTCCTCTCCATCCACATCCCCAACCTCGTCAAGCAGTTTGACAACCCATTCCCCTGAGAGGAGGGATGGGGGGAGGGGGGAGGGAGGGGAGGGGGAGGAAGGGAGAGTGACTGGACAGGCCGCTCACGGGAGGGGGAGGGGCAGGGAGGGGCAGCAGATCCGACAACCCCTTGATTGAGGAGGGGGAGGAGGAGGGGGAGGGGGAGGGCAGACGACTGAGCAGCGGCGGCTCGTCAGTCTGGCCACTCCGTATTATTATTGGGTTGGGCAGCCCGAAGTATTTCCGACTTGAGGACTGAGCAGCGGGCGGAATGCGGGGGGAGGGGGGGCGAGCACGGAAAGCAGAGAGAGGGAGCTGAGGGGAAGAAGCCCTCAGCTCCTTGGGGGGTGGCGGGGTGCGAGAGCTTGGGTTAGGAGTTGCGGGGAGCGGGGGGGGAGCGAGGGGGGGGGGAACTGGGGTGACGGGCTTGAGGGTGCTGGGGTGTGCGAGCTGGGGCTGCGGTGGTGGCGGAGGGCGGCGGCGGAGGGCGGGGGGCAGGGAGAGATCCGTGCTTGGCAGCCTGTGGGGGAGTTGTTGGCAGTGACGCGGGCGCATATGGCCGGACGGCCGGGCGGGAACGGAGGTGCGGGTGGGGTGGGGAGGCGCTGTGCTGCGCTGCGAGTCTTCGCCCCGGCGGAAGAGTAATCCCGATATGGAAGGGTGGGGTGGGGTGGGGTGGGATACGGATATGAAGGCGCCGGTTCGTGGCCGATTGATGGTGGCGGCGGCTGAGGCCGCTGACGCGTTGAGTTGCTCTCTCTCTCTCACACACACACACACTCACACCTCACATACCCCTGCAGGCAGGCAGTCGTGAATCGCGGCGGCCGGCCCGTTCAGCCCAACGCCAGTGCACTGGCCCCAAGCTTAGGGGGGGTGGGGGTGGCTGCACAGGCACGTCTGAAGGCGGCGGCGGCGCCGCTAGCGTTCCGTCCAAATCCCATTTCCAAGCATTTTCACGGCAAACCACAATACCGGTACCCTAAAACAACTTAGGAAGGGCTCTTTACCCGGCTCTCCCCCCCGCCCCCACTTTCCCAGTTCCCACCTGAGAGGGCAGAGTTGACTCAGCCTCGACCCATGGGCCCAGCCTCGACCCATGAGCCCAGCCTCGACCCATGGGCCCACACGTGCGGACCACGACACCACCAGAGAGGAAACAGCCGCTGCAGAGGCCCCGAGAGCAGGCGGTGGACAGAGAGGGTCCCGATTCGCAATTACATTGGCGAGGCGTTTGCACGGTTTGGCGTGGTGTGGTCTGTCCTGTTGCATCACGCACCTCCTTTCCTCCTCTTCGCGGTATGGTATTCATCACGCAAACAAGACGCAAAGAAGAAATGCTCACGGCCTTTCCTTGATCACCAACAGCCGTCGTCCTCCTCATCGCCCAACCGCCAACCGCTATTATCACCAACCGTCCATCACGTCGTGCAGCGGCCGCACACAGTCCTGCAGCCACACTCGCACGGCAAAGAGGCCATGTGCCGTGCCGTATCTGCGTCGTACCTATATGCCGTACGAGAAGGGCAGTTTTCGCCCCAGCGCGCGTACACTGAGGATCCGGATCTCTTGACCACCCGACCCGAACCGAACCGACATCCCCGATTTGCCGATGGTCCCCGATTTGCCCCGCCCCATTCCTTTCCCCTCTCCCCCTCCCTTCTCCCCCCCAAAATACGCCCTCCCCCGGGACAGCCCAGTTCCGCACCAGGCACGTACCAAAACACACACACCTACACCCCCTACTATCAGCCCCTCTGCTGAGACCCCGCCGGCCCCCAACAACTCCCTCAAACCCAATGTCAACACACATACACCCCCCCTATACACACAACCCTACAGCACTACTTCCGCCTCCTCCGCTTTCAACCCCCTCAGCAGCAACCACCGCCAACGGCGGCCTTCTTCGCGCCGCCGCCGCAGCAACCCCCACCCATCGCCTCCGCCGCCGGCGCCGCCTCCGCTGCCGTACTCCCGCATCCACCGCCGCCGCCGGAGCCGGCATCCTCAAAGCTGCGTGACGTTTCGTTGCCCGAAGCGTACGGCAAAAAGGCGGGTCGCGACCTGAGTCCCAGCTGCTCAAACATGGCCAGATCTTCGTTGCGGTCGTTGTTCGGTGTCGTTAGCAGTTTGTCGCCGTCGAAGATCGAATTGGCGCCCGCCAAAAAGGCGAGCGCCTGGTCGCCGCGAGACAGGTCGAGGCGGCCGGCGGAGAGGCGTACGACAGTACGGGGCATGACGACCCTGGCGGTGGCGACGCAGCGGACGAGGTCGAGGCCCTCGGGCGGCGCCTGGTCCTGTGTGGTCAGGAGGGGGGGTTGGTTGGTGGTTGGTTGATGGTTGGTGGTTGTTGGGGTTGGAGAAGAGGGGATTTTGGGGGTGGGGGATATGGGTAGGGACGGGGGAGGGCATAGAGAGGGAGAGGGAAGCTATTGAGGGGGTGATAACTGATAACATAAATAGGGTTTGGGAGCAGAGCTCGTAGGGATGGGATCCACACGGATGTGACACCCCTCAGTGTGGTCGCGCACCTGCAGCGGCGTTCCCTTGATGGCCACCAGTCGGTTGATGGGCACCGACTCCGGGTGCGCGGGCAGTGTGGCGAGCTGGTGGATAAGACCCACCCGGTCCTGCGGCCCCTCCCCCAGGCCAATGATGCCGCCGGCGCACACCGAGATGCCCGCCTCGCGCACCGCCTCGAGCGTGGTGAGACGGTCCTGGCGGGGTGGGGGTGGGGTGGGTCGGTGGTTGGTGGTTGGATAGGGGGTGGGTTGGAAGGCAGGTGGTTGGGGGATGGGTGTATGTGAGGGTTGGGGTGGGTGGGGTGGGTGGGTGAAATAGGAGGGTGATAGGGCCTGAGAGAATGAGGGGTACGGGTAGAGGGGTACTCCCCACCCGCCCTCAACGTACCCCACTCCCCACCCCTCTTCATCTCCTCTCCCCAACACACACACTTCAAAACCCCTCTCCCTTCCCCCAACTCCCCCCAACCTCAAGACTCCCAAAAGACGCTTAAAGCAGCGACTGACCCACCCACCCACCCACCTACCCACCCACCCGCCCTCCCAACCCACCCACCCCACCTCGTATTTGCGTGTTGAGGTGATCTTCTCATAGTACTCGGGTGACGTGTCCAGGTTGTGGTTGTAGGCGGTGAGACCCGCCTGACGCAGCTGGGAGGCTTGCTCGGGGGTCAGCATGCCGAGCGTCGTACACACCTGTCGTACAAAGAATACGGAATATGGACGCATACATACACACACGGGCGTGCGTGCAGTTGTCTGTCTGTGTGCAGTTGCGTGTGTGTGTCTGCGTATGAGTGTATTTGCGTTTGGCGCGCGCCTGTGTGTGTGTGTGTGAATGTATTTCTCCGTCCCCGCCCAGATACACTCCCAGGGTAGCCGCCGAGAGACGTGACTTCCTCGAACCCCGCCTCTACCTCCACCCCTTCCATCCCCAACCCGACAAGACTGCGACCCCACACACCCGGAGGGTCACGGAGGGCCCAACCCACTCCTAACACCCCCACCATTTGTTGTCACCCGCCCACCGCACCCAATCACCCCCAACCACCCACCCAACCAGCCCCAACCCCCCAAACCCCGTACACGCCCGTACCTCCATTCCCAGCCCCCGGATCCGACGGATCATCTCCAACACGCGCTCCCACTGCCGCTGGCCGACCTGAGGAGGGGGGAAGGGGAGCGCAGTCGTACAGTGCCGTACAACAGTGTCGTGCAGTGGAGTGCAGTACAATCGCCAGCCATCAAAAGGGGAAATGGGGACGGGGGAGGGGGCGCACGAGAGAGGCACCCCCCCGCCACACACGCACACACACAGCCCGATTTCCACGCTCGCACGCCTCTCCCTCCTCTCCCCTCCCCCTCAAGAAGCAGAGGGGGGAAGGCCACCCTCCAAAGAACCCCCTGCAGAAGGGGGCCAAAACCTCCCCCACCACCCCCTTCCAAGCCCCACCTCCCCTCCATCGCTGCGTCCGAGTGCCACCCGTGCCGCCACCCGCAACCGCACCCCGCTTCGTCACCTTTTCGTCACCTGGCCAACCTCCCGCCCACCTCTCCCTCCCAGCCCCACCCGCGACGGGCCCCCTAAACCCAATCCCCCCGAGATCCCACCCACCCCAAAACACACCCACCCGCCCCGCCCCGCCTCGCCTCGCTAATTGGTTAATTCTGTAACTGTCACAACCACCATCCTTCCCCAGCCCCGTCTCGACCCACCAGCGGCACTCCCCCACCCCCACCCCCAACACCCCTCCACTCCAACCCCCCCCCTCCCCCCTCCCCAGCCCCCTCAGTCCTCACCTGCGATGGCCCCCTCCAGGCCGCCCCCATGCAGAACCGAGTGCTGCCGGCATCGCGGGCACGCAGCGCTGCCTGCGTCGGCAAACACACGGCGGCAGGGGCAGCAGGGGCAGCAGCAGAAGGGGGGTTGGTACACGTGTTTGCACAGCGTGTCTGTGTTTTGTCATCCGGAAGTCCCCCCGCTGGCTCACGGGGGTGGTGGTGTGCGTGTGCGTGTGTGGTGGGGGGTGGGGGCGCAGGGGATGCAGCCCCGCCATTCACGCGGTCAGTCCGGACCTCTCTGGGAGGGGAGTGGGGGGGGAGGGGAGGGAGTCCTGCGTTAGCCCCGGGCAACCCACCCACCCACCCAACCTTCATACCCACTCGGACCCTCCCACCCTCCACCCCCTCTCTCCAACCCCACTCCCTCTCTCCCACCCTTCAGCCCCCCACCCCCCCACCGGCCCCCCCTCTCCCCCCCTACCTACCTGGTACACCTCCTCCAGGTCCATGAGCTTCTCCGCCTTCATGCCCGTGTCCTTTGACCAGTGGCTGCTCTGACTGCAGTAGTTGCAGTTCTCAGGACAGCCGCCAGTCTTGATGCTCAGAAGAGTGCAGCGCTGAACCTGAGAGAGACGTATCAACAGCGGCAGTAGCAGCAGGGGAGGCAGCGGCAGGGGAGGCAGCGGCAGGGGGGCAGCAGCGGCAGCAGGGGTGATGGGTGGTGGTCGGGTTGTGGGTGAGATGGCGGTGCACCGGGTTGCTCGTGCGTCAACTGGTAGGGCGGGGCGCTGGCGTTATCGGAGGGAGGGGAGGTAAGGTAGGCAGGCAGGATTGAAGCGCAAGGGGGGAGGCAGGTGCGGCTTCATAGGGAGGGGGAGGAGGGAGTCAGGACGTGGCCCCCGGCGAGCGTTTTCCGTTGAAAGGTCGTTGGCCTCCATACAATGCGAAGCCCAAAATTTAGATTGGCTAGATTGATAATTCAATACAAGGCGGAAGTGGAGGGAAGTGCTCAGATGGTCCCATATTTCCTGGGGACCGCAGGACTTCCTGCAACTCGATTCCTCTCGTCGCGGCCGAGAAAATGGCCGGCCCAGAACGAGCGCCTGGCAGCGCTGCAATAATTGCTGCCGCTGCTGTATTCGCCAACGCCAGGTATTTGCCGTTTGGAAGATGCGTGGAAAGCTGTGGCGCCCCCACGTACCATGGACGGGTCGTTGTACATGCGGTGCACGCTTGCAGCGCGATAGACCAGGTCCAGGAGCGGCGTGTTGTAAACCTCCGCCACCTCATCACGCCTGCAGGACATCGCAACGCAGCCTTGGTTGGCCTTCGCGAGGCGAGAAAAGCGGCCGTCCCCCAAATGGAATGGCTTACGTCCAGTCGGTGCGCACAACGCCCAGCTCCCTAATCCATCTTGGAACGCTGGGAGCGGGCTCCGAAGCAACCGGAAGCGGCTCGGCTTGCAAGGTGCTGCTGCTGCTGTTGAAGGCCCGCAGGAACGCTTTCCTGAGCACACTAACGCCCGCCGCCTGCTGACCACTGCACAGCACGCTACGCGCGAATAAGGCAACTTGCGACATTTTTGCAATGCGACAATCTAATTTGGTCGCAAGCATATAGGGGGCAGGAGCAGGCCTTGAAGGCGGTCCTGCGCCTACTACGGCAGCGGCACTCTCTCGTCCCCGATCTCCGGCACCGCAAACCTAACGCCTGCAGGCTTCCTGCAACACCGTTCAATTCGCCAAGGTTAGACTTTACACAAAATTGAACTTCATAAAGGTTCCCTTATTCTGATTCCAGCCGTCGTCGTCTAGGACTTGCACACACGCCTTTTTTTACAAATCCCTCCGGCAACCATCGCCTCAAACCCAACCCTTTCCAAATTTAAGTAGGAATTATTCATTCTTCGCCGCTTAGCTGCATTCATCCCGCAGACGAGCAGCCGGGGGTCGCTTTACTAGGTGGTTGTGCGGTGGTTCCGACCGTTCCCCTCGTTCCTCATCCTAGCCCAACACCACCTGATCAGCAGCCGCTCCCAGACCACATCAGCTTGGAGACGGGTGCCGTGGCGGGCCTGGCCAAGCGTGACTCCCACGCTCGCACGCCGCCGGTGGTCATCGTCATCCCGGACAGATGCTTACGCATCTTGCGCACCAGGCGCTCGGGCGCCTGTCCGTGCTGCCGCTCTACGGTGGCGGCTTTTGGGTTGCTTTTACGCAGCTGACGGTGTTTTATTACACCATGGGCGCGGTGCTGCACTTTGTGCTGCCGCGCATCGTGCCGGTTAAGGCCATCCAGGCCCAACCCCGGAAGCGCGGCGAGGTGCTGCGGGACGCCTTCTACAGCCTAGGTGAGCAGTCCACAGCCTCACCTCCCCTTTGTCTGTTTTGGTTGCTATCGGCTTGTTCAATATGACACCCGGGGTGTACTCGATGGTTTGGATGTCGAGAGTGTGACGGGTGGGTTGCCGTAACTCGCAACGCCGCTGCCCTTCTCCAAGTGAGTTAACTCATCACTCACTTATTTACTGCTCGCGCAATGGCAAGGGAGGGAGGGAGGGAGAATTCGCGGCGGAGAATGGCGCGTCGCTGTTCGCCTGGCGACTGTCAGAGCGCGCCTCTGCACAGCTCGTCGCTGTCCTTCCTCACTCCACAGCTTTGGATATCGTATCGATATCCGCTGCAGTACTGCCTTGCCCAACACACGAACACACACGCCCGCCCGCCCCGATCTCCACCATCCCCCAGGCCCCCTGGCTGTCAAGGCCGGCGTGTGGGCGCTCGTGGAACGACTCCACGCTCGGGGCTGGGGCTTCACGTACGAAGGCAGCCTGCTACAGCCGGGAGCCGGTGCAGGCGCGAGCGGCAGCAGCAGCAGGAGCGGCGGCATGGGCGCCGGGGCGGCGCTGTCGTACTGCCTGTTGTGCGTGGCGCTTCTAGATTATCTGCACGACACTTGGTTTTATTGGACGCATCGACTGCTGCACTGGGGACCGCTGTACCGCCACGTGCACTACATACACCACAAGTACGTCATGTGTACGACACATCCGCGTGTGTACAACGTGTATGTGTGTGTGTGAAGGGCGTGGGTACGGCACGTGTGTGCGACCTGTATCCCCGGCGTCCTGTTGGTCGGCTTGACCGCGTGGTCTTCACCGTGCCAAATGGGGTACACCGCTGTGTCCTGACGCGCACCGACCCATGGGTCCGTCACACCCCAAGCCGCCAGACCGGCCCGTCAATGTTCGCCGCCGCGCAACCGACCCATGGGTCCGCGTCACTCGGGCCCTCTCCTCCTCCTCCTCCTCCCGCCGACCTGCGCCGCCCCTCCCCCTTCCTCCCGCTCCCCTCCCCTCCCTCCCCCTCCCACCTCCCCCTCCCCTCCCCCCTCTTCTCCCCCCCCCCAAGGTCCAAGGCCCCCTCCGCCTTCACCGGCTACTCCTTCCACCTGGTCGAGGCGCTCATCGTGTTCGCCAACGAGGTGCTGGTGTGCTTCATGTTCCCCCTGCACATGGGACTGCACCGATTGTACCACCTGTATACCACACTCATACACGAGGGTGAGGGGGGGGATGTGAGGTGTGGGGGTTTAGGGTGCAAGAGCGAAGGAAAGGCTACATACGCACGCGGTCGGGTCTGATGGCTGTCGTGACGGTTTGGGCGGGTTTTGTGGTGGTGGTGGTGGTGGTGGTGGTGGTGAGGGTTTGGATTCGGGGAGGTTTGGGCGAACCGCCTCCGTGCTGGGCTTCCTGATGCGTCTGCGCTCCACACCACCACCACCACCACCACCACCATCCCTCCAAACACCTCAAAATCCCTCAGCAACCCCAAAACCCTAAACCCAACCCTAAAGCTACTAAATCCGCTCAACCCCCCCCACCTCCCCCTTTTTTTGGCCCACAGGCGGTCACGTGGGTTACGAGCTGGCCCCCTTCATCCCCACCCTGGAGGGACTGGTGACACTGGCGGCGCGAGGTGTACGACCCCGCGGCGGCGCCTCCTGGTGGCTCAACACCGTGCAGCACCACGACCTGCACCACCGCTTCCCCACCCGCCACTTCTCCCTCTACTTCACGCACTGGGACCGCCTGTGCGGCACGCTGCACCCCGCCTACGACAAGGACCTGTTCTCGTACTTTACAGCGCCGGGGCAACCGTCGAAACCGTCGCAGGAGGGCGAGGGAGCGGGGCAGGGGCAGGGGGTGGAGGTGGGGGCCGACAAGAAGGCGGATTGAGAGAGGAGGAACACGTAGGATTAGGATTAGGAAGGGAGTATGCGTGAGTGAATGAGTGAATGGGGCAGTGAGTGATCGGGGGAAGGGTACAGGAGGGCGTGAGGGGGGGGTTTATCCACGTATAGGCCGGAGCCCGTGAACGGTAACGTAAAACCAGGCAGGGGGGCAGGGGAGCGGAAGAGGTCGGGCGGGAGGGGGAAGGGGAGATGCGCGGTTGCCCCTCAATGGCTTTGCTTTGGGTTTCGTTGCTGTCTGTGTGTCTGTGTGTGTTGTGGGGTACCTTCGCTGTTGTGGAGTGGTGATGATGGTGGTGCAAGATCAAGGGCTCCCTCATTATGGAGGGTGCGGTGGGGGGTCTGAGGGTTTCTTAGTCTTTCCTAATCCTTGTTAGGGGATGAGAGGAGGAGGGGGGAGAGGGGAGATGTGGAGTCGGCGTGTGACGTTGCCAAGGAAAAGAGTGTTTTAAGAAAGGGTGTGTGTGAGAGAGTGAAAGAGTGAGAGAGAGCGTGCTCTTGTAAGAGAGATGCACGCAGGGGGTGTAAGAGGAGGCTGGGGAGAGTGATCGATGTCGCTATAGAGGGAAGGAAACCGCCGTACTGCGGTCCGGCGAGCAGTGAGTTGTTTCGGCGATAACGGAGGTGACACACTGAAACCACGCCGTTGTGGGTTGGGAGTTGGGGTAGGAAGTTGGCAGTTGTGGCGCGCGCTGGGTGAAGCGCTGTGATACCGTATATGATATGGGTTGTTGCACGTGCGGCTGCAGAAACCCTAGGAAGAGGAAGAGGAGAAGAGGAGCCAGCAGGCCGGGTGTGTGTGTGTATCCGTTTTTACCGCCACCGCCGCCATCGCCACCGCTCAAAAAACATAAACGGCAAAAAACACTAAACGGCAACAACACGCACCTCAATCGTGCAAACCAACCAACCAATACACAAATGAGCACAAACTAGACCGCTCCGATTCATTCTATTTATTTAATTACACAAGCCAGCAGCGTTGTGCATGTGCCACTTCGCCGAGTGTCAGTAGTGCGCCACACTCTTTTGCTACACATCGCCGGGGGAGGGGGGCTCCAGAACCCCACGCTTATTAACGACCTGGGCCAACAACGGGGTTGGGAGAGACACCGCTGCACCCTGCTGGCCGCCGCAGATGGTGATGCAGCAGCTGCCTGGCTGATAATGATGACGATGCAGTGAACCAGGCGCCAGCGCGCCACCCTCAACCTCCCCTTTTGGAAGCCGAATGCAGCCACCGCCGCCACCGATACCGCCGCCCCCCCCCTGCTCTTGCCGCCCTTGCCCTCCTCGGCGTCGCTGCCGCCGCTCTTCTCTCCCTGCTGGCCCATCACCCTCACGCGCGTCCGCCGCCACCGCCGCCGCCGCCACCACCGCCAGTCCGCTTGCCGCCCTTGCCCTCCTGCCGCCGCTGCCGCCGCGCCGCCGCCTGCTGCTGCTGCCTCCCCTCCGCCTCCTCCTCCGCGAGGCTCTTCCTCCGCGCCATCATCATGTGTTTCTCAAAGTCTAGTGCATCACGGAACATCCAGGCATCCGTCAGCCGCCCCTCGCCGTCGAAAATATCCACCTGTGGGGGCGTTGGTGGTGTGGGGGTGGGTGGGGGTGTTGGTGGTGGGGGTGGGTGGATGTTGGTGGGGTTGCGGGCAGCGGTGGAATGAAAGGGTTGGGTTGGGCCCGAGGTGGCCCGAGGGCACAGCAGAAAGGCGAGGCGTGGCGAGGCGGGACGAGACGGGGGTCTTTAGTTGTGTCCAATGCCACCTCGAAACACAATTCCTATTTTCCTAAGCCCCTAAAGAAACCCTTCAGAGTTCAGACCCCACTGTTAGACCGCACCTCGACGCACTCTTGCTCGATGGGCAGCGGCCGGCCGCCTCCATCGGTCGCCGCATAGGGCCCCTTTGGCGTCATGACGCAGTGCCAGTGGTTGAACACCACATTGTGGGTGTAGCTGACCGCAAGATCCACCGGAGTTACCTGCACGTCGTACTCAGCCTGTAGTACGGCAATACGACAGCAGCAGCAACCGTAGTACGACAGTAGCAGCAGCATCAGTCAGCCGCGTGGGGTTGTGTGTATGGGGTTCGGCGGCGGGGGGTTATCCGGGCCGGTCGAACGTCGAAGGATCGTGCCGCCACTATCTGGGTACCCTGCCGCCCTCCAACGTAAATGTACGGCATGACTCACACGGTCAGTCAATCCACACACATACACACACGTTGTCGTACTCCAGCACCGCTGCCCCCTCGCCCGCCCGCCCCACAAACTCTGCCGTACGTGCCGTATACCTTGGCGCTCTCGATGATGTCGTACACCGCCTCCCGCGGCGCCACGCAGCCGCCGCCGCCCATCATGAGGGCCATCGTGTAGCCGCTCGGCCCGCCTCCGCTGCTGGCGGCGCCGCTGACGACGGCGGCGGAGCCGCCGGGCTCCGAAACCGCCGCCTCCACGCCCGCCGCCGCCGAGCCGGCGGCGCCGACGGCGCCGACGGCGCCGCCGCCGCCGGCGATGGCCGCCGCCGCCGCCGCGGCCTGCTGGCCTGCGCGCCTGTCGCCGATGCTGCAGACGAGCGGCAGAAGGCCGTACGCGTCCCACAGCCGGAAGTCGGGCGCCAGCAGCGGCTCCAGGATGACCCGCGGGTCGGTGCCGGACGAGCGGGCGGCGCACCAGGCGCGCGCCGCGTCGCGGAGGCGCTCGGCGCCCAGGCCCTGCCGCACATTGTCGGTAACGGTAACGGTAACGGTAGCTCTAATAAAAGACGAAAACAGAAACAGAACACAACAACTGAATAACGGTGCAGATGGAGCAGCTCTGGGCAGCAGATACTGCTCAACGTACCCGCGTGAAACGCGCCACCTGGGACTGAAGAGTTGAACCGCCGTCGTACCGCCGTACCGTCGTACAATGGTACGACAAATCATCCGGTCGTGTACGGTCCATCATCGGGGTGTGTGTGGATGGTGATGTTCGCAATGAGAGGTCCAGGGAGGGAGGGAGGCCATGTCAACAACGGATAAAATCAAGTACCCATACCTGCCGTACTCGCCGTACTCTACCCTCCGAACGTCCCTTCATTGGGTGGATCGGTCCAGAACACACTAAAACAACAACAGACTCCGAAGACAACAACAAACCGCCCCACCAACCGGCCTACCAACCGCCCCCCAACCGCCCCAACCCACCTGCGGCACGATCCTCTCCACGGGTAGATCACTGCCCACCACCTCCCCACCCGCCCGAGCCGACCGAGTCCGCATCGGCCGGTCCCGCGAGCCCCCGTGCCGCCGCGGCAGATGCGGGTAAGGCTGCTCCGCTGCCGCTGCGGCTGCCGCCGCCGCCGCCTCCTGATCCTCCAGCTTCGCCTCCGCCTCCCAATCCGCCATGGCCTCCTCCTCCTCCTCTCTCACCACCCCCTCCACCTCCTCCTCTCTGACCTCCCGCTCAATCATGGGTGCCAGCAGCAGCGGTGTGAGGTCGTCCCCGACTGCGTCCCACTGGCCCCGCTCCAGAACCGCCGTCACTCGGCGGGCGCCGTCGTCCAGCAGCAGATCCAATTTCAGAACCTGGTACGCGGATCTGGGAGGGGGGAGGGGGGAGAGGAGGAGGAAGCGAGTGTGTGTATGTGTATGTCGTGCAGCTCCCTGTGGAGCAATACGGCAGTACAACAGTACGGCAGTACGGTGCGACATGTCGAGCCCACACACATACACAGACACACGCCCTTCCCCCCTCATCCCCGTCTGTCCCCCGCCCGTCCCCTCCCTTCGTCCCACCTCCCCGGGTTCTCCCCCTCGTATCCCCCTTCCAAGTCCCCCAACCTTCGCCCTGCCCTCCTTGCTCCTTCCCCTCACTCCCAACCTTTTTCCCCTCCGACCCCTCTCCCCACACCCTTCCATCCACCCACTCCTCCCTCCCACTCCTCCCTCCCCCACCACTCGCCTCGGTCGCCCCTCCTCGTCCTCCGCCCTCATCTCCACCAGACAAAACACAGTGTCGGTGTCCTCATTGGCGGCGCACACGCGGCTGTGCCAGTGCTTGAGGGTCAGACCCGTGGGTCGGTGAGCCGAGTCCAGCAGCCGGGCCAGACCGTCCGGGCCCTTTGGAAAGGAAAGAAGGGCGAAAAGAAAGGAGGGGGGCGGTGGGAGAGGCGTGGAGCGTGGTGGGGTCTGGGGTGGGGGCTTGAATTGTGCGTCCTCCCCGAGTGTGGTACGGCAGGCGCGAATTCAGTACGGCAGATATGATAAAACCCTTTAAAACCCTTACCACGTCCCTCGTGTGCACCAGCAGTCCGTGCACGTCCGCGGTGACGTCCTCCGCCGCCATCTGCCGCAGTCCCGTCATGACCCGACCCGTGGGTCCCTCCTGGCGACCCAACATCCAGTACCCCACGAACTCGGAAGCGGTGTCCAGCAGCTGCTGAGCGCGGTGGGCGTCGCTGAAGGAGAGGGAGGGGGAGAGGGGAGGGGAGGGGAGAGGGGTAATAGAAGGGGATGTGGATCTGGATGTGATTGCAGGGAAGGGACGTTCGGATGGTTAAATTAGATTTCGTGCTGGTCGAGGGAAGCGCGCGTACTGTACGGCGGCGGACGGATCAATTAACCAGAGGGACAGCGGGAAAAGGCTGCGATGCAAAGCGGCACAAGGAAGGAAGGAAGGAAGGAAGGAAGGAAGGAAGGAAGGAAGGAAGGAAGGAAGGAAGGAAGGAAGGAAGGAAGGAAGGAAGGAAGGAAGGAAGGAAGGAAGGAAGGAAGGAAGGAAGGAAGGAAGGAAGGAAGGAAGGAAGGAAGGAAGGAAGGAAGGAAGGAAGGAAGGAAGGAAGGAAGGAAGGAAGGAAGGAGAGAAGACGCGTCCAGGAGACCGCGTCCGAAGAGGACCCATCTAATCCCCATTACCCCACCCCACAAACACACACTCCCACATTCCCACCGGAATGCGACCACGCGCGTCCCTCCGGCGCTGCGTGCCGGGCGCCGCGGTCGGAGCGTCACCGCCGCAGTCGAAGAATACGAGGAGGAGGAGGCGGCGGTGCGGAGCCCTGTTCCGAGTCTGGCCTGTGCCGGAGGCGCATTTCTGTTGTTGTTGCTGTTGTTGTTAAATCGCGCCATCGTTGCCATCCTCGCGACGGGCGCAGTGGTGAAACGCGAGCAGCGCTGGAGGCAGCAGCCGGGCCTTGTGGCGAATGATGATGAAGATGATGATGATGTCGGAGGGCAAAGAGCGTTCCGAAGCGGCCGCGCAGCCCTGCTGCTGTTGCTGCTGCTGTTTGTTGCGCCAAGGACGCGGCTTTGCTGCTGGGGTCGCCGCGCGGTGGACATAATTGTTTTCATGCTGGCCTTCTTCTTGCTGTCCTTGTTGTTGTTGTTTCGACAGCGGTTGGTTTGTGAAGCCGAGCGGCTGCGAAATGGACTGGTGGTAGTGGCTGTTCCTTTCGGCAGAACGCACGTATGAATCGGGCAGCCGAGGGCGAGAATATCTCTTGAAAATGTTTCGGTGTTGTGGAAATGCGGTACTGTACGGCACCATATCGAAGGCAAAAATCGTCGTCGTCGGGAATGGCTGCTGTGTTCCGGAACCGACATTTGAGATGAACCCCAACCCAAGCAGGAGCACCACCATCAGCAGCATCCGGAACTAACCCTTAAACATTCTTTAAAAAGACGTCCAAGGGCGGCAAACCGCCGCCAGGCGACGCTGCGTCTCGACGACTGCCAATGATGTGCGCAAAAAGCACCCAACCCACCCACCGGCCCGGATCGACGCATCCTGGACCAGATCGACCCAATTCGAGAAACGCTAAGCTGCAGAAAAACTCGGTTGTTTCATATAGACGCAACGGCCACGGCCACGGGCCTTTGGCTCGCGGCGCGGCGACGTTTGTTTTCGCCATGCCGCCGCCGATGACCTCAGCAGCCGCCAGCCGATGCCAATGCCGATGCCTAGGATACCAGAAACTATCCAATCCAATAATTAGAGCCCCACATAATATCTGAAATTTCCGTCTTCATCACCTACGGTACCGCTGCATGCGCCCCTGCTGCAAGACCCTTCGTCCCTCCATTAATGGGTCGGTCCGCAGCGGTCCGCAGCACGCCCCCCGACTCGCGGCTCGGCTGCAACAAACGTCCGAGAGAGCGTCTGTCCGAGAAAACGTCTTTAAATTGCATTAAGCACGAGCACTGCATGCTGATTGATTTGTGCACCTTGACCGACGTGCGTGCGCCGTGCTCTCTGCTGCATGACCGCTCTCTTGGGTTGGGTCAGGTCGGGTTCGTTGTGTTCTTCACTTCTTCTGTTAGTTTTCTGCCCAGCACCGACCCACGGGTCAGAACATACTAAATTATAATTTAGGTTTTAGGTTTTTAGGGGGTTATTAGGGTTTAGGGCCCCGACGGCCATAAGACTCCCAAACCTCTTATCTCTCTCGCCGCAGCAGCTTCAGACACCCACAGCAGCAGCAGCAGTCATTTACCCATCTATCCGCGTTCGCTTCTTCCTGCTGTTACGCGCGCGTGCACGTGTGTGCGTGTATGTGAGTCTATGTACATGCAACGGATGGAGGAGACGGGAATATACTGTACCGTACAATACACTCAACTCCTGCCGGCACACAGCTCCGGGGCCTGGTGTGACCCGCGGGTCGGTCGCAACGGCAGAGGCCAGGACAGCAGACAGCGCCGATCGACACGCGTGCATGCGAGTTCGGCCTTCTCTCCGGCTTCTGCAAATGCGGATATATGCGACGCGATGCGGGAGCGGGCTGTTCAAGTTCGTTTCCGCTGCTGCAACGTGTACGGCACTGTACGACGTCCGTGCGTTTTGCACCGTGCGCACGCATCCCAGCTCCAGCTCAGCCACGAATCGCCCTCACCCAACACCCCCAGGCGTCGTCTCCCCAAGCCAGTGTTTCCCCCTCCTCCCTCCTCCCTCCTTCCCTCCCCCTCCCTTCCGCCTTCATGTCCTCATGTCCTTCAGTGCCTCATCAAGCATCCGCCTTCTCCACCTTGACCTCCCCCTCCTCCTTCTTCACCTCCTCCCCCTTCCCCTCCCCGACCTTCACCCCCGCCCCCTCCTTCAAGTCTTCCACGATCAGCGAGATGCGAATGACGCTGAGATCATCATTCTTGGCGCCCTGCGTGTCGTACAGCACGGCAGGTACGGCAGGACAAGCGTCGAAAGGCGGCACAAAGGCAGAAAGACGAAAACTCCCTCCCTCCCATACCCCCACACACACCCCGCTGGTGCACCGGCACTGCTCTACCGCCCAACTCCGCACCCTCCCTCCTCCTCCCCCTCCTCCCCCCCCTCCCCCCCTACACACACACCTCTCCACAAATACACAAACACAAATACACCCACCCACCTTGACCCATATCTGACAAAACCGCAGCGCCTTTCCCGCCTTCCACAAATACTTCCTCTCCCTCCATCCCTCCCTCCATCCATCCCCCTCCACCCCCCCACATACCCACACCAACCCCCCTCCTCCCCCCCAAATAAAAAACCCCAGACCCACCTTGACCGTGACAAACTCTGGCACCGCTCGGATGGTCTTCTTGTCCTTCCGCAGATAGTCCGCCGCCTTGCTCACCGAAAGCACCGCCTTGTACACAGCCCCGCTGCCAATGGCCGTCAGGGACACGGACCGACCCTCGCGGATACGAGCCGCCAGCGCACCGCCAACCATCTGATAGGTGGTACACGTGGGTGTGTGTGTGTGTTTAGGTGACAGGGTGACAGGGGTTTAGGGTTTTGGTTTAACAAATCGCGTGTCGCGGCGCATACGACGGGGTTTGGGTTTGGGTGGGAGGAGGGTGTGCGTGTTTGGGCGGGTCGGATTAATAAGTCGCAAATAAACGGGTGGGGAGGGGTGGATTGGTGGGGAGGGTGGAGATGATTACTGCAGCACACGCATACACACACACCCCGGTGCAGCCACCCCCTCCTTCATTCGCTTCACATCGTACTGCGGCACACGCACACACACAACGCACACGCATACACACGCAACGGTACGCCCCGGCGGCGACTCCACCCACCCGCCAACCCACCCACACGCCCGCAACGCCCCCGCCAAGCCACCCCCTGGCGGCCCCACTGCCCGGCTATACATCCCAGGGGGGCCCCTTTTCGGCTGCCCAGTACCCCCCTCACCTCACCCCATCCCATCCCTCCTTCAGCTCTCTAACCCTTCCTCCCCTCCCCTCCCCCCTCTTTTGGCAGCCCCAGTAGTGGTGTATAGCCCTCCCCTCCCGTCCCCCCACCCCAGCCACCCCACCCCCCCTCCTCCTTTCCTTACCGGTGGCTGTCCCTCCGAGCGGATGTTCATCTCCACCGCCTCCCCGCCAGCGGCCGGGACCGGGGCCGGGGCCGTAAGCTGACCGGGTATAGGAGGGGTAAAGCAAAGAGAGGGTATAAGATGAGGGGGGTGGGGAGTTTTGGGGGGAGGGGGGGGGAGTGGGATGGGGGGATGGCGTGATTTCGTCCCCTCGCGCTCCGCTACCCTCGCCCTCCCCGCTCTCGGCCCTGCTGTGCTGCTGCACTCCACCACCAAGACCGCTCCCCTCCCTCCCTGCCTCCCTGGGACAACACAAACCCTGTAACCCTAAAAAACCCAAATCCCAATAAAAACTCTCAACCCTAAAAGACGAAGACTGCCCCGCATACCCCCGACCCGACCTGACCTGACCTGATGAGAGTCCAATCCCACTCCCTCACTCTCTCCCTCACTCACCGGCGCCTTTGAGATCTTGAGCACCACGGCCCTCAGCGTCTTGCCGTCCTCCGCCTTGCCCACCCCCCGATACACGGGCGTGAAGGAGAGGCCCATCTTGTCAGACGCCAGGTAGGCGCGGCCGATGGCGATGGCCTGCGCGTGTGTATTTGTGTGTGTGTTTGTGTTTGTGTATGGGAAGGGGGGTGGGGTTGGGGGGTAAAAAAGATACCGCAGCGGAGACGGAGACGGGGTTGGGGGGTGGGGGTTCCGGACGCTTAGGGGATGAAGTGGCCGCGAGGTTGCTTTCGCGCAACTTGCGGTTGTTGCTTCCTCCCAATTGGGGCTCAAGTGATCGTCTATCTGGCTGAGCTGCAATCTCTTTGTGGACCTCTTTCAACACTTTTCAACAGGGGAGGAGGATGAGCTGGTGTGGTGTGTAGGTGATATGAGCAGGTGGGACACCTGGGTCGTCTCGCTGGCGTCACTCCTCTCCGTGACACCCCTCATTAACACACACCTTGACGCCGATGTTCGTGCTGGTGGGACCGACGCACACGGCCGCAGGAATGTCACCCGCTCGGGCACTGTGAGCAATCTTTCCTGCGATCAGCTTTGGGTTTCCGGTCTTCCCGGAGATCTGCGGCGCAGGAGGCAGAGCGAGATGCGGGACGACGGCGTTTACGACATGAACTGAAAGGCGGCAGAGAGCGAGCCGAACGTATTCGATGTTTTGTAAAAAATACTTGGATACCTTACCTTGATGGTATTTGATTTAGGGCGGCTTGGCTCGGTCGGGTTCTCGGTCGCCGCGACCTCCGGAGCCGACTCCACGACTTCGCTGGCCACGCGCGTCGCCACAAATCGAGCATTTGACGGCGATGGCAGCGGTGTTGAAAAGCACCTCGCGGAGCTCCCGGAGCATTTGGTGCGCTCCGCGACTGCCGAGCCAATGGAACTTGCACTTGCGGGCCCTGGAAATTCGCAGCATTGGCTACGTTACACAATAATTAAATGAAGCAAAGATCATATCCAGAAGCTCACTTGGGGTATCGGCTTGGAAAATCCTCCTGTGTGGCCGAAGGGAGCCCAGGCTCTGTCGAGCCCGTAGGCTCATCAAAGAAGCGGACATTTTCAAGATTGAGAATAGCAAGGTTCAATACGCCTTTAGCAAGTTCAAGCCTTACAGACCACAACGGGCGGAGGTAACGGGTAAATTCGTCGCACAAGCCGTCGTACTCGGTGATGCTCGTCCCATGTTTCCAGGCTCCACGAAATCCTGGCCGCTGCAGACACTGCGTAAAGCTGGGCGCTGCAGTCATTGCGCCACGTGTTAGTCATTGGAATTTTATTTAAGCATCGCAGTCCTGAAGCCCCCGCCCAGGCTGTGATGAGTAGTTCTGGGTGAGTCAAGTCAACGCGCCGCCCGGACCAGGACAAGTTTCGGAGCAACCCATGCCGGCAAGACCTAGCTTCACGGCCGGTGCGTTGTGCGGCATCGCGCAGACGCATGATCCCACCGACCCAATGCCCACTGCAATGCGCTGCTGCTGTACCCTTAACGACCCTCCATTGCTGTCGAGAGAGGGCGATGCGCTGTGTACGGCGCAGACGCCGAGCTTTCGAAACACCTTTTACATCTTTTACATCCATTGAGTTCAATTAAATGTGGTTGATCGATGTGGGTCGATGTGGACCCTTCTAGCAGGCAGCAGCCGGAGGAGGATCGTCGTCGTCGTTCCCCCGGGCAGCAGATGACGACGACGGACGCGGCGTATGATGACGTGGGTCATCTGGATGGCGACATCGATGGACCCGTGGGTCACCCATCATCTACTCTCTTGACCGTCCCGCGTTTCATTTATGTACGCTGATGCTCATCAGCACCTATAACGGTCGAATTCGGTGCATAGATAGATCGCCGCCTCATCTATCGGCGGGATCTGTCAGGATGATGATGAGGTGGGACTGCGTCATCACCGACCGCTGACCGGACGGCCATCGACCGGAATCGGATATGGCCCCATCCATCCATTTGGCCCCATCCGTCGCCCCTCTGAGCTTGCTCCGCGAGGCTCCGCGCTGTCAAGGCTGTTTGCTTGTCTCATCCAGGCTTGAGATAGAATTAAGGTTCCCCGACAGCAAAGCTCTATCTTCTTCCAATAATAACCCAGCCTTAAATACCCATCAACCACAAGCAAGCACACCTAGGTAACATAATCACCACATTTAGACATTTATTATTTACAGCACAAGTTGCAAAAAATAATGTCAGCAGCAGAGGGCGCCACGGCCGGCGACGTCGCGGTCATGGAGTATGATATGGCCGCAGCGGCCGGCGCCGAGAACCCCGACGCGGCCGCGGTCATCAGCGGCGGCCCTGGCGGCGGCGGCGGTGTTTCCGCGAGCCCGGCGGCCGAGTCGCACATCGCGGCTGCCACCACCGCCTTCCTTCAGGACCTGTGCTCCGGACTCAACCGCGAGATGGCGCCGCATCTGAGCCCCGAGCAAGTCCAGGACATTGCCAGGTGTGCTATGCTCTGTGCCCTGTGCCCTGTGCGTGGGTGTGTGTGTGCGTGGGTGGGTGAATGGTATTGTTTTCTATTCATACTGCTGAGAAGAATTGAGTTCATAAATAAATAATTGCATTCATTCCTGAACCCCTCCGGTTGGCCCTCGCTGCTGATGTGACCCGTGGGTCACTCCCCGCAAGCGACGATGTTCCTTACCTGATCCACCCCCCTTCCTCTTGTTGCAGGGGTTCAGACCAACAGCCGCATTCCCGTCCCCGTCCTCCCGTCCCCTTCCTCCCATTCCCGTCCTCCTTTCTTCCCGTCCCTCCGATCCCTTCCTCCCTCTCACTCGCTCACTCGCTCCCCCACTTTCCCCCTCATCCCCCCGCACACACATACACATACGCATACACACACGCCCACGCCCACCCACCCCCCCAGCCGGCTGCTGGCCCCCGACGCGGTCATTCACGCGGATGGTCTGCTGCACTCGGTGCCTCCCGTCAGTGGCCCCCGGGGCTTCTTCGAGTTCATCACGCAGGAGCGGGCGGCATACCGAACGGTGAGCAGGTTGCGGGATTCGAACCGGGGTCGGGTGCCATCCGGGTCGGAGCGGGGACGACCTGCACTGCAGATCCAACGACGAGTCCCCGGTCGGTCTGTCTACTTCTATCCGGTCCTTTTTCTCCTTCCTTCCTACCCCACTCCCACTCCCATCCCCACCTCACTCCCCATCCAAGTCTCCTAATCCACCCCACCCCAACCCACCCCCTCCCAAATTTCAAACCCACTCAGATGTCGCTCGACACGCTGTTACTGGCAGTCAGCCCCACCGGCGACGCCTCTTTTGCGTTGTCTCGTTTCAAAATGAAGAACGTGGGGCCCTGGCACGGAAAGCCGGCCACCCGACAGTGAGTTGAGAACGCGCGTATGTGTGTGGATGTTTGTGTGTGCGAGGGTGTGTGTGTGTGTGTGGGTGGGTGTGTATGTGCAAGGGTGTGTGTATGTTTGAGAGAGAGAGGATAAGTAGGGGGGCTTGGGGTGTTGCGTGCAAGAGCCCAATCCCCATCACCCAATCCTGCCTCCCCTCCCCTCCTGCCCCCCCCTCCTCCTCCTGCCCCCCTCCTCCCCCCACCACCACCATCAGGATATCCGAGGGAGTCCGAATCGATGAGCTCCGATTCAATGAGGCGGGTCAGGTCAGCGAGGCCTGGTGCAATCGACAGCTTTTCGAGGTACGACAGCGGGGGTACGGCTGGGGATGTGTGCCTGGTGGGCGGCCAGCCAGTCCCCTTGCGGCTGTTACAAAAATTCCAACCTGCCCGACCCCTCCCTCCCCCCGTTTTTCTTTATTGTCCCCTCCCCGCGGGCTCCGGCCTATACGTGGATAACCCCGCTCCCCTCCCCTCCCCATACACATACAGGAGGAGCGCGAGCTTCTGATCCGTGAGCCCTCCCGCCACCACGCCCCCGCCTTCGACCCCTCCCTGCTCGTCCCTGTACCGCTGCCGGAGGCAGGCCAGGGAGGGCTGACGGCGCCCGGCCAGTTGTTGAACGTAGCAAAGATCTGGGCAGAGGCGAGTGGAACTTCGGCTTTTTTGGGGGGGTTTTAGGGTTTTTTTGATGTGGTTTTGGGTGATTGGTTGCTGCAACAAGGATCCAGCAAACCACATAGAACACCCCCCTTCCCCCCCCACACACCCTTTCTCCTTCCTTACTCCCCTCCCCCTCCCTCTCCCCTCCCCCTTCCCCCAAACAAAACACACACGCACACACACACGCACACGCACAAAGACCTGGAATGTGGTGGCCGCCGCCGGCCCACCTCCCGACCCCGACTACCTGGACGCCCTCCTGGAGCCGGACTTCATCTTGATGGATGCACTGGGATTTACGGGAGACGATGCGCAGAGCCATCCGTACACGGTAGGTACGACAGTACGGCTGTACGACATGCATGTGATGCAGTACGACACCGATGTACGACGTTTGTATGTGTGGTGGGCGATGTGGAGCGCTGCATGGGCGTCTTGATTTCTGGTTGGGCAAACCGTCGACTGTTATTCTCGATCTCGATCTCGATCTCGATCGCATCTCTCCGGGCAGGGAAGAGTTTTACGGTGCCGTGTCGTACGCGATCTGCTGCATCGTACGTCCCATGCACTTGACGCCACCACCCGCCATGCCGTACACCGCCCTACGACACTTGCTTGCTCAATCGCTTCGTTTGCTCGCCATGACGTACGACAGGCCATCCGGAGCCTGGATGACGCAAAGCGCGTGCTGCTGCAAATGGCCCACAAGTACGACATTGACGAAGTCGTACAGAACGCCGCCGTCAAGCCCGGCTACAATGCAGTCTTCGCGCACTGGCGCGCCCGCCTCACGCCGCGCCCGCCGCCGCCCGCCGCCGCTGGCGGCAGCGGCAGCACCGTCGCCGCCGACATGGCGGCGACGGCGGGCGCGGCGGCGGCGGCGGGGCCGTACACCGCTGAGGCAGTTGACCTTTTGGTCTTCTCGCCCGCCAGCGGAAAGCTCAAGGCGGTTTTCCAATTCCGAAAACCGTTGGGATCCGACCGCCGGTTCGTACTAACGGACATTGCGCCGGCGGGCATGCCTGTGGTGGGAGTGGAGGGGGGCGACGGTTAGTGTGGCGGTTGTGGCGGTGGTGGTGGTTGCGGGAGTGAGAAGAAGTGCGTTCGTTAGTTTGTTACCGTTACTGTACGGAGAAGGCCAATGAAGAAGTTGGCCAACCGTTTGAACTTCCGGAACCGACCCGGCGCCGGTGGGTCAATTTGTGTGGTGCTACCGAAACATGGCATTTGCGGCGGTGGCTGCACAAATGATGGAGAGACTCTCGTTGCGTGTTTTGGGCTGTTGGGAGTTGGGCCCAGGGAGGGACTTCCAGGGAGCGCAGGGAAGGCGGGAATGCCGTACCGTACAGAGTTGTATTGCATAAAGCTGTACCGTATACCGTTTGTTTATCTGTTTGCCTGCTCTTGACCGGACCTGCCTGTTGTATACCGTATACCCTTATGGCCGTCGAGCTCATAAAACGAATGAATGAGAATCGGCCTCCTGCTCCTGCCTTTCCTGCTCCTTCCCTTCCGTCCCCTCCTCCTGCTCCTCCTCCCCTTATGTAAGATGAGGGCTAGCTAGCTAGCTAGTGCGGGTCGGTCTCACTGGACTTGACCCACGGGACACTCCGACACACCACCAGGGAGGGAGGGAGGGCCTCACTCGTCGCCGCCACACCGCAAGGCGCCGGCAGTCCGGCACCCAGGAACATCATCAAAAGATGGGGAGAGAGAGAGAGTTGCACCATTCGACCTCACGACGTCTCTTCCGCATACACCCGTATATGTGTACGGCAGCAAACACACACATAACCCCCTCCACACACACAGACACGCGCATTAGAACCGCACTAATGGACTAATGGACTAATGGAGCTGAGGATTGGTTGTTCCCCCCCCCTCCTGAAATCCCATGCACATACACACACAACCTCAAAGGCCCTCCGGGGGACACACACGCCACACAAACCCAGCCTCACAGCCTACTACAACCCACCGATGCCAGCAACCCACCGCTTCACCACCACCACCACCACCACCACCACCACCATCACCGCCACCACCACCGTCCTGGCCACCACCACCATCACAAACAACTGGGCCGCATCAAACGACAATTGCTGCCACCACTAATTATGGGATTGTTTTTATTGAATATGTAACAAACGGCGGGCAACGAAATAAAAAGCAACGAATGAAGGCAGAACTGCGAGACATCTAGTACGGCACTGTACAGCACGGTGCGGCATGTGTACGGGGTTCCGCTGCAGTACAACATCTGCAGCGGGGCTGATGACGGGGCTCTTTGCCGGTACGGTACGGCACGGTACGGCCCCGCACAAAAACACACACACACCCCAGCTGGATAGCCCGTTGCCACTCCTCTCCCTCCCTCCCTCCCCCCTGGAGCCTCCACTTGGGAGAGCTTCCACTGCAACCACCACAACCACCACGAACAAACCAAACCACACAAAACACAAACTTGACACACCCCAGTGTGTGTGTGTGTGTTTGCAGTCTCAAGGCCAGGGCCGTCGCGGCGTGCATACCAGGTAGACATGCCGCCGCCTGACTACGGTGTATGTAGAGTCATGTATGGTAGGCAGTTCCCTGCGAATTATTGCTACTACGAGTTCAGCCCCCCTCCCCTCCCCTTCCCTCCCCTCCCCTTCCCCCCCCCCCGGATATCGCGGAATCGGCTCCCCCTAGAGCAGCTGCACCAAATTCAGACACATCTACCAGTCCTCCTCCTCTCCACCAGTCCTCCTCCTCCTCCTCCTCTCCTTGTACGGTACATGCGCACACCACCACCACCACCACCGCCGCCAGTCCGGGAAACCATATCATACAACACTGTTTTAGGGCGTGTCTCCCTGCCTTGCCCCCTTCCTCCTCCTCCTCGGTTGCCTCTCCGTCCCTTCCCCTCCCCGCTGCGTGAGGACCGCTGCGTGGGCTATTTACCCCCTCAGCCCCCCTAAACACATACACACCCATCCCCCACCTCCCACCCTCCCCCTCCCACCCTCCACCGTCCCCCCAACACACACACACACACCCCTCACATCACCTCACATCGGCCTCCCCGCCCCCGCCGGCCCCCCCAGTCCCATCTTGGCCTCCAGCGCCATCCGAGCTGCCTGCCAGCGGGCCAGCGCCAGACCCTCCCGACTGGTCAGCACCAGAGGCGGCTCCGGAACCACCAACACATTGTTCCAGTTTCCCGCGGAATCGAGGACCTGATGGGGGGGAAAGAAGGGGGAAAAGCGGGGGAGCACGCGTGTGTGTATGTGTGTTTTGTATGTGGGTGGGATGGGAGGGAGGGAGGGAGCGGGGAGGGAGGGGTTAGGACGCAGCAAAACACACGCCGGTGGATGGACGGGATGTGCGCGGATCATCGGATCACCGACCGCCCTGTCGTACACACAGAGCACACATGCCTGTCGTACGTCGTACCTTGGACGACAGGCTGTCCACCGCCCACGTGCCGTCCACGATGTACTTGTAGTAGTACACCCCGGGGCGCAATCCCTGGACCTCCAGGAAAAAGTGACCGGGGTGGGTGTCGCCCTTGCAACCCAGCGGGCTCCTGCACAGAGGGGTGTGGGGGGTGTGGCGTGTGTGTATGTGTGGGGGAGGGGAGGGGGTCAGGGAGTGATATGCTCCTTGGGGAGGGGGGTAGAAGGGGGGGAAGCCGCATATTCGTTCGTGTTACTTCTTTGCATGTGGGTGTGAATGGATGGATGGGTGGATGGGTATATGTGTGTACCATCTTGGCTTCACGGGGTATGAGGGACCAGATAGGCCGCTATACACACACACACACACACACACATACATACACCCACACACCCCACACACACACCCCAACCCCCCCACCCGACACCCTCTCTCACCTGCACCGCACCATGGGTACCCTCGCGCTCCAGCTCGCCACCACATCCCCCGCCACGTAGGCACTCAGTCCGCCGTACTTCCACGTCAGCACCACCCGGCTGCACCGCTCCCGGGCGCCCTGCAGCAGCGCTGTCGTACCCGCCTCCAACAGACCCTGAGGGGGGGGGAGGGGGGGAGGGGGGGAGGGGGGGAGGGTTAGGGTTAGGGTTTGTGTGTGTTGGGGGAGAGGAGGCGGTTTTTGGGGGGAGGGGGCAAGTTCGAGACTCGCAGACGGGCACGGTGGTGGGTGTCGGTGACTGGGTTGATGTGAGTGAGTGAACGACCCAGGGGTCGGCCGGCGGTTCAGGCGATCCACCCACCAGGGTGTTAAAGTTCACACATCCACGTCCCCATCTCTTCCCCCCACCTCCTCCCACGTCTTCCCACCTCCATAACCCCTGGCTCCCCTCCCCACCTTCACCCCCCACCTCACGTGCTCCCTTTTTTCCACACCAAACAAGTACCCGAATCAACCCCCACCCATACACCCAGCCGCTTCCCCCCTTACACACAAACACACACGCCCCCCCCCTCCCCCCACCCCCACCCCCACCTGGTCCACGGCTGTCCCCAGGGCGGTCTCCGCCGCAAGAATGGCCTCCTGAGGGTTTAGGGGTTTGGGGGGGTGGGGGGGTGGAAAGAGAGATACAGGGAGTTTTTTGGGGTGGGGGGGGGTGACAACACGCGGATGGGAAGAAGGACGGGGCGTTACATGAGCTTTACATGGGCGTTACTTAAGCGCTACACAACAACATGCAACAACATGCCCCCACCATCACCCCCACCTGCAGCGGCAGCCTCCCGAACCAATGGAGCCAGCCCGCCAGCAGCACCGCCACATCCCCCTCCATGCCCGCTTCGCAGTGGAGAAGTACGGCACACGCATCACGCCTTGCTCGATGCAGCCGCCCGCCGCGGCGAAACGCCAACCGCTGCAGCGACGCAGCGGCGTTCAGGAGGTGCCGTACACGGAGCGGGTCGTACCGCGACGTCGGGAGGGCGGAGAAGGTCGGCGGCCGCGACGCTGCGGCGGCGGCGGCGGCGCCGGAGGCGGGGCCGGCGGAAGCGGGGGCGGCGGAGGCGGCGGAGGTGGCGGCGGAAGCTGAGGTGGCGGAGGCGGAGGCGGAGGAGGGGGAGGGGGAGGCGGAGGCGGTCTTTGGGGTGGCTGCAGCGGCGAATGGCATGCCGGGGCGCAGGTTTAGAAAGATGCTGCGATTGAGGAATGCCATTGTGCTACCGCCTAGGCCACCGCCGCCGTCGCCGCCGCCGCCGCCAGCGCTGCCGTCGCCGGCAGCCGCGCCGTCGCGGTTGCCGGCGTCGCCGATGGGAAGTACGGCAGCGCTGGCGGCGTCGGTCAGACTCGTTGCTACAAGGCCACTGCCGTCGGCGGCGATGACGTCAGCGCCGTTGATCATGGCGGCTGTGGCAGCAGCAGAGCCCGGCGGCGGCGGCGGCGGCTGCTCCCCAATGGGCGACGGCGGCGGCGGCGGCGGCGCCGCCGCTCCTTTGGACGAGCCGCCGCCTCCGGCGGCGGCGGCGGCGCCGGGGCCGCCGCCGCCAGGGGAAGCTGCAGCCGTCGCGGCCGCTGCCGTCGGCGGCGCGCGGGGTCGGGGGATAAGAGGTCGGGGGAAACGCGGGGTTGACACATCCCGTGCCGTGCAGTACCGTACGACGCGCCGACAGTTACATAAAATGCAAAACATCAGTGACAGGATGAGATACGAATCTGGCCTCACACGAGGGGGTACCCGTTGTGTTCAAATGCGTAATCACACACATCCCGTGTAACGTGTGCAGCAACAATCCTTACAATGGTCAAGTTATACGGACGGTGTGCGACATTGCACGATGTTGTACGACACACTTACCCAGCAGCGCCTGGTACGACACTCGTCCCACGTCGGACGCCAGCGGCAGCAGATCGCTGCCTCTCACCACCAAATAGCCACCGGCCCCTTTGCCGCTACTGCCGCTGCTACTGCCGCTACTGCCGCTGCTGCCTCCACTGCTGTTGCTGCTACTGCCATTGCTACTGCTGCCATTGCCATTTACGTCAGTGGATGTTGAAGCGGCGGCGGCGGCGGAGCCGCTGCCGCCGCCACCGCCGGCGGCGGCCGCCGTCGCCGCCGCCGCCGCCGCCGGCTGTTGCTGTTGCTGTTGCGCCCGTGTGAGAGTGAGCTCCAGAAGGGCCCCCAGACTTCGTTGAGAGGCGATGGAGGCGATGTGACGTGGCTCCAGGCGGCCACAAGCCACTAGCAGCCAGGGCAGGAAGGTGACCACCTGATGCGGGAGAGGGGGGGGGAGGGGGGAGGCGAGGGGTATTTTTGGGGTTTTAGGTTTTAGGGTTTTAAGCGAAAAGGAACGGAGGCGACGTATGTTGGCGGACACGGACCGCGACCACTTTGTGGGCGCTTAACCTTGTCTATCGGTTGCCGTACAAGGGTGTACGATTGTACGACGGCAACCCGTTCCCTGGGTGTTCGTGCAGCATAGGCGCGCGCGTCGTACCTTTCGGTCCTTGCGGTCCTCGATAGCGGGGGTGACGGCGGCGGCAACGACGCTGCCAGCTGCCGGCGCACCGCTGCCTACTGGCGGAGGTGGAGCCGCCGCTGCCGCCCCAGCCGCCGCCGCGGCGGCTGCGCCACTGCTGCTGCCGCTGCCGCCGCCGCCGCCGTTGCCGTTGCCGTTATTACCGTTTCCGTTATTACCGTTGCCGCCAGAGCTGGGCGGCGGCGGCGCCACGACGTCCACCTCGGGGTCCGGCGGCGGCGGCGGCCCTCCCCCTTGTCCACCACCACCGCCACCACCGCCGCCGGCCCTAGCGCTGCTAGGCCCTGACGCGCCGCCGCCGCCGCCGCCGCCGCCGCCGCCGCCGCCTCCTGACCTCGCTGGCGGGTTTGCTGGTGCGGCCGCCGCCGGGGGAAGCACAAAGTTGTCCGGCGTCCCGGGCCTGTGGGGGGGTTGCGGCAGCAGCAGCATGAAAATGTACCAAAATCCACCGCCGAATTTGGCGTCAATTGGTGTCAAGACAGAGCAGGGAACTTTATCCTTTAACTTTTAGTTTAGTAGCAGACAGGTAAATTGTGAAACCATTGTATTTGTTTCACAATCCAGACACAGGAGACGCGCGATGTAGATAGTGCAGGGCCCCTTCGGACGGGGCAGGTCATTTCTGTCGTACAGCCTGTCGTACATACACGCACTCTTTTCCGTACCGTGTTTGTATTCTAGACGACAGGTCCAGTCGCGCCAGGGCCCGAGCCTCATTCAGATCGCGACGCAGTCGCTGCAGCGCCGCGGCGCGGGCGGCGGCAGCGGCGGGCGGTCGGCGGGAGGACGGCGGCTGAGTTGCGGTGTTGCGATGGAACGCTACCTGCGGTACGACATGCGTACGACACACAGAAAGCGTACGACATATACTTACGCACATACAGCACCTGATTTCCCTCACTTTTGAATCGCTGCTCATTGGGATCAGTGCATCAGCAACATCGGCAAATGATTAACAGTAATCGAATAACAGCATTTGATTTTAGCCCTCGAGATAAGATGAGATGAGATGAGACGACACGACACAACATGAGATGAGATGAGATTAACCGACACCGTAGCAGTGGAAAACCAGTCCCAACCAACCCATTCTGATCACGGACGAACTCCAACCGAACTACCAACCAAACCACCAACCGAACTACCTGCAGGGTGCGCCCCGCCCCGGGCAGCTCCAGAAAGGATCCTGACTCATCCGGAGTGGTGGTACCGTTGAAACTGTACGGCAACTGCATGCCGTCCCGCTCCCGGGTCGCCACGCCGGCCTGTGTGTGTATGAGTGTGTATGGGGGGGGAGGGGAGGGGAAACGGGGGTTTGTTGGGGTGCGACGAGGTGCTAGGGGGGTGGCTGCTGCCCTGCCCGGCATAAAACCCGGCCCGGCGAGAACCGATACACCCCTCTCCATCCCACACAGGCACGCACACACCCCCTCGGACCCAAACACCCACCCATACACAAACCCCCACACCCCCTCCCCTCATCTACCTAAACCCCCTCATACACCGCCACCCTTCCCCGCATGTACTGCACCGCCCCCACCCCTCTTTCCCCCCCCACCCCTCTCACCCCCACCACACACCCCACCCCACCCCGTCACATACACACGTACCTTTCCGCCGCAGTACCAAGCCGTCACCCCGCCATGCCCTCCCCCTCCCCCTCCGCCGCTGCCGCCGCCGCCGTCACCGCCGACGCCGCCGCCTCCTCCGCCGCCGCGCCTGCCTCCGGTCCTCGCCGCCCGCTCCAGAACCAACTTCACGTCCCCCATTCGGCTGTTGATCGCCCACCGAACCCGCCGTATGTCTCCCACGGGCCACATCTCATCTCCGAATACGGCGCTGCAACTGCGGACCACGTCGCCGACCTGACCACATGGGGGGGGTGAGGAGGGGGAGGGGTGAGGGGGTAAAAGAAACCGGCGAGGAGGGTGAGGGGGGAGGGGGGAGGGAGGCGAGAGGTGAGGGAGGGGTGAGGGGTGAGGGGGGTGAGGGCCGACGAGCGATGGGAACGCAGCGGTGGAATGGGGGGTAGGAGGGGGAAGAGTGGTCATTGCGATGAATGTGGTGGTGAGGGGGGGTCGAGAGTGTTTGGGGAGGGAGGGACACGCAGAGGGGGCCCACTACCCCCACTGCCCCACTGCCCGACTGCACAACACCACACAACACAGGAGGCGGGGGCGGCGGGGGGGGGCAGGGGGCGGCCCTCAGCCGCCGCAAGCGACGCACAGCCACTGACCTGAACCAACCTCCTCCTCCACGTCCCCCCTCCCCCCTCCCCCTCCCTCCCCTCATGTGTCAATACACACCTGTATGAGTCCACATTTGTGTGCTGGCGAGTTGGCCTGGATGTCTTGTACGACAACCTGGGGGTGGAGGTGGCGGGGCAGACCGGGGACCAGAAGATTCCGGGGGGGGAGGGGGCAAGAGCCGGGAGGGAGTCGGGATTTTGCGAGGTAAAGCACGGGGAGGGGGAGGAGGAGGAGGAGGAGGAGGAGGGGCAGGAGCAAGTGGGGGATAGGGCGAGGGAAGAAAGTAAAAGTGCGGCGCACGTCGCACGTGTGTGTTTTGTTTATGCCGTACCTGTCCGGTTTTCGGATCGGGCGCCAGAGTAAGGCCCACCGGCTTGGAGAGGACCACCTGCGCGGCACACAGGCAGAGGAGGGTGGTGGTGGTGGTGGTGGTGGCGGGGGTGGTTTGTTGCCCACATATCAATACGGATGCCGTTCCGTCGCACAGCCGTACTCCACGTACTGTACTACATGTATTACATATTCTCTTTGCGCCGGCAACCGTGGCTCTCCCTCTTACCATGTACTCGCGCAGGTTTAGATCCAGCTCGCCCGGGTGGCGAAACACCGTCGACTCACTCCTGCGGGTTTTTGAAGGTTTTTAGGGTTTCAATGCGTTTTCGGCGGGTTGGGTTGAGAAGCAGGCAGGGGTGCGCTTGTGTGTGCTGCTTGCAGCACCCCTTTGCACGGCGGCTGGAATCGAGCGACTGCGCTTCGGGAGGCATTTATTTAAAGTTCTAGACAAAATAAATTGGATGCGGTAACATCTTGCATGCGGCAGTGGCAGCGGCAGTGGCCGCGGCTGGGACAGTGGGGTGATGGGCGGGATGCGGCGGGATGTCAAATCCACGGCGCTGGCAGCGCAGCGGCCGGCTCCGGTCAAATGGAGGCAAAATGCGGCAAATGCAGGGCGTGAGGTGAGCCATGCGAGATTTCGACGGTGTGCCAAGTCTGCGGAGTATCGACAGGAAAGGCAAAAGGGCGCGCAATCCCCCCGGAACCCGAAACGACGGGACCCCAGGACGCCGAAAGGAGCCTCAGCCCGCCACGATATGTGTTGTGATGTGTAATTTCCCAGCGGTACCAAGCCAGAGATCGGTGTTTCACGCCATTCTAACCTTGACGATGGCGCCGCAGCGCAGGAATGGGCTGGACGAGCTGACCTCCATTCCGCTGGATACTTCCACTGCCGCAGGTGTGTTGCAGAGCTTTGGATTCCAGCAGGGCCAAGGATCCATGAGCTAGCACGTGGCGGCAATCGACTGGGTGGCGTTGCCGCATGCCCCGGGAGCGAGCGAGTATGCAGCATTTCCTAAATAACTGTACAGCCAAGACTATCGTAATGTTTTGGTCATGCACTGTGGCTGGAATTTTTAATCCTCTGCAAGTTCCTCCGAAAGTAGACTTTCCGACGTCGACGAAGCCGCCCACTTCTCTGGACCAGCGCGCTACACACAGTGCGGCATCAAGTATGTTTAAAGAATAATTGGCTTGATGCAAGGCTCAAAGTGCGAAAGCCACCACAAAATAGCAACCGTGTACTGTACGGCGGTCGGGCGTGGCGCGTGGGGTAGGGTTGTGCGTTGTGGCACACTTCTGAGTTCTGACATGCCATAATGAGAACGATATCGGATTCTCCCTCTGCAACCACCGGTGCCCTACTGCTATAAGTTGTGCACCAAAAAAGTCAACCTGTCAGCAGTTGTCCGAGCTCTTCGCGTCGTCCATGGTTATCGAAGTGTTTCTGCCAACCGAGGACCGAGGCGCGCTCGTCCGCATGGAAGATCGTGAAAACTCCTGGACAGCGCCCGCCCGGACAAGGCCGTCGGCCAGGGAACATTTCTGACTTACTGCAACTCGAGCCTTCTGCGTTATGCCGTTCCCTGCTGGGAGTTACGTGCCCTTTCAACTCAGCAGCCTCTTGGGACGAGCGGGGCGAACTGAAATATTGGCCGAGGGCGCACCTGACTCGTCAGGGGTGGTCAAAACGAGGCCGAATCAAAACTTCTCCGAAGCCCGATGCGCAAACCAGTGCTTGGGCCTGGGTGGGGACTGGCGCTTGCTTATCCCTCATACAAGAAAGCGTAGGGGCTGGCAAACCGCCATTGCGGCTTCTCGCCCTCAATCCCCACCCCATCACCCGAAAGCATGCGCGCCATGCACGGTTACCGTCACCGTCACGCTCTGCACCAGTCAGCACCCGGGCCCAACCTTCAACCTTAACCCTCTGAAAAAACAACCCTCTTGTCCTCCACTCCACATCGCTGTCAGTGCACACGAAGCCCCGCGGGCCCTATGGCCGGCTCCGGAAAAACCGTATCTTCCCCTCTCGGGCGGGGATCTGGGTAACAAAAAAAGAGACCGGTCTGGGGCCCCATATAAAACCACGCCATCACTACCATCACCATCACCATCACCATCACCACCGTCATCCGTCTCATCATCATCTTCATCATTATGATCATCATCCTTCACGACCCATGGGTCGGTCGGTGGTTGTTCCGTGGGCATAACCTCCAACCTCCAACTACCAACTACCTACCTGCATCCCTCCACGACTCCCACCTTCTCGGTGGCCCAGCTCCCATATCATCTCATCTCATCCGAACAGCGCTGACGCCGACGCTGACGCGATCCCGAAAACCCTAAATCCGAAAACCACTGCAACCCTACTTTTCGGCCGGCATCTGAACCCGGAACTGACACCGCGGCGCAGCTCCGAAACCACTAATGGAGAACACCGCACCTAACCCCGATCCATGCACCCCTCAACCACACCTCAACCACCCAGAACGTGTCCTGATCAAGACATCAAGCCGCCGCCGGCAGTGGAACAGGCGGTGCACCGCCACCGCCGCCGCCGCCGTCGCTGCTCCCTCCCACGCCGCCTGGTATCGAGGGCCGTACCCCTGTCGTACCATTACCGTTGGCCCCAACCGCCGTCGTGAGGCCGGCGGGCTGCCCCCGCGCCTGCCCCGTGCCGCCCGTCGGCGGGTCTGTGGCAGCGACCGTTGCCGCGACGGTTGCAGCGGTTGGTGTGGTAGTTGTGACAGTTGTGTGGGCGGCATGCGTGCCGGGTGTCGCAACCGACTGGTACAACAGAATACCGTTGAGGATCAGTTGGGTGACGCAGCCGCCCATGATGATGGCGTCACGCTGCAGTACAAACCAAAGAAACGGGAAGCGCCGTAGCGCCGAGAGCAACGACATTAGCGACCTTAAAAATCAGATCCAGAATCGTATCCATATCTCCCATGTCCCAAAGTCCGTCTCTCTCGCCCCCTGAACCCCGTCCCCTCAATTGTCCCCTCACGTGCCCCACCCACTTAGAGCACTGCCGTACCCGCCACGTCCTCCATGAGAACACCCGTCAACGGCGGGTCAACACCCCGCGCCAACCACCCACACCTTCCCTTCCCCTCCCAACCCCAAACCCCCCAAAAACCCACCGTCAGCACTGCGGTGGTGAAGACCCGCACCAGGCAGCCCGCCACATTGAGGGCGCAGGTCAGGGGTGACAGCACCCCCGCATTGCCCCGCCGCAGGTTGAGCCAGATCTGGGGCAGTCGCGCACCCACCGCCATGATCACGATAGTGCTCACCTGCAGACCCGACAGAACCTGCGGGGGAGGAGGGGGCGGGGAGGGGGGGCGGGGAGGGGGGGCGGGGAGGGGAAGGGAAACGGGGGAAAAGGGGATAAGGAGATGAGAGGCGATGGCGGCAGGGCCGTGTCTGTGCTGTACTGTACTGTGCTGCATCATGCCATGCCGTGTCCGACTCCGTGTATGTCGTACCTCGATGGGGCAGGCGGGGCTGAACAGCCAGGCGCAGGCGGCGGCAAAGACGGCGGCGGCGCCGGCGACGACGGCCCCCGACAGCCGCAAGTGGCGGAAGATAAGGCCCACGATTATGACGTCCTGGATCCAGCACGCAAACACCTCGCCGTACGTGTTGAAGGCGTAACCCTGCGACCCGGAGACCCCGGGGGGAGACACACAAGAGGGGAGGGAGGGGTAGGAGTACGAAGGAGGAGTACGAAGGCGGCGTACGAAGGAGGAAGAGTACGAGAGAGCAGGTTTGGGTCTAGGTGCATTGTCAACAGCACAACAGAATACACGACATCGTACGGCACCCCCACGGTGCCGTACTGTGTACGGCTTGTGTCGTACCTGCTGAATGTTATACGCCACGGAGACGGTGAAGCACGCCAGCTCCACCAGGTTTGAGGTGAGGGACAAACCCTCCGCGCTGCCCGTCTTGAGGATGAGTGCGATCTGGGGCACAGACCGGAAGAACGAACCCACCAGACACGCGTAACCCAGCACCACCGCAAACAAGTCAACCAGCGGCGAGGCAGCGGCGGTTGCGGTTGCGGCGGTTGCGGTTGCGGCGGCGGCGGCGGCGGTTGCGGCGGCAGCCGCGCAGCGGCGGCGAGGATGGCGGAGGAGACGGAGGCCTCCGGCCGTGGCGGCGGCGGTGTTGGCGGGGACGCGGTTTGATGGGGCTCCGCCTCCGCCGCAGGGGGAGGCTCCGCGGATCAGGGCTGATGCTGCTGCTGATGCTGACGTGGCCGACAACAAGGCCGAGGACCGCGGCAATAATGGGATTCGTTGCGGTAGGCGGCCGGCGTGGCTACAGCTGCTGCCGCTGCCGCTGGTGATGCAGGGGAGGAGGGCGGGGGCGTGAGGAAGCCCGGACGGCGGCGGATGATGAGGGGTGGATGGGGAGCGGAGAAGGCGGCGTGAGGGCGCTGCTGCTGCTGTTGGGGCGCTGGCGCTGGCCATGGTAACGACAAAGAGCTGTCTGGCGCGGCACTGCGAGACGCTGCTGTGGTGCTGCGGTGCCGGTCTCCGCTGCGGTGGTAGATCGCGCTCGGAGAAGGGTGTGCGGGAAACGAAAGAGAGAGAGAGAAAGAAAGTAATGTCTGGCGCTGTTTGATTCGGCTGACTGTGTGGGAGATTGAAGTCGAGGAGGATTTACGATGTCGAGATGGACGGGGACGTCACGAGAAAGGAGGGGGACCGATCACAGGCGCGCACGCGCGCGCGATCGTAAGCTGTCCGCCTGTGGCCAAAAGCGAGCAGCCACGCGCACGGAAGTTAAAGCTCTGGTGACTGTCAGCCCGTTTCCGTGAGATGATGTCGAAAAAGCGAAGCGTTGGCTGGCACAATCAAATCAAAAGGACTCGCAGGAGTGCATCGATAAGAACAATAAATGTTGCCGTAGGTAGCGCTATGCCTTCGGGGTACAGGCAGAGTCTTAGACTGGGCTTAACACCGGTGACGCCATCGTCGCAGCCTCAGCCGGCAATATGATCACCTGTCATCGCCTACACGCTAGGACTGCATAACAACAAACAAGATAAGGAAATCAAGCAACAGGCTGCACACAACATTGGAAAACGCTCTTCCGAGGAGTCCAGTGATGTACGGTGGTGAGCGTTAGGGCCGTCGATTAACGATTTTTTTTCCGGTGCATCCACCGACTCAGCCGTAATCGCTCACAGCAAGGCCATCAACCCCATCATTTCTGGTCGCACTTCCAATTTGACTTGTGCCCCAACCGTATCATACCAGGGGCAGACATCTGTTAGTCAGAATGGCGGAACAGGCGACTCCTGCCGCAGGCCTATATCACATGGTGCAAAAGGATCTTTGGATCTCAGCCAAGCGGTCCAAACAGCCCTACTTTCCGCCGACCTATGAGCAGGTGCGCGAGCTCGTTCGTGACATCTGCGTGCCCATTGGGAGCTTCCATCCAGTCGCGAGACCGCCCCAGGCCTCCTCCTCGCCCCCGAGCCCGTGTCGCTAGCGCAACCCGCCGCAACCTGCCCAGACTCACTGCGCGCGCGCTCCCGCGGCGCTCTCTTCGGCCCACCTGCGTCCCCCTCTCTTGGCCCGCCAGAGGCCAGACCCTCCGAATGACGAACTTTTCAGATGGCGAGAAATGCCCGTTGTAAATTGTAATGCAAACAACAAACAACCTCACACGTCAGGAACGACACCTCGGTACCAAACCCCCCCTCCCACCACCACTTCACATTCCGGGCCTACTCGTGCCTGGATGCACGACACGTACGGCGCTCGTCCAGGACGGTTTCATCCACCTAACCGCCGACCCGGGCTTCCTCCTGGGCATCGGCAACCACTTCTACCGCGGCGTCCCCGGAGACTTTCTGTTGCTCGTCCTGGATCCAGCCAAGCTGACCGCCAAGGTACGGCAATGGATCGTACGACAGAGGTTGTACGGGGGGGCGGGAAGGCCGGGGCAACTTTGCATGTTTCGCCATCTCTTTCTCTCTCTCTCCCTCCTGCGGACAATACTGTCCACGAGTTCCCACTCCCTCGCTCCCACTCTGTGCCCCATGTTCCCACTCTGTTCGCTCTCACTCCCACACAAGAGAGCTCTCTTTCGGCCAACACCAAACCCACCCGCCACCCCCTCAGGTGGTGTTCGAGCCCGCTGCGCCGGTGGGCAACAAGAGCTCGGAGGGACTCCTGGGGGAGGCGGGTTCCGCAGCCGGGACGGAGGGGACGACGGCGACAACGAAGGAGGCGGCGGGGGCGGCGGAGGCGGGGCCGCTCTTTCCGCACCTGGTGAGAGGGCTTTCCAGCGCTGTGTGTGTGCGGGTGGTGGTGGGGGGGGGTGCGGCGGGGGGCTGTGTGGTGGTGGTGGGGGTAGGCTGAGGTGGTGGTTGAGGGGCCACCGGGAAACACACACATACACACGGCCAATGACGACCGCCACAACGAAACGAAACGGCGGACCGGAGCCCCCATCCCACCCCCACTGCTGCCCTCCTTGCCCCTGGACCCGCCGGCCGCCACCCCACAGTACGGCACCATCGACTACGACGCCGTACAGTCCGAGCTGGCCATCCACCGCGACGCCGACGGCACGTTTGTCAGCATACCCGGCCTGCTGCCCCCAACCCCCGCAACAGCCGCCGCTAGCGATGGCGGTGTTGGTTCCGGAGCAGCCGTCTGAGTCGCGGATCCGGACGGGAACGAATCGAATGACACCCCAAAATGCATTTTCGGATGTCTCTCTCTCCCCAATACATACCCAGTTACCCACCCACGGACCACGGACCACCCGAATGAATTCGGTGCACTTTCATGCACCCACCTACACCCACGCCCACACTTTGATGTTTGGGAGCACCTGAAGACGTGGCGTTTTCTTTTCCAATGGCGCTGTTGGCTTTTAGCCGTTTTCCGGGTTTTTTCAACGTCATTTTCTCACAGAGTGTCGTACATGTCGTACACCATGATAGTGCCGCACATGTTGTACACATCGCCGCACCCCCCCTCCGTAAATCGATCGAAAGTGGCTTCTCGCCCGCATCCCTACCTCGGACACCAGGGGGCTCCGAAACCGACAAGAGGTCACGTACCCCCTCGCACGTTTGCACATGCCGTACATACTCACATGTGTACACACACGTATATGTGCAGGCGGGCGCGCGCAAAACGCCGAAAAGGGGGAGACAGGGATCAGGAGTGTCGCTTTTCGCGCGCGAGAGGGCGGGTGGGTGGGTGGGTGGGCAAGCGTCCCCTCAGCCCCCCCCCTGAGGGTCAACACGAGGTCTGGCCCCAAAGCGAGACGGCGGCCCTCCGCCCGAGGGAGCGCCAACCAACGTTCCTGCCAATCCAGATCCATCCAAAGATCCAAAGATTGTACATCCAACCAACCAACCAACCAGATCCCCAATGGCCCCGCCGCTGCGCCCGAATCCGATCCATCAGCGAGCACAGGCTCGGACCTCCCCTCCCTCCCTCCAGGTGCCGAATCAGCGACTCGCACGCGTGCACACACACACACACACACAAACAGCCGCATCGTTTAGTCGCAGCCCCGACTCGGACACATGGCTGGAGGGCAGCGCAGGCGCCAGAGCCTGGGCCAGCACCCCCCCCATGCTGGGGGGGAGAGGTGAAGAGTGGCGCCAAGGGGGTGAGGGAGGGCGCGCAGGCCCGTGCCACGGCCGCTGCTGTGTGCTGCTGTTTGTGTGTGTTTGTGTGTGTTTGTATGTGTGTGTATGTGTGTGTATGTGTGTGGTGGGCGGGAGGGGGCCGGGGCTCACCTCAGTGTGACTCGCGCACGTCCCTCTTCCATCCTCCCCCGATGCCTCTGCCAGTCGGGTTGGGTCGGGTCTGGTCTGGTCTGCCCCTCCCCGACACCCCAAAAAACCCCAAAGCCCCAAAAAGGGCCCTTTCAAAGGCCGATACGTTACGACATGCCTTGCATGCAACCCCCCCCCACCACCACCCCCCCGGGGGCACGCTCCATTATGCGCCCACCCCCACTTGCTAACATGGGTGATCGCGTTGTGACCCAAAGACCTCGCGTGGCCAAAGCCAAAGCCAGCACCCTCCCGGGCTCGCCTCCAGTGATGTCCCCCAAACCGACCCAAGCAGACATCAGCGGCAGTGGCGCTGCGGGATGTGTCCTCAGCCGCACTGTGCGCTCAGCTGTGCCGCCACCTTTGCGACGTGCAGCCCACCCGGGCAACGGTCAACATTCGTCTCAGTCGAATGCCGAATCCAGCGGCTCCGCTGCTGCTGCTGCTGCTGTCCACCCACCCCTGGACCTCCTACCCTTCCTTGTCGGGGCGGCTGTATCGGTAGCTGCTGCTTTCGCTGTTGCTGTTGCTACGTCTCCTTCGCGCACCGCAACTGCCTTTTCGCCATCCACCCCTCCATCCAGCCACCAGCCAGCCAGCCCGGCCCGCTCCGCTCTCCGACTCACCGCCCCTCAACCCCCCGTCAGCTCCCTGTCCCCCTCCAGCTGCCCTCCCTTTCTCCCCCTCCCTCTCCCCCTCTCAGTTGTATCTCGACATGTTTTGCATCATGGCGGGGTCGTCATTGGACATGGAGCCCAGCTCGGTGTCCATGGGGTAGGAGCCGAGCACGCGGAGGAAGGGGGCGGTCTCCTGCAAGTGCCTCAGCGCGTTCTGGCACCTAACCTCCATCAGACTGCCAACGAAGTCGACGTAGAAGAGGTAGTTGAAGTTCTGACGGGTGACGCTGCTGCCGTCCTGGAGGGGGGGGGGGAGGGAGGGGTTGGAGGAGGGAGGGGTTGGAGGAGGGGTGGGGGTGGGGGAGGGATGGGGCGGTGAATGCGACCAGAGGGAGGGAGGAGGGGAAAGGGGGAAAGGAGGACAACCCGCGCCTCGACTACTGTACTTGGATGCGGTCCCCAAATCGCAACCAACAAACCGACCAACCAACTGACCATCGTACGACAACGTGTACGGCAAGTCGCTCTCACCTGCGACGGGATCTGTACGATGGGGTTGCTCCGCATGGGCCGCGACTCCACCTGCGAACAGCGAGAGAGCGAGAGAGAGGGAGAGAGGGAGGGGGAGAGAGTCAGCGCAACTACCACTAGACACCTACTACTCCTGTCGTACAAACACAAACCCACCGTCCGCCCTGCTCCCCCTCCCTCCCTCCCTTACCTCACCCTCGCCCGAGGTCAAAATGCCCCACATCACAAGCACTTCCCACCCCCTAAAACCCCTCCACCCCATCACCCAGCCACACACCCTAAGCCAGCCGGTCAAGCACACACACCTCCCCCTCCCCCTCCCCTCCCCCACACCCTAACACACCCCCCCTTGCCTTTGCCAGGTCAATGTCCCGCAGCGCAAACACCGACAGCGCCTTGAACAGCTGCCCGGGACCCGGCTGGAGAGAAAACACGATCGAGGTCTTGTAGTTGCGGGTGTCGTTTTCATTGGTCACAAGAGGGTCCCTGAGGAGGAGGCGGAGGCGGAGAGAGGAGGCAGAGCAGCGACAGGAGGTCAAGCAGCGACAGGCGGTTCTTAAGGGTTTCAAGGTTTCAAAAGGGCAGCCGGGCGTCGACTGGCTGCGGCAGCGGGCAGCCCAGGGCGGTTGCAGGGGCAGCCAGCCAGCCAGCCATCTTACCCACCGCCCCAACTCACTCACTCCCCCACCTCCTCCACCCAATCCCTCCACCCCTCCACCCCCACCCTCCCTCGACCCCCCCACCTTGACAGCACAATGAACCTGGTCACGTTGTCCTTGACGTCCTGAATACCCTCCTCCAAAACATCCAACCCGTACAGCTCAGCGGCGCGACGGGAGCAGATGGCGCCAACGCCCTGGGTGTAGGGGGGAGAGGGTGCGTGTGGGTATGTGCGTGGTGGTGGGTGTGGGGATGAGGGGAGGGCGGTGGGCACCCGGGGTGGCGGTGAGGGCAGCAGCCGATGGCGCCCTCACGCCCCCACGGTGCACGTGTCATACACACACACGCCCACACACCTGCAGCCCCTGCCGAGCCACGATCTGCGCCGCCCCCGCCGTATCGTCCACCGCCTCCTTCACCACCGCCATGCGCCGCAGGTAGGCGTCGCACTGAGCCAGAGCCTGAGGGCGGGGAGAGAGAGAAGGGGGGGGGGGAGGGAGAGGCAGACGGGAAGGGAAGGGAAGGGGGGTGCTTGGTGAAATTGGGTGGTGTGGTTGGTGGCCAAACCCCTCCACCCCAACACCCACCCCAACACCACTCCACCTCAACACCCACCCCCACCCGGAAACCCACCCCAACACCCACCCGCCCACTCCACCCACCCCCACCCACCCCAACCCCATACCGACCTGTGGGTGGCTCATGACCCTCTTGAGGTCGTCCTTCCTGCTCCCCGGCAGCGCCACCAGACAGTGGTTGATGGCCAGTGAGGTCTCCCCAATGATGTGCAGTCGGTACCGGATCAGCAGGTCGTACACCGCGTGGATGGAGCCACCCAGCGAGTTCTCAATGGGCAGCACGGCGCGCTCCGACATCCACTGACTGAGGGCCTGGAGGGGGGGGAGGGGTTGGGGTTGGGAGGGGTAGGGAGGGGTGGTGGGGGGGTGGGGGGGGGGAGTCAAGGGCTTTGGCCTTGGCCTGACAGCAACCTGAAACGCCGTCGACCCCCCGCAGATTCAACACACGACCGACCCACCGACCGAGCGACCACCCGACCAACTAGCTAGGAACCCAAACCGAACCAGCAGCAAAAGCAGCAGCAGGTCCCGCAGGTCCCGCGGTCCCCCGGATCTCGGCAACCTCCCCCGGCGGGGCCCTCCCCCTCTCCCCCCACAGGCGCCACTGTGGTGCCGGTGGGGGGTCGCCAGCAGCCCCCCACCCTCCACCCACCCCGGGTACCGGTGGGGCGGTGGGAGAGGGCGGATGGAGTGCGGTCCGCCTCTGGTCCTCCGTTCCTCAGACTCCCAGTCCCTCCCAGACCCAGTCCCCGTCAGCCGCCCACAGTCGCCCATCCCAGTCCCCCAGCCTTCCTGTGATTCCTGTGATCCCCATACCCCAAATCCCCAATCCTCCCCTTTCCCTTCCCAGTCCCCATTCCCCAGTCCAACACGTTCCACATGTCCGAGCACTCAAAGGCCCCACCCCAGTCCCAGTCCCTCGGGGCCCACGCACGCACGCACGCACTTGGAAAGCGACCTCGAACTGGTCGCAGGGCAGCGGCTCAAAGTCGGGGCACGACTTGCGGGCCGCCACCTCGCTGTAGGCGCCGGGCACGCCCTGGTACGCCACCTTCGCCGCGACGTAAGACGGATTGCTGAGCTGCGCAAGCCGGGACGTTCGACGCGCGCAAGACAAAAACAATACGTCATATGTCGTGGCAGTTTTGTCGCAACAAAAGGGTTTGAAATAGAGAATGGACCAACTCGCGGAACGCGATTTGGACGATACAATGCAAGGCCGTCGGGGCTTGACACACGATCACATGTTGCATAATTGCGATGCATAATTGCGGTAATTCAGTTCAGGAATGGGTCGCGCGCAAATGGCGCACCTCCTCGATTGACAGGTTCGCCGCCTTGGCAATCAGCGACGATGTAAGGACCGCCCCAGATCCGAGCGATGCCACAAGCCGATGATCCGTAACACCCGCGGGGGGCCGCCCAAACATGGGAGACGACGAGGTCGAAGCGTCAACGCTGCGGGTCGCAGCCGCGGGCGCCTCCATGGCCGCGGTCCGGCCGCTGCTGGATGGCTGATTCGCAGACACCTCGGCCACACGCGAAGCTAAGCAGATACGGTTGCAAACGTTACGGCCAGCTCTCAATGGCCTCGCGCCAGTCGGCTTTTGCAGACCATACGTGCGCTGCATCGTGTTAGTGGATCCGGCACATGCAGAAAAGAAAAATGGATGTTCAGAGTCAGCGTCGCTTACAGGAAAAAACCAATAGGCGTCAGCAGTGTTGCAAACTTGTCCGAGATGCGGGGCTGCCGTACTGGCACGATTCGCTGAGTAGGGCTGAGTCCTCGCCTTTGGCTTGTCGCCGTCCGGGCAGTCCTCTACGTGCAGGTGCTGAAATGTCGGACTGAGGCCGTTGGCCGGGACCAAGCTCGACGCTTGACTGGAGCAAAACGAGTGACTAAAGCGAACTGCCTTACCTGTCGAACCGTTTCACTGCCTCTGACGATGACTGTACATGGAAAGTTAGCAGCCCCGTCGCACAGGCCACGACAATCGGCTAACGCGCTGCTCGGGTTACATGGCCGGGGACGTACAAAGCTGAAGGTCAGTAGTTGGCCATGGCCAGTCGACATCTTCCTCTTCCGTTTACAGGTCAGTGGACTCCCGACGCATGCGGAACGGCATGAAGACAGATACACTTCAGCAGACTGCCTACGGGGCTTTGCACACCAGCACCATTCTTCGTCTAACCAACTGATCCGTTGGGGCAGTTGAAACTACCAACCGCTACCCCACGAACAAGTACACAACCCTGACACAACCGTCAAAAAAACCAGGGTTTGAATCTGTGCGTGACGAGCCGCTTATCCGAGCTTATTGATGTATGCTATCACGTAGCGCATGTCTATGAAAACGTTCAACACTGGCGCCGTCAACAACTTTTCAACTGCCTACCGGCGCCCCACGGCGCCGCACGCGCTCGCTCTCTCTCTCTCTTTCTCTCTTTCGACCAGTCGAGTCGAACGTCCCCACCCCCCAGCAGCGAGCACGCAGTCCGTATAGCTTAAGCTACCTATGTACATCACACGCTCCTGACCCCCCTCTCTCCGTTTCCCCACAATCTACACGGCGACGACTCCCTCTCGGAATTCCTCTAAATACGTTGCGCTTCGCGTCGCCCTCCGCCCGAGGGCATGGCAGGGGAAGAGAGGCAGGAAGCATCTCACAGCCCGGCAGCGTCTCACCGGTCTTGTGCCGTAGAAAATAATACGACAAACAGCGCGCCGCTGCAAAAATAGCATATGAAGGCAGTCAGGTTCATGTCGAACCCCCAGTTCAGCATGCACAGCACGGCGCAGCACGGTACGGCAAGCGTAAAACTCGTCCTGTGTGGAGAAAGAGAGAACGAACGCAGCCCGGTCCGATTCGACCCCAGACCCCACGTTCCGATCTGAAGACCCAAGGTCCTAAACCGGGCTCCAGGGGGAGGGCTAAATTCCGTCACCGTCAATAAGCTCCAATAACTGCCAACGCCACAACCCGACATTTCGCCAACCGCCAATACCGCAACTCCCAACCGCAGCCGCAACCCAGGAATCAGCGTTCGTCATCTACCACCCTCACTACCTCAGCCCCTCGGGACGACCTCGCTCGCCGACTCGCTAAAGACGATGGCCCAACAACCGTCCCTCCAACCGTCCCTCACAGCTGGTTGCGCCAGTCCGGGCGCGTCCGCGGCCGCGCGCTCCGGACCTCCGTCGAGGCACTGCTGTACCCATAACTGTTTCCGTTGCCATTTCCGTTGCTGTAACCGCTTTCGCCGTTGCCCGTTCCGTTACCGCTACCGCGCGCGGCGGCGCTGCGGGAGCGTCCCGCCAGGCCGCCGAAGCGCCGCAGCGCCTCATCGTCCGCGTCATCGGCGCCGCTGCCGTACCCGCCGTCGTACGACGCCGACGGCTCGTCGTCCGCCGACGCGGACGCCTCCTCCCGGCCTGCCCGAAGCGCCGCAAGCTCCTCCCGCCAGTTTGCAGCGCGGCGGGCGCTGCCGCTGCGGCTGTCGCTCTCACTGCCGCTGCCGCTGGCGACGGCCGTCGCCGCCGACGGTGCAACGGCAGCGGCGGCGGTCTCGCGCTTGGCACCTTCTGCCGCCGCCGACTTCGTCGGCTTGGGGCTGGCGGCGGCGGCGGCAGGCTCCGCCACCACCTCCACCACCGCCGCCGCCGCTGGCGGCGCCGCCGCCGGCGTGCCGGCGGTCATGCCGTCAGCGAGCTTGGACAGCTTCGCCGCCGCCGCAGCGGCGCCGTCAGCCAGCCCCGAGAAGCTCATCGTAAAGCCGGCGCCGGAGACCGGCGGCGGCGCCGCTGCCGCCCCCGCGGACTTTCCGTTCGACGCCGGCGGCTTGATTGGCGGCGGCGCCGGTACCGCCGTTGCCGCCGCCGGCGGCACCATGCCGGTTCCGGCGGAGGCGCGCGGGAAGGACGCCGTCGGTCGGCCGGGCGACGTCGGCCGCGGCGAGCCGGCGCGCGAGCCAGGCTGCCCCTGCCCCTGGCCGCCCTGAGCGCCCTTGGGCGACGGCGCCCGCGGCGGCGCCGGCGCGACGGCGCCGATGCCGTTCCGGACGTTGCTGAAGAGCGACGCGACGGTCCGCATCACGCCCGGCTGCGACGACGACGACGGACCCGTGGGACTGTCGCTGCGGCCAGCAACAGACGGCACGACCACCGGCGTAGCGGCGGCGGCGGCCGGCGCCGCCGGCGCCGCCGCCGGCGGGGGCAGCGAAGACTGCCCTGTCGTGCGGCCCTGCCGTACTGCGGCGATGTACTGTACGACGTCCTGGTCGTCCTTGATCAGGCTGACCACGTCGGTTTGGGCGCGGGTGCAGATGACATCGAGGGGAAGGATGCTGCCAAGGGAGGGACGGGGGTGGAGGGGAGGAGAGGGAGGAGTCAAGTGGGGCGAGGGAGGGAGGAGTTATGAAGTGGAATGGAGTCATGAGCAACCGAGACACATTACCCTTCCGGTCGAGGGTTCCAATCACAAACCAGCGTCGGCTAAATAGTACGGCCCAGTTCCGATGTAGTACAACAACACGGTACGGCAAGACTCACCCAAAGGGCTCCTCAATGGTGATGCCAATCTCATCTGCGGTTGGAGTGTTGAGGGGAGGGGAGGGAGGCAAGTACGACATGGGGGAGTCAGTTCGAACACGGTATTACGGCAAAAACAGTCTGAATGCGGCCACAAGACAGGGAACCGCATATCACCACCATCAGCCATATCGAGCCAGCCCACCCCGCCCCCTCCCCTCCCCCCTTTCCCAATACACACAGGCACACACGCACACGCACTCACCGATTCCCAGCAGCAGGAAGCCGATGAGTGCAATGACGGGCAGCATGGACCAGTGGTAGCGCTCCCACAGCCCCAGAGGCAGCAGAGCCAACCAGATGGTCAGGAAGCGGGCAGTGTGCCTGGGGAGGGGGGGGAGTAGGAATGGCGGTGAGGGTGGTGGCTTGAGATGTTCACTGAGAAACTGGGCGGCCGCCGCGCCCCGGATACACACAGCCCACCGAACCCCGCGAACAAATAGTCCCAATCGCCGCAGTACGGTACTACACACCCCCGGGCCCCCCCGGGCCTCGCCCTTTCTCTCCCTCCCTAAAACCCTGTGCCGTACCGTGTGTATGACACCGGGATGGGTGTGCGCAGCAGTCGCTCGCAGCCTCCCAGCGCATCGTAGAAGAAGGTGACGTTCTCCTGCATCTGCAGCGCCTGGAACTCGGAGATGGAGAGCTGGCGGGTGAGCTCGGAGAGCATGCTGATGGCCTTGATGGGACTGAGGGGAGCGGCAGGAGAGGGGAGCGGAAGGAGGAGGGGGGGGGAGGAGAGGGAGGAAGGACGGACTCTAAAGACGGAGGAACGGACGGATGGGAGCGTAGGACCCAGCAGCATGCCGGCTTACTTTGGGATTGCGCGGGCAGGGCGGGTGTGTGCGTGTGCGTGCACGTGTGTGTATATGTGTGAATGCGGGGCGGACGGGAAGACGGGGAAGAACAGGGGACGGGGCGGGTCAGCTCCGACTGCAGGGCAGCTATGATGGGCCGTGATGAGCCCCCCCCACCACCACCCAGGCGCCAGCCCCCCCAGCCCCATCCTCACCGGTGCTGCGCGTTACACAGCATGTCGATCTCCTGCTGACTCCACCTGGGCTGAGCCTTGGACAGCTCGGTGCGCAGGTCGGCGTCCTCCTGCGGACAAACACCCGTTGACAAACACCCGCGGCGCCGAGTTTGAGAATTGAGGTTGTTCGTTCTCAGCTCTCAACTTTCGACAGGCCACGGACCACACGCGAGGCCAGGAGACAGGCTCGCGCGCGTGCTCTCCGCTTCGCAAACGCGCATGGGTGGATGGGTGGGTGCGGGCGGCGTCTCTCGACTGTTGGGGGGTCGTTCTCATCCGGGTGCAGCACCGCGAGTGACGGGTAGCGAAGCAACTCTCAACCAACCAACCAACGGTAACCGACCAACGAACCTGCAGGTGCGCCTGCAGCGCGCGGCAGAAGCCCACCGTCCACTTGCCCACCGCCTCGCGCCCGGCGACATCCTCCGGCGGAATGAACGTCACGGCCTGTCGTGGAGGGAGCACGTGCGTGGGGGGTGCACGTGGGGGGTGCACGTGGAGGGTGCACGTGGGGTTTTCATCAAGAATAAATATGCGGAAAGCGCAGCTGCGGGAACGGTGGCGACGTTAGCGAAAACGGACGCCGGAGGCGGGGGCCACAGTGAAGAAGAAGAAGACGAAGAACTGCGGTGGTTCCGAATGACGACGTGCCCCTCTAGCCAGCCAGTACCCAGTGACCGCAGTCGGTCAGTCAGTCAGTCAGGCCCGCACCTGGTTCGCGATGTTGCGCGCGCGGTTCAGGATGCCTCCCCAGATCTTCCGCGCCTCATCGAAGCGGCCGTAGGAGGAGTTGGTCCGGAAGACCAGCAGCAGCGACAGCGCGAAGGAGGTGAGGCCCTGAGGCTCAGCGGAGGTGAGCGTCAGCCTGGCGAGGGGCAAGGGAGCAGGGGCAGGGGGAGAGGAAGAGGGGCAGGAAGTGAGGGGGGTGGCTGTGAAAGGTGGTGCTGGTGCTGGTATGGGACCGTTCCCTCCACACCTATGGACACGCGGGTTATCTGAAAAGCGCACCCCCCACACCGTGAGGGTGCACAGACCCACAGACACAGCGGCGGCGCGCGCGCATGTAACGATGTTGGCACGCGGCGGCGGTTGGTGGTTGGCAGTTGGCGGTTGTGGCTTACTTGGGCAGATAGGCGGGCAGCACCCCGGACTCGATGCATGTCTCGTAGAAGCCGAACAGCGCAGCCCACGCCAGCACCACACCCATGGGGTGGCTCAGGGTGCGAATGATGCGGGACCTGCGGGTTTGGGATTCGGGTTGGGATGCAGACTTGGGATTCGGGTTTGGGATTTGGGTTTGGGGTTCTTTGGGATTTGGGTTTGGGGGGAAGAGGTAGAGGGGTAGGAAAGACGAACTGCAGCGGAAGAACCGAGGCGTGGGCGTTGGGCGGGTTGTTTTTTGTTGTTATCGATGCCATGACAGTGGGCTACAGAGATCAGACCCTGGGAAGGGCAGAGCCAGCCGCCCATGCTTGAAGGTACTGACAGTCGGGGAGGGGTTGTTGTTCGTGGGGGACCGCGTGACGGGACGCGGGGGACATTGTTTGTTTTCGACTGTGTAGGGGCGGGGGCAGGGGCAGGAGATGGAGGCCGAGGGGTGATTGCGCATTTGCCGATCTGGGTTGGCCCGGGGCCCTTTTTGAGTCGGCCCCAACGGACGACCTACCCTGGCATGGTCTTCAGGTTGTACAGGTACCGGTTTACGTCCCGGTGCTTCGCCCACAGGGCAAAATCATAAACCTGCAAGCCGGATTACAACGTGATCGTCAGGAAAACCATGCGCGCAGTGCAGTCAATTTCGACACCGCCGACGTTGCAGGTGCTGCCGGGTCGATAATGGTCAACATGCAAACTAAAATCCTTGAATTTTTACATAGGAAACATACCGTGCGACGATATTGCCTTGTGACAGTATCCTTCGGTAGCTCCTTGACAGGGGGCGGAGGAGCGGCTCCCGAGGTGGCATCGACTCGCAGCGCTCGACGCAGGACGCAGGAGCGCTGCGGCAGCCAGTTTAGGCGAGAATTCTGAGCCCGACCGCCGACTTTGAGCTGGGATTGCATGGCTGCACAAAGATCCAGTGAACAGCCGCTACCGCGCGCGTAGTAGGATAGCCGGTTGGCCGACTCTCGTCAAGATACCGTCTGCCTAAGGATGTAAAACTAAGAATTATATCTATGCACGCAATTCGGGCCAATGGATTGTCTAGCCAGGGTTGGCTTTAGCGCATGTTCTGGTCAAGCGTCGCCGTCGTACAAAAATGGTGCAACTGGCAACAGACCACAATCGCCCCCCAGACCCAACAACGAGCAAAACCTCATACGTACAGAATTGACGTGTCCGGGCTGAGTACAGGTCCATGGCAGTGCTCATGTTGTTGGTCGTTGGCATCGAGCGGAGATGGCTCTTTGCAGACAAAGTACTTCGTGACGACGGTTCATAGGCCTTGACAATGCGTCCAAAAGGTGGGTCTGAGCAGTTGCTTCTCCCTACAAACAATAGAAAAGCTGCTCTCTGCTGACCGATCGATGGCGAGCGCAGTCCCATGGGTCAACCGTAAACCTGGAATGGCATGGCTGCTGCCTGCTGGGCAGGACCCGTTGGCAAGACCTCTGGACTCAGGCGATGCACAGACCGGATTCATCTCCATCCAACTTAAAAACTTGATTGACTGACGCGAAACGCGAACGACTGTGGGGGGTTTGCATTTCGTTATTACGACTCCTCTCTACCACTGATGTGACAAATCGTACCTGGCAAACCCCCCTGCCCCCTCCCTGCCGCCGTCGTTCGGCCTCTCGCCTCGGCTGCCGCCGGGCGGCCACTCACCCAGGAGGACAACTGCCCTGGCGGCAGCGGCGGGTCGTTACATGAATCGATCAAACAACCCGCCGGCGCACCCCAAAAATAAACCACCACCACCAGGTAGCTCCTTGACTCGTCTGGGGCACATCCTAACATACATACACGTCATCCTAAAAGAGGCGGGCGGGGCTGCACTCCTCCATGGGACCACCCTTGAGGTGTTGGAGCACCCCTTCTTTCCCCCCTTCCTTCCTCTTGACTCTTAGATCGACCCTACAGACAGACCGAGAGACCTCACGACGGCGGACGGACTGCAGCACTGCAGACCGGCCTCCCTTCCCCCCGTCCGAAAATATTCGCGCACCGCCTCACTGCATCTGCTCGGGACTGTTTCCCCCCTCCCCTCCCCCTCCAACCCGCCGCCTCCGCCCACCGACCGGCACATTGCCACAGCGCACCAAACTGTGACAGCAATGCCGGCCGAGAGCCGAGCGGGCAAAGGAAAAGAAAACGGGGACGGGAAGCGGGTGGGGGCGGGCGGGCGGGGGACACAACGCCACACACACGCCATGCTACTCGGCCCTATAGAGCCCCATCTGCAACAACGTCGGCCACAGCGACCCACAGCATCCCTCGGTCCTCCGTTCCACGCACAAGAGGGCGAGGTGGGTCGTTGTCTTCCCGCCTCGTTGTGTGCCAACGTCACGTGGTTAAGACCCCAATGATAGGTAAGGGGGGTTTCACGTCCATGTCCTTACGGCGCCGCGCCTTTTTCCGTCGCCGCTGCCTTTTCCCCCTCCCCCCCTCCCCCCCTCTTGTGTACCTCCCCGAGCTCTTCCCCTTGCCCTCCCCCGCGCCAGCCCACCCGCGTCAACCCACCCGCGTCAACCCACCCGCGTCACCCCTCCCGTCCCTCGCCTATTAGCACCAAACCCTCAGCCATCCTCCTTTCCCCGTCCGTCGCCAACCCACTCTTCCTACTCGGCTGCCCCCCAAAAAACAATCACATCTCCCCCCTCTTCAAGTCTAAACCAGCCCCCTACCCGTCGTCGTCTTTCCCCTCCTCCTCCTGCCCATCGTCGCTGAACCCGCCGCTGCCCATGGCCAAATCATCGCCAATGGCGTCAAACTCGCCCCCGGTGGTGCCGTACTCCTCCTCGTCCTCCGACAGCTGCTCCACCCCCCCGCCACCGCCTTCGCCCTCGCTCCTCCACACCGCCAGCAGCTTCAGTTTGCATTCCGCCATCTTGATGTCAAAGACCCGCAGGATGCCCGCCTGGTTGGCATCGAGCTTCTGACCCGTACGGCACACCTGTATGCGCGTGCACAGCGTCGTACGGCAGACATGTCGTACATCACGTTACCATACACATCACCGGGCGGATGGGTGGACGAATGCATGATAACGGGGGCTGGTTACGGGGGTTTCGGAGCGAGGGAGGGACTCTTGTTCACCTGTCCTTCTTTCCTCCATCTTTTTCCCCAACACGGCTCTCCCAGGCCCTCCCCCCTCCAGTCTACCCTCGACCCCTTCCAACCAAACCTCAGCCCCCGCCCAGCCCGCCCGCACTCCCCCCCAAGGCCCCCTCTCCAAGGCCTTCCCTTCCCTTCCCGCACCGTGTGGTCCGCCAGCAGCTCCACCACCCCCTTGTTCAGTTTGGTGGGCAGACCGAATTTGCGCAGCTGAGGCTCCAGGGTGTGCGGCAACGGACCCATGGGTCCGCTGAGCGGCCCGGCAGTCAGGCGGAAGTCGTGGGCGGCGGGGGCACCCACGCGCGCATAGTCCTCGTGCACGTAGCTGTCGAGCGCGGACTGGACCTGTGTGCGTGTGTGTAGTTGGGGGGGGGGGGACACGGCACGGGGACAGAGTATGAAGGACCCAAGAGGACCGACCAAGCTGACAAACAGCTAATAAACATGGGAAAAGAAAAGGGGCGTAGGCTGCTAGGTGCGTCGCGCGGTAGGCGCATCTCCTCCTTCGCCCCTTCCGCATCCTCCTAACCCACCACACCTCCTCCGCCCCCTGCCCCCTCTGCCCTCCCCACTCCCCCATATACACATACACATGTACCCACACATGTACCCACGCGCACCCCCCCCCACCTCCTCGTGCGGCAGCTTTGTGAACAGCAGCCCCACCGTCCCCTTGATCAGCTCGCTCAGTCCGCTCAGGCCCTGCTTGTACTCGTCTGCCTCGCTGCGGCCCAACGCCACCTGCATCAGAGAGGTGGACCCCAGAACAAACCTGCAGGGACAAGAAGGGATCGCAAGGGGGGCGGACGACGGGGGCAGTGGTTATAACAATAAGTAAAAAGGATAACGCCCCGCGGAAGGGAGGGGAGGAGGGCGTTGGCGCGTTGAGGGTTTCGGGCCCCGCAGGAGGGGCCGGGTCGGCTGCGAGGGAACGGAGATGGGGTTTTGGTGGAATCGCAGGGCCTGAGGGGTGGGCATGAAGAGCCGGGTCCGGGTCAGGGTCTGCGTCGATGCGGCAAATGACGATGCGCGCCCTTGCGTTGGGTTGCATGAAAGCTGGCGTGGGTTAACGCTGGTGCGCCCGCCTCTTCGTGCACACAGATGGCGGGCGAGCGGGCGGGACGACGAGTCGCGGCAGGGCCTTTCTTCCCTCCTCGCAAGTGTGTGAGAAAGGTGTGTGTATGGGGGAGGCGGGGGGTGTACAGGGGGGCCCAGGGACGGGTGTGTTGCTCACCTGCTGCTGTCCTGAAGCTCCTCTCGGAGTTGCTTAAACCGCTCCGTTCGCATGTTGTAGTGCTTAAACACGTACACGGTGGGGTACCTATGGCGGGTTTGCGAAGCGGGGAATGCCAAAGGCAGGGCAAAACGTTGACAGTCGGTTCGTTGAGCCGGTGCAATTTATGAAGGACGCGAGCGGCAACGGAGTACAAGGACGCCGCAAGCGCAGCACCGACTTACGTGTCTAGGCATTGTCGAATTTTTTCCAGCAGACCCTCCTTCCAGGCCCGGTCCTTCTTCTTGACCTTGGTTAGGGAGACTGCACGGCGGCGCCATGCTTCGGTTTCGCGGCGGCGGAACAAAAAGGATTGACGTAATGCATATTGTATAAGCGACAGGACACCTACCAACTTTGTTGCGCTTGCTCTTGGGCATGTTTTAAAGTCGGCAGTCGACGCCGCAACAACGGCTTGAGAGCACTGGCTTGCTAAAGTTGACAATGTTAAATTGCAGGTGGACAAATGGATGGGACTAATATTCGACGAGTTGTGGGGCAAGCGGCAAACACCAGAGTTTTGTGTCACGGAGGCGTACGGCGGTTCGGTTGAGCCCTAACCACCGCCAAACTTGCTCCATTTGCCCGCGTCACAGCTAGTAATGCTCCCGTGCTGCGGTTGAGCCTACAAGCATAGAGCGGCTGGTGTAGCTGTCGCCTCGACTGCCGCCCAGTTTACAGTGTGCCCATTTAATTCGACGCCGGATTCCGTAGAAACAAATTACACATATTTACAGGGCCATACTATTACGGGAAAATGTCGTCGGATGGAGCGGGCCCTTCCGCGCCGGCGGAGCAGAGTATGTCGATACCCAGGGCAGAATTCATAGAGGACGTGGCCAAGTTCATGGAGGACAAGGACGCCGATAAGGTTCTTGGGCAGCTGAACGAGAACATTCGGACGTATCGCATGATTCAAGGGGACCTCGAGCAAAAGCGGATGCGGACGATGACCAAGCTGCCGGAGCTCAGGCGCGCGGTGGAGATCGTCAAGCAGCTGATTGAAAAGCAAGAGGCGGGTGACGAGGTCGTCACGGACTTTATGCTGGCGGAGGGCGCGTACGCCAAAGCCAAGATCAAGGGCGCCAAAACGGTGAACCTGTGGCTGGGCGCGGGCGTCATGCTGGAGTACCCGCTCGAGGAGGCGAGTTTGCTGCTCCAGGAGAATGAGGCGAACTGCCGCGCCAACCTGAAGACCAACGAGGAAAGCCTGGCGTTCATCAAGGACAGCATCACCACCACGGAGGTCAGCATCGCGCGGATATACAACTACGACCTGGAGCGGCGGCGGAAGACGAAGGAGGAGGGGGGGCAGCTGGTGGCGGCGTGAAACCGTGCGCGTTGGCCGTTCCGCAGGGAGGTTGGTTTCGGAGGGTCACCAGTTTGGGCGTTTCCAGCCCGCGCCCCGTGCAGCCGCGGGTCGCGGGTTGAAAATGCCTTGCAGGCTGCGCGGAGTCCTAGGGTTCCAGTTGGGTAGAGATACAGAACAGAAGATGAGGACAGAAGACGCCGTCGGTACGGTACTCGCGCCTGGGGTTTGGGGCCGCGGGCTGGCGTGGCAATCGCCAAGTTGCCGAAGCGCGGTCGGCGCTTCGCGCACGGCCCTCGGCGGCGAGGTGCGCTCGCGCGTTTGGAGCAGCGCGTTCGTCTGCGGCTGGCGTAACGGTGATGTGTTCGGGTTGCAGCTCTGGACGTGGGGCAGGGCAGGGCAGGCAGGCTCTGGATGCGGTCTCTGCGGCTGGATGCACATGCAGGCAGCCGCATGGTGCGGCGCTCCCAGGCATGGCTACTGCAGCCGCGCGGACGGGGACGCATAATGGTGGTGGTGGTGGTTGCAGTGGCCTCCAGACCCTGGCTGGTGTGGCGCTCCCACAGGCGGCGTCAGGTGCGTCAGGTGCGTCGCTTCGGCAGCGTCCCTGACCACGCGCTGAAGGGTGAAGGCCGCGCCTCGTCGTGGGTTCGCGGACCGGTGGGCGGGTGAGTGGGCGGGTGCCCAGCTGGTCAATCGCTGCCAGCACCGCAGCCCCGGTTGGACCCAGTGCTGCGGGACGGGCCGTCCGGTGACCCCGCGGGTTGCAGCCCGCCGGTTGGAGCGCCCGGCGGTGGGGACATCGCGTCTTGCGCCTGTTGGGCCGGTCAGGTCGCGCCGTTACACACAGCACCGATGGCTGATGGCTGGTTCTGATTCCTCGCTGGGGCGGGGTCCATGGCGCGGGCTGCTGCTCGGCGGCTTTCAGCTCTCATGGGCTTTTGGAACTGACAGATGCCTGATGATGATGAACACGCTGATGGGCAAGGATGTTGATGCGCGCTGATGCGGGCGGTGTAATTACCCGAAGTGGGGCGCGAGGCGACGGGGAAGTTCCGGCGGCTGGGGTGGCCACCCGTCCTCAACGTGGCTCCAGACCTTGGGGAGGTTGGTTAAGCCAGCAAGCCGAGCTTTCGTGCACGGCGCAGCGGGCACGGGGTGTCCAGCTCAGTACGGCGGTTTTAGCGTTGGGGATGGAGAGGCAGGATTGCGGCGCCGAGGCCAGGCCACCTTGGTCGCGTTTGGGGTTGGCATTGCTGGCCCCTGTCTTGGCAGCGCTGACTGCGACGGCATGTGTCAGCTGCTGCGTGCGGCCGGAGCCGACCGGCCGCGGCGATGACGGCACTGTACGGCAGGGCCAAGCTGCATACGGTATATCCGAGGTCCGGGCACCCTGGAGCTGTCGGCAATTGAAAAGGTTTGCGACGCGCCCAGATGCGAAGTGCCGCTCGCTGAGGAAGTATGCCGCTCGCTCCGTTCTGGCGAATGCGGCGGATGCGCAATGTCCTCGCCCGGAGGTTGCTCGCAGCCCTGGCTCGATGCGCGAGCGTGGCGTGATCGCGGTGGAGTTGCGGCCCCTTGATCGATCGATTGCGCGGGGCCCCTGGTGTGCCGGCTGGGAGTGCACAGGGCGCGTGCTGTGGCTTACCTGCGGAGGTTGGCCGCTTTTTGCCGCTACCTTAAATTTAAATCAGGAGGTTGTCGGAGGAGGTAGTTTGGCGGATTATGCGGCCTGTGACCCATTGACCAATAATGTTCTGCAGTAACATTGCGAGCCACGGGCCAACATGCTGAAGGACAGCAAAACGTTCTGCAGCATGCCTACATGTGCCTCTATCCCCGCGCGGGGCGTTCAAAGTGCGGTCCCTCACGGTCCCAGCTGTCTGCACGGTCGATCAGCCTGTCTGTGCCTGTGGCGATCACCCACCACGTTAGCTCCAGGCTATCTGCTTAGGACGTTGCGAGGGATGGTCATGCGTAGCCGGTATTCGGCTGGGGCACTGCCAAAGAGCCCGCAAAACCTGCAAACCGCGTAATCATGCAGCGCACACCAGCCTCTTAGGCCACACAGGCCAAGAAAAGTCGAACCTAGTATGTAGTTTTCTTCTCAGCGCAAAACGTCAACACACGAGCAGCTGTAAAGCGTGGGAGAATCACTTCCGAAAATTGGGCCACACGCCAGATGCCATTTTTTCTTGTACAGGTGATTAGTTGGCGGACGTTCAGCAATTATTTAGCATAATTTGAGCGCTGCGTGAGTAGATTTCGATGGACTGGCCAATTCCCGCCGCTACGGCAGTTTTGTTTTTGGTCGCGGAGCCGGCCTGTTGTGAGCTTTTTATATCGGCTGCAGTTAAGGCGTATCAAGCGTGCTCCCCACCAAAGCTTGCCGTTGACAGTACAAACAGAATTCCTTTCTTGCGCGTCTTCGTGATCCTCTATTTATCAGGGAGCCACGCTACACGTTCCAGCTGCTCCTGCCCGGAAGCCCTAGCTTCGCACCGGCTCGCATAGACAGCAGACTGGGCGAACAACATCCGGACAGCAAATATGCGTCCTGCTAAAGGGCAAATCCCGCGGATTCCGCAGCCAGGAACCACCAAGGGCGGTTCCGGCGGCACCGGCGCGCTCGGGACGTCGCGCTGCCCAGGCACCCCTACGAACAACGGGTGCGCTGCAGCTCACGTCATCATATACTCCACAAGAAGTATCACGAGAGATTGCGCAGTCGTTGCTGCTTTGCTGTCGGTGTTCAGAGTTTGTCTGGCCTGCTTTCTCGAGTCAGCGCTGAGACTTTTGGGGCCGGCTTTCTGCTTCCTGCATGCAACGCAACGCAACGATCAGCTCCCGATCAGCTCCCGACGTGACACACGAAATTGCCTTTTGCCTTCAACCAAAACGCTTTTTTGCCTCCTCTTCTGTTTTTAAACTGTTGTGTTGTCGCAGGCATTCGCTGGCTCAGAGCGCTGCCGCGTCCTCGCGGCTGCCGCCCGCCGCGAGCTCCGGACTGCCCAAATTCACGCCGATGAAGAAGCTGGCCCTGGCGGCCGCCCCAGCGGACGCGCCGGCGCCGCTGCTGCCACCACCCAGCCCGAGAGGCGCTCCGCCGCCGCTGGTCGTCGAAACTGACGGCCTGCTGGGTACCCAGGATGCGGAGCAGCGCCACGGTCCTCCGACACCCGTCGGCGAGGTTTACCGGTGCGCCGCGGCGGGAATGGACAATGGAGCGCTTTCCTTTCGCCCGCGGACTTACTTTGTCTCTAGGTGTTTGCGTCAGCGTCAGTCGCTGCTTTAATTTGTTCGTCCTGGTTCGTCTCTGTTGAACGAATCGGACCGCGGCGGACCCGATGCATGTGTTTTGTGATCTGGGTCGGCAGGCGTTGTGTGTCTTCGGGACTGCGTGGGATCAATGCGACATGTTGCGGGCGGTCGCCCCGCAAGCAAGCACAAGTGCGAGGCGCCGCCTATCTGCACGATCCCCTGGCGGAGGTTGCCTACTGAAGGTTATTAGTCGCGACACCGCCGGGTTGGGGTGGTCAGCGCCATACAGCGCCTCGACCTGCAGTGCGCCTCGAGCATGACCCAGATCGCTCGACCCAGATCGCAAAACACAACCCCATGCGTTCGCGAAACCGCACGAGTCTCATCACCCAAACTTGCTGCTGTACTGTCATCTGTTTAAATCAATATTACCCGCATATGGACCGCGACCCACATCGACCCACATCGATCCGCCCCCTTCCAAGCCCTCAAATCTGTATGTCCTCCCGCCAACCCACACATATACGCGCGCATACACACGCACGCACACGCACACACGCACATGCAGGCCCAGCACCACAAAGGCCGACACCGCCAGTGACGACAGCGACACCGCCAGCAGCTGCGGCAGCTCGAGGACGCTGGCCGCGTCGGCGGCGGAGGCCGCCGCGGCCGCCAGCGGGGCGGCGGCGTCGGCGGCGCCGCCGCTGCTGCCAGGAACCGGCGCCGCCGCCGGCGGCGCCCCTGCGGCTTCTGCTGTCGGCCCAGGCGCTGGTACCGCTGCCGCCGCCATCTCGACGCCGTACGTCTCCGTGCAGGAGCAGGGCCAGCCTTGCCAACAGCGGGGCGGCGGCAGCGGCGGTGGACAGGGGGACGCGCTATCATCGGCGACGGATCCGGCGTCCAAGAAGGATGCGAACAACCTGCAGTGGAAACTGGAGGGGCTGCTGCGCGACGCGGGGCTGGCCGGCAACGAGCCCAAGGCCGTACAGGTGGGCAGGCCGGTGTCGCTCTGGCCCTGGCCTTGGCTAAACCTGGACTTCATGGTTTGCCTAGGGGCCTGGCTGCTGCGACCTGTGCTAAATTATGCAACGTTGGCATTAGGAAAACGTGCCTCCTCGTGTGACTGCATTGCAAGCTCACGGCGACATCGGTACCCATCTGCTGTGTCCCTCCCTGGCGTCCTGGGCAAATATACACACATCCCTGGTGCTTTGCCGCTGCACACCACCACAGGCCCTGGCCGCCGCCATCGCCGTCGCCTGCACCACCCACACCAAGGCGACGACCGCAACCACCAGCGGCGGCGGCGCCGGCGCCACGTCCACCGCCACGGCGGCGGTGGCGCCGCCGCCGCCGGCCCGTCGTTCGCGCTTCTCCGGCTGCGCGGCGGCGGCGGCGCTGGGCATGGGTGTCGTACTGATGGCGGCGCTGGCGGTGTGCATGGCCTGGGTCGTGTGGGTGCTGGTGGATCGGCAGGTGATTGGCCCCTTCGCCGCTGCCGCCTTCGGCGGTGACGATGTCTGCCCGTCGGCGTAATGGAGGGAGGGATGTGCGTGGCCGCGTGTGGAGTCTGTGGGCGATTCTGGAAATGCGAAGCGGAGTGCGATGTGGGGCCGATGTGGGGCCGGGCTTTGGATGTGGTGAGGGAGTGCCGGAGTGCGGGTGTGGGTTAACGATGTGGGACCCCGGTGCGTCCAGACAGACACGGATTTCTTTTGTTCCACCACCACATATGAAACGAGTCTGGTGTAGAAATGTAGTATTGTAGGTGCGTCCTTCTCCTTCTCCGTCTCCGGGGTAGAGGCCGCCTTGCGGTTCATTCGTGTTTGCAGGCGACACCGTCTGCTGGCCGGCCGGCCGGTGCCTGTTTTGGAAACGACTAATGTGCAGTCTAGCGCAGGAGGGTCGCGGCGGACGGTAGTAGATATAGGGATGCGGACCACGTGGTTTAGTACGGGCCGTATTACGGGCCGTATTGCGTGTTACGCTGGGGGGCTCCAGGGAGAGTCCAGCAGGCTCGTGAGGCCGGAGAGCGTGTGTGTGCCAATGACTAGCGATACCACCGTGTCAAGTACTACTACGAGTACTGCTAGCGTACTACGCTACTTCGCGTACTAGCGTGTGTGGCAGGCGCGTTAATTTTTGTGCCCATGCCCCTGGGTGTACATATGGCGCTGTGAGTGTGTGTGTGCCGCATTTTGTGCTGCTGCTGCTGCTGGCGCCGCGGCAACCACAGCGCCTCGAGCGCGTGACAGTAGAACTTTCGGGACCTTGTAGGAGGATGAGGATGAGGGGAAGGGGCCTCAGCGCCGAAAGGCCGCCGTGCAGCCTCGGAGGATCAGCGGTCCCCTTTACCCCGGCCGTGCGTGTACGGCTCTGCAAGCAAACCACACCCGCTCTCGTTCTGAAATGAGGCGATCGACAGACGCAGACGCAGACGCAGATTTTCCGCTCCTTCCTCGGGAATGCCAAGAGCTCCGACGAACAGCAATACGAACGTGCACGCAGAACCCAAACGGGCATTGCTCATCTTACGGTAACAGCTCACAGGGGCAGTCTCAACGTGTCTGCACGATGCGGTGTGGCCCCCATAGTTGGCGCTGTCTAGGCACTGTCCACTGTGTTTACTACGGTAACCTCTATCCACTGTCTTCGCTATCCTCTGATCCATTGTGATGTGTGTTCGCTATGCACTGATCACTATCCCACTGCGTGTGTTCGCAATCCATTCGCCACATTCGGCAATACCGCCTCTCGCTTCACCTCGCTGCCCATGATGTCGTCATGCACAGGCACACACTCGCTCACCTCATACTTTTCTCTCTCCTTACCATCGCCAACATGCACATGTCCCACGCTGCTTTACACATGCCGCCCCCCACATTCTCTATCCCCATCTAAAATATGTCCTCCTTAACTCCGCGCGTCTCCAGAGGCCCCAAACCCCCAACCTCATCCCGCCGCACCGCCCCTCCCTCCCATCACCTCTTCTGCGCCTTCGCCCCGCCACCAGCCCGCCGCCCCACGCCCGCCCCTCCCCCACTCCCGCCCCCTCCTCCTCCGCCTCCTCCCACCGCCTTGCCTCCACCTCCACCTCCTCCACCCTTATCCTTCGCCCCCGCCCCCCCCCCCGCCCCGCCGTCCACCTCCACCTGCCACACGTGCGTCAGCGGCCCCGCGGTGGTGCCGTTGGCGGTCCGGTCGCCGGTCGCCAGCAGCACCGTGGCGCCGCCCAGCCGCCCCGCCGCCAGCCCGGTGGCGCACTGCAGCCCCGCCAGGTGGGCCGCCGGCTCGAAGCGCTGCCGCTCGCGGACCCAGGTCAGCAGCGGGCTCTCCATCGTGGGACTGCACACCTGCGGAGGGAAGGGTTAGGGGCGTTGTTTTTAGGGGTTTTTCCTTCCTTCGTTATATCACTTCCTTGTGATATAAGAGGCAGCCCCACCCTGATCAGAAACGCTTTCTCACCACTGAAATGCACTTCAGCTGCGCCGCCACCGAGTCACAAGTACCAGCAACACACCAAACACGCCACTTTACCAACACAAACTTCCATACCTGGTCTGCGCCCCGATTCGCAAACACCAGCACATCCACCGGTTCGCTCCCGGCGGCGGCGGCAGCGGCGGTGGAGCCGCGCCTGCCGCCGCCGCCGCCTTCGCGGCCGGTGAGCCCTGACCGCATACCCAGCAGCCCCGACGTCGCGCCCGCGCCCGAGCCGCCGCCGCCGCCCGGCATCAGCCTCATGTGCTGCACGTCGTGCGCGCCGACGGTGGCGATCAGCTGGTGCAGAATGAAGCGCTGCGAGGCGGGGTCGTAGCGCCAGAGGGTGGAGTTGGCGGCGAAGCTGTCGCCCTGGCGGCTGTTGGCTATGGCCAGGTACAGCGACGCGCCTCCGTCGCCGTCGCCGCCGCCGCCGGCAGCGGCGCCGCCGCCGTCACGCATGGTGAAGCAGCGGGCGCCGTGGGCGCCGTGCGTGGCGAGCACTTGGAGCAGCACAAAGTGGCGCTTCCTGGGGTGCCACCTGCGTGGGGGGGGGCGTGGTTTGTTTGTTTGGCACACGGCAAAGGCACAGTACGGCAGGGTCTGGGCGTCTGGCGAGGGTTGTCGTTTACCAAGTTGCATTTATTCGGTCACCCACAGCGGCGCTTGCGAATAAAATGGGTTGCGAAACCCAAAGCACATCATTATCCATCGATGGATGGAGCCCCCAGATGGCGCTTAACGCCAGAGATACACAAACAGAACAGAGATACCCCGGCCCACTCCCCGAGAGAGATACAGAGACGGAGGGAGGGAGAGATCCCAAGTGCACCTGTATACCGTCGAGCGCGTGGTGAAGCCCTTGTCATAGTACGACAACCCGACCAGGAATACCGCCGCGCCGTCGTCGTCGTCGCCGACGCCGCCGCCACCCCCGTCGCCGGCGGTGCTGCACAGCGCCAGCGCCGCCACGCCGCGGAGCAGCGTCCGCTGCAGCTCCGAAACCACGAGCCCCTTATCGTCGCTTTCCGCCAGGCCGTACAGCACCCAGTGGCCGCTGCCGTACTCGGCGACCGCCAGCGCATCCTGCCATGTCGCGCGCTGACCCGCTTGCGGCGCGGCGGACTTTCTGGATCCAAACTCCTCCGATGAGGACGCCAACCCAGATCCAGATCCAGATCCTTCGGATTCGGCTGTCGTGGGCCCCACCAAGGGCAGTCGCATGTGCAGGACATAGGAGGAGCCGTTTGCGGCGATGGCCGCCGCGGCTTTAAAGCCCCAGTCCGGAGACTGTGCGGACGAGGAGGTCAGCGGCTCCAGCTCGTACACCACTACGCCCTTGTGCTGATCCTGCAGGGCAGCAGGAAACGTACCGCGATTCGGGGGTGGGGCGCGCGGCGGACGACAAGCAGCTTGGCAACTGGTCTGCATGTGCCGTGTACCTCTGTGTTCGTGCGCGTAGGGTGCATCAACATAGGAGGGGCTGCGAAAGCGGGAAAACGGATGAGGGAGCATTGATGTGCAACCCGCGCCGTGCTGCCCCGGCGATGTGAGCGGCTGGCGTAGTTGTTTGTTTCCTGAACGACACCTGCGCTTCAAATTGCGATCTCCCTGATCTGACAATTCTTGTAAGCACGACGCACCCACACCGTGCACCCACCCGTGATCAGATCAGCGCTAGATCCGCCCTCGATGGTTCTTCCGTACTGCACAGTGTAACTGCACGCACCTTGCTACAGTAGTTGGCTACCGCAGCCCAGCGCCGGCCAGCCTGCTGCCACACGGCCCAGCTGTGACCGCACTCCGTCTGTGTGTGCAAAAGCAAAGTTGCGGACAATGCGTGCGACAGTAACGCAGGTATGCCGCTGTTTGGGGTGTCCATAGTTACCGCAAGGCGCATAGCGCAATGGGCCATGGGGTGGGTGATGACGGGTGCTGGCCCAGCTGGAAGCCGCAAGGGCCCAAAATCGGAGCGGCGGCCAGCCAGGGTTGGGCGGAGAAGTGCGCCTAGGGAACGGTGAGGGGACTCACCTGCAGGACGGCCAGTGGCTGCACGTTGGGCCTGGCGTTAAGGCGGAGAGCGAAGAGGCCGCTCGAGCCGAAGTAGTTTGCTACGAGGACCAGCGCATAGGGTCGCCGTGGATTGTCCTCGATGGGCACAAACGCCACCGACTGCGCTGCGTTGGTGTCGATTTGCGCGAGATGGCTAACTTTTACAGGTACGTATGGCAGGGAGGAAAGGACTTGGTCGCTGTAATCGAACCGTGAGACTGCTACAAAAGAATGTTGATGAAACATGATGAGCGTGCATAGCACCCAAACGCCAAGGACCAGTGCCAGCGCTTTTGTCAGCGACAGTCCTGGAAGCAGCTCCGTCGTTCCCGGCCGACGCCCCGGTGGGGGCATCGTGCCAGTGCAGCTATTAAACACTATCGGTGCAGTTTGATGCTAAAGACCCTGAATATGACCACGCATTTCCATCGTTTGCCGCGCGTGTGTCGGGATGGTCAGAGGGAAGGATCCGTGGCGCAAATACTCAGCTGTATCCATAAATACAAATCATGTAACAATCGGTGATTACAAAGCTGCGGCCCTACTGCAACCTGAAAAAACAGACTTCCATGGCTGGTTGGTAGGAGCAACAAAACTTTTAAATTTTGCCCTGGCAATAGACGTTGCAACAGTAAGCCAGCACAAATACGTGGAGTATCTGGGCATAACGCGCAAATCCGCTCTTGGTTTCCGTGAGCACAGGCTGCCGTACATGACCGTGCAAGGTTTGGACTTTGGAGGCGTCGTCAGAGGAGACACAGGTGAAGGAGGCCCTCATACAAAAGCGCCACCAGGAGTGCCACGATGGGAATGTGGAGCAGGGCTATCTAGTTCTGGAGGACTATATAGAAGCTGAAGGAGGGCGTGTGGAGTGACGTTCTGTTGGCGGGTTCGGGAGAGTGCACGGTATCTCCGCTGCTGTTAATCGAGCAGCGGCCGGTGGTGTGCGGCGGTTGAGGTGGACCGGCGCAGGCGGGCCGCATTCGTCCCATTTCTGAAGGTATAGGAAGGTTCCGGAACCCCTGGGGCGGGATGTTTCTAGCGGGGGGTTTGTTATTTTACTTTTCACGCATCTGTTTACGGCCAAACGGAGTAATTGCAAAGCGCTTGAAGCCAATGACAAGAAGGGTTTGCGCTTTGCAAAGCGCGGAAAAAGAGCGACGCCCCCTGCCCCCTGCTGTTCGTGCTCCCCAACCGCTCAAACCGCTCCCAAGCAATCATCTCGCAGTACGGTCAGCGAAACGCACAGTCAGGCAAATAACATGGAAACTTGGCTGCTTGCAGAAGAATCGACAATGAATTGGTACCGTAGGTTCGTCGGTGCAGCGGTGTCGCTCGGTTGCAGTCGGTCATGGCTGGTCATGGCGCCTGCGTCTGCAATGCAGCTGCTATTCAGATTGCCAACTGTGGCCAAGCTGTAACTTGTAGACGCTGCAATGGTTGGTTAGCTTACGGACTGGTGCGTCGTAGACACGCTGGGGCCTTGGCCTGGCGGCCATCACTCAACACTATCACCGAATTGACTTTCAAATCTGCAACATAGCGTGTGAGCTCGAAGAGTGCTATATCACGCACGGCCTTGATGTCCTCTGCTTGTTTAATGCAGTGCTACGCGTATTTGCACAGAGAATTGCGTGGTCAATGTCCATTTATGAGTAGCTGCCTAAGTGACCAAAGCTGCTGGGGCACATACATCGAACCGATACAAGTCCAGGCAGTTATGTGAATACCTTTTATGATAAGTGCCCAGGAACAGCGCTGGAGAATGCGTGCCGTACTATTTTCCAAAATAGTACGACCTACAAGCGCACCGGTCCCTCACCACCACGATCGGCACTACCGAACGAGTTTCGCTGCCGGCTACTTCTGCATAAAATCAACATGGATCTTGACAAGGCGCTGCTGCTTCTCGACAAGACACAGTGGTCGGTCAGGCCGAGCTTCCGAGAGCCATGCCGACGCCGCGCAGGGCCGGCCGCGATCTCAGCCGCTCGCCGACGCTGCACTACTCTGACTGGCAAGCGCTCCTAGCACTCCCGCGGAGCGAGCTGCAGGGGCCGTCATCCAAACATGCTTGGGTCCAATAGGGCTTGCATGTGCCTTGCTGTCTAAGAGCGAATTATTTGTTTTATGTTGCTCCCGCTCCCTTTTGCGGATTCCAGGGACATGCCGTAGTACATGCCGTTAGTTGAGTGCCCCGCCCGTCCGTCCCGAGTGCGTTGGGCATGTTCGTTTGGCCAACTGGGTGAGCCTTGTTGCTTCCTCCGTTCGACGCCCAGCTGCTGCAAGTCGACATTAGGAGCCCCCCCTGGAGCCGCGTGCGGAGGGGTTGGGGGGCCGGGGGAGGGAGGCCGCTCTGCTTCCCGCCCGCGGGACCTTGGGGCGTTGGGGGGCGGTAGGTGGGGGAGATCAAGATGCAGGGCACCACCGGTACTGCAGCGATGGGGACTCACACGCCTTTGGTTTCGGGGCGGTTTACACAATGGACCCGGAAACAAGAGAATCCCTGCGCCGCTGCACCTCACATTACCCATGACCGGTGGCTTCTGCCCTGCCCGCGGCCTGCTGCCCGTTTCGACCAGGCACTGTGACCATCCCACAAAGAATATCCGCGGTACTTTTTATCCACAAATAAAAGGATGACCTACACAAAGACAAATGACGCACACGTGCAGCCCCCGCTGGCAGCTGCTCCCTCGGAAAGGAGGGGGAGGGGAGAGGTCCCTCTTTTGATTTTGTTGATTTGACGAATTGAATTAAACTCTCTGCAAACCAAATCAAAAGATCAAAAGACCAAAAGGCATCATCGCTCACATCACATCACATCACGAGGATCCCATAAACGCCACACGGGGGGATGCATCGCACTCATAGCTCTGCTGCTCTCATTCATCACTAAACGGGGAAAAGGGGCCGCCACAAGAGACCCTCAAGAAGAGAGGAATGCTGTCGCAAAGCTTTTCGCAAGCATAAGCACGCTCTGTGCCGCCAACACGAACACGGCATTTTGGCCTGCCCCCCGCCGCGGAGGCACGCAGCCCTCCTCCGCGGCCTCCCCTCACGGAGGTAGGCAGGCAGGCAGGCAGTACACCGTACTACATAGTACGGAATGAATCCCTCTTGATCAGGCCTTGACGCCGTACGTGTCATTAAGGTACTGCACGATGGCGGATGACTCGAAGAGGTACACGCCCTCGTTGGGGTCCTCCAGGTACGGCACCTGCAGGTACGTCAGAGCAAGTACGGCAGATCAAAACGTGAGGCCGCAGCAACGGACGACACCGTACGAGGCACCGCTCCCGGCCCCGCTTCCAACACGCCTGCCCCTTTTTTCCCCTCTCACACAGACATACACACACTAACTCTTTTCCATTTCACGCCCTCCCCATCCAGCCCCATCCCACCCCAACCCCCAACCCCACCCACTCGACTCGGAAGGTGCGTCATCCCAGACACCCAAACCGACAACCCACGTGGCGCCACTTTTACACCATCCACACTCCCCGTCCCTCCCCTCCCTCCATTAATACCCCCGTTTCGACACACCCATCCCATCCCATCCCATCCCACCCCCCGGTCTCCTCCACCAGCCCCACCCCCAGCCCCACCTGGAAGGTGCCCCGCTTGTCCAGCAGCTCCTGCCGCTTGGGGCTACCCCGCGCGGCGGTGCGGTACAGGTACGGCAACTCCAGCTCACTCAGGGTCTGCAGCGGTACGACAAGGGTACGGCCCCAGAAAAAGCAGCAGGCAGCACAGCGGACAGCGTTTGGAAGTTTGGTCGTTTACTTGAATAATAGATAAATTAGATAAAAACAATAAATAACAAACAAATAAAATAGAATAAAAAACTAAAAATATTTAAAATAAATACATGATAAGTTACAGTATTGCAGGCACGGTTGGGTTTCGCTTGGGTGCGTTAACCTCCCGTACCACCGCGATTTGACTTCACCCCCTTCACCCCCAAAACCCCACACCGCACCAAGCCGACCCACCCCCACCTCCCTCGCCACCCACCACCGCCCTCGCCACCCACCTCCCTGGCCAGCTTCACAAAGGGGCTCATTTCGTAGCCCCAGAACACCAGCGGCTGAGCAGGCTGGCGAGAGGGGCGGTAGGTGTTGCCGCGACCCGCCCTGCGGAGGGAGGGGAGGGAGGGCGGGAAAGGGGGGAGGGGGCGGGAGAGCGGGGAGGGAGCGAGGGGGGTTTGGGCGAGCCAACTCGATCGGCGCCTGATTCGGGCGGTGTGAAGCGATAATATTTCCCGGGCGGTGGAGCGAATTTCAACCCCGAATCCGGGCGGCAAAATGTAAAATTGAATTCGGGGCAGAGAAGTGACGCCCCGCCCGCCGTCCGGCACACAGGGGACAGGGCCTAAAAGACCCTCCTCCCACTAGTGCATCCTCCCCACCACCACCACCACCACCCACCCCACCCCAACCCACCCCCCACACCCACCTGGGAGCGGCCCCCAGCGCGCACGAGATGGTGGTCAGCGCGCCCAGCCGCAGCGGCAGCGGAACCTCCGCCCCGTTGCCGTACTCCTGTAGTACAAACACAGCAGCAGCGGCAGCAGCATCCGTGTTTGTCCGTGCTCCAAATACGGCATCAGGTGTAGCTTGGAAGCGGTAGGTAGGCGGTGATGTCATCACAAAACGACACATTGCCACACTTTGTACAACACGTTTCTGCAGCACCTTCTCCCTCCTCTGCCCCCGCTGTAAAAATGGTGCACCAGACGACACCAGCACCGTACACATGCGGTACTCCGCCGTGCGTGTGCCGTACCTCACCTGGAACAGGTAGGCGATGATGTCATCGCTCTCGTACATCTGCTTGCCGGTGTTGGGGTCCACCAGGAAGGGAAACTGCTTCTTGCCGCCCAGAGAGATGGCCTGGAGGGCAGGCGGAGAGGCGGAGAGAGGCAGAGGCAGAGAGAGGCAGAGGCAGGCGGAGAGAGGCAGGCAGAGGCACGTGCACGTGTGTGTATGTGTGGGTGGGTGTGTGAAGAGAAAAAACAAAAAGCAAAGGCCCCAAAGGGCCAAGGGGCAGGTTTGTGGGGCCAAGGTGTTGGTTGGGATAGGGCTGGCCGGTCAATGCGTCGTGAAGGGGGCGGCGGCCAACAGGTCGTCGGTGAGGGGGCGGTCGGTCGGACGGTCGAAACCGAAGGGCCGGCAGCAAGTTCCGGACGCCAAGTTCAGCACCCGCCTTCCCGGACCGTACACCTGCCGTACCTTGGGCCGCCACGTGACTCCGTCCTTGGGGCAGGGGTAGACCATGACGTCCAGGTCCAGAGTGCAGATGGCCTCACGGACCTGCACCGTACGGCAGTACGACGAGGACGGCACCACTGTGCGTCAGTACGGCGAAAGGCACATATAGCCCGGGCGCGGGCGCGGGCGCGGGCGCGTGTGTGTGGGGGCAGCGAGGAAGGCCATCCGCCTCAGAAAGACGCACGCACACGCACCTTCTTGCAGAAGGGGCATCCCTCGAACTCGTACAGCTCCAGGGGCTGCGCCGGCCGCTTCAGAGTCGCGATCTGGGGGCGAGCAAGCGAGCGAGCGAGCGAGTGGGTGGATAGGATGGGTGGGTGGACCGTGGACGGGTGGCAAAGCGGGAGGCAAAGCGGGGGAGAGAAGGTGCAATCGGGTGCGGTGATTCTACACACACACACACACACCTCCCCTCCCTTCCTAACCCTCCCTCCCTAACCCTCCCTAACCCTCCCTCCCTAACCCTCCCTCCCTAACCCTCCCTCCCTAACCCTCCCTCCCTAACCCTCCCTCCCTAACCCTTCCTCCCTCCCCCACCTGCGATGTCTCCGCCACCTTGCGGTCGCCCACTTTGGCCAGCGTGTATTTGCCATCGTCATCCACCAGTGACACCGAGTAGCCCAGGCACAGCCCGCCGCTGCCCAGACGAAGCAGCGCAGGCAGCGAGGCGCTGGCGACCTGGCCCAAAATGACATCAACCATGGGCAGAATGGACGGAATAACGGACGTTTTAACGGACAAACAGAGCAACGGAATGACAGGAAAAAAACATTGGGGTTGCAGTGTGGGGCTTTAGGAAAGAGGGACGGGGAAGCGCGGAAAAGAAGCTATTAGGCGTCGGGAGGCGCCGTACTCGGCGCTAAACGGCTCGCAGTTGATCTGATTTGGCGGCTTTTTCGTTTATGTTTCCCCCTTCAGTACCGAGTACGGCGCGCCTCTTGCCTGTTTTTCTCCCGAGGTGCGACCGCGCGTGGGCGTGGGGGAGGCTGAGGCCACTCGCGGACGGGCTGCGTTCGCTGTAGCGCCCGGTTCCGTCCGCGAACACCGTCCCAGCTCAGCTTCAGCTTTGACTCACCTCCCCGAGCTGTCCATCTGCAACGGTGAAGCGTTTCGGCTCCGGGCCGGCGTTCCGCAGCTCGAGCTTGGCAGGCACGGGCGCCTGAACCACACAGGCGTTGGCGGTTGGTTTGGGAGCCGAGTTGGTTCGCCATGGTTCAAACAAACCAGCAGAGCTGTATCTGGTGCGCCAAGGCCCAACGCTTTGTGTTCCGCTTCTAAAGGCAGCGGCAGGCGACGAAGGGCACTCCCGAACGGAGATGGCCCGAGGCACCGACGGGAACTCAGGCGGGCGGCCTTACCTCAGAGCGCGGCTCCGTCGCTGCGGAGTCCGCCGTTGCCTTCACCACGCATGTGCGCCTGCATACGGCGCGTGGGTGGTAGGTGCAGGTGCTACCAGCAAAAGCCTTGAGGGTCCGCATTGTACTGAATGATTTGTTTATATACGCTATCACACGGATAAAAATAAAATAAACAATATTGTGGTAGTTGGCTATGCCCTATGTATGTATGAAGAAATTCTAGTCCTCTCGTCCACACCTTCCTTCGGAATGGAATCAACAGCTGTCTCTGTCGGTTCCCGCAGCAACACGTTCACAACACCATACTGCAATACATTTTTCAGTGCCAACTAAATTTGAGCCAACTTTTAGCATAGCTCTCTGCTCGCTCTGCGCCGTTTGTCCATGCACCGACGTTCTGCCAGTCATATACCGACGGCCTTGTAAGCAGCGCCCACGCCGCTCTACACAGCCCGCATGAGATGTCGACACAGCAGGAGCAATTCGCGCGGCTCCAGGCTGCTCTGTCACAACTTTCAGCCCCACCGAGCACAAATGCTATCCTGTACCCCGGTCCGGAACGCTATTCCATCATCGTTTTTCTACTTCAAAAGTAAGCCCAGATGACAAGGCTGTATGTCGCTTTCATGAAACGCAGCGCTGCCAGCCTTCCTAAAACCCGGGCCTAATGCCTTCGCAGACTGCTTTCACCGGACTTGGTGAGCGCGCTTCAGCACCGCATTCCGGACACGGACCTGCCAGGAGGGCTCTCGGCGGAGGAGGCGCAAGCTCACCGTAAGCACGAGGGGAGGCATGATGCCGCGGCCGCGTTAGGGGGATAGGGGCCCTCTCCGGAGGTGGGGGCCCCGGAGCCCGGGCAGGGAGGCGTGCCCCACACAGTCCAACTCACGCCTACGGGTGCGGCCGTGTGCTCGGGTAGCAAAGGAGGAACCCAACGAAGGCACGAGGGGGAAGGGGCGATGGTGTGGCTTGATGCGCGCATGTCTCCCAGCCGGTGTGTCAAGGCGCCGGCGGCTCCCCTGATCACTGCCCTGACTTTGAAGTGCTCAAGACAGCGGCCCTTCCGCTTCATTTGATTCCGCTCGCGCACACCTTCTGAAATTCCACCTCCTCCCCTTCTCCCCGTCCCCCTTCCCACGTCTGGGGTGGCAGGCCTTACCCGGATGCTCCAGCACGTCGACTTGCAAACGTCAGTGGACCACGTGCGGGTGAGTGGGCCATGGCACACCGGCACATGGTGGTCACCATCATCACATGGTGGCCGCAGCACACACACATGTGTGTCAGTGTGTGCACTCTGCCCCGCCCCTTGCGTCGCCTTTCAGCGCCTGCCTGCTGACCGACCCACCCCTTGCCCGCGCTCGCCCCTGCCCCTCACACGCGTTCACACGTACGCACACACACACACGCAGGGCTGCACCTCCCTGGAGGACTCCATGCGCCTCCTCTCCGCCCTGACCAACCTGGCCCTGGCGCACCAACAGCACACCCGCGACGCCGCCGCCTCCACCACCGCCGCCAACAACCCCAACAACCCCAACAACGGCCGCGCGCTCAGCCCGGGGCCCGCTCAGCACCAGGCCTCCAGCTCCACGCCCCGGCAGCGCACCCCCGGCAGAGCGGGTACCAGCGGCAGGGAGCAGCAGGACGTCGGCGGCGGCGGCGGCGGCGGCAGCGGTCGGCCGCCGGCTGTCCTGAGCCTGTCTTCGTTGGAGGGGGAGATGCGGTTGTTGGATGGGTTGGCGGAGCGGCTGCCTGCGGTGTTGGAGGCGGGGGGAGGCGGCAACTGGTTCCCGGGCGATATCATGGCGGCGCTGCAGGCGTCGTACCTGTGAGTGACTGGGTTAGGGGGTCAGGGGGAGTGAGGAGACGGGGCCGGTGGTGGGGGTGTGAAGCCTGCAGACAGCTGCCTATGCTCACGCCCCGTACCTATGCATGCTCATTATGACACCGCCATACGGCCCTAGGGTCCGCTGGCTGGTGGTGGTTCCGGAGCCTCCACACGGATGGCCCTTTGGAGGGCCATGAGGAGGCCCCATCGTAACAACGAAGGGGCTGGAGCCCACTGGAACACCCGTCGTTGAAAAGAACACCAAACCAACAGCAACACCACCAAACCAACAACGGTGCTGGCTGGTGGTGGGTGGCCCTTCTTTCTCCTCTTCTCTCAAATCCCCCACCGCAGATCTACGCTGCCTCAGACCCAGGAGCTGGCTGCCGCGGTGGAGCAGCGGGCGGCGAGGCTGCGGGCGGACCTGCCGGGTCTGAGGGCGGGGGAGGCGAGGCTGGCGGCGGAGGTGTGTGGGGGGCGGGGGCGGCGGGGCTTGGTGCTGACTGCTGGGCGGGGGAGGGGCGCTGATGTGGGGCTTATTACATCTGTTCTCGCACGTGGCCACTGGGTACCACCGATGTTTCTCACACTCAACCCCACTCCGCCTTTCCCCGCCGCCACCACCCACCACCGCCACACCCTCCCACACAACCAGCCCCTCCCCCCCAAACCGCACCCTCCCCTCCCCTGCCTCCCCTCCTCCCTCCCTCCGCAGGTGACCGTGGCTGGCGAGGCGGAGTGGCGGCAGCACGCCGAGGCCACCCGGGCGGAGCTGACCGCGCTGCTCGACTCCTCGGCGGCCTTCTTCCACACATTCCAGGTGCGCAGCAGCCGCTGCCGCCGCCGCGGACCCGGGCTGGGCTGGGCTGGGCTGACCCACCCGACCCCATGTTAGGTGTGTGAGTGTGTGTGTGAGTGTGAGGAGTAAACGAGAGCGAGACCAGAGCTGGAGGAAGAACGAACGAGCCATGAGGGGTAGAGCGCGACCAGGAGGAGGTGTCTAGCCGGAAAGTTAAGCTGAGTGCGAAGTAGACCTAGGTAAACCCCCCCACCCCACCACACACACACACGCCCCCGCCCCTCCCCTGTTCACCCCCTCCAGACTGGGTTGGGTGTGTGGTGCGCCGCCAGCCGCTCCGCCGACACGTGCGGCCTGGGCCCTCTCGCGACGGACCTGCTGCAGCGCTACCACACGTTGCGGCGGCTGGGGGAGCAGCTGGCGCGCATCCGCCAGGCACACAGCCGCATCGTGGGCTGTGAGGCGCCGCTCAAGGTGAGAGGCGAGGGATGGAGGGTGGGGGTGGTGGGACGATAGCAGCGATGGGTCAGCGATAGAGGCATAGAGTGTGCCGCGCCCGCTTTGTTTCGTTTCGGCCACACGCGGCTCCCTCCGCTCCCTCCCCCCATTACGACTTTACGAGCCGCGCGTTTGTTCCGTCGTAGCTCCCGGACCCGGAGCTCTTTCGAGGACCCCGTGATGCCATGAATGCAAAAGACCGCGCCGGCCCTGTCAACAGTCCTGACGACGACGTCCGCTGCCTCGCCCTCCCTCTCCCGCCCTCACGTCCCACTCGTCCTCCCTCTCGCTTCCCGTTCTCCTCCCTCCCTCCCTCCGTGCCATCTGGGTCGCGTCCGCGCCTGTATCGCATTGGACCCTGGTCGCGCTCTGAACCGGCTCTGATGTTGATTCGGACCGAATGGGATCTCTGGATCTCTCCGATCTCTCGGATCTCTCGGACCGCCGCTCGACAGCTCCTGGAGCAGCGCGGCCTGGGCCAGCAGCTGCTCGCCAGCCAGTGTGCGGTGGAGCAGCTGCAGCAGCGGATCGCAGCGGAGCAGCGCCTGCTGGCGGAGACGGAGGCCACGGCGGCGGCGGCGCGAGCCTGCCTGGCGGCTGGCGCGCGGGGCTGAGGAGGGACTGGGCTTTGCAGCGCACCACTGCATCTGCGGCGCCGGTCGGCCGGCCGGCTGGCGCGCCGCGCGCTGAGGACGGCAGCCCGGGGAGGGTCTCTTCCCCAGAGACTGAGCTGCGCTGGTTTGGTTCTACTTGGCTCTGTCCTGCTGTGGAGCCTGTACACCGATGTGGGCCGCAGCGACGGAAGCGAGACGGTGGATGTGGCTGTGTGTGTGGCGGTGTGTCGAGTATCACGCACCTCCATAGCCTCGCGCGGACGGTGGCTGCTTGACAGACAAGCTGTGTGATGTGACGGCTGTGTGCGCTTCAGGGGGTTGCGCTGGCTGGCCGGCGCCACGCGCAAGCCTCCGCACGCGGATGCCCTCACGTGAGGCACGCGAGGGAGAGGAGAGGAGAGCGCCTGCGTGATGTGGGGGGATCAGGGAGTTATATGCTCCTTGATATGGGGGGCCGCGGCTGAGCTTTCCGGGGCGCGGCGGAGAGGGGCAGGGGAGCGGGCGAATGGCGGGGGGCGCCTGCGCATGGGCGTGGCGGGAGGGCCGAGGGAAGGGCTGCCACGCGTGTGGCGCTGTGGCGGCGGCCGCAGAGGGTGGAGGCGGAGGGCGGGTGGTGCGGCTCCAAACGCTCCACCGTTCGATGCATTTTACGCTTTCTGGCGCCGTGATCAAGGGGCCAGGTTTGTAATGTCTCGGGTACAACTGACCCGCGCTGTACTGACCTTTGTCGCACTTTCCGCTGGGTGGGGATGTGGTGGTTGTTGTTCAGTGGCGGGTGGGCTCCTGGCCCTCGGGAGGGCAGGAGGCTGCAGCCAGCGGCACCAACTAGCCGAGGGCCGAGGCGAACGGCGATGACCGGGAGCGTGTGGGGGTAGGTGATGGTTTCCTCTACAGAGTGCACGGAAGGCAGAATGACAATGGCAGTGACCCGACCCCCCCCCCTTACAAGCAAACCGTTTGAATCTGTCAAGGACAGCACCCGAAAGCCCCAATCGACAACAGCCCCCCCTTGCGCCGTAACCATCTTCACTGCGGATCCTTCACCGCGCGTGGAGCCCACTGTATCAACAACCCCTCAACAACCCTCAACAACAACAATACGGACGTAGCCGCGCGCCCGCCCCTGCGTGCGCTGTGTTTCGCCCGGTCAGGGCGAGTCGCCCACAGTGTAACACCCGTCAACAACAACAACAACCGCTGCGGTGCACGACCACCTGGCCTGCTAGGTCCCACCCTTCCCAGGTCTTCAAGACCCCGCTGTAACAAGGACCATCAACAACAACAACCATTAACAACAGCAACCATCACAACCACCGCCCTCAACAACCGCTACACTACGCTACGCTGCGGTGCCTCACAGCTGGCCCTACAGCTTGCCCGTTGGCTGGCTCTACCCCTCCTCCCCCCTAACGAGGGCCGGGAGCCCACTCACGCGAAGTACGAACACAACCCGACCCTTTGGGGTTTCGCATCTGGAGGTGGCGCAACTACAACACGGCGCGGCTTTCACGTAGCGGGGGGTAGGGGGGTTTAAGTGCGCAAGATGCAGCCTTGATGGGCTTGATGCTCTGCGCCGCTGGACGGTGGGAGCGTGGGCCGGGTCGCAGGCTGGCCGCATCTTCCGTTGCGAAAGCCAGGGGACAGGGGCAGCGGTTCGCGCGCCCAACCGTGCCGCCGGCTGCCCAGCGGGAGCAGGTGGTGCAGGTCCACGGGCTGGGCCCATACGCGGGTTTCGCGTCAGTGGGCGCCTGGCGGGCCTCATACCGTAGAACAGGTAAGAGAGCTCCGGGACGTGCCTCTCTGGTCCTCTCTGGCTCCCGTGAGCCCTCCGCGATGTGGGTTGCTTCGGCCGCATCGGTGCCAGGTGCGGTATGCATGCGCGCACCAACGACGGTGGTCCGTCCGCTGTGAGCCAGTTCTAATCCACAGCACGGACAGCTCGGCCCAACATGCCATTGGGCTTGGGCCTGCCTGCCTCACAAACGAGGAGCGGTATTGTGCGGAGGCAACGAGCTGTCGGGGATCCGCCATGGCAGGGCGCGCGTGTCAACGGCTTTTGTGGGGCTTCCGGTCTACGACAGCGATGTTATCTGATGAGAGCGATGGTTTGGAGTTTGTAAGCGTTCCTGTTCGGTGTGTAATAAGGCTGGGGTATGGGCTCAGGCTGCTGACGATGCCCTGAGACCGATTGGGGGTGCGGTGCGCGCCACAACGGGAAGGGTGCGGGGGCGACTGCCCGCACGTACCGGTATACACGCGCCCCTTACACGCGCCCTCTGAGCAGGCGGCCACACAAGCGAAAACATATAGGATTCCCTGCTGCAAGAATATGCCTAGTTTCCTGGTGCAACGCTGTGCTCAGGACACCAAAGTTCTAGCGGCAACCGAACACAACCGAATGGCATACACATCCAGGAGCGTTCCAGTCGACGTTCCCTGCACATGGGCTTCCACGCCAAACTCTACGTGCCATGGTCATTGGGTGCTTCCAAAAACGCTAGTCGCACCATGTTCCGCAATCGATCTGCAGTTCGAGAACAAGCGCCTGGACACGTCACATGCTTGTGTCATGACCGGAAGAAAGTTTGATAGCGAGTGCAACGAGCGAGTGAAGTGTTTGGCAGAAGGTCAGACGCCGACAGTGCACATTGCACAAGCTGTGAGCCCGGGGCTCAAACGGAAGCTTAACTATGAGTAGCTATGCATTTATGATGGTCGCATGCAGTCTATTCAAAGGTCAGAGCAGCTTCAAATTGATTTGCAACAGCCGGGGCGATTCAAACGGCCCTGCCCAGTGGGGGAATCCTCGCTGGGAGGCCCGCTGGGCGCGAGAACGATCGTCCGCGTGGTCAAAATAAAAGCAGCCCCGGCTCCGTAGGGCACTCAAAAGCTTCGCTTCTCCTTTATTGACTCAAAAGCTTCACTCTGTGATTGACGCGCCCTTAGTTTTGGCCTTTCCGACACCGTTGAAGACCAGGCGGACTCACACAGTCCTGCCCCCGGAGCTCATCCCTTTTACCTCTGACTTAACAGCCTTCTGATCGCCAAGATGGCTGGAGACAAGGCTGCCAAGGAGACGAAGAAGGCCGCAGGTGAGGCAACGGACGCCGCCACGCCCTCTGCGGCCGTGTTGTGACAATTTGCGACGAAATTGACGTTTGAAAGTTGGGTAGAACTGGTTGGGATGTTTGGCTGAATGCCGGGTCGAGGTGCGATACCACTTTCTACCATGGCTGTCCTCGTCGTCCCCGCTAGGCCGCCTGTTACTGGACCCGCGGGTCAAGCATTGCCTGCTTGCAGATACTGCTACGACGCAAATTGCCGTTGAAATTGATTGCGGAAAGGTGTCTAATGACTTCGTGCGGTCGGGTCGCAATGTTGTTGACTTCGGCGCGGACTGAGGTGGTTTCATGGCTCATTCCATTGAACTGTGTGCCATCTCCGTTTTCGTCACGGTGCGTATGCTTTCAAGGGAGCAAACACATCATCTGCCCCTCTCTGTCCCCACTCGAGACCCTACCGTTGTCCCCCGACCCCTGCTGGCCCTTGCTTTTCGCACAGCAGCCGACGCTGCCCCCAAGGGCAAGGCCAAGCGGAAGGACGAGGGCAAGGAGGAGGCCGAGCGCCCAAAGAAGGCCGCCAAGGGTGAGTTCCCGTCCCACGCACGCGACTCTAGCCGACGCTAGTGGTCCCCTCGCATGGCGAGCGCTTAGGTCGCTTTGCAAACTAGTTGACTGCGCGCATCGCCCTGACAGGTTCCTGACTCCCGCGGCCTCTTCTGGGCGCCTGTCCCCCAAACACTAACATGGCTTCGCTATTTACTGTCCCCTCCCCCGCCTTCGTTACCCACCCGCACCCGTAGCTGAGAAGGCCGCGGCTGCCCCTAAGGCTAAGGCGGAGCCTGCTGCGAAGGGCAAGGGCAAGAAGGCCGCCGACGAGGGCGGCAAGGCCAAGAAGGAGAAGAAGGTCAAGGACCCCAACGCTCCTAAGAAGAACTTGACCGCGTTCATGTTCTTTTCGAATGCCAACCGCGATAAGGTCAAGACTGATAACCCAGGTGAGTAATGGGTCGTGCGTGGGTCGGGGTAAACAGTTCATGCAACAGTTGTTTTTCACGGGGACGTGGATTTTGGGGATATGCGCGAGGCGGACGCATTGGCCGCTATGGCCGCAATTTGCTTGCCTGCTGATTGCCTCCCGGCTCCATGCACTTCCTGTTTTGCATGCGCCTTGCATATGCCAGGACGTTGTGCCTTTGGGTTTGGCATTGGCGATGTGTGCTGCGCCGACGTGCCATTTTCAGTACGCGACCAGCATCCACACGACGTGTATGCCCTGAATCCTCGCCGTTCCTGCAGGCGTCTCATTTGGCGAGGTTGGCAAGCTGCTCGGTGAGCGTTGGAAGTCGTTGGACTCCGACGAGAAGTCGGAGTACGAGGAGATGGCCAAGAAGGACAAGGACCGGTACCTGAAGGCGATGGAGTCGTACCAGGGCGGGCAGGGCGCCACCGCCGCTCCTGCGGCTAAGCCCAAGGCCAAGGCCAAGCCCGCTCCCGCTAAGAAGAAGGAGGAGGTTGAGGAGGAGGACGATGAGGAGGAGGAGGACGGTGACGATGGCGGCAGCGACGCTGAGGAGGAGGTTGAGGAGGACGACGATTGAACGGGTTGATTGCTGGGGTTAGGAGCGTGCTGGGGCGGGCTGCTTCGGTTTCGGAGGATGTTTTCCCGGTGGTCTACATTGGAATCCTTCCATGCATTGAGGGAATTGCGATTCCTCGTTTGTGTTACTGTATGAATGCTCTGTGGCATACGTGGGTACAGAACTGATGCCGTGTTCTTGACGGACGAATTCTCTGACGACGAATTCTCTTTGGGCCCAACTTTTGTGGGATGTTCGGGCTTTTAGTCCATTAGACGAACGCAGCAGGAGTGCACGGTGCGTCTCCCAGATGGATGTCACGCACCCGGTCCATGACCTATTGACCCGATTACGTTGACAAGTTTTTCATTGGTGGTGTTTCTTCTTTCGGACGCGGACCTTGCTGGGCACGGGCGCTAGACTCTTGAGACTACGACGGTGAAGGTCGAGCTTGGTTGTAGCATGGCTCGCCTGGCGTCGTCTTGGCCGGTTACATCCGGACGGTGTTTGTGGCCATTGTGCCTTGTCCTGTGACTGATGGCCTTTAGGCGACATCTCGAACTCGGCGCTCACGGCGCTCAAGGTTTCGATGTAATCAACGGTCTTTCCCGCAAATGGTCCAAATTGTCTGAATCATTGTTGCTGTATTGCGGGTAACACTTCCTTGTCAATGCGCCAGCTTGGATGGGAGTCCATTGCTAGGCCTCGTCCCCTGCGAACATTTTCGCTCGCAGCCCGCGATCCGTCACGTTGCTGCGCCTTCACCAGCATACCCATTCGGGGTGCTCTCGAGGCAACTCCGTTAGGAAACTGTCCCTACGTTCCAGGCATTCTTTTTGTTGATGCTGCTCGGGAGGGTGGAGCCAGCAGGGCAATTGGCCGTGCACTGCAGTGCAGGCAATCATGGCCAAGGAAAGCGCAACCTGGCCAGACAACACGAGCGCCACAAGAAAAACACAGAAGGTAGCGCCCCCCTGACACATAGTCGCGCCTACGGCGCCCATTAGGCTCCGTCTGATTGCGTGGTCCATGCTGCTGTCGTCCCCAATACTTGGCAGTAACCCCAGCGCATTGCCGGGTTATTTGGCCCGCTGGCTCCACTTTAGGTATGGCGTCTACACCAGCAACAAATGCTTCTATCTGACATGGTCCGGGTAATACGGGTCACTTCAAAGCAGCTTATTCTTGTAGTCCGTTCGGGTCGCGTCAACCGAAACGTGACAGTTATCCTTCGACGGTCAGCTGTGCGTCACACCGTTTTTCCGGGCAGTTAAGCTGTCCGTTCCGGAGGATTGTCGAGGTTGATGCCTCCGAAATGCTACTGATCGCTGCAGCTTGTGAAGTAACGCCCCTCACAGCTATTACCAGTACCGTTGGCGGAGAATTGACGCCAATCATCATAGCAGTAATACAGTGACATGTCAAGTTTTACATTTGTATGCAGTGTATGATTGCGTGTGTGGGCGTCCAAACCGCATTCCAAGTTGTAATGTCTGAGTGTCCTATCGTACAAGCGAAACGGTTTCTCGTCACGAATCAAGTTCCGCAGTGGTTCTGGTCCAAAAGCTACGTTACTTCATACGGGACGTGACTTGACGCGTCTAATTTATGACAATGACGATAACGTGACGCTGCGAAATTTCTGCCTGCGAAGCAAATGGGCCTGAGCAGCCTCAGCGGAGCTCCGCCGCCCGGTGGACGCCGCTCAGCGCCGGACTCTGGAGGTTCGTGTATGAATGAGTTGGCCAGCTTTCTTGTCCCAGCCGATATGTCAGGCATTACTTACTGACCGACATTGATTGCGGGCAGGAGGTGGGGCGCCGCTCTCTTCGTTATCGGGCGCTCCTACACTAGGAAATAAGCCCGTAAGTAATCCGTGCTGTAGTGGGCCCACCTGGCGCTGGGTCAGCATCTTCGCTTTGACCGGACCATTCTAACGCCTTTGGGCTTGCAGAAGCCAACTTTTGGAGGCGATGACGATGATGATTTTTCAGGGCTGGGGCCTCCAACATTCTCCAAGCCGGTGGGTAGGGGTTGCAAGCCCTGGCCTGCCATGTTAGGAGGGTTATTTACCCTTATTTACATCGGTGCCGTACGCACCGGTGAGCTAAATGTACATCGTGTTACGCTCACAGCCGAGGACTGGGTCGGCGACATCGTCCGCCGCGAAGAGCGGCGTGCGCCAGTCGACACCCAACCCAGTGGGACGGCGCTTTGATGATGACGACGATTTTCCAAAAGCGACCGCGAAAAAGGGTGTGACCTTCGCTAAATCAACATCTGAGAAGAGAGGTGGGCTGCAGAACTTGCGTGCAGGGCCATATTCGCTCGCGGGCTGGCGCCGGGGGTTGTTAACCACGTGGGCTGTCTGGGGCCAGAGGCACCCGTGCTTACGCGGACTCCGGAGCCGCCGATGAACCTCCACCAATGCTGAAACCACCCTCACCCGCAACCCACTGTCCTTCACAGGAGTTAAGTCTCCATTTGGGGACGATGAAGACGACGACGACTTCCCCAAGGCCTCCAGGGCATCAGCCGCCAAGGTAAAGTTGGCCGCCGCCGCGCACGCCCGAAACAATCACGGCCATAAACCCCGAAACGGCCCCACAGCCCCGCCGCAACGCCCCGTGCAGTCCCTCACTGCCTCCCGCCCCTCTTCCCAAGTGGAATGACGCCCAACCCAACCTACCCCGCCCCGCCCCGCCTTCCTTCCCGTGCAGAACCCATTTGGCGACGACGGCGACAAGCCCAGCAGCCGCAGGACCGGCGTCGCCGCCAGCGCCAGCGGCAGCGTGCGGCCCTCCGCCGGCAACCCCGCCTTCCGACCGCTGGACGACGACTCGCCGCCGCGCGGCGCCACCGGCGCCGGCAAGAGCAAGTCGTTCTTTGGCGATGACGATGACGACTTCCTCTCCTCGCTGGCGCCGGATAATGTGTTCAGCGGCGGCAAAAAGGACGAGCCGCTGTCGTCGCGGCCGGGCGTGGGTGTGGGCTCGGCGGTGCGCGCGTCGGCCACCAAGCCGCTGGGAAAATCGCCGGATGACATTTTCGGGATGATGAAGGACGAGCCGCCGCCCATTACGGCGGATCTGGGTCTTGACCTGTTCGGGGCCACCGCCAGGTGAGTGAGTGAGGGCTGAGGGGGGAAGGGAAGGAGAAGAGTGTGAGAAAGGGGATTGGGAGTTGATGGGGAAAAGTGAGGTGTGAAGTGAAGTGGGGGAGTAAAGAGAAAAAAGATACCGCAGGGAAGGAACGGCGAGTGTGTATGTGTGTGTGGGGGGGGGGGCGGAGAGAGAGAGAGTGCGGGAGGTGATAACAGCGTCGTACCGTAGGCGGGGAGAGGAAGGCGAACCCAGAACCCAGTTCGGTGCGCGCCACGGCACGTATCCCGCTGTCTGCGCCGCTCCCGCCTAGGCAGGCAGGCCCCGCTGCTGCCGCTGATGGAGGTGCTGTGGGCCATCTTCGGGCCCGCAGCTGCCGCGGCTGCTGCCATTACCTGTGCCTGTGCCAATACCCCGCTGCCTGCGTCCGTCCCTCGGCCCAACTCCCCAATCCGCCCGTAATGCTCTGGGTCACCGCTCGCCCAACGGCCCCCTCCCTTCCTCCGCCGCGATACCGTCTTCATCAACCCGCCGGCCCCCATCCCGGCACGCGCCCGCCCGCCCTCCCGCCCTCGGCAACCGCCCTCTGCCCATCGCAGCAAGCCGGCGGCGGGGCCCCGCGCCGGGCGGCGCGCGGGTCCCAGCGTGCAGCAGTCCCTGACGGACTTCTCGCCGGAGCCGTCCCGAGAGCCCACGCCGGAGCCCTCGCGGCCCGGCATGTCGCCCGAGCCGAGTGAGACGGGGCCAGTGCCAGTGCCAGGCCGGGCGGGGCCAGGGTTGGGCCGGGAAATCCCGTGTCCTTGCCCCAACCCCCGTGGGCGGGGGTTAGGGCGGAGTTGGGGTCGGGGCTCGGGTCTGAATGCTTGCTTGCTAAAAGGAAGGTTGTGGGGTTCCCTCTCCGTCGTCCGTTTCCTCCTCCCTCCCTCAATCCCTCCCATCCTCCCCGGTGGTGGTGGTGATGGTCGTGCACCGCCGTGCACCGCTGTGCGTGTGTGTTTGCCCCGTTGGCAGGCAGCACCGGGCGACCAGGCGCCGAGCCGAGCGGCGGCGGACTGGACCGCGGCCGCGGCGCATACCCGGGCGGCGAGGACCCTCTGTTTGGGGACGCACCGCCGTCGCGGGGTGGCGCAGGTGGGTGCGGGTGCGGTGTTGCCTTGGGGTTACCTGGGAGCTGCCTTGGCGCTGCGTTGGCGCTGCCTGGGCGCTGCTGGTACCTGTGGGTGGTGCTGCGGTGGTGGCGCCAGCAGCTTGCCGCGTGCGATCAGCGCTGGCTGGCACCGGCCCTGCCTGCCTGGCAAGCGGCTTGTCAGCAGCTAGGGCGCCTCCACCGGGGGGCGGCGGAGGCGGAGGCGGAGGCGCGGCCCTTCCAATGGCCCTTCCGAGCAAAACCAAACGGACGGGCCGGCCGACCGAACTACCGACCGTTCGTTGCGCTGGCTGACTGACCCGTGGGACACCGGATTTAATTTCTTCGCCCCCACCGTTCTGCGCCGTTGCTGTTCCTGTTCCTATTCCAGCAGGAGGATCTTCGACGGGCATGGGAATGGGGATGGGTCGGAGCCGCGGCGGCGAGGCGGGGTCGACGCTGACGGGCGGGGAGGTGAGCACACACACCAGAGAAAGCGGTGGGGGCAGGGGTTGGAGCGGTTTGGGGCGGATGATGGCTCTCCGCCAGACGCTATTCCCGGTGGCGGAGCTATTCCCGGTGCTGTCAATACCGTACCCCGATGGGGTACCGGCATGCCTCGGGTCGCCTTCCGTCGCCTCGGTTATCCGTACTAACCACCTCGTTGTGGGTCTTCTTCCCCTTTTCGTCGCGACGGGACGGGATGGGACGGGAGGGCGACTGGCAGCGCCTGCTCACCTGCCGCATCCCGGGTCCGTCTCCGCCAGGCTCGGCCCCCTCCGTTCCTTCGCTTCGGTTCGGTTCTGCCTTTCTTATCTGGATCCTTCACCACGCCCCTGCCCTCCGCCCCTTGCCCCCCCTCCGCCTTGTCCACCCTGCCCTGCCCTGCCCTGACCCACCCCGGGCCCCCCAGGTCACGTCGCCCCCTCGAGGCGGCGGCGTCACACGACCGAGCGGCGGCGGTGGAATGGAGCTGGACGGGGACGACCTGCCGGGCCTGGGCTCGCCCGCCATGCTCAGCAAGAGTAAGTTGCCTGCGTGCCTGCGTAAGCGTGACCCCGAGCTGTACCACCTCTGACCCCTCCTGCTCCCCCTCTCTCTCCCTCTCCACCTCCCCCTTTGCCCGATATCGACAACACATCCCGCATCCATGCCCTCTGGCCCATCCATGTACCGGTACTCTGGCCCATCCATGTACCGGTACTCTGGCCCATCCGCTGCCTCTTGACACCCGCAGACCCGAGCACGGCGTCCATGCACACCGCCGTGGGCGCGGGCGCGGCGCCGGGCGGTGGCCGCCGTGCGGGGGCTGCCGCCGCTGCTGCTGCCCCGGCGGCGGCGGCGGCGTCCAAACTCCGCAAGGAGGACAGCTGGGAGATGGACGATAACCTGCTGCCGGACGATAGCGGCAGCAACCCGCCGCCGCCCAAGTCGCCGCCTCAGGCGCAGAGCTCGGCCTCGGGCTTGGGGGGGTACACGCCGAGCTCTGCGGCGGCGGGGGCGGGGGCGGCGGCGGGGGATGCGCCGGGCAGGTCGCGGCTGCAGCACACCACCTTTGGCGGCGGTGGGAAGAAAGGTGCGCGGGTTGCGGCGGGCCGCGCGCGGGCGCGTGTGTATGTGTGTGTGTGTGTGTGTGAGGTGGCCCGCTCCGGCCCGTGGGTAATCGTGCTAGCTGTTGTTGTTTGCACAGCTTTGGCCTATTGGCTGGGCCCCTTGGGAGCGTGGCGCGCGTATGGATGCCGCCTGCAGTCCGTCTGATGCTAGTTGTGTCGACCCAGCGACAACTGGGTCGCAGTACGGCTGACGCCCATGGCCGACCCACCGACCCGTGGGTCGCAGAGCGGCGGATGCTGATTGTCGACCCATTTGAATCGCATTTGAGCGTCAGCCCAACCAATGCTGACAAGAATTCACCGACCCCGCCCTCCCCCCCGCCCCGCAGACGACGACCAGGACGACGGCGACGCCCCGGCCACTGGCGGCTACATGCCCTCCTTCGGGGCGCGGCGACCCGTCGGCGGCATGGGTTCCGGAGCCGGCAACCCGACGGCGGCCAGCATGGACGCCGGCGGCAGCGGCGGCACCTCCCTGTGGGGCGCCTCCGTGAACCCGGGGGGCCCCGGTGCACCGCGGCCGCGGCGGCAGATGGGCAGCATGGACACGTCACCCATGGGGTCGCTGTCGGGATCCGGCATGACAGGCCCCAAGCCGGGAGACCCGCCAGCAAAGCCCAAGGTACGTGCGTGTGCGCTATGTCTATGTGTGTGTGTGTGCGCGTGTGTGTGCATGTGTATGTGTGTGTAAAGTCGCTGCAACAACCAGTACCAACAGCGCGTTTCGCTCCGTCCGTCCGTCTGTCCCTCTGTCCGTCCGTCTGTGTGGGTTTCCTTCCGCAGACCAAGGAGGATGAGGAGCGCGAGCGTGTGGCCAAGGCGATGGCGGAGGCGGCGGCGCGGCGCCAGGCGATGCTCGCCTCGGGGCCCATCCGCCTGCCGGGACAGGACCGCCCGGGTGGGTGGGTGGGTGGGTGAGACGCAGCCTGTCTCGGGCTGATGAGCGTTCTGTTTGAGCGTTCCGTTGAACTGCGGAGCCCTGCCTCCCCCCTTCCCCCTCACTTCGCTGCCGTCGTATTGTCTTTGCCCCTCCCCCTCCCCGACATTTCACTCACCTCTCAACCCCGCTCCTTTACCCCCACCTTTCCCATCTCGATCTGCTCCCCCCCCCCGCACCCCGCACCGCGCCCCCGTCCCGACAGCCCCCGCACCGCTGAGCCCCGTCAGCGGCGCCGCCGGGGGCACCGACCCGGGGGTCGTACCCACCCCCACCAGCCCCTCCCCCATCCGCGCCGTCGCCGGCGGGAGACCGGCAGCCGGCGGCGGCTTCGGCAAGAAGACCCCCGGCCTGGGGCTCTCCTCGGACTCCTCCGACGATGTGAGTCAGCTATCTAATAATTGTTATTAATTCAGTACTTCCTATTTATTTTTGTATTTATTTATTTTATTACTTATTTATTGTCATATTTCAATTACTAATTAGATGATAATTATTTTCAAGGATTTCAGGATTAATGCGGTCAAATAGCCTCCTCCCCCGTCGTTGGGGCGTGAGAGGACGAGCACACAACAGTATATCGTTCTTATTGCGCCCCGATGGAGGCGATCGGTCCTTGGACTCGCAGTGCCGTGTGTTCCTCCACGCAGCCTTCCCCCGCCCCCCATACATGGATAACCCCCTTTCCCTTGCCCCTTGTTCCCCCCGCCATGCTCTCTCCCACTTGTTTCCCTGCTCCCCCATGCCGCCCCATCCGCGCCCCTTGCCTCGCCGCCTCGCCCATCCCTCGCCCTCGCCCCCGCCCTCCCCTCCCCCTCACAGGACCTGCCGCTCCCCGACAAGGCCACCTCCCCGCCCCTGCCCATCATGACCGCCCGCAAGGCCGCAGCAGCCGCCGCAGCCGCCGGCCACCAGCCGCAGCGCGCCACCACCACCGGCCCCCTCGCCGCCCGCGCCAACGACCCCTCCTACGACCCCCGCATCGCAGCCAGCGTGCCGGAGATGGGCGGCGCCGCCGTCGCCGCGGCCGCCTACGCCGCCGCACCCGGGCCCGGCCCCGGCAGCATCCTGCAGTCCAGCGCGCCCGCGCCGCCACTGCTGCCGGAGACCTCCTACCCGCTCAGCGTCGGCTCGCAGCCCAGCGCGCCCAGCGTGGGGCCCGTGCCGTCGCAGGCGCCAGCCTCCCCGCTGCAGCAGGCCCAGGCCCAAGCCCAGGCGCAGGTGCAGTGGGAGCGGTCGGGGACGTCCTCCGCCTCCCAGCCAGGCGCCGGCGCGGCGGTGTCACCTCAGGCCTCGCAGCCGCCTCAGCCGCCCTCGCAGCAGGGCAGCTACCTGGCGCCGGGCGTGATGGCGGTCGCGTCGCAAGGGAGCTTTTCGCCGCAGGGCGCCATGGGGGTGGGGGCCATGCAGCAGCACCAGCCGTCCAGCTCGGGCTCGCCACCGGGCGTGACGCCGGTGGCGTCACAGCCGAGCTTCCCGACGGGGATCACGGCCATGCAGCCGGGCCTGCCGCCGGGTGTAACTGCAATGCAACAGCAGCAGCAGCCGGGGCTTCCTCCGGGGGTAACGGTGATGCAGCAGCAGCCGCAGCACCAGTTGCAGCCGGGGCTGCCGCCAGGAGTCACCGTCATGCAACCACAGCAGCAGCAGCAAATGGGCTTGCCCCCCGGGGTGACCGCAATGCAGCCGCAGCAGCAGCCCCCAGGGCTGCCGCCGGGAGTGACGGTCATGCAGCCGCAACAACAACACCAGCAGCAGCAGGCCTTGCCGCCGGGGGTGACTTCCATGCAGCAAAACTACCAGCGCAGCCTCCCGCCCGGCGTCACCGATTTGACACAGCAGCAGCAGCAGCCGAATTTGCCAAATCTGCCGCCCGGCGTGACGGTCATGCAGCAACAGCAGCAGCAACAGTTGTTACAGCAGCAGCAACAGTTTATGCAGCAGCAGCAACTGATGTTGCAGCAGCAACAGCAGCTGCAACAGCTGCAGCAGCAACAGAGCCGACACAGGATGCTGACTGAGCCCACAACCCCGGGGGCGCCGCCAGGTGTGTGGCGGGGGGGGGTGTGTGGACTGGGAAGCGGAGTAAAGGGCAGGGCGGGGCTGGGGGGGTTTACATCAGCATGTGACCGCGGCGGCGGAAGTGAGGCCTACGGGGGGCTCCATGAGGCGGTCGCCCGGCGCAGGGCCTGCCGGCAGCCGGTGCAGGGCCTGCTGGTGAGTGGTGTGGCGGCTGGCACTGGAGGAGGCCTCCTTCTCCCTACGTTACCTTTTACAGGCTCCGGCCTATACCCCCGTGGATAACCCTCCCTCCCCATCTGCGCCCTGGCTCGATCTCCCTGGGGGGGTTGTGGACTGTGGGGGGAGGGTTACGTCCACGGATAGGCCGGGCCGGCCCGGGGGGTGGATGGGTGGGTGGGGGTTCTTAAGGTGGGTGGGTGGGTGGGGTTCCATTCATCCGGTCCATCCAGTCCATCCGAAGCTCATCGGCACTCGCTGGACTGTCTTTCGCTGTCAGTCGGATACTTCTTTCGCTGGCCGGTCCCAACCCTCCTCCCTCCCTCTCTCTCTCGCCGCCGCCGCCACCGCCGCCACCCTCGGCGCAGGCGTCACTCGGCAGCAGCAGTACGGCTCTCCACCGCAACAGCAGCACCCGACTCACCCCCACTCCCACGGCGGCTCCCCGCCCGGCAGTCACCCCCAGCCGCCCCCCTCCTCTCTGGGCCTGGCGCTGCCCGGCTCCACGGCTGGTGGAACCTCCCCTGGCGAGCCCACCCTGGCGGGCCGCATCTCCCTGGAGCCGCTCAAGGACGCGCTGGTCAAGAGCCTGCAGGTTAGGGGGTGCACGAGGGTTTTGGTGGTGGGGATCTTCTGTTTGCTAGTGGGTTGTAAGGCGAGATTTTGTTTGATGGGTGGGTTGTATGGGGATGTTCTGTTTGTTGGTGGGTTGTAAGGTGATATTCTGTTTGCTAGTGGGTTGGTGAGCGAGGGCGCTTCGGAGACCGTGTAGGAAGCGAATGGTGGGTGTGGGTGTGGGTGGTAAAGAAGAAGATACCCACTACCCAGCGGCGGGACGGAGACGACCTGCGTATGGATTTGCCACCCGCCACCATCACCCGCCACCACCATCCGCCTCCGCCATCCGCCACCACCATTCCCTAACAGGACGAGCTGGAAAAGGTTGGCAGGCAGGTGGGCGAGGTCAAGGCCGCGTACGACAAGCAGCTGGCGGAGGTACGATCCGAGTACGAGCGCCAGCTCGCCGAGACACGCGCCGCCGCGCGCAAGGTGGCGGACGACGCGGCGGCGGCTCACGAGCGGCAGATGGAGGAGCTGCGGCGGCGGGCGGAGCGGGCGGGCGAGGAGGCGCGGGCGGTGCGGGAGAAGCTGGTGGAAGATGCGCGGCTGGCGCAGGCGAGGGCGCTTGAGGATGCGCGGGGGCAGCAGGCGAGGGCGCTGGAGGACACGAGGACGCTGCACGAGCGGGTGCTGGCGGACACACAGGCGGTGCACGTCAAGCAGGTGATCGAGCTGAAGAGCCTGTATGAGTCGGAGCTGCGGCGGGCGGCACACGACGTGGGCCGAGCGGTGGACGACACGCGCCGGGTGGCGGAGGAGGCGCGGCGGCAGGAGGCGGAGGCGCGCCGGGCAAAGGTGGGGTAGGGGGAATTGGGTGGGTCGGGCGCGCTTGCAGAATGTGGCCCTCTCCCCCGCCCTCCCCCACCCACACCACCACCATCCCCCGCCCCTACGTGCTGGATCCCTCACCGCCACTCTCCTTCCCTGCGGTGCCTCCCCTTCTTGCCCCCCCCCCTTCTTCTGTTACCGGTACTTTACCGTTCTCGGGCTCCGGCCTATACGTGGATAACCCCCCCCCACCCCCCCCTTCAGGAGGAGGCGGTCTCCCTGCGCGAGCGGCTGCTGGGTATGGAGGCGGAGGTGCGGGCTCGCGATGCGGCGTTGCGTGACAGCGAGACTCGGCTGGTGCAGATGGACACACGCAACAAGACGGAACTGGCGGAGGCGCAGGTGCGTAGAAAGGAGGGAGCAGGGGGGGCGGGGCGGGGCGGGGCGGGGAGTGATATGCTCCTTTATATAACAACAATAAGTCACTGCGGACATTGTTGATGGGGGAGGTAGAGTGGGGGGGGTATCCACGTATAGGCCGGAGCCCGTGTGGGGGGGGGGCCGGGGCGGGTAGAGTGGGGTGGGGTGAGCGTGGGGGCCATCAGTGGTTTCGCAGCCCCAGCGGGTCTCCTGACGCCCTGGACAACCCTCCCCCCCCCGCCCCTCGGTGCTTCTTTCTCACCCCCCCCCTTATACGTGGACCTCCCCCTCCCCACCCCTTCTTTCTTCTTCAGGCTGCCGCCATCAAGGAGGCTGCGCTGATGAAGCTGGAGATGGAGGACGCCAAGGCGGCGCTGGGTCGGGTACGACAGCAGTACGAGGAGGCGGCGACGGCGCATGCGCAGGAGCTGGCCAGATACCGGGTAAGGGTGGGGGGGTTAGAGACCAGGGTGGGTGGATGCCCGGCTGGGTGGCCGGGGGTGGGGTGGGTGGCTGGGTAGGTGGATGGGTGGGGGGGTGGGGGGGTGGCTGGGCGGGTAGAGACCTACCTGGGTGGGAAGGGGCTTATGACTCCGGAGAGGCGTATGAGCCCCGCAGCCCCAACCAAACGGTTGGCGCACACCGCAGCCCGCAGCCCGGGGAGCCATGGCGCAGAACCTGACTGCGGTGGAGTCTTGGGTCCTGAGATAACCCCGCGCATTCCCCCCCGGGATAACGTGGGTAACCCCCGCCCCTGCCCCGCCCCCCCTATCCGCGCCCCCCCTATCCCCGCCCGCAGGCCGAGCTCGACGCTCAGCGGCAGCTGGCTAGCGAGGAGGTTCAGCGCGCCCGTCTTGCCGCTGTGGAGCAGGTGGCGGCTGCGGAGGCTCGCGGTCGTCGGGCGGGTATGCTGGACAAGGAGGTGGCTGAGGCCACCATCAAGCAGCAGATGGCGGCCATTGCGGAGGAGAAGGAGGTGGTGGCCAGACACAGACTGTCGGCGGAACTGTTGGCGCAGCTGACGGAGAAGGTGGGGGGGGAAGGGGATGGGGAGCGGTGGAGGGGATGGGGAGGGGGGGAGGGGGATTGGCGGAGGGAGGGGAGGGATTGGTGAAGGGGAGCGTAATGCGGCATTGGATCGGTGCATTGGTCGGGTGCAGCAGGGCGAGGGAGCGGGGGGAAGGTGGGGGTGGGGGAGAGGGAGGGGGGGCACAACGAGGGGCGAGGAGCAGCTGGGGGCGCTGCACTGTGTGGGCAGGGGCGCCCGTGAGAGGGACAGAGGGGTGGGGGCGGGGCGGGCCCGGTGGCTCGAGGAGGATAGGACTGGGCGGGCGGACGGCGAGGATTCGTGGAGGGGAGGGAGGGAGGGTCGGAAGCGGCAGTGTGCTGCTGCTGCTGTACTGCCGTTGTGCTGACGCGCAGGGCATAACCCTCCATGACCCTCTTTCCCCCCTGAACCTCCTTCTCACCTCTCCTTCCCCCACCCTCCCACCCCCCACCGTCCCCCCCCCAAAGGTCCGCTCCGTTGCCGTTTCCTCCCTGGAGCGTGAGGAGCGGGCTCTGTCCGCCCTGGAGCGCGACGTGTCGGACCGGGAGGGGCGGCTGGCGGCGCGGGAGAAGCTGCTGGGCGAGCGGGAGGGGCGTGTGGCGGCACGGGAGAGGGAGGTGGACGCGCTGAGGGCGGATCTGCAGGTGGGGGCTGGGGGGGTGTGCTTGGGGGGGGAGGAGGGGTGGGCATTGCCTGGGAGGGGATTGGCTGGGAGGGGCTGTTGAGGTGGATGCGGGTACCGGCAGATGCACAGCTGCGAGCGTGTGGGCGCGGGGAGAGGGGCGAGAAGGTCGGAGAGGAGCAGGGCGGGGGCTTGGGTAGGGGCTCGCCTGTGCACCCACCTGTCCACACCTCTAGTCCACACCTCCCCCACTCCTTGTCCGCCCACACCTCGCCCCCCCCACACACAGACCCGCCCCTCCCCACCTCTCTCTCTCTCCCTCTCTCAATCCCCCTCAGAACCTGATGGTGACTCTGGAGACCAGTGCCGTACACGACCGCGAGGACCTGCAGCGTGAGCAGCTGCGCCTCACTCGCGAGGCGGCCCGACTGGAGGCGGCCACCAGCTCTCTGACATCGGAGAGGGAGGACCTGAGGGCGCAGGTGGGGGGGGGTGGAGAGTGGGGTGCACAGGGTGGGGGTGTACAGCGGCTGAGAGGTGGGGTCGGAGGGTGCAAGGGCTGGAGTGCAGCGGTGTGGGGTCGGGTCGAGTGCAGAGGTGTGGGGTTGAGATGTGGGCGTGGGGTGAGAGCGGGGAGGGCAGGGGAGGGTGCGAAAAATAGATGTCGAGACGAACGACCTGAACCCCTCCTTCCCTTTCCTTCCCCCCACCCCCCCACCCTACCCCTTCAGATCTCCCTGGAGAAGCGGCTGTTGGAGGAGGCCCGCGAGGCCCGGCGGCGTGAGCGCGAGGAGCTGCTGAGTGAGGTGACCAGCGAGCGGCGGAGGCTGGCCACCGAGTACGCGGACACGCAGCGGCAGCTGGATGCGGCGAGGACGGAGCTGCTCACTGTGCGGAGCAGGTGGATGGGAGGGGGGGAGGGAGGGAGGGAGGGGTGGGGAGGAGGGCGGGGAGGTGGTGAGTGGGGATGCGGGTGGTGAAAAAAGATACCGTACCGCGTGCCCCCCCCAACCCCCTCACGGCGCCCGCGCCCCTTTCCCCTCTTGCCCCGTCTGTCGTGTCTGGCCTCTGGCCAACAACACCCCTCACCTCCCAACCCAACCCACCCACTCCCCCAACCCAACCCTCCTCAGGCTGGTGGATCTGGAGGCTCGCTGCCACAACGCCTCCAGTCAGGCGGACGAGCAGGAGAGGCGGCTGGAGGCGGCGAGGAGCGAGGCGGCGCGCACGCGGACAGAGCTGGAGGCGCAGGTGACGGGCACGCGGGCGACGCTGGAGGCGGAGGTGGCGTCCGCGCGCGCGGGGCTGGCGGCCGAGCTGGCGGCGGCGCGGGAGGAGGTGGCGGCGGAGGTGGCGCGCACTCGGGCGGAGCTGGAGGCGGAGAGCGGCGAGGCGCGGGAGGCGATACGCGAGGCGCGGGAGGCGACCATGGTGCGTGGGGTGCTAGCGTGTGGGGGGTGTGGGGGTGGGTGGCGTCGTGGGGGTGGGTGGCGTCGTTGGGGTGGCGTTGGGGTGTGGGGGATGCCTCTGCTGCTTCTGGGACTTCCCTCCACTCACCCACCCACCCCTCCCCAACGTGATGGTTTTTGTGCCGACACCGCTGCGGTCTCCTCGCGTCCTCGGGGCAGCCCCCAACTTCCCTCGGGGGCGTTTCGACAGCGCCTTCGTTGTGCACTTGTAAGCCCTTCTCCCGCCCCCCACTCCCTCCCCCCTCCTGTCAAATCCGCTCTCTCTCTCCCGCCCTCGCTCCGCAGGTGAAGAGGGCCAATGTGGACATCGAGTCGCGGGAGCTGGTCGAGTACGCATCCAAGCTGAGGGTGAGGGAGGGGGCGGGGGAGAGGCAGGGGAAGGAGAGGGGGCGGGGGGCGGGGGTGCGGGTAGGAAGGTGTGAGGTGTGGGATTCTTTCCGTTGCGGCCGTCGGGGCCGGCTGGCTGGCTGGCTGTTCAGCCCGTGTGCTCTTACTGTGTTTTTCTCTCCACACTCCCCTGCCTCTCCGAATCTTCCACCTTCCCCCGCATGTGCTTATGTCCAGACCCCTCACCCTCCAACCCCCATCACACACCCACCTCCCATCACACCCCCACCCCCACCCCCACCCCTACCCACCCTTACAACCCCCCCCCCCAGGCCCAGTCCGAGGAGCTTGCCGCCCAGTCCGAGCAGGCGGAGGAGCGGGCTCGGCAGCTGGACGCCGCGATGGAGGCGTTGGGGCGGCACCGGGGGGAGCTGGAGGCGGCGCAGCGGCAGCTGGAGGAGCAGCAGACAGCGCTGGAGGCACTCAAAAAGGTACCGGTAGGCGCGGGGGGGGGGTTATCCACGTATACGGTAGGCCGGAGCCCGTGAACGGTAACGTAACGGGGGGGGCTCTTAGGGTCGGGGGGCTGCTGGGGCCCGCTGGAGGGCGCTGGAGGGACTGCTTGCACTGCTACTGCAGATCTGCAGATTATGTGCACTACAGATCTGCTTTACGCGGTGACCTATGCCGGGGCCTGTGTACGTGGATAACCCCTCCCCCCGTCCCTCCCCCCGCCCCTCCGCCCCTCTCCCCCTCTCCCCCCCCTCAACAGGCCGTGGATCGTGACCGTGCCGCCCTGTCCGAGGAGCGGCTGGCTCTGGCGGAGGAGCGACTGGCGGCCTCTCGCGCCGCCGACGAGGCGCGCGGACAGCAGCTGGCACTGGCGGAGGCGGTGCGCGGCTACGTGGCGCAGGGCGTACCCATTCCCTTCGTCATGGACGGTGAGGGAGGGGGCAGGGGTAGCAGTGGCAGGCAGGGGTAGCAGGCGGGGGTCGCAGGAAGGGGTTGCACCGTCCACACCTCTCATCCCCTCCCGTCCCTGCCCTTCTCTTCCCTTCCTCGCCCTTTCCCGCTCCCCACCCCCCCCACCCCACACACCATATACACACACGACACACACACCCAACAGGCTCAAGCGGTCAGCTCAAGCCCCTGCCGCCCTCACAGCCGGCCGACAATCACCACCACCACCACCGCCACCATCGCACCGCACACCCCTCGCCGGACCGACGCGGCGGTGGCGGCGGCGGCGGCGGCGGAGGTGGTGGAGGTGGCGGCAGGCGGCGTCCGACCCACCGACCCACGGGTCGCTCCCGCAACGCCCTCAAGTACGTGCTGGACCGCCTGGGGGTCGATGCGGCCATGGCGGCGCTCGACTCGCCCTCGCACCACCTCCACGGCGGCGGCGGAGGAGGGGTTGTCGGTGGTGGCGGTGGCAGCGGCAGCAGCTGCGTGAGGGCGCAACAGGAGTTCCTGGAGAAGATGAGGCTAGCGGCGCCCAACGGTGAGAGAGCAGAGGGCGCGGCTGTGAGGCGGCGGCGGCGCAGAGGCCTGGCGTGTGTGTGTGTGTGTTGTTTGGGGGGTGTTGGGGGGCCCGGAGCCGCCGTGCGCCTGGCCTTCCTGCCTGCCTTTCCGACATTCTCTGTCCCCAGGGGGTCCACCTGCCTGCCAGCCAGCGCCTGGCTGCCTGCCCTTCCCTTCCAACTGCTCCTCATTTTACCGCCCTGTTTCCACCCCTTACCCTCTCCCTACCCGCCCGTTCTTCCTCCTCCCACTCTTCCCAAAAACCCCCAAACAGCCGCCGGCCCCAAGCTCAATTCGCCGCATACCGCCAGCCAACGCGCCCACCACACCACCCACACCACCACCACCGCCGCCGTCGTCACCTCGCCCATCCCGGCCGGCCTGCGCCCCGCGCTGCTGCCGCCCGGCCTCGCAGCCGCCCACGCGCGCAGCGCCGCCGCCACTCCCGTCAAGCACATCCCCGCACTGCTGACCCTCTCCGCCACTGCCGCCGGTCCTCAGCTCGAGAGTGAACCGCCGACGTCCACCGGCATGCCGTCATTCGCCGGCCTGGCGGACAGCAGCAGCCCCGCAGCCGCCGACGCCGCGACCGCCACACTGCCGTACTTTCTCCGCGACGACGCCGGCGGCGGCGGCGGCGACGCCAGCGGCGGCGGCGGCGGCACTGCGGTGATCCAGCAGCTGTTGGACACAATTCAGATGGCGCTCAAAAAGTCCTCTGGCCGAGTGAGCGGCTCCGAAGTCGCCGCTGGCGGCGCCGCCGCCAACACCGCCACCGCCTTCCACCACTCGTCGGAGCGGCCCCGGGCACCCGGCGGCGGCGGCGGCGGCGCCAACGTTGCTCGCCACCCGAACAGCAGCCACGGGACGCCGCAGCGCAGGCACGGCGGCGGCGGCGGTGGTGGTGGCCCGACGACGATGCCGCGGTTGCAGTTCCCAACCGCCGTCGCCGCCGGGGGCAACACGCCGGCGGGGGGGCGGATGTCGCCGCTGGGACTGGAGTCGGAGTCGCCGTACTACTCGCCGCCACGGGATGCACAGGTACAGCAGCTTGTCCTGCAGGTTACGTGCGGTACCGCAGTACCTTGGTGCGATAGGGAAATGCGCAAAGGCGCTTGCGCCAGTCTGTCTGTCAGTCCGTCAGTCAGTCAGGAGGAGGAGCGTGGAGGAGGAGGAGGTGGGGTTAAAGACGGCAATGAAGTGCAAAGGCAGCTTTTCTAACGTGCGTGTGTGTGGGTGGGTCTGTGTGGCTGGCGGCCCCTCTCACCTCTGCTTTCACCATTCTTCGCCCCCCCTCCCGGCCTATACGTGGATAACCCTCCCCCCCCACTCACACATCCTCCACTTCCCCCGCACTCCCCCCTCCCCCCAGGCCTCCTCCATCGCCTCCCTGGAGCCCCTCAGCCCCACCGACAGCTCCCTGGGCCTCGAGGAGGACCTGCCCCTGCCCCTGCCCCTGCCCCTGGCCATGACGCGAGCTGGAGCCCACCCCCACCCCCACATCCACACCCACACCGATCTGGCCGACCTGTCCGGACCCCTGGGGGCTGGCCTGGACGAGCTCGCGGAGCAGCTCAGCGCCTCCACACTCTTTGGCGGCGCCGGAGGCGGTGGCGGTGGCGGCGCCGCCGGCGCCACGCCCGCCAATACCTACGTCAGCCGCACCGCCACCGCCGTGGGTGCCAGCCTGGGCAGCGAGGACGCCTTTGGAGGCGCGCTGGGGATGGGGATGGGGCTGGGGATGGGGGGTCGCTCGGCGGCGGCGGCGCGGCACGCGCAGCTGGGTGAGTTGGCCGCCATGAGCGAAGTCCTGGCGGCGAGGCTGGAGGCGCTGGGGCTGGGGCGCATGGGGGGCGGAGGCGGAGGCGGGGTGGGTGACTCGCAGGCCACAGCCGCCACCAGCGTCCTCAGCTCCGCCAACTTCAGTCCCCGGATGAACACCGTCACCACCGCCGCCACCGCTGCCGGCGGCGGAGGCGCCAGCGCGGTTGCGTCGCGGCAGGCCTCCCTGCGCCAGTCGCCGGCGGCGGCGGGAGCGGGATCGGCGGTCGGCACGCCCGGCGGCCGGGCCCTGCTGTGGGCGGGCGCGGCGGAGGGGCTGGCGCGGTCGCTGACGGGGGCCGGAACCGGAGCCGGGTCGGCGGCGGGGACGCCCAGGGGTGGCGGCGGCGGTGGGTTGTACGGCGGTGGTGGTGTTGGTTCCTCGTCCACCCCCGCGGCGGGGGGTCGCAGTGCCGCGGACACTCCGTTGTTGGGGTCTGCCAATGCGGAGGCGCTGGCGATGGCGGGGATGGCCCTTCAGCAGCAGGTGGGTGAGCGTGTGGGGGGGTGCGTGCGTGTGTGTGGGGGGGGGGCGGGTGTGTGTGTGTTTTGGGGGGGGATAATGAGGGTTGTTGTATGTTGTTGTGTGATTGGGGTGTGTTTGGGTGGTTGGTACATGTATTTGGTTGTGATTGGGGTGTGATAGGGTGGCTGGCTGGCTGGCTTTCACACACACACACGCACCCGGGGACAGGCTGCTGCCTGTCCCCCTGTCCGGGATCACCGCGTGTGTGCGTACGTGCGTGTGTGCGTGATGTGTGTTTTGGGTGTAAGCGCCCCCGCCCCAACCCGCGAGCCTCCTTCCCGTCCCGTCCACCCGGCTTACTACTTTTGCCACATTGGCCTCAACGGTGTCTTCTTCCTTCCTTCTTTTCTTCCTAAACCCCACCTGTCGCCCCGCCCCTTCTTGGCGCCTGACCCCAACGGCCCCCCCCCTGCAACAGCTATCCGTGGGGAGCGAGGAGGAGGACGACGACGACGACGCCCGGGCAGGCGGCGGCGGCGGGGTCAGGGGTGGTGGTGGGGCCGGGGCAGGGGAGGGCCATCCGCTGCCCACCATCGCTTCGGTGGACAGCATCAGCTTCAGCGACGACGACGACATCGGCGACGGCGGAGCGGTGGGCTTGCTGCTACCTTGAGGAGGTGGGGGAGAGGAGTAAGGGGCCTATTTGGCCACGCGGGCGGGTGTGTGTGGGATGTGTGGGTGTGGGGTGTGCGGGTGTGGTGACTTTGACTTGCGGCGTTGGCGCCTTTTCGTTCGCTCCGCATCGGACCGCGCTGCCGTACTTGAACGTGCCGTATATAACGACCTTTTTGTCAAGCGACGCCTTTACTTAACTATTACTCGGGGCTGTGGTCCCCGCGAGGTGAGGTGAGAGGATGTCGCTGTTGTCTGTTGTGGAGACGGCGCGCGCGCTTTTGGCGAGTCATGTCGTACATTATCATCATCATATTATTACTAGGAAGTCGACCGTGACTGACTTTTATGTACGAATGAGTTGACGCGACCGGCGGTACTGCTGGTCAACGGGCCGAGCTCTCCATCTGCCGTACATATCGCAGAGGAGGAAGCACACGTCCTCCCGTGCTTGCCGCGATTACATGTGCGGTGGGTTCGAATGACTTGCGTGTAGACCCAGCAGCCGGGGTTGTTGTTATTGCCATATACGGTACGGTCGTACGGCACACGTGTGCGGTGTGTCTTCTTCAGATGCTTGCATGCATGGACCCCTGCGCGCAACGTCACTGCCTCACCTCACTGCCTCACCGCAACCGAGCGGCATTTCGAACCGAGCGACGGTCGGCAGGTCGGTTCAAGTCCATGACGTGGTGTGATAGTGTGGTGGTGTGGTGTGGTGTGGCGGTGTGGTATTGAGACACGACTCGTTACCCACCCCTTGGCGCTTCAGGTCGCTCAGCCGGGGGGCTGGGCTGGGCTGGGGGCCTCTGGGGCCGGGCGTGGCTGAGCTTGGGTCGTGGACGGCGCCCTGCCTGCCGCAGGGAGGAGTCCCCTGAGCGCAGTTCGGACTCCCCCGAAGGCGGCGAGCGTGCGTCCGGACTCTGGTGGGGGGGGGCCCTGGCTGGTGGGGGTCGTTTCTGCTGGTCGGGGCTCGCACCGCTGTCCGTCAACTGCAGCTCTTGTGGTGTACCGGCAGCTGCTGTGCTCATTGGTGTTCTTTCTGAATTGTTCGTGTCCTCTCGGCTAGCGCAAGCTTCGTTGCCACTGTACCGGTGTCACAGCTCGGGAGGTCTGGAGGCCATTGATGCGACCAACCAACCAACCATTGTGCAGCACATGCCACAGTGCACGCAAGTGATGCCTCCTACCGGTAAATCCTGATACCACCTCCTCGTGTTACATCCTTCTCCACTCGCTGGCAAAACTCTCGCTGCCTCATCAACGGCGTCCATGGCGCCAACACCCCTCAGCCAGGCTCAGCCCCTCAGCCCCCCGCCCGAGTCGTGTCCGCCAGATACTCGGGGTCTCGCTCCCCGCGCGTCTGCGACGTCAGCGATGCCGCCGGCCCCGCCAGCCCCGGGTTCCTGCCCAGGAGCGCAGCCGCTCGCATCCTCGCCGCCTCCACCGCGCCGCCTCCGCCTCCGCCGCCGCCTCCCTCTCCGCCCCTCAGCCCGAACAGACGTGCCACCTCATCTAGAAGCGCCGTGGCGTTTGCGGGACGCAGAAGCTGCGGGTATTCGCCCAGAAGTTGGCGGAAGGCGGCGGGGCCGCAGGGCCCCAGCAGCGCTTTCGTCTGGGCGGGGCGGGACAATGTCATTTGGAGGGTTTGGTTTTAGGGCGGATCAGGGAACGAGGGAGAGAGAGAAGAGGAATTCGAGGCAGGGTTGATGGAGCGAAGGAGTGAAAGCTCAAGGGCCAGTTACCGTATGCGGCCATTGTTGGAGAGACCAATTTTTCCTGGACGGGCGGACGGGCAGGCCAACTTGGCCAAGTACGACACACACACACACACACACACACACACCTGTCGTACATCTGCTGCCAGTTGCTCCGGAGGCCCCAGCAGCAGCTGCGGGCAGCCGGCGCACAGGTGTGACACGTTGAGGTCCGGAAGCTCGTCCCGCAGGACGAGCAGGTTCTCAGCTGCCGTACCCAGCCGCGCGGCCACACGGACCTGTCAGAGAGCAGCAGAGCACGGGCGTCGTCAAGCCGTGCGCGGGGCCCTTCATCGCCTCACGTCATCGCCTCATGTGTGTGAATCTATACAGCGTTACACGCAGACGCCGAGGAAGCTATTACGGTACACTTGTTGCCTTCGGAATATATGTTGGTTTGTTGGTTGGTTGGTTTGCGGATGGGGCAGTTGGAGCCACCAATCGCTTTTAGTGATGGGGGCTCCGCCAGTGGCAGCGGCAGTGGCAGCAGCTGCAACAAGTAGCTACGGGCACGAAGCCAGTGGTAACGACAGTGGAACGACTTGGACGTCCCTCGCCCGCCTCACCACGTCGGCGTGCTTTGCCGTCGGCCCCGGCTTCAAGTCCGGCAGCAGAGTTTGCAGCTGGAGCAGGTTAACCCGGAGCTCCTCTTCGCTCACGTCTGGCGTTTCACGGGCTACGACCTGGCGACAGTGGGGCGGGCATTATTGTATTACAGGTTTACGGCCATGTGTCGTGCTCTTTGACGCCGTACGAACTGGACCTCGCGCTCACACACTGTGCATTACTGGCGCAACTTGCCCCCTTATGCCGTGGCAGATCTGTCTCTTGCTTGCCTGACACTTGACCACCGCGGCGACCTCACCAACCTGAATGGCAAGCGCCATCTTCGCATCCTGTGTCCAAGCTGCAGGCTCCTTGATGGTGCGCTCGTTGTGAATAAGGTTGCCGAATTCGTCCTTCAATCGCTCTCGCTTTTTTGTGTAGTAGTCAACTGTGGCCCAAGGCAATTCACCAGCATTCTCCTTGCTTGCGCGGGCACTAGGCGCTAGCAAGCGATTCGGTCTTGTGCACTTTGCCCAACTTATGGATGATCGCACCAGAACCCCGTTATACCTGGGGGGTGGACGTTGATATTTTTGCATCGTGGGTGTCAACTGTCAAGTCCACCCTTTCTTGCTGCTACAGATGTGTTGACATGAATGCAGCCGCAATAGCAATGCAATTTTGCGCAAGTCGCTGCACAAACAGTCGTGCATCTTTCCAAATGTATCTGCCAACCACTAACGGCCGTCCGTTGGTGTCAACTGCCGTCGCTCACAGCTTGCCATCCGTTCTGCCGCTGCGGCTAGATTTGCTCTCAGCTCCAAAGTCTGTGCTTGAGACGGTGCATACAAACTCAACCTTGGCCGCAACTGCTGCCGAATGCTCCGCGGCATTGTGGCCAGGGTGGCCAAGACACGAGTTTCGTACATATTACATTACACATGGTTTACACATCTCTCTCCTGCGTTCATTGTCAGCTACGCTATTAAAGCACGGAAGATGTTTCGCCCCGGCGTTATCTGCAGCTATATGGATATAAACGGGACGACGCGAAGCGCGCCGTCAGGCAGGCGGCTATTTCAACGCATCCCCAATCCTCAACCCTATAGCCCATCTCACAGTCACCACATTCACAGCCCGCGCACATTCGAATCACAGGAGAGCCGAACCAAGACAAACGACAAAACCCTCCCCATACTAATATGCCCTCCGAAAGCCCGGTCGGTCCAGGCCAATCCACCCAAGATCGTGCGAATCTCCCTCGAGGATGCGCGCCGTACAATGCCGTACCGACAGCGCGACGGTCCGCGAGACCGAGACGCACACATCAAAGTTCTGCCCGAAAGATAGAGAGAGTGGGGGGGGGGGAAATCGGGAGACAGAGAGATGGGTAGGGAAAACGCATTAAGTCAAGAATGTGGCGGGCATGACAAACTCAGGGCACCCGGCAGAACGCGTCGTCTTTCAACCCCCCTTTCCCTCCCCCTCCCCGACATCAGCATCACGTATACAGTCGATTGCGTCGCGCCCATCCACACACGCGAGCACACTCACACCCTTCGGCTCCCCGCTCTGTTTTCTACTCCCCGCTCTGTTCCAAGCGGCGGAAAAGAAAGTTAGGTTCCTGGTCGCCTGCTGCCTGCTGTGGCTCCACCCGCGCATGCCCAAACCCGCGCGATGTCCCGGCCCCGTGTACGGCAACTCGGGAAACTGCGTCATCGCGTCATCGCGTTGGCCCCCCCCCAAACGGCCGCCGATGATACACACATACGCGAATGACGCAGCCTTCCTCTCGCCTCCATCCCATCCCAGCCGGCCTCGAGACACGTCGAACGCGTCCTTCCGCGGCAGCATCACAGCACAGCACAGCACAGCAGGTCACAGCACAGCACAGCAGATCACAGCACATCACATCAGTGCGGTCAGGTCGGGTCGGGTCAGGCCAGGTCAGGTCTCTTATCGCGATCGGTCGGTCAGCACACACATGCGCGCGCGGGACACACACACACACGCACATACACACATACACCCCACACGTCAGCGTGCTGCCGAAACGTGACGACGACCTACGACCCGCGGGTCGGTCAACTGTTTGACCGACCCGTGGGTTCTCGATACATACACACACACGCACACAAATTGCGGCCAGCGAGACGCCCCGCGGGTCAGCAGCCATCCACACCGGTATCCTCCTCCCACACGGCCTCGGGTTGCCGCTCCGCACCCACCCGCACCACCACCAACGCTCGTGCTGCGCAGCGCAAAGCATCCTGCAACTGCAGCGCCGCACCGACGACTTTCAATTTGCGCGTCCCACGACCAGTCGGCGAATCCCATCCCATCCCGCCCCGATTCCCATCCGCGAGCACCGCCCTCCTCTGTCCTCCACCTTCTTCCTCCTTTCTCCTTTCTCCTCCGTCCTCCTCCCAACGCAGTGCAGGCACGCACACGGGGGCGACGCGTCGCGGCTCTTCCGTCCGCATCACCGTCGTCATCCCCGAAAGGTCAAAAAGGCCCCAACCCCATCCTCAACCCCGGCAGCGCAGCGTCATCCGACATCACATCCACACACACACACATTGCGCCCGCGAGGGTTGATGCCACGAGGGAGGAAGAGAGAGAGAGGGCGCGCGAGAGAGAGAAAGAGCGGCGACGAAACCACACCCACCCCGGATCGATACCCCTCCAGACACCCTCCAGATTCCGTCCGAGCCCCAAACCAGCAACAAGTGCTTTATCACGATCACGATCACGATCACGATGACCTGACTGACGAGTTCAGCGACACGTGCTCAGGAAACGAATCGCCGCCTGGCCCGAACCGCGGCGCGAGGTGGGGGGCGGCGCGGCGCGCGGCGCGCGAGCCGCCGGTGAGTGATTGTGTCATTGCTATCAATCAATCCGTCAATTCATCGCACCGACGTCCTCCATCCGCTCATGCAAAGTAGGCGCCGGGTCCCGGCGTGCCGTCGCCGACGGCCTTAGTCCGCTGCGGGTAGGGTAGGTGCGAGAAGGGGGTTGTGGGGAGAGTGGAGGACACAGAAAGGGGGGTGAGGGAAGGGGGGGGGGAAGACGAGGGAGGTCTAGTCCCACACAAGCAGTCCCACCAACAGCAGTCCCACACGAGCACAGAGAGACAGAGGGGACAGACAGACGGAGAATGCAGAGCAGGCAACACAGAGCCGGTAGCGAAACAGGGGCAGCGAACGAGGTGCGGAGACACCCCATGCATGAAGGGGCCGCATCAAAACCCGCGGGACCCTCCCCTCCCCTCCCATCGCCTCGGCCACCCCCGGAACGCCATCTCACCCCTCCGCCACCGCCACCGCCCCACCACCATTCATCCACCACCGCCACCCGAGTCTCCTCCACCCGCGGGTTGGGTTTGATGACCGGTGGGTGGGGCCGGGGTGGGATGACCGCATGCCCTGTCTCGCTCCTGTGAGCCCCGCCACCCCCAAAAAACCCAAATCCGCGGCGCCCAAAAATGCCTTTCCCTGCACCGCTCGTCGCCCCCACTGCCCTGTCACCCCACCTGTCCCCTACCCCGCCAACGCCGCTGCCCCCCCCCGCGTCCGGGCGCTTTCCCGTGCTTCTTCCCTTGCCTTTGCCCTGTCTTCCTGCTCTCTCTCTATATATACATGTACCGTATGTCTTTCCCTCTCTCTAAAAGTCTGTTTCATCGGTGTAGGTATATCTGTCTCAATAATAAGTGATTACGGTAGGTGACAGAGATTTGTTCCAACGGTCCACATCTCTTCAACATCCCTCTGCAGTCACCGTAACCCCCTTCGGACTGCCTGGCAGCCTGGCTGGCTGCCTGGCTAAATGGTTGGGCTGCGCTGCACCGCTGCTCGGGCCGCCCCACCCACCCACCCGAGACTCAACCCATACATCGCTGCAGTGTCGTCTTTGTATTTTTGGCTGCCCACCACCCTACCCAACCCACCCAGGGGTTCCTCCCAGCTAGCTCGTCCCTCCCTCCCTCCACCCACCCGCCCACCGTTACCCACCCTACCCACCTTTTGCGTTCCAAATCCCCAGCTGGGTGCGCTCTGCTTGACCGACAGCCGCTGCGCCCCGATGCTCGACACAAACTGCGACGTCACAGGTCCGGGGGAGTTCTCCCCAAAGCCGCTCTTCTCGTGCTCCTTCGAGATGAAAATCTGATTGGAAGGGCAGGGAATTGGCGGGTTGGCAGGGGGGGGCGGGGGCCAGGGGAAGGGGCGGGTGTAGTCAGGGCGGCAGCGGCGACAGTCTTCACGGAAGCCATCACATGGTGGTGGTGGTGGTGGTGGTCGTGGAGGAAGACAAATACACACGCACGCACGCATACACGCACGCTCAGGCGACGCTGCTCCACTGCACCTCCCTCGAACGCATCACACGCCGCGCACCTGCCTCGCCCCGTCCCGATACAGTCTAGTAACCACCCTCAAACCACCTCAAACCACCCTCAAACCACCCTTCGCTCCTCCACCTCCACCTCCTCCCCTCACCTTCTTGAACGCGTCCCGCTGGCCCGTCCCGATCTTGGGCGCCGGCAGCGTCTTCTTCTGACTCAGCGTCTGCTGCCCAATGGCCCCAAACGTCTTGTAGCTACCCGCACCCGGCACATCCCGCGAGGGGGACCGGTCCTTGAAGCGCTCCTCGGTGCCCTGTCGCCACGTGGGCGCCGTGTTGTGTTTGCTGTCCACCATGCGGCCGATGGCGCCGGGCTGCCGGTAGGTGTTGGGGCCGGGGGACTCGCGGCTGCCAACCGTCTTCATCAACTCCTCGTCGAGCCACACCTGATGGAGGTTTTGTAGGGTTGGGGTTATAGGGTTGGTTTTATAGGGTTTTGCATGGTTTCATAGGGTTCTATAGGTTTTGAGGGAGGGGTGATGAGAGCGTGATAAGGGGTGTGGGTAACTTGAATGGTCCCTCAGACGTGGAACAGAGGGAATCTGGGTATCTGGGTTTAGGATGGCGGTGCGACTGTGCGTACTGGAGGGAGGGAGGGAAGGCATGCGTGCGTGTTGGGGCTTGGGGGAGGGGTGATTTGTGTGATACCTCTATATATATGTGTGTGTAGGTTCGCTATTCGCTATTCGCTGTGTGCCGATATCGCCATATCTCGCCATATCTCCCCCCCCAGATCGCCACCAACCAACCAACCTTGCTTTGCTGGTCTCGATTGGCGGTCCCAAAGACTGCCCGCGGGGAGGTGGCGCGCTTCGACTCCTTCATGTTCCCCAAGCCGCCCTCCACTTCATAAGCGCCTGGGGAACGAGGTAAAGAGGGAAAAAGGGGAGATAACGTTTGTCTCACGAGGCAGAGGGACAACCACCATTCGCCAACCACTTGTTGGGTGGTGGACGGTGGTGAGGGGGCCGAGCGTGTGGCCGGCCCGGCGACGAGAACCACTCTTGTCAATCACCACCGCCACCACAACAGCATTGCAGCACCGTTTGTCATGTGGGTGCTCTGGGTTCTGCCACCGTTTGTCCGGTGGCCCCCAAACCCCGCCCTCCCCCCGCGGATGCACCTAGCTCGCCCCGCCCCCAAGCGTGTGCCGCGCGGGCCGCCGTACTGAATGCGAGAAGCCCCCTTGCCGTACCTGGGCCTGGTGAAAGGTTGCGGCCTGATTTCGTCCGGTCTGAAGACCCAAACCCCGGTGCGCTAGAGGAGAAGTACTTGGATTCCGGCTGTGGTCCAATCGCAGACTGCAAACGAACGCGAACATCGATCCAAAAGCGTAAGTTACCAAGCATGATTGAAGGCACGCAGCGAAATAAAGGGGAGCCTCCCTTCGCCCGCCTCTGCAAACTCACGTATGTCTTGTACACCGGCCCTTGCGAGTTGCTCCCAGGGATGGCCTTGGTCTGCTCTTTCGATAGGTAAAGCTGCAGGCCAAATTGATGCAGGTTTGGTGGCGCTTCGAAGGGTACAGCATGCTCTTGTAACTAGCACAGAGTGCGCCGCGGCCCACCTTGTTCGTCGTGTCGCGATGTTGCGTGCCGAAACCCCACTCTGGAAGGGTCTCATTTTGGCTCTTGACTTGCCGGCCGAAGCCAGAGCGAAGCATTCTGCGCAAACAGCCCATCCACGTTGAGCGTCAGCAGTCATCGCCTTAATAAATGTAAGGCAGCCACGCAAATAACGCCAATCGTCCTCCAGAGGAGCGCGGCAGGTACCCAGCCAAGCAACTGCAGCATACCGGATGGTGGAGTCTTCGCGCGACATGGCCGAATGATGCTACTAGGGGTCCACAAGCGTAGGTGTTATAAAAATTTAAGCAATTTTTGCCACCTTGCGGCTTCCAACCCGACGCAAGTTTAGCCGGTTATGTAGGTCACTAACAGCAGAATACAAAGAGATGTTCCCGGGGCTAGGTAGCACCTTTGCTTTCACAGATGTGCATATATAAATGCTGGGCGGCGCAAGCCTTCATTTGAGCTCTCCACTTGCACTTAGACGGCACGTACTCACGTACGACAACGCAATCATCCACTTCCCCTCTGCCTTTGACGATCAGCACGGTTTATCGAGCAATTATCGAGTGACAGATTGGAGGGAAGGGTTTAGGCCTTGGAAATTGAAGAGTGTGGTCTACCTAAACGACGGCCATCTACCTACCGTCGAGAGCGCTGTGCCGAACAAGCCCACTTCCGTGCACGTGTATTATGCTCATGCACTAAGGATAATAAAACCCTGCAGTTGTCGGCAATTTCCGTGACGCCTGCGTTTCGGGTGTGGTTCGCCCCCGAAACACAAGCCCTCACGGGCGCAGGTGTAGGCTCGATCTGTAGGCTCAAGATTGCGCAGCATATCTTTCGTCATGCCTCGTCAAGCGCCGTTCAAACCTCCACCGTACTGCTACCGTAGAAAGAAGCGCAGCAAAAGCAGTGCAGGTATGCTCCGTGCTGCACGCCGCCCGAAGATTGAAGCGCAGGCCCAGATAGACCTTTAGGCGAGGGACAGCGATCGAGACAAAGAACACATGGGGCGGTCGGGAGCAATCCCGATCACAGGGAGAATTACATGGGCGGCGACGGATGCCATTAACCTCCCCAGCACCACCAACCCCACGTCTCGAGGGCCGCGCATTGCCCCCCGGCGGGCTGCAAAGCAACAGCGCCTTCCAAGGCGATGCGAAAGGCTGCCCGCCCGCCTGAACTCCCCATATCGGTAACCGCCCGTCAACAAAGACACAAAATGCGTGCATGCGTGTCTCGTTGGGTGTTGTCGTGTCGGCGCGTGTCGATAGCATGACACGACTGGAAAGAGAAAAGACCCAACTACGTAATGCTGCGAGCAGGCAACTTCGACGACGAACACACCTCCTTTCTTAAACTGCTAAACCAGCTTCGTTCTGTACGTCAGTATACGGTTTCTGTACGTCAAGTCACACGTCTCTGAGGCGCCCGCCTGTGCGACCGCACCTCGGGAACACCATGAACCCTAACCCTACGGCACCACGGCTCCCAATATCCAAATCAAATTCTGCAAAGGAGGGGCGCACGAGAAGCCCGGCCTCCCTCCCTCCCTTCCATGACCGCCCAGCCAACATCCGAAGAAGCTCCGAAACCAATTCACGCCAACCACCCACGCGCCATCTGTCTGTCCGCCGCACTCCGGAGGAGGGAAGAACGCCCCCCTGCGGCGCTGCGGGCCCACGCCCAAAGGCGTGGGCGTGGCTGCAGGCCCACGCCCAAATATTTGCGCCCCAGCTGCGAGCACGTGTGGTCAGACAGACAGACAGACAGACACCGCGGTCACACGCCCAGGACTCATCATCGTGTTACCGTTACCTTATGTAATGATGATGCGGTAACCGTGAACGTGTAACCGTAACCGCAGCCGAACACGTAGCCGAACAACCTGACGTTACCGGCTGCTGGCGAAAGAACCCGTATCGATCATCACGGTAAACGCGGTATCCGATGGGTCGGGAGGAGACAGCCGCACAGCCCCACGCATTGTCTCCCCCAAGCGCTCCCGACGGTGCCCTCTCCTGTCGCGTCCTGCCCACCCCCCCGCTGGCCGGTCAGCAGGTCGGGGGAGAAGTGGGCAGCACGTCCCAAAACGGGCTATGCGCTCCGGCTATGCGGAATCCGACCGCCGACCGCCGAGCGGCTCCCTCCTCTGCGGGTGCGGGTGCGATTGAGACAGACGACAGCCGAGTCCCCCAACCCGTGACAAGCAACCACCGACCAACAGGACCCCCTTATCTTATCCTGATCCGTTACCGTTTCACAGCTCCGACCTATACGTGGTGATTACCCCGGCCCCCGCTCCCACGCACACACACACACACACATACACACGCGGGCACACACAGGCGCACTGCAGTTCGTCCTTCTGCACCCACCCACTCAGGAAACAGCTACAGGTCAGCTCATGGCCGCGGTTTGCGACAGCAGCAGGATCTGCGCGAGCATCTGCGCGTCCACCCCGCCGCTGCCCACAATGCTGCTGAGCGCCGCCGCCTGTTGTTGCGCCTGCTGCTGCGCCGCCGCCTGCTGCTGCGCCTGCTGCTGCTGTTGCGCCTGCTGCTGTTGCGCCTGCTGCTGCTGCTGTTGCGTCGATGGGGGCGGTGGCGGCAGCTGCTGCAAGAACTGCAGCTGCTGTTGCGCTTGCAACTGCTGCACCTGCTGCTGCAATTGCTGCTGTTGCAGCTGCTGCTGTTGTTGCTGCTGCTGCTGGCGTTGTTGCTCGCCGTCGGCCGCCTCCGGGGGCATTGCGTGGGCCAGGTTGTACGCCGCGCGCTGCATCAGCACCTGCGTTATCAGCACACGCGCATTTGCCAGCCACCCCAGGCCAGGGGGTCACCGTTGGTTCTCAGTCATTCACCCCGACCCCCCACCACCACGCGTTGGGTCGCTCCCCCCTCTGTGTTAATAGCCAGAAGCGAGAGGCGCGCGCACACATCCCCTGTCCCCTCCCCTACCTGCGGCACCTACTGGCCCTTCCTAGCCGATGGCCCCTTCCCAGCCAATCTGCTGTTTGACAAACTGCCCTGGCCTCGCCGTGTACCCCTTAAATGCCCCTCCCGCCGTGTACCCCTGCCAGATGGTCTTCTTTATGAACCCTTGGCCCCCATCCACCATGCACCCCCTCCGTTCGCTAACGCCGTCTCCGTCTCCGCTGCGGTATCTTCTTTTTACCCCCTCGTCAATGCCCCTCCCACCGTGTACGCCAGCTCCTCCAGCTTCGTGACCAGCGCCTGCGCCGCCGCCAGGTTGCCCGCCGTCAGCACCACCCGCAACGTAGACGACAGCTGCATCAGGTTCTCAGGCAGCCCCACAAGCAGAGACCCGTAGCCGTTGGGAGGCAACCCCAGCCCGCCAAAGCCGCTGCCGCCGCCGCCGCAGGCGGCGCCGCCGGCGCCCTGCGAGACCGGCCCTGCCGCCGCCGACGGCGCGCCGGCGCCGCCGGCGCTGCCGTCCGCGCCGCCGCTGCCGCTGACGTCGCTGCCGGCGGAGAGCCGCGGGCCCACGGGCTGCTGTGGCTGCTGCAGCTCCATCTTGTTAAGGCCGGCGGCAAGCGGCAGCGGCGGCGGAAGCAGCGCGAGGAGCGGGCCCGGCGCCGTGCCTGCGCCTGCAGGGCGCGAGCCGTTGGAGGGGCCCCTGCCGTTGCCGTTCCAAGCGCCGGGGCTGCTGGGCAGCTGTTGCTGTCCTGCGGCGGCGGCGCCGCCGCGGCCGCCGCCGCGTGGCCCAGCGCCGCCGGCCTTTCGCGCCCGCCCGCCCCGGCCGCGGCCGCGGCGCCTGCGGCTCTCCGTCTCATCATCCTCTGAGCCACCGTCCTCGTCGTCCTGGTCGTCGCCGTCGCCGTCGTCGCCGCTCTCCGCCGCGCCGCGCCCCTCGCCGTCGGGGCGGCTGGCGCCGCCGCCGGCACCGCCGTGTCTCGGCGGGTCCCGCCCGCGGGGCATTGCAAGCTGTTTGAGCGCCACGGCCGCCGAATCCTCCCCGTCATCCTCGGTGGCATCGTCATCGTCTGTCGGCGTCACGCAACACGCAACAGCGTCAACGTTTGCTCCTCCGGTAACGTTTCCGCACACGGCCTGCTGGCCCCCTGGGTCAACCCTTCCGACGGTCTAATAAATCTGGACTAGGACGTGCCTTTCTGTCTTCTGGGCGATCTGTACCCCCCCGTCCAAGGGAGCTACCGTATGCGGGCAACCACAGGTCGGTCCCGGTCGGCTGCCCGGCTGGAGAGGCCAACCGCATGTGGGTCGCATTGGGTCCCATTGGGTCGCTGCGCACGTCGGCGCCGCCCGGCTATCCACACGTCGGGCCTGGCCCCAACTCGCTGACCGGAGGCCGCTTGCGATCCGCGATCGTCACACGACGGGCCGGGCCCAGTCCCAGCCCCCAACTCACCAGAGGCCGCCCCTCCAGAGCCCTCCCAGGCGCGCTTGGTGCCGCGGCCCTCGTCCTGCGTTGGCCGCGCCGACACCGGAGGGACAAAGGCGGCGTGAGGCGTTAGGCCTTAGGCGGCGCTGTGACATCGATATCCAATTGGAGGGCCGCCCTGAGCGCATTCGGCACTGATGCAACCAACCAATTGCACGTGCTTCCCAGCCAATCTGATGACTCGGCCGCCGTCGGACGGTCCGCCACACACAGACACACGCACACTGTCATTCCCCCGGCCTCCTGGCCCTCCCCCTCCGGCCCCGCCGCCAAACCTGACCCAGGGCGGTCTCACCGCTTGCCCCTGCTCCGCCGCCGCCACCGCTGCGGCCGCCGCCGCAGCCGCGAGCATCCGCCTGCGGGGGCTCATGTCCTCCCCAGGCGCTGGCAGCCCCAAGCGCTGCTGCTGCTGCTGCTGTGCCTGGAGGAGCCCGGCGGCGCCCGGCGGCATCCCTGGCGGCATCCCCGGTGGCAGCGCTGCCGGGAGGTTCGTGTAGAGACGGGCGGCATCACAGCCGGGGACGTAAGGAACACGCCGTCAGCATTGGCGACAGAAGGAAGCATTTCCCCGGGGCGGGGTTGCAGAGCAAAGAAAAGGCAGCGGGGTGGGGGCGAGAGGAAGCATTCCCGGCGGCTGTGGTGGCGCTTGTGGCAATCCGCCCCCCACCCAGCCCGCCACAAGCCAGCCCCTCCTCACCTCCGGTCGCCGCCATGCCCGGCGGCGGGCCGCCGGCCCCCAGCGCGCCGCCCATCGCAAGCGCCAGCGGCCCCAACGGGCCCATGCCCAGCTGCGCCCCCGGCCCCAATCCCGCTAGCGCTCCGGAACCCGCAGCGCCCAGCAGCTGAGCCGCCGTGGGGCCCAGAGCCGCGCTGCCCAGGCCCGCCGGGCCCGACCCCAGCCAGCGGCCCAGCGCCGGCCCGCCGACGCCCATGCCCACGCCGCCGACTGCGCCCAGGGAGGCCCGGCCGGCGCCTCCGCCTCCGCCGGCGCCGCTCTGGGCCATGAGGTTGCTGATGTCGGTCATGGTTACGGAGCCGGGCGCCGCCTCCAGGCGCAGTGTCTCCAACATGCCGCCGTAGCGCTTCTTCAGAGTGCAGTTCCAGCGGTTCTTGATGTGGTTGTCCGTGCTGCGTGCGTATAAAGAGAATTTCGCAACGGAGAAGGAGACGGCGTTAGCGAACGGACCCAGAACCCAGCAATGCTGCGTGGGGCCCGGGTTCCGGTTCCGGTTCCGGGGAGGGACGGAGGAGCTGAACTGAGCGCAACTAAAATGCCAAAGGGAGCTGAGGAAGTTTGGGAAGGAACCGATCTGGGGCGCCGAGGCGGCACGACTGCGATTTGGAGCCCGGGGGCCGCTTACCGGCCGGGAAGGTGCTTGCTGATGCTAGCCCACTTGTTGCCGTACTGGAGGTGGGCCCACAGTATGATGGCGTCCTGTGGTGAGGGGTTGGCCCGAGGCGCAGGTGCCGCCGCGGACGCACAAATTAAGAAGTTTGGATTTGGATTTTGGTATCGTGGACCGCATGGCGTCGTCATCGATATCGATGCCGCGGGAAGCGGGAGATGGCAAACAGAGGGCTCCATGCGCATGGGCAAAAGATGGAATTTGGATTTGGGTTTCGTGGCCCATGCGGAGTCAACGGTTGCTGTGTCCCGGCAACCCCGCGCGCTTCACGCCGGTGCCCGGTCAACGCGGGCGGTGTGCGGTGTCGTGACGCCCAACAGCCGGCGCCCCTGGCGACCACTACGGGAGGAGGGCGGGTGCGTGCATGCACGGGGGACTTCATGCAAACCCAGATGCAATCCGATGATTTTCTTGGAGCGCACACGCAACAGGCGTTGACCACTTCAGCAGACGAATTGTCGTAGGGGGGTCGGAGCCTTGTCGCGCGCCACACCGACATCAGCAGCCCGCACACAATGGAACTCAGTCGGTGGGCGCCAACCCGATTCTTCGCGCACTAACCTCCTCTGCGGTGAAGGGGCCGCTCCTGACGTGTGGACTCAGCTGGTTGAGCCATCTGCGCGGGGGCAGGGTCGGAGCCGGGTGGACGCTCGCGGGCTGGGTTTTTTGCGGGCTGGGTGGACTGACTTGCGGCCTTGTATGAAACCACAGTTCGGACGTCTGCTAGCACGCTTTTTGGAAAAAGATACAGAAACGCAACATGGTGCTAATAAATGTATTTGTGCTGTGCAGCGTTTGCGCTGTCTTTGTCGGTCTAGGCAACGGCAACCCGTGGCCTTGGGCGCAGAGCTTTCTTCGTTTCCTCGGCGACACGGAAAGCGGTCAAATGCGCTGCAGCGGAATGCACAAGAAACAATATTGCAGCCTCGACAGGCTGACTGGCGCGCCGGCCGCTGGTCGTTGAAGGCGTTTCCCACCCAACTCCTTCCCCCCAACACACTTCCGTCAACTATGCCGGCAAGTTTTGGCAAGTCCCGATTGTGAAATCGATACCTAAGCCTTACTCTATCCTGTCACAGGAACGACTTGCGCGCGAACAAAGGGGCGATTGACGACATCCAAACCTTACCGGAGTCTGCACGATTTGCCCGACCGCCCCGGGATGCATTCTGCAATCTTGGTCCAGTTCCTAGGGCCATGAGTCACCACGAGACCGCGGAGGATGTTGTCTTCTGCGGAGCGGAAGCAACAACAAGCAGCGCTCAGCGACTGTCGCACGCCGCTGCAGCTTAGCCGCATCAGACACCTACCTTCTGGGGTCCAGGGGCCCTTTGTGTTATCCTCCCCGACATCCCCGGCCAGGCCGAGGTCGGCGCTATCAAGGTACTCCATTCTTGGAAGCTCTTCAAAGGTACACGGGGCCCTAAGGCTATGCCGCAGTCCGCACACAGTTATGCGACCAGTCAGTTATGCGTGTTGTTTGGAGTTATGCCGAGCACCAACGAAAATGGGGAGTTGGTCGTCAACGGTCGGATTTCTGCCGTACAAATCGTGCGAAAAGGTCCTAGACTATCATCTTGTGTGATTATTCTTGTCCGCGGTGAGGCACGGGACACAACTTCCATGACACAGCTGGGTACTGCCTAGAGGTGAGACCTTGTCGTCACTCTTATACGACTGCCAGATTGACAAACTGTCTTTTTTTGGCGCAGAGGCATGGTTTTCGGAAAGCCGTGTTACGTCCCAGGCCTTTCTATCTGCGACCATCTGCATGACTATAAGACTGCTGCGCGGCTTCTGTCCAGACAGCATCTTGTGTCGGCTCGTGCAGGGCTCTACGGCTCTGTCAACGCAACGCATGTTAACACCAACAAATAGTACTTGTTGCGAGTGATGCATGCTCGATGCGTGACAGCTTTGCGGCCGTCCGCGACGCAAAACGCGACAACGGTCTCACGGAACAGTTGGGTCGCGCCGTTGGATCACACAACCACTGTCAAAACTGCACGTGTGGCCAAAATATAATGCCCAGCGTGTAATAGCCTCACAAGAATTCACGTCGTCAAGCAGCAGTGTGTCAAGGACCGCTGCACCGCTCACATCCCAAACCCGGCAGCCGCTGGCAGGGATCAGGGCTTCAGGAGCGGCGCAGCCTAAGGCGCCATCGGCTGGTTGGTCTCAGGCCATGGGTCCAGCCGTCAACCGTCGGCCGCTTGGCCGACTTATGGCGGACAGTGGTTCGGGGGTTTCTCACTGAGGCCGGAGACTGGGGCTGTTGACGGCCAGGGGCGGCCCGGCTCCGCATGGGGCTCCGTGGCTGAATCGGCCCACCGGACACGCTGTCGCGCCGGCCTTGGCAGGCCCCTCCCCCTCGTCGCCAATGACCCAATGTCACCTCCGTTCCATCGCTGCGGCTTTGTCTTCATCACCGCACTCCCGGGTCGGCGCTCTCAGCCTCTTTTGGTGCACCTTAATCCGAAACGAGCATTTTCTTCATGATGGATTTACATGACACGTTACGTTATCATTTTACAGGAAACGTGGTCAGTTCGCATGGGGTAACGGGTCCGTTACACGTTACGTGGCCAAAAAGTCTAACGTGACCCCAGGGGGGGGGTGTAATTGACCAAACGTTGACCCCTAGCCCCGTTACAGCCAGTACAATCTCATTTCAGCATAGTTTTGATTTCCTTCAAGTCCAATCGTTCAGTTATGTCATATACTTGGTATAACAAGCGCTCGGCGATCTCCATCGCGTTCCGTTTCGCGAACTCCTCGCCAAAGTTACTACATGACGAAGGGCAACTCCGCACAAGCGCAGCGGCAGCAGGGCACTGCTCCTATGCACTATGCTCAAGCCAGGCATGTGTCCGAAATCAAGGCTCCTACGTGTCATGCTGAATTCGGGGAAGCATTCGCTGGGGCCTTGGCCTGGCGGCCATCACTCAACACTATCACCAAATTGACTTTCAAATCTGTATCTGTATCACGCATGGCCTTGATGTCCTCTGCTTGTTTAATGCAATCCCGTGCTACGCGTAATTGCTCAGAGAATTGCGTGGTCATGTCCATGTATGAATACGGTAGCTGCCTAAGTGACCAAAGCTGCTGGGGCACATGTAACGAACAAACACAAGGCCAAGCAGTTATATGAATACCTTTTATGTGCGCGGGGACAGCGCTGGAGCATGCGTGCCGTACTATTTTCCGAAATAGTACGACCTACAAGCGCACCGGTCCCTCACCACGGTCGGCACTCCCGAATGAGTTTTTCTGCCGGCTAGTTCTGCATAAAGTCAACAATGATCTTAACAAGGCGCTGCTGCTTCTCGACAAGACACAGTGGTCGGTCCTCGGTCAGGCCGAGCTTCCGAGAGCGGCTGCAGCTGCGAAAGGGTCTGCGCTGTCTGTCGTCTACGCGGCAGCGTCAGGTGCGGTATACAAAAAGCGTTTGCACCTGGTGTTCGTCCACCTGAGACGAATATCAAATCCCGCACATAGTTACACACACGCCCACACGCACACCACAAGCGCTGCAAAGCGGCGCATGACCCCCTCCGGGCTCCGACCTATCGCCTCCGGCAGATACCGGTACTCCCCCCCGCCCCCAAGCGCGTCTCCGAATCCGCCTGCGACGCAACGTTGAGGGATCCGCGGCCCTTCCGCCGCCCAAATCCGGATCCGGATTGCCCAGCCGAGTCGCCAGCGCTTCAAGCCTTCAACAACCGTGCCCAGGCATGGAGACGGCCTTAGTGCCTCCTCGCCGTCGCCGCCTCACCGCCGCCTTACCGCCGCCTCACCGCCTCTTCACTTCTCCTCACCGCCGCCTCACCGCCACCTCAGCCAGCTTCCCTTAGCCCCTCAGCCCCACCTCCCCTCAGCGCGTCAGCTCCGCGCGCACAAACTTGTAAGCGGCCGACCACTGCGGCTGCGCCAGGTCCAGCGCAGTGCGCCCCTGGCCGTTGGTCGCGGTGCGGTCGGCGCCGGCGGCCACCAGCGCTCGCACCACCTCCACGTGGCCCCGCATGGCCGCCCAGTGGAGGGCCGTATTGTCGCCCTGCCGCGAGGGGGCCGGTTTTGTAAAGGGTTTGAATTACGCGTTTGATTGGGTTTCGTCGGGGTTTGAAGGGTTCCAGAGAGGGATTTTAGTTTGCGGAGGGCCGGAGGGTGAGGCAGGGAGTTCGATTCGATGTGGTGGAGGAGGTGCCTTCATGCCAACCAGGTCCACCGCCTGCACCCACCCACTCAACCACCCACCCACCATGTCCCTCCACAGCTCCAATCCTGGAACTTTAAAACCATCTAAAACCACCTGAAACCACTCACCAGGTCCACCGCCTCCACCCGAGCTCCTCTTTCCAGCAGGTACCGCACCGTGTGCAGGTGGCCGTTGTGAGCCGCACGGATGAGGGCCGTCTCCTTCATCTGGTTGGTGGTTGGTGGTTGCAGGTGGTTGTAATGGGGCGGTTAGTTGTTATTACCGGTGTTGGTTAGTTACTGACTCATTTTAGTAGTTGTAGAGCGGACACGAGGGCACGAGGACAGACACAGGTTGCGGATGGTTGCGGATGGTTGCGAGGGTGTGGCGGGACTTGTGCGGGGATGGACTCCGACAATGGCCCAACCACTTTAACCACAGTTACCACCACTAACGGACCGATTTGCAGAGAACCCTGTAAGTAAGCCACACACATGTAGGTATGAATACACACGCATACACACACACGCACGCCCATGCACCCGATCTCCCCCCCCCCCACCACCACACACACCACATTTCGTTGTTCGATGTCGGCGCCCTCGTCCAGCAGAAGCTTCACACAGGACTTGTGGCCTGCCGTACACGAGGCGTCGTCGTACATGAACAGCCGTACAACGGAGTGGAGTCGTACGACATTGGGGTCGTAGTACAAACGGCACCAGGGGGACGGCGTGGGTCTTATTTGGGCTGTGAAGGGGTTTTTGTTCGTGTGTACATACACACGCACACACACTCACAACACATACACACAAACACAACACACAAACACACGCACGTACCCACCGTTGCCTGCTGCCAAGATGAGGGGCGGGTCTCCGCAGTGATCTGCCTCGTTCAGCGGCGCCCCCTCCAGGATGTGCTCCCGCACCCAGTCGTAGTAGCCATCCACGCAATCCCGCCAGATGTTGGACTTCTCGGGGATAAACTTGCCTGACAGCAGATCGAACGGCATCCTTCTCTGCCTCTCTCAGCGGTGATGGCGGCGCGGGGGGGTTGAGGTTGCGGTTGCGGTGCTGCTGCGGCTGCCTGTGCCGCTGCCTGTGCCTGGCTTGGTACTGCCCTGGCCAAATGGGGGAGGAGAGGGCGAGATGCGTAGGAAACGCTGGCTGGCGAAACGCGCCTACTTGCCGGGCACCTGAAGAACAGCTTACTGTGTGCGTAGAAAGACAGCCGACACTAGATGCGCTGTACCGATTAGTTCCGTGTTGTCCGTTGGCTCACGTGAGTTTCGTTGGGGTTTCGGATGTAGAGCACGGCACAGGACAATGGCAGCAGATACCGGACGTGGGGACTGCAATGCTTGGAGAGTACAGCATGGGACGGCCGCGGTCTTGTTGGCGGTGACTGGGAAGCCGCATGCATGGGTGGTGAAAGCCTGGGATCGGACGAGGCGAGGCGAGCGCATCGGTCGCGCCCAGACGCTACCCCCGGGCCCTTGGACAAGTCCGTTGGCCAGCAGGAAGGATAATTTGGCTGTTGCCAATACGCGTAACGAATACGATTGGAAATGATGTTCATTTTTCCTCGAAACCGATCTGACAACGAAATTGTCAGGCGAACCAACTTCTCAGCAGTTACGTCCTGTCGCGCGTGACGCGGTGACGGTGAACGGCTGACGCAGCGTCGGAATTCTGACTATGAAGAGCGCCATGTGCTTGTATTGCGTGATTCGACCGGAGCTTTTGCACACACCGATGGAGCGGTGGGGCTGCGCATCGGGCCTGCGAGGGGGGCGGGGCGCGTGTTGGGACAGACGCAGAGTGATTTCAATCGATTATAACATGCGTACTGCCAAGTTATATAGATCACCTCGCACTTAATCATATGCCTCCAGGTTTGCCCAATGTGCCTCAGCCTTTCCGCTTTCCGCCCTTTTGCACGGCGATTCGTTGGCAGCGCGTTCCATGACCTGCTCGTTTTCTCTACAACTGCCATTTTCTGTGTTAACACTCCAAATAAATAACTTACCTATTTGCATTTGAATTGTGTAAAGCCTTTATCTTGCTGCGTAAGGAAAACGTACGTAGCCGAAATTCAAGTCCGGTCATTCGAAGCTTGCACTATTTCGCTGTCGTGATTAGGCCTAGGTTATTAAGGCAGTTCCTTGGCGTTTGATGGCAAGGAGGATTAGCGGGCAGGGGGCAACTGCGCACCTCCTGTCAGTTTGATGGTGCTGGCAGCGACAAACACAGTCTCCTCCTCCGAACCTGCACAAATATTAGCATCACGCTCATCGTCGGCGCTGTCCGCAAATGGCGGAGCAGACGCCGCAATCAGCAGCAGTAGCACCGTCGCAAATGGCGCGGGCGGAGGAGCCCTGCGGACACGGACCGCAGACATGCAAGGCGGCAGGCTGCTGGCGCTGTTGGTCTTCGTCGGGCTCTCGCTGCTCAGCTACAAATACTTACACAGCGGCGAGCTGGCGCACTTTGTGCTCAAAATACAGGTGCGTGTCTGCTGCTAACTGGGCACGGCCCCAGCACGCGGCTTCCAGCCCTTGCGCGAGAGGGTACGGAGCGCGGAAGGGCCATGTCGCCTTTCGAAGCGGACACGGATTGTTGGGGTTTGGGGCCAATAACTCCCCCCGCAACCCCCCCGCCAGAGGCGCAGGAGGGGGGGTGGGGGTGGGCCGGTGCAAACGGCGGGCACACCGGCGGGCACACCTCGGGCGGGACTCCCAAGGGTCCCCTCTCTCTCCTCGGCGGCGCCGGCCGCTCTTTTCTGTTCTTTCAGCCGCGGCAGCAAATCAAGTGTTGTGGATTGTTGTTGTTGTGGTGGTTGTTACAAACCAAGTGCCATCGCTCGGGCTTCCTAAGCGCTGCCTGGCACGTTCGGGCTCGTGTCTCCCTCTTACAGGGGCGGGCAGCAGGGGGGTTGGGGGCCAAGGGAGGGGAGGGGAAGGGCCAACGACTGTTGCTGGGTGTGTGTATGTGTGCGTCTCCTGCACCCCTGGCCGGCCGGCTGGCCGGCCTCCTGACGACTCTCCTGACGGCGGGACTGGTGGGGGAGGGGGGCGTGGAGGAGGGCGGCACCGCAGGCGGCACTGCACCGCACCTTTCGTTGGGCCCCGTGGAGTAGCTGACTGACCGACCGACTGACGGACTGACGGACTGCGGTTGGGCTGGCTGATTGGCTGGCCGTGTGCTGGCAATGGCCTGGGATGGATGGCTGTGGAATGGCTGGCTGGACTTAATGGCTGTGGAATGGCGGAATGGACGTTGGGATGGCTGACTGGCTGTGCTGACCGCCGTCTACCGCTTCGTCCTTTTGCCTGCTGTCCCTGGCGCCCTGTCGCCCCTGGCGCCGCCACCCGAACCACTCGCCCGCCCTGTCGCCCTCTCGCCCCTCCCCTCCTTGTGACCCTGGCCTGTCCCCGCTGCAGCTACTTGACTGCCCTGCCCCTGCCCCTTCCTCCCCCTGTCCCTGCCCCTGCCCCTTCCTTCCTCCCTCTGCCTCTGCCCCTTCCTGCCCCCCCTCTGCCCCCCTCCCAGGCCAACCCCCTCGGCTCGCTGCACGTGTTCGTTCTGTTCCACGTGGCGGCGGTGGTACTGCTCTTCCCCGCCATGCTGCTGCAGGTGGGAGGAGAGGGAGGAGGAGGAGAGGGAGGGAGGGAGGGAGGGGAGAGGGGAGGGAGGGAGGGAGGGAGGGAGGGAGGGAGGGAGGGAGGGAGGAAGGGAGGGAGGGAGGGGAGAGTGGTGCTCGCGAGTGGGATGAGGGTGGGGAGAGAGCGCGAGAGAGAGACAAAGGGGAGGGGGCGGCGGTGGGGTACGGTACGTCAATCGAGGGAAGCACAAGCCGGCAAAGAGCTTGACGCGTGCGGAACGAGAGATGGCAGAAGGTGGTGGTGAAGGTGAACCACCGGGTGACTGCCGCCTTTGCAGCTGCAGCAGCCTGGGGTTGCAGCAACCCGCCCCGCACCCACCCATGCACCCGCCCACCCGCACCCGCCAACCCCCACCCGCCCCGCACCCATGCGGCACTCCCCCGACCCCCTCCCCCCCCCGCCAGGCCATCACGGGTGCGCTGTACGGGCTGTACGCAGGTCTGCTGGTGTCCTGGTTCGCCTCCTCCGTGGGCCAGGCGCTGGCCTTCCTGCTGGGCCGCTATCTGTTCCGAGCCTCGGTCAAGTCGTACCTGGTCACCCGGGTACCCAACTTCCCACAGATAGTGCGTGGGGCGAGGGGCAGCGGGGGAGCTGGGGTGGGAGTTGGGAAGGGTGTTGGGGCGGGGGAGGTGTATGTGGTGTTGTGGGTTTTTATTTACCCTTACTGCCACACCAAACCACCTCACCTCTCTTATCACCTCGCAACCCTCACCTCACTCACCCCACGCCTCACCCCTCACTCACCCCACACACCCCTCACAGGAGGCCGCCATCAAGAAGGAGGGCTGGAAGCTGATGTGCCTGCTGCGTCTGTCGCCCATCCTGCCGTACAACATCCTCAACTATGCCGCCGCGCTCACGCCCATCTCCTTCCTGGCCTACTCGCTGTCCTCCGCCGCCGCCATCATTCCCTGGACCTGTCTCTACGTGTACCTGGGTGGGTTCGGGTTGGGGTGAGGGTTGGGGTGAGGGGCTGGGTGGGTTCGGGTTCGGGTCGGCGGTCTTTTTTTATTGCACAGGCAGCTCTCCTAGTGTAAGACGAGATCATGCCGGCTCAAACGACTGCCAAGTGCCAACCACCAACCACTACCTAACCGTCAACCGCAAAACTAACCACCACACTGATCGACCGCCGCGCTCCCTCATATACTGTCGTCCACACCCCGCAGGTACGCTCTCCACCAGCGTGGTGGCGGAGCTGGCGCGCGGCAAGGTCGTACCGCAGTACCGCTACCGCCGTGCAAACCCAGTCGCCGGCGGCGCCGACGGCGCCGTCGTCGGCGCCGCTGACGGCGGCGCCGACGACGACGACGGCAGCCGCATCCACATGCTTGTCAGCTCGTCCATTTACATGGCGCTGCTTTGCGTGACCATCGTGTACGGCTACGTGCTTAGTAAGCGTGCGATTACTTCCGTGCTCAAGTCGGTCGAGGATGGGGGGCCGGGCGCGGGCGGGGGCGCGGGGCGATCTGGCGGGGGCGGGGGTGGCAGCAGCGCCGATGTGGAACTGGCCACGTCGTCGACGAAACCCTGAGTGCTTTGTGTTGTGTTGTTGTGTTAGGGGTTGAGGGTTTTAGCGAAACGAATCGGCTCCTCGGGGAGGCTCCTGACTGCTTCCGCTTGTGTGGGTGTGGTAGTTATACTGTTGTTGTGTTGTTGTTGTAGCGGGAGGGGGCTCTCTGCTCAAAAGCGCTCTCTGCTCGAAAGCGCTGACCTCTGCTCCAGGGGCCGAATCGTAGACCGGGAACGTGGGAGTCGGTGGGGCCAGGAATCGGCTGGAAGGTGTCGGATGTCGGACAGCGGCAAGGACAGGAACGCGGAGGAGAAAGAGGCGGAAGAGGAGGAGGCGGAGGAGGAGGGGAAGGGGGTATTGGGTGAGGGAAGGGCGAATGGGTTCAGGTAGACAGGCAGGCAGGCAGCTGGGGCCGAGGAGCAGAGCAGAGCCGGTCGCGGCGGCTGTTTTTTTAATGTGTGTCGGGGGGGTTGGTGGCTCATTGGGGCCAGGGGCGGTTGGTGGCTCCTTCCCCTAAGTGAGGATCTTAAACTATTGGCGGCGGGGAGCTTCGGGTCCCGCGACATTGGGTTTGGGGTTTGGAATTTTGCAGCCACCTTTTAGACGATCCCAAAGGGCCCCTTCCCCCTCCCCGCGCCTCTCCCCCCCTCCACTGCTGCCGTAAGCCGATGAGCCGTAGACTCTTGTGTGCCGTACATTGGACGAGCAGGCCGTCCCTCGGGATTCAGAGGCTCCCTGGACGTTGTTGGATGCTGGATGTTGGCGGCCAATTCGGTTACCGGTGGTGGGCCTTTTACGAGGGTTTGGGCTTCGGTCGGGGCGGGGCGGGGCGGTCCGGGGCAGTCCGGGGCGTCCTCAGCTTTGCCACTTGCATTTTGCCTCACGCATTTCGCCTGCCGCCGCCATCGACGGAGGAAGGTTAGGTCTTCGGATTTTGTTTATACCGTATGTCTTCTATAGAACCGCGAGATATTTTTTCGCCGCGGGCGCGGCGACTTTTGCAGGGCGGAAGGAACCGCACCGCAGCGGGCCGCAGCGGGCTTGGGCATACTTTGCTTTCGCCCGCTGACACGAAGGGGGACACACACTCTGAATAAACGTTAGGTGGTGTAGAACCAGTGGGCACTTTACCACCCCTTGGTGCAGCAGCAGCAGTAACCGCACACACACATACACACTCTCCCTCCCTCCCATGGCAGCCTCCTTGGCCGGTCGGTCGGTCAGTCCGACGGTAACCGCATTCACCTCATTCCTCTCCCCCCCCTCTTCCGCCTGGTGCCCTACTCAGATGTCGGATCCCACAGCTGTGAATCCACGCCAGCGCCCCCCTTCCCCTCTCCCCCTCTTCCCCCCCAACACACACGAACAAACGCATGTGGTACCACGTTTCCGCAAGCCAAGCAGCACCCAAGTAGAGCATGCTGCATGCACACAGCCACACAAACACAGAGAGAGGGTTCAGGGCCGACAGGTCAGCGCAACCGCAAAGACGCTCGTGTGCTGCAATCGCGCGCCGCCCGGGGTCCAAAGTTCAAACGCTGCCAGCCCTGCCACCCCCATTGCTGGCACATCGTGCACAATCGATGGCCTGCGGCAACGCCAGGACGGTCATCTCACCTCCGAGCGTCCGGGGGACCTCGCTCTGGGCCCTCCAGCCTCTGGGGGCCTCGCTGCAAAGACTACCACCGCCGTCAGCGCCGCGCCAGGAGCACCAGCGCCGGTTCCCGCGCCGGCGCCGTTTCCCGCGCGGATCGACCCGACCCGACCCGTGGGTCTGCCGTGAACCACACTCCCCAAACTATGCGCCCCCAAGTGCCCGCTCCATCCACTCCCAACCCCACGCTCCGCCCAACCCTATCCCCTGCTTGTCTCTCTCCCAAGTGCCCCCTCTCTCCAGCCCCTCTCTCCCCCCGCCACCTAACAATGCAACGCAGGCGTTCAGCTGCACTCGGCTCCTCTCTCTCAACATTGAGAAAGCAGAAGCCCTTATAGACGCTTTAGCAAGTCGCAATACCGTATACCGTCGCAATACATCGTCGCAATAAAATGTAGTAGCAGTAGTAGTGTATATCTCCTAAAGCCCCCATATGCACAAACGCAAAAAAACGCCAGTGGCGCACCTCGCGCAGCCTTCTGTGTGTACGTACGCGTGTGTGTGCGCGTGTACGTGTGCGTGTGTATGTGCGCGGAACGCGCAGTGCAGTGCTGTGCTGTGCATGACAGACCGCGCGATGCAGTGCGGGGGGGCGGGGGCGGGCGGAGAGGATGCGGCAACGCGCCCGAGAGGCCATGGCCATACCCGGGGAGGGAGCATGCGTGGCGCGCACGATTCCCCGCGCGCACGATTCTTTCTGCCCGACAGCGCCTCCTCCTCGTCCTCCTCGCCTCCTCCTCCGCCTCCTCGTCCTCCTCGCCTCCTCCAACGCTCCCATCCCACCCTCTCCGTCCTCTCTGTTCCTGTCCGGTACCACCATCCATGATCTGATGCGCTTGACACCCTTCCCCTCCACCTCCCCCACCTGCATTGCACCTGCATTGCAGGAAAAGAAGCCCCAGCTACTTGCAACCACTCCTGCTCACACACGCATGCACGCACACTCACACACCCACGCACGCTCCCAGCCTGCCGGCACCTGGATCCTCGGGTGGCTGACGGCCCCCTCCTCCCCCTCCCGCCCCGCACTGTACACAGCCGCTCGCGACACGACGTCGCTTGCGTGCGATCCATACACCGACCCACCCACACGCCATACACCCCCCCCAACACACACATACGTGCTGCCCTCCCACCGACCCGACCCAACCCGACCCGGCGCCGCGCGCTCGTACAATTTCTACTGCTGCTGCTGCACTGCAACCTCCCCTTCTATCGTAGCTCCTCTCGGCATCAGGCCCCCCTCCCCCTCGAGTGCTGTGTGTGCTGCGTCCGCCTCCTCTTCCTCCTCCTGCCCCTCCTCCTCCTCCTCCTCCTCCTCCTCCTGCCCCTCCTCCGCATCCTGGCACGTGTTCTGTGCCCCCAACCAACCAACCAACTGGCTCCAGGGGGCAGGCAAGCGCCCTCAACAGCTCCCTCAACGGTGGCGGAAGAACCCATTCTACGACTCCAACGCTGATGGCCGCTGTTGGCCGCTGTGTCCACAACAACGACCGCCGCCGCCCTCCTCCTCCTCCTCCTCTGCCGCTGCCGCCCTCCAGGGAGGGAGGGAGGGAGGGTGGCCTGCCGCCTCCCCCTGGAGTGGCCGGCCCTCACGGTCTCATCACCGGACAGCAGCAGGCGGGCGGGCGGGCGGCTGCTGGCGGGAGCTGAAGCAGCGGCCGACCAGATGCCTCCCAGCCAAGCCAGCCCACCTCCACCTCAACCTCCACTGCCTGGCAGGCTGCCTAGGCTAGCTTAGCCAAGCCTAGCGTAGCCTAGCCTAGCTTAGACAGCCCAGTCATCGTCCGCTCCGTCATCTTCCGCTGCGCCTCCACCTCCACCTCCTGCATCCACATCTTGCATCCGCACATCTCCGCCTCCTCCTCCTTCACCTGAGTTGGCCGCTGTCTACGATGAGCGCCTCCTCCTCGGGCCCGGCCGTGTTGTTGGGCTTGCCGCGAGCCAGCGCATTGATCTGCTCCGCCACCTGGCAGGGGGAGGAGGGGGAGGAGGAGGAGGAGGACAGGTTAGGGACGGGTCTGGTCAGGTCAGGTCCGTGGCTGCACCCGCGACCCGCTGCACCTGCCGCTGCCGCTGCCGCTGCGCCCGCCACCGCTGCCGCTGCGGCACCGCCCTTCCCGGTGGGTGGCCTTCCAGCCCTTCCAACCCGGCCTCACACATACACACAAGCACTCCCAACACCCGCAAACGCTCCCAACACCCCCAACGCACGCACACCCGTACACACCTCGAATCCCTCGACCACCTCCCCAAATACGGTGTAGTGGCCGTCCAGGTGGGGTGCTGGGGCCATGAGGATGGAGAAGTGGCTGGTGTTGGTGTCGGGACCTGGAGGGGCGGGGCGAGGGATGGGGGGAGGGAGGTGGGGAGGTGGGGGGCGGGGGGAGCAGTCGCATCACCAGGGGGCCAGAGCCTCCCAATTCCGTAACCACGTAATGACAGTATGACACGTTACTAGAGGAGAAGAAACGTGCAAGACATGATGGGTGGGTGGATGGATGGGTGGGTGGGTGGATGGCTCGGTGTGCATCTGCCGGTATGCATCTGCCGGACAGGCACATTAGGCACTTAAGCTGAGGGCCCGCTTAGGGTCCCGCCTCCCGCCTCCCGCCGCGCGTATGCGTCCCGCAGGCAGGCAGGCAGGCAGGCAACCAAAGCAGCATCAACGGGGGGGCCAGCACCGAGCACCGAGAGCAAGCAAGCACACAGGGAGCGACACAGCGACCGAGCAAGAAGGCACAGGGAGCGAGCAGGTAGGCAAGGAAGGAAGCAGGACAGAGGGTGGCGAAGCCCCACCCCCCGACCGCCCACCCTCACCCCCCTCGGTCCTCCGTCCCGTCCTCGCGCCCACCTGCATTCGCCATGGAGAGCAGGCCCTGCGGACAGACACACACACGGTGAGAGGGAGACAGGGAGAGATGGAGAGTGAAGGAGAGGCGTCGGGATGAGAAGGTGGAAGGGGGCGGTGGGGATGGTGGTGGTCCGGGCAAAGCGGCGGGGGGAGACTCGCTGTCCCTGATCGGTACATACGGCACACACAGTACGGCACCCAGTACGGTACCTTGCGGTCGTGCTTTAGCGCCAGGCCGCCCGGGTCGTCCTTGAAAGCGCCGCCGTATATGGACTCTGTGTTGGCGCCCGTCTGGTCGATGAACCTGAGGGGGGGGGGCGGGGGAGGTGGGGAGGGGGGAGGTGCGGGAGGAATACACACACACACACATACACACACAGGGGGGGGCGGGAGGTGAGGATGTGAGAGGCGGGCGGCCACACACACACAGGGAGGGGCCACCAAACCCCACACCAACCCCGCCGCCAGCCCTCCCCCCCGGGCCGTTCTAATTAACCCCCCTCTCAAAACCCCCTCGGGTCTGCACACACGCACACACACACACACACACACACACACACACGCACCTGTCAATAATGCGGTAGAAGGCGGAGCCCTGGGGGCCAAGAAGGGGCCGGTTGCCGAGGGGGCGCGGAGGGGAACGGAGGGGAACAGGGGGTGGCGCAAAAGGGGAGGGAGTGGGTGGGTCGCAAAGGGGTTGAAGGAGAGTGACATCGGGGTGATGCGGTGTTGTTACCCCCGGTTTGGGGGACCGGGAGGTCAAGTAGGTCAAGTAGGTGGGGAGGTGGGGAGGTGGGTGCACACGTCAGGGAAGATCGAAGATGCACCCGGTCTCTCCGGGGCCCTGCCCCGCCCCCTCCCCGCCCCCCCAGCCCTGCCCCACCCCCCCCCGGCCCAGTCCCTCGCCCCTCCAGCAGACGGACCTCCAGGGCGGTGGCATCGCGCCCGCCCGGCCCAAGCCCCGGCCCAAGCCCCGCCGACAACCCTAAGCCCCAGCCATCCCAGCCCCAGCCCCCCGCCCAAGGCCAGCCCAGCAACCCCTAAAACCCTAAAACCCAGCTCCATCCCAGGTTCCCAGCCCCGCCCCTGCTGCGACCACCTCTCTCACCTTGAGGTGGTAGGGTCGCCCCGCCCCCTCGTGGCCCTGAGGCACGATGCCCTTCTCGCCTGCAGCAACCGGAGGGCGGTGGCGGTGGAGGCAGCGGTGACGGTGGTGGGGGGGGGTGGGTGGCGGTGCGGGGTTGGAGGTGGCAGCGTCACTCTCCCTGCCCCACCCCGCCTACCCGTCCCCGCCGCGCACTCTACACATTCTACACATGCTGCGACCCTCCCGCCTGTGCCTCTCTGTTCACACGGCCGGCTCCGGCTCCGGCACCCACGCCACTCCGGCTCGGCAGTGGGAAGTAGTGGGAAGTGAATTCGGTAGTGCTCGCCCTTCCCTCCCAACGCGACGGTGGGTCACGAGACTGCGGAGACTCCCCGCCTGCCGCCCCTCCCTCAACACACTCACACGCACACACACACGCGCCCCCGCGCCCCCCAGCGCCTCCCGAACCCCCCACAAACGTCGACACGTCGCCCCCCCCCCCGGCGCACGCACCCGTGCACAGCGCCCGGAAGTTCTCCGCGGCGCGCGGCGATTGGTCCTTGAACAGCACGATCTTGATGCGGCCAATGTACTTGCCTGCCAGTGCCACCGCCGCAACACCGCCGCAGTGCCACCGCAGCAATACCGCACCGCACCGCCATACCGCACCGCAATGCCGCAGTGCCACCGCAGCACCGCAGCACCGCAGCACCGCCGCCGCCATACCGCCACAGCACCGCCGCAGCACCGCCGCACCGCCGCGCCGCAGCACCGCCGAAGTGGCCAAAGTGAGGTCCGGGACAGGCAAGGGGGAGGCGGGAGGAGGGAGGAGGGGGACAGGCCGGACGGGCAGAAAAGGGGGGACGAGGGATACAGATTAAAGAAAGGCCATAGCATGTTGGAGCGTCAAACCAAACCCAGCTCGACAGCGGAGGGATGGGCAGTGGCCCGGGGCGGCCGGCCGGCTGTTGGTGCTGTGGCTGCTGGCCCTGCCTCCGCCGCTGCCCCTGTCGGCAGTCCGTGCCGCCATCCCGAGGGTCCCGCTGCCAACGATACGGGATGCCGCCGCCACCGCTGCTGTGCCGCTGCGGGGTCGCCACCACCTGCCGCCTCCGCTGCCGCCACCGCTGCTGCTGCTGCTGCCACCGGAGGGATCACCCTCCAGCGGACAAGGCCGCCCAGCCACCCGGCCGCTCCGCCCAACCTCCTTCCACTCTCGCAGCCCTCCCGCCCGCCACCAGCAGCCATCTACCCCCCAGCCCACCCATCCACACAGCCCACCCTTACCCATTCCCTCCCTGCCTCCCTCACTATTTCACCCTTGGTTCTGGATGCCCCAGCCTCCCTCCCTCCCTCCCCAACAACAACCCCCAGGGGCTCCTCCCTGACCCCCGGGGCCACCCTTCCACCCCTTCCCTCACCCACCCTTTCGCCCACCCCTTCACGCCACGCCCGTCGCCCTTGATCTGGACGCCTCCGCCTCCCCCCCCCCCAGGGCCGGCCCCCTCCCTCCCTCCCCCACCCACCAGCCCACCCCATTCCAAACCCCGCCCCTCCCTGCCCCCCGCCCCTCCCTGCCCCCCGCCCCTCCCTCCCTCCCCTTCACGCGCTCACCCTTGATCTTGATGTCCAGGTACACCAGCGGCAGCGTGGGGTCGTCCCTCAGCTGCTCCAGTCGAAGCCGCTCGCTCTCCTGCACCTGCAGCTGCTCACGCGGCGTGTACAGCGCGCCGGAGGTCCAGGGAATGCCTACCCGACAAAACACACACACACACACAGAGCCCGTGGGAGGTGGGGGAGGGGAGGGCGAGGGTAGGTGGTCATGTTTGGGGAGGGGAGCAAAGGGCCAAGGTGAGGGTCAGGTGGAGTGGGCTGCCTGGTCTCCTCGCTCATCGTCTCGCCTACAACTCTCTCTCTCTCACACACACAGACTCTCTAGCTCTCATATACGCACATCTCTCATATACGCACAAAGGAAGCGGTGCAGCCGCCGCAGAGGGCGCTGGTGGTGTGATGCGATGTGGGTCGGCCAGTTTCGTCGCTCAACGTCGTTCTACCCCGTTCCATTCTGTGGGGCTGCTTGGTTTAGCTTAAGAGGGCCCTATGGCAAAAACCCTAATAAGCAGCCAACCAGCCCACGGCTGGCTGATACACAAGGCCCCCGCCCCGGGGTTTGACCCGGGGGTCAAACCGGACCCGGGGGGTCCGGAAGCTCGCCGGCGCGTCGTATCTTTACCTGGATGCGAGTAGCCGCGGCTGTCGATGATGTTTTTGACGCTGTTCTTTTTGAGCCAGCACTCCTTGTGCAGTCTGCCGCTGCCGCAGCCGGATGGGTCCGCGCACCAAACCCAGACGTTGCACTCGGCGTGGTTTGTGCAGGCGGCGCAGCACTCGCCGGCCGTGTCCTGCGCGTGCGTGTCGGAAGCGCACCTATTGGGGCGAGACAAAGGTCCGTGCTGGTTCGCTGTCGGGCTGGCAGGGGAGTGCTACGGCTGGGGCGCTGTGCGTCCATGTGCGTCGTCGGCACCTGGCACGCACCGTGAAGTGGTCCGCACCCCACTTGATCACCCGCCCGTCTATCTCCGAGTGCTCCTCCGTGTGGCAAGTCTCCCGGGAAAGCGCAGGCGGGGGCGGCGTGTTGGCATTCATGCTGTCGATGACCGCCAGCGCCCTTTGCATCTCCACATCATCCTCTTCGGTGTTTGCACTCCGATATGGATCCGAAGTGATGCGATGTTGGGAGAAATGCACTGCAGGGTTGTTGTGCGTGCGCATCAAGGATCAGGGCCAGCCCACGTCTTTTCAAGGATGGCCAAAATTGAACAAACCCCACCTGTATAAACAGTTCCTAGAGAGATAATAACCGTGAGGGCAATCAAAAAGACAGGCGACCTCCATGCCGGCCTCCCGCTGGCTTTCCGCGACTCCAACAACGTTGCTTGCAACATGTGTTTCATTCTAAGGGATTAATTTTATTACCATGTGTGTTTATGGTTCGAAAACATCATCAATCGGGCCTTTCCGAGCTAGCAAAAGTCTAACCCCGCTCTGGTCGAACCGGGGTGCGTGTTAGTCACCGCATAGTCGGTCGTGGTAATTACTGCACACTTGCAAATGGCTATACTCATGCCAATGATCACGGCCTGCTACGTTTCTCGGTAACAGCAACTTGTCGTGGATGGGACGATACGGCCACGACGCTTCATGCGTTAAAAGGCCCCTGCTGTTGTTTGCGAAATATGTTAATTACTGCCATGTGATGTCACACCCTTGCTGTTGCAGCAGCCGCTTTCGGAAGCTGCCCTCTACGGTTACATACTCGTGTCTTGCCGAGTTCTCTTCTCAGTCGGTCAGTCCAGGTCGCGCTTGATCCAGCACCCATTAGGGACTTGAAAAAATACACAATTTAAAAACATTTTTTCCGCAGCGATGCAATGCCGCAGCGCGTCTGCAGGACGACGTTGGCAAGTCGGGCGTGTCGGCGGAAGTCAGCGGGTCGGCGCATTTTTTGACTGGAAAGCCGCCCATGCTGTTCAATGGCCTGAGATTTCACCGCGGCCGGCATAACCTCAATTTTACACGCTTCTTTTGCAGTGCTGTCTCCGCTCGCGCGTTTCTGACGTGCCGCCTCCATCACGCGGCATTTTCGTAGCGCACTTGCCGGTCATCGGGAACACACATCCGGGTTGCATCAATACAGACATGTTATGTACTCGGGTCCGGCGACTCAGCTCATCCTGTGATACGCAGGGCTTGCTGTAACGTTTCCAACGCAACTAAACATGCACGTCGGGTGCCCCCCGATCATCGCCGGCGCGATCAACAGAGCTTCGGCGCGGGGGTCATCGGTACCTGCTTTAGAGAGGGCGCAAATCGAGTGTCGCGCTCCGATGCCGGGTTGTGCCAGCGCCGACGCACGTGCAAGGTGCAAGCACCCGGGCGCTGCGTGGGTGGATTAAAAGGCGATCCTGAGCCCCTGATGGCGTCGCGCCGCCCACACCCGTGGGGGCGGTGGGTCCGCACCCGTCGCTCCCTCGGCTTCCCGCCCGCTCCACGTATGTTGCGCCCCCCAACCCCCGCATCCCCCCACGGGAACCCAGTGAGTAGTTTGCTCGGGCCTGGAAACAAAATTGAAGTGATGCCTGAATGGGCTGAATGGGCGTTTTATGTGGGCCCCTTTGCCAGTCGCCCCCAGTGCGACTGCGGCCGCGGATACTGCGTTACCGCCTCAGGTTGTTACTTGTTACGGCAGCTTTCCTGTCTCTTTTACTGCAGGCCTCGCGTCATCCTCCACAGCCGCGGCTTCGCCTAGCGCCGCCGCTGTCCGGCGGTGGTGCCAGCCGCCACATTGTGTGCTCACGTACGCCATAGCATAGACGAGGTAACACACACACACACACACATTAGGACCCACATCTCGCCGCCACCGCCACCGCCGCCGCCGCCGCAGCAGCAACAAACGTCAGCGCAACCCAGTACATCGCATCCGAGCCTTTCACTTGCATGGATGTACCGGTATGTAACACGCGTAGCGGCGCAACGTGTGGAAACACGCGCGCAGTGGTCGCGTCAGCCCACAGGCACACGGCGGCCCAACGCGGCCCTTCCACAGCCTCTGGTCTCTGGACTACTCTGGTCTAGTACCAAAGGCAACCTCTCAGCCAGCCGGCCGCATCCAAAGACTCCCAAGTTGCACGTCGCCTGGCCGCCTGCTCCAATCGAGCCAAGAATTGGGGCTGGTGCGCAAAACATCTTCACGCAATCACGCCACAGCCAGGCCTTACGCCAAAAACACGATGGACGGTACTGGCATGTACCACCTACCCGCAAGAAGTTGTGCGAAACTCACGCACATCGAAGGCACGCAGCGGGGTCAGGAGGGCTCCATTACGAGTTCAAGTGGCTCCTGCAGGTCTCGTCGCAGCATCAGTATCATCATGCGGACGCCGTGCTGTAGCCCTCTATGAACAGAGTCCGCAACGCGCCGTGACGAGGGCCGTGCCCTGACACACCACCGACCCACGGGTCCTTCGACTTGCGACGCCCCCGAGTCGTGACGCCCGCGTCATGACTGCCTCCCACACCACCACCACCATGCCCAAGCCTTCACCACCATCACCACCACCACCACCACCGCGCCAATGGACCATTTCTTTCTTCCTCCGTCTCTCTTTCTCACTGCGGGTTCAGACAAAGCGGGTTCAGACTACTTTGCACCGCAGGCAAGGTCCTGGATCCTGGGCCCACGAATATCCACCGCCAAGCCACCAGCAAGCAAGCCAGCAGCCCCAACGCCAGCAGGTGGTCCGATCCGTATCACAACAAGGATGTCCCGACAGCGGGGCCGCTCCGGGGGATTTTCTCATGCAGTAGCGGCGTGCGTGTGGGTCCGGTTACCGCAAGCAGGCAGTCCAGAGATGCACCGTCTCCTTCTGCCGCGCGGTCCACCGCGGGTGCCGTGTGGGTCTCTTTCGTGATGCATGTGCACCCCCGCGTGCAACCCACTTTCGACGTGCCCCCCCACGTGCGCCCGCCACCCCGTCACACGTCGCCTGTCCTTGGCCCCGAACCTCCGCACCCTTCCCATCCTCATCCCAACCACACGCCCGCTACGAACTCCATCGCACGGCGCACCGTGCGGCAGCGAGTCGGTCCGCCCAACGCCGAAGCCAGCCTCGCCCCCCGGCCACCTGCCCCATTCGCTCACACCGCCCTCTTTCGCGTCATGCCATGCCAAACCCAAGCTCCGCCCCGCACCAGGCAGGCGTTCCGCCATCCGCCCTTGGCTTAGCCAGCCAGCCAGCCATACGCCCCTGGCTTAGCCACCCAGCCCAGGCCCCGGCCTAGGCCTAGATCGGCGCCGCGCGATCACACCATGCGTATCTCGTAGTTGCCCGAGGTGGTGATGTAGCGCACCCAGGGCAGCGCCTGGTAGCCGCTCTTCTCAATGACCTTGAGGTAGCGCACCTGCACCCCCGACACCGTGAAGAAGGGGATCTCAAACTTGACCTTGATGGGCGGCATCTTGCCCTTGCCCTCGTCCTCCGCCTCCACCGACGGCAGCCCAAAGTGGCAGCGCAGGCTGTACTCCTTGCCGCCCGGGAAGCTCTTGATCGTCCACACCAGCGCCGACTTCTCCGGCACGTACGCCGCGGAGCCCTGGCTGCACTTGATGGCCGGCGAGATGGCGTCGGCCGGCAGCGGCAGGCTGATCTCCACGGTGTTGGCCTGGCTGCGCTCCTTGAACTGCGAGCGGGCCTTGACCAGGTACTCGGTGCGGCTGCGCGAGGGCTTCTCCACGATGCAGTCCACCATGATCAGCGGTTTGATGTTCTGGCTGATGCGGTAGGTCATGAGATCAAAGGCGCCGTCCGGCGGGATGAAGCTGATGGTGCGGTCGTTCTCGAAGCGCGCGAGGCGGACGCACTGGTGGAACTTGATGTCCTCCAGCTCCACGGCCTTCTGCTTGCTGCTGCGGCCCTGCGACTCAAACAGGACCTTGTCGTTGAGGCCCAGCTTGCACTCGGGCATGCCCGACAGGAACGTGCGCATCTTGAGCACGCCCACCACCTCCGACAGCACCACCTGGCCCGCGGAGGAGACGAGCAGGTTGACGCTCTCGACCACGTCCAGAAAGACCTCGTTCTTCTTGTGCCGGATGCCCTCCATGCGCCAGGAGACGGCGTTGGTGACGGCCATGGGCGGCTTGACGATGGCCTCCATCCGGTAAGCGTCCGTCTTGATGTACTCGGACAGGATCTTGGCCTCGGTGAACTGCGGGTAGCCAAAGTCCATGACCTCATCCAGCAGCTCGTAGACGATGACAAAGTTGTCGCGGAGGGACTCCTCCTCCAGCTCCTGGAAGTAGTGGCGGAAGACGTCGACGAGGCGGTGCAGGAAGACGAGCGTGGAGCAAGCGTTGACGTTGGTGCGCGTCACCGCGAGCAGGTACAGGTTGGCGACCTGCAGGTACAGGTACGTGACGCCGTCGTCGTAGATGACGGGGCTGAGCTTGCCCGCCTCCTCCATCTCGTTGATCTTGGACATGAACTTCTCAGCGTACTTGGGCGATACATCGCCCCGGTAGTCCCGAAAGATGATGATGCGGCCCTTGATGTCGAGGAAAAAGATGGCGGAGATCGCCATGGCTGCGGCTGTTGCCGCTGCGCGCGAGGCGCGCGAAAGGGGGGGGGCGGCGCCGGGCCGCGGGAGAAGGAGCTGCTACTAGCTAAGAACTGCTGCCTAAGCTCCCCGCCGGAGCAGACACGTCCGGCACTGCGCTGCTCGCCGCGCTGCTCCCCGCCAGTCACCCGGAAAAGCTGTCAGCTATACGTGCCAGTCGGCCGCCAGGGTTTGGCGCCCGGCGGCCGCGCCGGTGCGCTAGTGAAGCCAGGAGGAGATGAAGCTGCAAAAGGGTGGGACATGGGCGCAGGGCGGGCAATTCATTTCCACACTTGACCTTACATTTTGGAGGTCATTGTCAGCTCATGCCGCTGATGCAAAGACGTTGCGCGAGAAAGTCGCACCTCATGATTGGGGATCGGCCAGCTACAAGCGGTTCCAGCGTAGTCCAGCAGATAGCAGAGCAATAAGATGCCTTTCGCAGGCAACCTATGGCAAAAGGCGTACAATAAAAATGTTTCAGTTTGGCTTCCAAAAGCAAAAGTTTGAAGCGACCTGCGCGTACCTTGCCTCTGAGGCGTTGTAATGCAAAGAAGTGGCTCAGCAGCTTGCAGCGTAATAAAGTGGCAAGAGTATCGCGAAGACAAGGGGAGCTCTAAATGTTGGTGATACGGCAAATGTTTAACCGTACGGACCTGGCAGCCCCGCACACCCAACACGACCTTTGCAAGAGTCCAACTGCCAGGAGAAATGTTGTATGGAGGGTGCTCGGCAGGCCCGTGGGGTACCTTCTGGTTGGTGAGGGCGTCGCGACTCGCTCCCAACACCAGCACCAACGGGAGGGCGTGTCGAGCGAGTGTTCGTCGCGCGCAGGCAAGCAAAGCGTTGCCCATAACAGGTCCCCCCATTACCACGCATATGTTGATTCGAAAAAACAATATATGCCCCTCCGGAAATTGCATCGGCGAAGAGCAGCCCAACTCTGCTCCCTCTGCTTACCCTTGTACACAGAGGTGTTGATTTTACCATGACGGCAAAGCTTTGACCGCGATCCTTTTCCCGCCCGGTAAGACGTTTTACGCCCTTTCGGAAGCTGCCCTGGAGCGAGCGCCTCCCTGCGTTCTTGGCCAGAACCTGCCAGAACGGCAGCCCAGGCGCCAAAAGCTGTAGCCCGAGTGCCGCACGGCTCGCTTATCCGTCGTGGTTGTCACCACAGCGAGCTCCAGACCCTCGTTGTGATGGGCAGCCGCCAACGGGCCAGCGGGCCCGCCGCGCACTGCAGCTACCGGAGACGAACAGGGCAGGAGGAGGGGACGCTGCCATTTCGATCGTTGTACGCTACTTGAGGCACATGGCGCACGGAGGGGTGCCTGGGTGCGATCCCGATGATGAGGTGTATAGGGTATGGTGAACAGGGTACGGCAGCGCCAGCGCCCGCGTTTATCATACCGGTAGCTTCCCAGGGCAGGGTCTGCTCCGAGTGCACACGGAGTGGCACACGGTGGCGTTGTCGCGCCAGGATCGCGGCGTGCGTGCGCGAGTAAGGCGTCCGCAAGTATTTTATGACACCTGTGTGGGCGCATGCTGGGTGTAGGTTGAACTAAGGTAGGCACAGGGTAGGCACTAGGTGTTTCCGTACTGCACCGCCGTACGGCTGCCGGTCCCAGAATCGCAGAATGTGTCACAGTCGTTGGAGACGGCTGGATTATGTGCGATTTGCACTCAGTTAGTCGAAGCATGCCGTGTGCACACTCCGCTAGACGGACTCTTGCAGTGCTGCGTGTGAAAGGAAAACGTTCTACTTGATAAAGCTGACGGCCTCTGGCTGTACTTTTATTCCCGTTACGATGACAATTATTACTCAGTCAAGGCCGATAAAGTTACACGACAAGTCGGCCAGAGGTGTCACATCGGTTTTCAAGGCCATGGCTCGGAGATAGCCTTACAGCTGATGCGATTACACTATGGATGCAAAGAAATGACAGCAACCCTGATATGGTTGTTCCGTGCCGACTTGTGGGCCAGTCTGTGAACGCGTTCAACCTCAAATTGCCCCTGGCTGCAATTCCAGCTTGCGCATTGCGCAACGCCCACTCTCCGCCATGGAGCCGGTCGCGCAAGCCGACCCACCTGCTGATACTCTCCCGCCGCTGCTGGCCCTGCCGGACTCGGTGCTGGCGCTGGTAGCCGCGCGGCTGCCATCCCCGGACAAGAAATCGGCGCGGCTGGTCTGCCGGGCCCTCAGGCTCGCGGTCAACGCCGCGGTCACCTCCTTCCTCCTGACAGACGCGAACCTGCCGCTGCTGGCGCCGCCAGCTCTCCAGCAGCAGCAAATCGAGCCGGCTTCACAGCCGCAGGGGCATGGGCAGCAGCAGCCGCTGCCGCCACCTCCGAAACCACAACAACAGCAGCAGCATGCAGCAGCAGCTCGACGCGGAACGCTCTTGCACCTGATCTTTCCAAACCTGGCGCACCTCTGCCTTGCGCTGGCTCCCCCCGCCGGCCCCGAAACCCGCGCCGCGGAGCAGCTGCGCTGCCTGCTGCAGCACAGCCTCCCGGCGCTCCGCTGCCTGCGCTGCCTGGACCTGTCGCTCGCCTGCCGTGACGTCGTACTCGGCCGTACGGCAGGTGAGATGTACGACAACTGGGCGACGATTGTGGAGGGCCTGCCAGACGGCCGGCCGGTGCGGGTGCTGCTGCACCCGCCCGCGGCCCTGGCCGGTGCGGCCCGCGGCGGCGGCGGCGGCGGCCACGGTGGGCCGTGTGCGGCAGCAGCAGCAGCAGCGGCGGCGGCGGCCAATGCTTTTGTCCACCGTGGCGGCAACGTGCGCGAAACGCGCGGTGGCGGCGGCGACGACGACCGAATCGGCGGCGGCGCCAGCAGCTGCAGTGGCGGCGGTGGCGGCGGCGGTGGCGGCGGCAGCGCCCCCTGCCTCCTAGCCGCCATGCTCGCGCTGTTGGGCGCGCGACGGCCTGTCGCGGAGGTACGGCTGGTGACGGCGCCGCTGTCCAGCAAACGGTACGACAAGCCGCGGATACCGGCGCACGCGGAGCTGCTGGCGGCGCTGGCGCCGCCGCCGCCAGGTACTGGCGGCGCCGCAGGCGCCGCCGTACGGTGCCCCGCCGTGACGGGTCTGGTGCTCGGGCCCGAGAGCTTTGACCCGGGAGGCGATCCGGTACCGGGCGGGGCCTCGGACGGTGAGTGCGGCGGCGGCGGCGGCGGCGGGAACGTGTCCTGGCTGCCGCTGCTGGCCGCCGCCAACGCCCGCGCCGGCGCTTCCCTGGAGGCGCTCACGATTTGGGAGACGTGGCCGCTGGGGTCGCTCCTCGCGGCGTCGCCACCGCCGCCGTCATCGCCACCGTCGTTGTCCTCGTCCTCGTGCCTGCTGGGGCTTCGGAGGCTGGTGCTGTCGGACCAACAGGTGCGTCCCGGAGCAATGTACGGAGATGTCACACCTTGCCGTACTGTCGTTCCCCGGCAGTACGGCAATGTGTGACATGTCGGTACATTGTACCGGCCATGGGAGAGATCCCATTTTTTATGCCTGCCAACAGGCGTAAGAGTTGGGTTATGTGTGCGTGTGTATAGCTGCTGTGTTCAACCTGCATCGCGTCACTGCTGCTCCTTGCCGTATCCCGTCGTACTTCACGACAGGCCGTACTTGATCGCGACCGGCTGTCCGCGGACGCGCTGGCGCCGCTGTCCGCCCTCACTCGCCTCACGAGGTTGGAGCTGGCGTCACTCACCGTGAATGCAGCGGCGGCGGCGGCGGCAGCGGCGGCGGCGACGGCAGGCCGGGGAGGCGCCGTACACTGCCAGCGCCGCCGCGGCGGCGGCAGCTCAATTATTGACAGAGCCCTGTTTGGCGGCGGCGTCGGCGGCCGTAGCGGCGGGGCAAGCAGGGGTCGTACGGGCACGGCGGCGCGCAGCGGCAAAGCGGCGGCGGCGGCGGCGGCGCATCCCTTCACACCCCTGCCGCAGGTACGGCACGTTGGTGAGGGGCGTACGGATAGGGGCGTACGACATCGAGGTTGGCGGAGGGACCCGGGGCGTTGGCAGAGAGATGCACTGCCAATGGGAAATGGTCGACGTGGGGAGCGATTACGGCGGCTTTAGGGATTTGTATTAGGGTTTTGGGAGGGGAGTTATTTGATGGGACGGCAGGTGTCGATTGGGGTACGGGTGAGGGACGGAAGGAAGACATCGATGTTCGTCGGGACCGATGCGCCGCCGAATGCTTTGACCATCGCAGATCTCGCTGCCCCACGCAGATACACACATACATGCACACACACTATCCGCAACCCGTAATTGCCGGGCTTGCGGTATCAGAATGTTTTGTTTTCAGAATTCAGGAAGCACGTGCCTCGCCCACCTATACCTGTACGGCGCAGGTACGGCACCTCAGCGTCTACCACGCCCTCCGCATCATCCGGCCGACCGACGCCGACGGCGCTGACTTGTACGGCGGCGGCGGCGCCGCCGCCGCCGCTGCCGCTGCCGCTGCCGCGGCGGCGCCGCTGGCTGCTTTGTTTCCGGGTCTGCGCCACCTTTCTGCGTGTGTGACCGCCGGGTCGCCCGGTCGGGCGGCTTCGGAGCGGTGGGGCTACCTGGCGGGTCTGGGCTCCTGTCTGACGTCGCTGCACCTGCGGGCGATTGCGGCGGAGGATCTGTGCCTTCAGGTGAGTACCGGTACTGTAGCGCGTGATAAATATACCATTAATGATAATGATAAATAAAAAATAATTATAAAAATAATTATTTTTACTAGTATCAATTAAATTATTAATTCTTAGATATATTTTTTTATTTGTATTATTATAATTTTGTAGAACAATCTCGATCCGAAATGATCGGAAGGGTTGACAATCGATGCGACCAGGAGGAGGGAGTTATGGGAATGGGAATGGAAGCGACGCGAACCCGCATGACGAATTGTACTCTCAACCTCCTCCCCTGCCCTCCCCTCTCCTCCGCTCTCCTCCGCTCTCCTCCGCTCTCCTCCACCCACCCACCCACCCCCAGGGTCGCAGTGAGGCCCTGGCGGCACTGACCCGGATGACCTCCCTGCGACTGTCGGCGGAGAGCGGCAAGGTGGGGTTTGGCCAGGAGCCTCGGTGCCGACGGGGTGATTGTGAGTGCGTGTGTGTGTGTGTTGTGTGTGTGTGAGGGGTGGGCGGAGAGGGGCGAACAGAGTCTTTGGGTTTGCTTTGCGTCGCCTCTGTCCGTCCCTTCGCTGCGGTTTCGTCTTCATTACCTCCCTCCCTTCCTCCCTCCCTTTCCATGTCTGTATGCTTCGTGTGTGTGTATGTTCTGCAAACGTGGCTGGCTTGCCGGCTGGCTGGCTGACTGACTGTCTGGCTGACTGACTGATTCTGTGTGGTGTGCGGTGCTGGCTAGCGCAGATCGACGGCATCCGCGGTCTGGCCCGCACCGTGGCCTGTCTGGGACCCGGCCTGGTGGCGCTGCAGCTGTCGCGACTGGGCACTCGCGGGACCGACCCGCGGGTCGCTGAGCTGGCTCTGCCGCGCCTCACCCGCCTGGACTTCCTGGGCTGTTCGGGGGAGCTGGTGGCGGCGTTCGACGGGCTGGCGCTGAGTGCGGTGCGGCTGAGGAGGCTGGAGGTGAGGGGGGCGCTGGGGCGGGTGGTGGGTGGGTGGTGGGTGGTGGGTATGGGGGTGTTGGGGTGGGATGGAGGCGAAAAACATGAAGCCCTGACGCATGGTGATGGCTGGGGGTGCTGCTCAGTGAAGCCTTGGCCGGCGGTGGGATAATTAAAACGGCCCGGGACGAGGGAACGCCGAGGGGAACGCCGACACGGTGGGGTGTGCCGAGCCACACCACAGCCTGGCTGGCTGGCTGGCTGGCTGGCTGGCTGGCTGGCTGGCTGGCTGGCTGGGTGGGTGGCTGGTTGGTTGGTTGGGTGGGGCCAACGAATGCCTGCCCTGCCTTTCCTCTCCCAACCCGCCTCGAACTAATTGCACACATCCGTACCGCACCCGTACCGCATCCGTACTACATCAGGTACGGGAGTGTGAGACGATACGGCCTGGAGACCTCCAGTGGGCGTTGGAACGCCAGGTAGGGCTAAGGGTTGGGGTGGGGAGCAGGCCAGCAGGGGTTGGGGGTGGGGGTGAGGACCCTGAGGAGGGGGTGGGGCCCAACTTCCCGGTGTGTGTGCATGTGTGTGTGTGTCTTACATGGTCCTTGTTTACAAGTTGGCGGTTGTACGGTAAGTTGGTCGCGCAGCATGGGACTACAGTAACTCCCCCCGTCCTCCCCCTCGCCTGCCTGCTTTTGCGGCGGCGCCCCTTGTTGACCGTTCCCCGCTCCGGCTCCCGCTCTGGCCCCCTCAGATGGGTCTGCAACAGCTGGTCGTTCGGGACTGCCCCGGGCTGCTGGCGGCGCCGCGAGGGAGCGCGACCCGCGGGTCGGCGGCGGCGCTGCGCGCCGCGCTGCGGCCGTCACTGCGACTCTCGGTCGCCACCACCCACTCGGCGGAGGCGCGGATGCTGAGGCGCAGCAGGCGCCACGCGGGCGGCGGCGGGGGCGCGGGAGGCTGTGGCGGCAGCGGCGGCGCCGACGGCGCCGACGGAGGGGAGCCAGCGCAGGACGCGTTGTACGACATCCGTACGGCTGACGACCTGGATGAGCTGTAGGCGGGTGTTGCGACGTTGGCGAAAACTGGGACCCGGTAACCCGGTGCTGGTCTGGCCTCGGTGACGGTGGCCGGATGTGACTTGCTGTTGTTTATTTGTTTGTTTTTTTGTTGGTGGTGACGGTTGAGGTGTTGCACTGTGGGCGTGACTCGCCCTGCGAACGGATGGACGAGCACCCATAGGCCTTCTTATCTGATCGGGCCGAAGCACAGCGCCGTGCAGGGGCGGGCGCGTTAGCGGCTTCCGACCCACAATATTGACGTGGATGTCGAATGTGGATGGGTGGAGCGGAGGCGAGCCGCCATCAGGAGATAGGGCGGGGGGCCCTCAAAGAGTAGTGCGTCGGATCTCGTATGCCCCAAAATCCCCAAATGCCGAACTCCTCATCAGTAGTGATAAACACGAGGAACACAAACGAACCATGGGCCACCAGATACAGCAAAGCAAAGACATGTCCAGGCTATTTACAAATCTTGGACCTTTGAGGCCGTTGTTCCAGCGGGAGCAACAGAGAGGTGTGTACCGGTACAAGAACACACGCTCCGAAACACACGGGGCGGTGCCTGGCGGTGCATGTGCCCCGCTGTCCATGCCGTGCTTTCCTTCGTCCAGATTCATCCAAGACGATCCAAGCCTTGCACATCCAACAACAGCAACAATAACATCGTCACCAACAAAAGCTTCCGCCGCGAGGGAACACGCCGCGAGGGAGCACTGTTGCGAATTGTCTTTCGTTCATTTGTGTGAGTCGTGTTAATAACATAGCACAGCTTTATGCCGCCGTAGCGGAAATGTCATATGCGCCGTTCAGCTCCAGAGGCTTTCCAACGTGAGGACTAAACTAAAAACTACCTTTCCCTTACGGAAGGAGACGCTCCACCACTTGGCTAACGAGGCGGAAGACTCGGCCTGCACGAAACTCTGTCCTCAACAAGTCAATGAAGGGAACTGCGGCAGTACGGTACACCGACACGCTTCGCAATCATGATGGCAGCGACGAATTCACGCCGTCAATCCACCCCCCAGCCAGGTCAAGCATTTATGCTGAAGCCCTGCCTTCTCCCCGTCGTCCGAAGGGTGAAAAGGGGAGAAGGCCCAGTCGATATAAGTCGATGTCACACGGCACACACTCCATGCTCATTTCACCCAGCACAAATTTCAAGCACAAGTTTCATGTTGAGCAATATGTATACAGCATGCCAAGGAAGCCGAAATTCACCGGAGATACGCGGTCATTCACGGCTCATGCATACCGGTACAGGGCGCGCAAGTACCTCCCAAGCAATCCGACATGCAGCTAAGCGCTATTTTTACATGGTTATCCGCATCCGCTATCGGCACGAATTTCCAACGGACGTTTGCACCTTTCATGGACCATGCATCCTCGGAGTCCAGCGAGCCCTCCACTCCAATCAAAGCTCAAAGGAACTTGTTGGCTGTGTACAGGATATGCCAGCATTACGATCCGGACGAAAGCGCTGCCACGTAGGACGTCTCAAAATTCGCTGGGTGCACGGCAGTTGGCCATTGTTCGACGACACGCAACCAACTGGATAACACTGCGGACGCTCCAGCAGCAGTATTGGTTTGCGACTTGCTCTTTGATTGCATAAATTCCTTAAAGGCGGTGCTGAAGGTGAAGGCCAAATAACTGCCGGATGTCAAAACGGCGAGCGTTCCTAGGGCGGTCATCGGCGATACTTGAGGCGAGTGCGAGACAGACGACTGCTGCGGTGCGATGCAAACATCGCAACTATTTTGATCGGCCATGTATGATAATGTATGAAGTCGCTGCTAGATACGGGGTACTGCGAGCGGATCGCCGTTCGATACGCTCGATACGATCTTCAAATAGGCGCACGCACCCGCTTGTCAGGCGCTATACTGCACCACTTCAATTGAGAAGATGTCAATTTTATATTATATATTACTACGGGTGGAAGCCTACAACCTGAAACGTGGTGGCCAGTTCACGTGTTACGGGTTGACGCGAAATAAACCTCCCACGCCGCCGCCGTGACATAAACCTCCCACGCCTTTCACGCTAACGCACGGCGCACGAACGCACGGGCATATCTGCCTCGGGAATGTATTTGCCGCTGCGCCACCCCACCCCAGCCCACCCTGCATCCTTTTGCCCCTATGTGCCTCCTACAGGACCTCCAATGTTACAATGGAGGTCCTTACATTGGCAATGTAAGTCGGCAAAACACACGTCTCGCAGCCCTTCCCCCGTATCGCAGCCTTCCCCATTCCCCCCCAGCACACCGCCTGTTACGGGTACCACCAGCGCTGCCCTTCGTCGCGAGCCTTCTTCCGTGCCGTACACAGCTCGCCGTACCCTGTCCCGTACGCATGTCCCCCGCACGCGTCGCAGCTGGCCAAACCCACATTCTTCGTCTTCTTCTGTCAAATCACTGCCCGTCGCCTTCATTGCCATTCGTGTGGGCCACGTAGCCGTCCGCCGGCGTCTCCAGCGTGGCATCCGCCGCCTCCGCCTCCGCCTCCGCCGTCGCCGTCGTCTCAAGTGGCGCCGCCGTCGCCTCGAGTGGCGGTGGGGCCGCGCCCGCGCCGCCGTCGTCCTCATCCATCGTAGCGGTCAGGTTCCCGCCGTCGTCAGCGGCGCCGGCGCCGGCGGCGTCGGCGACACCGCCGCCGGCCTCTACATGCAAGTACGGCACATGTTGCTGTGCGTACGACACCAGACGCTCCAGGTGGGCTCGCTGCTCCGCCAGGTGCGCCTCGCGCTCCTGCCTGTACGGCAATACGGCACCAACGGTTTAATATAACGGAAGAGATCATCATGGCAATCCACCACTCCCCCGACCGACCGACGGACAGACAGCCCAGCTGCCGATCAATGGTTCGAATGGTAACACGACGACATGCTTACGATGCCACCCATAACCCACATATGCTTCCCTCATGCTGCCACCGACGCAGGCACCTCCCCTCCTCCCCTCCTCGCCTCCTCCCCTCCTCGCCTCCTCCCCTCCTCGCCTCCGCCCCCCACCTGTCCGCCTCCGCCCTTGTCCGCGCCGCCGCCAGCTCCTCCAGCAGTGAAGCCACCTGCGTGCAACGAACGAAACCCGTCCGGGCGTTTCGTCAGCTCGTTCCGTTGGGCCCCACCCCACCCGGCCCCACCCGGGCCCTGATGGCTGGTTGGTTGGCTGGGCTGGCGCGGATGCGTGGATCGTTGTTCGGGTTGAACGGGGTTAAACAATCCTCCAACCTCGTAACACACATACACACATACACATGCAGCCCCTCACGCCCTTCTCCCACCGCAAGGGGAGCGGCCCCTCAAGGGTAGCGGCCCCTCAAGGGTAGCGGCCCCTCACGCCCTTCTCCCACCGCAAGGGGGAGAGTGCTTAGGCGGTCTTTCCGTCGGGGCTGGGTTAGCAGCCCCTGGCCAGCGTCAGGGCCCGGTCAGATACTGTAACGAGACACATGCACACATATATACATACACGCAAACACACACACATGCGCATACAAACGCATACACACATGCACATACACACACATACACGCACACGCACACACCCACCTGCAGCGTCAGCCTCGACGACTCCGCAAGCTCCTCCTCGCGCCGCCGCTGCAGCGACTACGACATGCAGAGGCGTGTGTCAAGTGTTGCATCTCAAAATCTCGGAATGGCCGCGGAATCGGAACGGCCGAGGCGGAACATACAAGGTGCGGGCGGTACGGCACTCTCGCTCCTAAAACATGACGTCCTTGGACAAAAAAGGGTTGACACGCGGGCCACATACACGATCAGACCCATCCAAAGGTACCCATACTCGTAAGCCGCGGCAGCAACAGCACCGGACTATCCCCGACATGACAGGTACGGCACACCGTCCTGCCGTACCATCCGTACCTGCAGCGCGTCGTGCGCGTCCAGCGCCGCACGGTCTGCGGCGTCCTTCGCGGCGTGGCTGGCCTGACACTCTGCGCGACAGAGGCGGCGGCGGCAGCGGCGGCGGCAGCGGCGGTAGCGGAGAAGGAGGAGGGGTAACGCGGTCAGGGCCGGTCTACGGTAACAACGGTAACCACCGCATCCATGCAGGGACACCTTGAAAGGCTCACCAACTCCCTTTGCCCTTCCCGCCCTTCCTCACCCTTCCGCTTTGCGCTCACCCTCGCGCTGCGGTGCTGGCTTGGAAGCCCCACCAACTCCCTTCCCCGCCCTTCCCTTCCCTTTCCTTCCCTTCCCCGCCCTTCCTCACTCCCCGACGCACTGCGCCGCTTTGTGCCTCACCCCTCCGCTGCGTCGCTCGGTCCTCCTCCGCAATGGTCAGCTCCTTCCGGGCGCCCTGCAAGTCAAGAGCGAGCTCACTGCTGCGCGCCTCGTACTCTGTACGATCGAATTGCAGTACAGACGGGTGAAGCGGCGCGGGGCCGCGGGGGGTTTTAGAGTAGACGACGAGCGTCCGAGCAGGCAGTGTAAGGGCTGATTGACGGGCTGATTGATACGGGAAGGCGGAAGCAACCCAGGGGAAGGCACGGGAAGGCGGAAGCAAATCAGGAAAAGAAGGGAGTGAGAGAGCAGGCGATCGAGCGGAGCATCGTGCGTAGCAAATCACAATGGCGGCTAGGAACGGAGTGAAGAGTTAGGAGTTTGTGAGATTGTGACCCGTGGGTCGGTGGCGATCGAGTGAGGTGTAACCTGAGAACCTGGGAGTGAGGCGCGGGTAGCTAGTGTACTCACGCCGGCCGCGGCACTGAGGCTGTGAGACCCGCGCGCACGCAGGGGCGCGAAAACAAGCAAGGAGCGGTGTATGAGCTCCGATTGATGCCGAAATGCCGATGTGGCAAGAAGAGGTGGGAGAGGTCGGCGTCCTCGCTCGTCGACGCAGGTGGTTTGGCGCGGCCTTGAACCCGCGGCTTTGAATCGGTTCCGATAATATGACGCGGTGCGCGGCCTTTCGTGCAGCTGCCAGACCACAGCCTCACGAATTTGGCAGATAGGAACCGCGAGAGGGCTCGGCGTCAGCGCCAAATATTATGCTTTGGAATTCGGCGTTACAGACAGCGAATTCGCGAGAGGGAAAAAATAGCGCACCTCCGAGGTGCCGCCGTGCTTCCCGCCAAAGCTCGCGCTGCGGATCTGCGGCCATCTTTCCTTCCTTGCCGAGAAAAGACAACGTCTGTGTTCTAATTTGTGGGTAGGTAGGTAATAAAACGCGCGACTCGTCGGTTTGAGAGCTTTTCTGTGAGGCGGAGGCCGTGGCCTACGGGGGCGCCGTTTACAGTGCCGGAGCCGCGACAAGCTGCAAATTCCTCCACAGCTAGTTCTCCACAGCTATCTTCCTCCGAAGTACGTAATTATGGCCATTATGGCTAACGAATTCGCAGTCGAGATGATGGTTTGGCGGCCTGAAGCGCGAATTGGGGTCAAAGCGAGCGTGGGACTGGAGAAGGCCGTACGTACTGAAACAAACGCAAGGCTTGCCAGCAGGACTTCCGGAAGCACCGTTTGGTCGTGTTCATTTCGCCCACTCAACATGTCGTCATTGTCATATTACCAAACACGAGAACTCACGAGATCATCGTGCTTGCGTTTGATCAAATCAAGGCCGGAGCCTGCTGCTTCCTTTTTCCACCGCCCCCACCATAGAGCGTGCGAAGCGGCGGCAATTGCACCTGATCGGGCGCCCACCGGTGTGACTGAGCTGTGAAAGCTGGTCTCCCTTGTAATAGCTCGCACCGTAAGTTCGTAACTGAAGCCCTGAAGAGTTCTGAGAGTTCCTCTGCGCCTTAAAACGTTAAAAGGCTGCTCTCTGCAGCGGCAGGTGGGAGACGAAGGATAGGACGTGTGGACTCCAATCGGTGCCTCCTCCAAATCCGGCAGCTCTTAACACACCGCTGCAGTGCACGACCGGGCTGCCTGGCTGGCTGGCTGGTCCGCTGAAAAAGAGAGGTTTGGTTCACCCTCTTGAAAGAAAGAATGGATTCAAGCCTCCGGAATGTTCTGCGCCAACTGGTTGCCAGCCGCATGCCACTACTGCAACTGGGTCTCCTTGCTGCCCGGTGACCAACGAACCTACCAACCGACTATTCAACCAACGGCCCACCCAACAACAGCTTCGGCCAAATGTGCGGCCTCTCGGGGCGTGCGGCGCTACTACATCCCATCCGGCGCCATCCGTCGCACCACCACCAGCCCCGTTTACGTAAGCCATGATTAAAACTCGTAACAAACCCGTAACTCACTCCTCACTCCTGCCCACTCGCTTCTTCCCCTCCTCCTCAATCCTCCTCCTCCTGATCGATCATACCTCACCACACTTCAGGCCGGCCTGGGGCGAGGCGTCTCTCGATCTCCGGCCCCGAGATAGAGTCCCGAGAGATACCGTTTGAGAGAAGGAAGGACACAACCCTCCCTCAGGGCCTCATCACGGCTGGCGCTCCGACTTGATATCTCCGATCTCGTGCTCGCCCAGAGTGGGCCGCCCGTGAGACTCCTCCACCGCCGCGCCGCCGCCGCCGCCGCTGCCGCCGGGTGACGCCGGCGGCGGCGCCGTCTCGCTGTCCCACACCGTCTCGGCCAGTGCCTCCTGCAGGCAGGCCGAGCGGCAACGGTGAAGCCGGGTAGCCCGAAGGGCCGCGCCGGGGCGCATCTGGTAAGACAACAACAACTGAATTTCCGCAAGCCACCTTTACGGATGACCCAACTGCATACGGGCACGATCCAAAGGGTGCCACAATCCACCACAACTACCCACAACTACCGATTCGACTCCACAAGTCCACATGACCCAAAATAACGAGGTGTTGCGCAACACGCACTGTACAACACACGTGCTGTACTGCACCCATCCGTACCCATGCTGTTCGTACCTGCTCGTCCGCCTCCATCCCCGCCTGTACGACACGCGGCGTGTCAAACTCCATCGCGCTGTCCACGTCAACGCCGCGCGGCACCTCCTTGCCCATGGCGCCGCCCGCCACCGCGCCCACCACCGCGCCCACCGCCGCCGCCGCCGCCGCCAGCGGCGCGCTCAGCGCCGCCGCCGCCGCCAGGCCGCCCGCCAGCGCCGCGCCGGCGGCTGTGCCCGCCACGGTTCCCATCACCGAGCTTCCGGGCTCGCCGTTCTCTCCCTCGATAACGTCCACCTCAACCACCTGAATTGTGTACGGACAGTTACATGGGACGAGACGGGATGTAGGGACGACGGGATGTAGGGGGGGCAAAGGCGGTGTGGCGGACATTTACACGTGTGTGTTTGTGCATGCGTTCTATCCTGATGGGACGCGTGAGTGAGCAAAGGTGATGTGTGAGGGGGCGTCGGTCGCCAGCAAAGGTCGCCAGCAAGGGGCGGATCGCGAGGATTGTGCCGCCGCGCGCCGCCCCGATGATACACGCACGCCGCAGTCACCAATGGCCCCGAAACCACAAAATCCCAACCACCAACCGCCTGTACGTCCGTCCCAACCACCACAATGACTACAACCGCCGCCGTACCTCCACCGTTTGACGATGCTGGGGATCCATCGGGGGGCCCAACCACCCAGCGCCTATGCCTGCGCCTGTGCCTGCTGCCACCGCCCCGGCCTCTGTCTCTGTGTCTGTCTCAGCCGCAGCGGTCGTCACCGCCCCGGTTGCAGCGAGCTCCGCCTCCGCGATCTCCCGCTCTGACGGCTGGTCCGGCTGGCCTTGCTGCTGCTTCCGGCCGCTGGCGCTGGCGCTGATGCTTCTGCGGCTGCCCCTGCTGCTGCTGTAGCTGCTGTGGTAGGTGGTGCCAAAGGTACGGCTGCTACTGCGGTTGCCGTACTTGTCTTCGCCGGTGCCTGAGGGATATGCGGCGCAGCAACGAGGGGTGGTTGATTGCGATTGTTGGGACTGGTGCCCTGTGGACGCGGCTGAGAGGGAGATGCTCTCAGCTAAGAAGCGCCTTCGGATTTCTCGTTAAAAGCCCCTTCCAGATTCCTCGTTGACAAAATTGCTTTATTCAGATAAGAAGAATTTTAAATGTGAGAAGGAAATTCTTGATACCGATTTCTCACTCATCCGTTGCCCTTGTCACGGTGTCGGAGCCGTCACACACATGATTAAGCCATCGCCCGCTGCGACGGGCGACGGCAAGGGACCCTCCTGCTTCGGATTTCCCGATGAACAGATGATACAGCGCAACGCACCCGAGGATCCTTCCCTATCCTTCCGGGGTCGAGCCATTTGAAAAGCCCCTTCGATGTGCCGAGATAATATCGGGCGTAGTAATGATGAAGCGAAGCAAAATATTCCTTTGATGGCAGGTCTAATCAATGCGGCGGGCCCGAGGCCTCCCTCGCTGCGCTCATGACCCATGGGTCAGCGTCCCTCCGCGCGCGCGCGCGAGACACCAACCCCAGCGAACCGCTTACTTGGCTGGCCGGGACGACCTCCCGCGTCGAACGGCAAGACAATACTCTAAACTGACGGCTGTCGTAACGTTATACAGTCGTATGTCGGTAAGCGGTCTCAACACGTTTCAGGAACTCACCCGTGGACGCCGCAAAGCGGGCAGCCGTGGCAGCACAAGGGCCCGGCAGAGCGCAGACAGCGCGGACGGTACTCCGACAGAAGAGGCAAAGAGCTGTTGATGTTGCCGTGGGGCGTGGAGACAGTAGAGGAGCTGGCTGGAGCGTTCCAGGGACGACGACGAGGCGAGGTGAGCTGAGAATCTCGCGAATCCGTGGTGCTTTAGAGCTGGCTGAGCGCATGCTATGCTGCGGGCATCGTTTTAATTATATCGTTGTATGCATAGTAGTAGTTGTCGCTTCGAAAGGAGTGAGAAGTTTATTTTACCAAGGAAAGGCTTGCAGCGCCCGAGGCCCGTGAGTTCAGGCGAATGACGTACCGCGGCGTTGGCCAAAGCATCATTAAATGTTTTGAATATCCTTGGGGCAAAGCCTCGGACCCTTGATTTATAGTCACATTTTTCCAAACAGTGGGATTGACAGGTCTCCGAATTGAAATTGCGGCGATGGGTGCGTCGATCGGTGCGGAAGGAGCGCCCCCCGCGTCATCGCAGCAGGCCGCAGCAGCCAGCAGCGGCGCTGCTACCCCTGCCGAAGCGGCCGCAGAGACGGCTTTTCATTCCGATTCAGGTCTTCATTTTGGTCTGGGTGGAATGTCCTCTAAACCAAGAAATAAAGGGAGTTTTGTAAAGGGGTCTGCTGCAAAACTAATATTTAACGAGAGGAGGCGCTGGGCCCCCTTTGCCTGCCAGCGCCCGCACATCCTGCCCCTGCCTCTGACCGGCCGCGACAACAACGACTCGATCAGGATGCATGATCTGCAGTGAGAAGCGCCAGACGGGGTCTCTGCGACAGGTTGCGAACCAGATCTCGCGCCAAACGGCCGGCCTCCTCGCGAGACTTGATGCGCCGGTTCGCGGGGGACGGATTTGAACAGGTCCGCGCTTGTGAGTTCCATGGCAACGCTAGGTCCTGCGAGGTCCTGCGGGTGCGCCTGCCGCCCTCTGTTGCCTGCCGCTGGCGGAGGGCCGAAACCGTCTGGGAACTCCGAAGCGCATTGTCCGCACCTGGGAGAACGAAAAATCGTTGGGCTGGTGTCCACGCGTGGCTGTTCCTCACTACCACGGCATCCTCACCCTTGCTGAATGAAACCCATGAGCAGAGTACGGACCACCGGCCACCATTCTTCTGGTCTATGGTCGGCCTACCCTGCTCATGAGGAGTTAGGACCAGTGGGAGGCAGCGCATAGGTTTGCATGTAATTATAACCTACTCGGTAAGTCCCACCGCTAAGTAGGATGAGCGATCGCTAATTTGTACGTTCCCGCCGGCTCCAGAACCATGAGCCCTAAATCGTATTTAAAATTTTGGCTGCACTTTAGCATCGTTTTCCTGCTTCGTTTATGATAGACCATTTCCTTGGTGAACTGCGGCCAAAACGAATTCAAACAAATAACAACCAGCTCCGTGCGCACTTCCGGTTCGCCTGGCCATTACAAGCTCATCGAAGCGTGTAACCACTCCACGCAACGCATGGACACTTTCCGGGGATCCTACTTTGCAGAAATGACCAAACGGAAGCTGGACAGCAGCGACCTTGCATACGAAGAGGAGGCTCCTGATCTGCGCATCTTCGTTGCGGGACGAGACGAGCCGTTCTCCGCTCATCGGGACTTGCTTAAGTTTTACAGCTTAGTCATAAGGGGACTACCGTGCGCGGCTGCTGACGAGGTGACGACTTGGGACCTACGAGGCGTTGTGCTGGAGGATGAGACACAGCCAGTCAGCGCTGACGTCGTCAAGGCATGGCTAGACATTATTTATTCTCGCACGGATGTCGCAAGGCCGGGATCTCCCCCAAGTAGCCTGCGGGAGTGCGTCAGCCTGCTCAAGTTCGCGGACTTTGCGCAGACCTCCGTCCCGCTGCTGCGCGAGATCGCCGGCAGATTCGCGGAGGACGCCAGAGCATTTGTCGAGGTTATCCTCAGCATGGACTGCCGGCCGCGCCTGCTGCTGCACGACTGCTCATACTCTGGCCCCAGTGCTTTAGGGCTATATCAGACCAGCGGCATGACGGGCGTCGAATCCAGGGTGCTCGTGCCCGCCGCCGCCCTTGACCTGCCCCGCATCCGCGCCGCCACGTCTGCAGATCTCGAGGCCGCGCTCTACCTGGCGGCGCGGCTGGATCTGCCGCCTCTTATCGCCCTGCTGCGGAGCTTCATCCGGGCCCAGCTGCTGATGTTTAACAAATCTAGGGTCATCGACTTGGCCACCATCTATTCTGCCCGAGTGCTGAACAGCCTGCCGCGCCAGGTACTGTTGGAGGGCTTCTTGGAGAGCAGCCTCGTCGGCATGTCAGAAGGCGTGGACCTCGAAGGCGGCGTAAAAGGGGTCTTCAAGTCGGGCCTCGTTGCAGGGTGTTTTGGGCGGCGCGTCGGGGATTCCACAGCAGACGGCGAGATGAGTTATGCGCAGGTCCAGGGCGTCGGGTTGGTTCTGAAGCAAAACATTAACGGCCGGGGCATGCTGCATCTCACGCCGCTGCTGGGGGGCTTGGCGCCGGAGGAGCGCCAGACGATGGTGACCGAGTGCATGGCCCGGGCGGCGGCAGCGGCAGCGGGCAGCAGCAGGCCGGGCGGCAGCAGCCGTGCAGCCAGCTAACCTAACAGCTACCGACGCTGCACGTGTAGATGTGTGTGTGGTGCGCTCGCGTGGGGGAGGGTGTGCAGGAGTGGCCGTGGCGAGGTGGCGGCTGGAGGTGGGCCCTGGGTGGTGCTGAAGGTCACGGCTGTTGAGCTGTGGATCGTGTGAACCGAAGCTTGCTAGCTGTGGGTTCATGAAAGAACAGAGCGAGGCGACGCGAGGTGAAGCCAAGACGATTAGCCAGCACCGCGGGGGCGGACGGAGGCACCATTGGGCAGGGGGCTTTTGACGTGTGCCACACTGCGTGCGCAACACCAGAGTTCAAGATGGAGCAGGCCGACGAAAGTAACGAGAGTAACGATGGAACACACATACGAGGACACACGTGCGTGCTGCGTGTATTCCGACACCGAAAGGGGGGCCTCGACACCGAAAGGGGGGCACCGTCCGGAAGAGGTGATCGCACTCGGAGCGTACTTTTGCATTGCACATACACACACCACCAGGCAATAAATCGATTCCCATGCATTACCGCATGTGCGTCGCTGTAATACGGCACCACGGGTCTTTGTCTCTGTGTGTTTTGAGGGGAGTAGTGGTGGTGATGACTGCACCACTGTGAGGTTGGCCGTCATGTTGGCCACTGCTGGGCGCCGCTCAGTGGGGGGCCGGCCCAGCGGGCAATGTGGGTGGAGACGGCCCTGGCGACTAGTATGGCGTAAAGGAGGGTAAGAATTGGTCCGGAGGGTTAGGTACTGTCTGAGTACCCAGAGCAGAAGGGCCAGCGGCCCAGGATCGGCACCCCATAATACGTACCGCAGGATGACGGCGCGCGTGGGAGTGAGGTTTCCGCGGCGCAAACCTTGTTGTTGTGGTGGTGGATATTGTTGACGTTTCAGGTGTTACACTGTGGACGACTCGTCCTGAGAACGGACGGGCTAAGATCCGGGAAGCGGAAGGCCTTTATGTGGGGCACGGATTTGTTCCTGTTCACCCAGAAACATCGGTGGTCCCCCTTGCCTACCCGCACATCCTGCTCCTGCCTCTGATCGGCCGGGACGACGATGACTCGATCGGGATGCATGATGTGCAATGAAAAGCGCCAGACGGGGTATCTGCGACAGGTTGCGACCAGATCTCGCGCCAACCGGCCTCCTCGCGAGACATGCTGCGCCGGTTCACGCGGGAAATGAACTTTGCGCTGACCTCCGGCAATATAATATATGACGGGTGTCGAATGCAGGATGCTCGCGCCCGCCGCCGCCTTTGACCTGCGCCGGTTCGCGGGGGACGGAGTTGAACAGGCCCGCGCTGGTGAATTCCATGGCAATGCGAGGTCCTGCGCGCGGGTGCCCCTGCCGCCCCCTGCCACCTGCCGCTGGCGGAGGGCCGAACCGTCTGGGGAATCCGAAGCGCATTGTCCGCACCGGGAGAACGAGAAATCCGATTCCTTTGGCAGCTGGATGGAGTCAGCTGGGGCGTCGCCGCCCCCCGCCCCAGCTGGCCCCAGGCTGTTGACTTCATATGCTGGTGTGCACGCGTGGCTGTTCCTCACTTCCACGGCATCCCCACCCTTGCTGAATGAACACCATGAGCAGAGTACGGACCACCGGCCACCATTCTGGTCTATGGTCAGTAAGCGGTCTAACCTGCTCATAAAGAGATTAGGGCCAGGGGGAAGTAGCGCATAGATTTGCATGTATTTATAACCTACTCGGTAAGTCCCACCGCTAAGCAGGATGAGCGATCGCTAATTTGTACGTTCCCGCCGGCTCCAGAACCATGAGCCCTAAAACCGTATTTAAAATCGTATTTAAAATTTTGGCTGCACTTTAGCATCGTTTTCCGGCTTCGTTTATGATAAACCTTTCCTTTGGTGAACTGCGGCCAAAACGAATTCAAACAAATAACAACCAGCCCCGTGCGCACTTCCGGATCGCCTGGCCATTACAAGCTCATCGAAGCGTGTAACCACTCCACGCAACGCCTGGACACTTTCGGGGGATCCTACTTTGCAGAAATGACCAAACGGAAGCTGGACAGCAGCGACCTTGCATACGAAGAGGAGGCTCCTGATCTGCGCATCTTCGTTGCGGGACGAGACGAGCCGTTCTCCGCTCATCGGGACTTGCTTAAGTTTTACAGCTTAGTCATACGGGCACTACCGCACGCCGCTGCTGAAGAAGTGACGACTTGGGACCTACGAGGCGTTGTGCTGGAGGATGAGACACAGCCAGTCAGCGCTGTCGTCGTCAAGGCATGGCTAGACATAATTTACTCTCGCACGGATGTCGCAAGGCCGGGATCTCCTCCCAGTAGCCTGCAGGAGTGCGTCAGCCTGCTCAAGTTCGCGGACTTTGCGCAGACCTCCGTCCCGCTGCTGCGCGAGATCGCCAGCAGATTCGCGGACGACGCCGGCGCATTTGTCGAGGTTATCCTCAGCATAGACTCCCGGCCGCGCCTGCTGCTGCACGACTCATCATACGCCTACCTCAGTCATTTAGGGCTATGTCAGGCCAGCGGCATGACGGGCGTCGAATGCAGGACGCTCGCGCCCGCCGCCGCCTTTGACCTGCCCCGCTTCCGCGCCGCCACGTCTGCGAATTTCGAGGCCGCGCTCTACCTGGCGGCGCGGCTGGATCTGCCGCCTCTCATTGCCCTGCTGCGGAACTTCATCCGGGCCCAGCTGCTGCCGTTCCCCCATGAGAGGGTCCTCGACTTGGCCACCATCTACTCTGCCCGTGTGCTGAACAGCCTGCCGCGCCAGGTCCTGTTGGAGGGCTTCTTGGAGAGCAGCCTCGTCGACATGTCAGCACACGTGGGTCTCGAAGGCAGCGTAAAATGCGTCTTCAAGTCGAGCCTCAGTGCAAGCGTTTTCGGGCGGCGCGTCGGGGATTGGACAGCAGACGGCGAGATTAGTTTGAAGCAGGTCCAGGGCGACGGGACTGTTCTGCGGGACAAGACTGACGGCATGCGCCTCACCCCTCTGCTGGGGGGATTGGCGCCGGAGGAGCGCCAGAAGATGGTGACCGAGTGCATGGCCCGGGCGGCGGCAGCGACAGCGGGCAGCAGCAAGCCGGGCGGCAGCAGCGCCGCGGCCAGAACCTAACAGTTGCCGGTGGTGCAATTGTAGATGTATGTGTGTGGTGCGGTCGCGTGGGGGAGCGTGTTCAGGAGTGGCCGTGGCGAGTTGGCGGCTGGAGGTGGGCCCTGGGTGGTGCTGACGGTCACGGCTGTTGAGCTGTGGGCCGTTGAGAACGAGCCGGGTTAGCTGTGGGTTTATGCAAACGATGGAGCGAGGCGACGCGAGGCGACGCGATGATGGTTAGCCAGCACCGGGGAGGGGGGGCGGACGGAGGCCCCATTGGGCAGGGGGCTTATGACGTGTGCCACACTACGTGCGCAACACCAGAGGGAAAGATGTAGGGAGACGTGTGACGTGGCCGCAACGGCCCGCGCGATTGGTGAGGGCCGAGGGGTAGGTGCCTCTGAAGTTGAATCGGCTTGTTTGGTAATTGTTTGCATTTGCAGGTGCGGTTTACATGTGCAGGGGAAGTTCGCAGTTTGCAGGTGCAGTCAAAGATGGACTGGCTTGCAACGCACAGTTTGGTTTGTGTGAATTGGGCCGCGCTGTGTGTGTCATCCCACCGAACCTGCCTTGCCTCGACACCGGAAGAGGTGATGGGGAGGCGACGTTAGAGCCGGAAGCGCCAAGCCCCATCCATCCATACGTGTGTGATGGGGACGACACCGGAAGATAAGGGGCAATGGGCGGCCGAGCCGTCTGACAAGCCCCTGCTGGCCTCGGTAACGAAACCGTGCGGGTTTTGGTGCACGGGTTTGGGACCACGTGCCGCCCCGTACGTAAGTGGACGCTTGATGAGGCTGCGGGTCTCGTCATGTCTGCAGCCGTTGCTGCGGCCGTTGCTGTGCCGCGTTTCTGTGCCGCGTTCCTACACATACACCAACCTAGCTGCGGGTGCTGCCCCATGGCGGCAGCTGCCGTAGCTTTTACCTGGCGAGAAAGCATAAGGAGGACGTTTCTTGGGAGGGAGCGAGGGGAGGGTTGTTTAACGCTTTGTTTGTGATGGACACACGCGCGCACTCGGTACGCCCTTTGCTTTTGTATTACCGGTATCTCACATACACCAGGCAATAAATTGATGCCCATGCATTGCCGCATGTGCGTCGCATGTGTGATACGGCACTACGGGTCTCCGTCTCCCTGTGTGTTTTGAGGGGAGTAGTGATGACCGCACCACTGTGAGGTTGGCCGTCATGTTGGCCACTGCTGGGCGCCGCTCAGTGGGGGGCCGGCCCAGCGGGCAATGTGGGTGGAGACGGCCCTGGCGACTAGTTTGGCGTAAAGGAGGGTACCAATTGGTCTGAAGGGTTAGGTACTGTCTGAGTACCCAGAGAAGAAGGACCAGCCAGCAGCCCAGGAGCGACACCCCTTCATGGCGCAGGATGACGGGGCGCGTGGGAGTTAGGTTCCTCCGCGCAAACCTTGTTGTGGTGGTGGTGGTGGATGTTATTGTTGACGGTTCAGGTGTAAGACTGTGAGCGTGACTCGCCCTGAGAACGGACGAGCACCGGCGGGGGCCCTGACCAGGCCAAAACACAGCATGACACCTCACATGCCCACTGCCCCACCACCTACCACAACATCACGCACCAACACCAACCGCCACCACCGCCACTGGTCAACCCAACCGCCCATCTGCTCCTCGTCCTCCCGTCCGTCAGGCGCGTCCCGCTCCGCTTCCCTCCTCCCAGCCAGGCGCCTCCTGCTCACAGCTTCACAGCTTGCTGGTTCCCGTGGCGGGCACGGTCCGCGTGCGAGATCGCATGGTGACAAACTCCTCCGCGGCGGTGGGGTGGATGCCCACCGTGGCGTCAAACTGGGCCTTGGTGGCGCCGCACCGCAGCGCGATGGCTAGGCCCTGCATGATCTCGGCAGAGTCGGGGCCAACCCTGCGAAGGAAGGGAGGGGGAGGGGGAGGGCGGGAGAGAGAGGGGGGGCGGCGGCACATGCAGGGTGGAACGGCAGCGGTGTGGAGACACGCGCATGAGGAAAGAACCGAAGGGCTTGGAGGAGGGAGTGGCGGTCTGCAACACTGCAAGGTTCGTAAGAGTGAAGGGGGAGCGGAGTACAGCAGAGCAGTGCAGAGCAAAGCACCGTGAGAATGAAGTTACGGGGGAAAAGGTAGGGTAAAAGGAAAAGGAAGGGTTAGGCGAGGGCGGGGTCTGACCCAGATAACCAGATTAACCCCTCCTTCTCCGAGCGTACAAGGTGGCCGTACAGTACGACAGTCCCTCCGACTCACATGTGGCAGCCCAGCACCTTGTCGCTCTCGGCGTGTACGATGAGCTTCATCAGCGTCTTCTCGTCACGACCGCTGATGGTGTACTTCATGGGCCTGCCCCAGGTTGCACGTATGGGTTTTAGGGTTTGGCATTCGCGTAGGATTTCGGGACATGAGGTTTTAAGTATAGACGGGCGTGGCGCCCGCCGAGTGTGTGCTTCATGGGCTTGGGTGGTTCACAAACGGCGTGGGGCGGGGGCGGGGGTGGAGAGAGATGCGACCCATGGGTCGGTCCGGTGGGTTTGAGAATCGTGGCACAGGCAATGGCCGACCCATGGGTCGGTGAGCCGGTATCAGTGCAAGGCGAGAGAGGTCAAGCCGGGCTGCGGTCCTGCATGGATTGGATGGGGCTCGGTATGGCGGGTCGGGGTCAGGTGAGATGCGACCCACGGGTCGGATAGGGCCCGGCTGGGACCAGAGGTTTGGTGCGGCCGCCCGAATGCATGGTCGAGTCACAGGTTCGAGGGCTGTAGCGAGCAGGGAGATACTCGAGACGGGCGGCGGTTCATCGGTCCCCAGACAGCCAACGGTGATAGTACTCGCTGCAGTGCAAACGGAGTTCATTGGCAAGTTGGCCCCGTGACCCGCCGAAACCAACCTTCAGAGATGGGATTGGATCCGGATCGGGGACCGGATCCGACTATACGGATAAAATCGGTTGCTGACTGAAGGCAGTCGTACTTTGCCGTACCGTGTCGTACACGTACCTGAATCGGGTGACGTACACGTCGATGTTGCCGCTAAACTCCTTGATGGCTTGCGCCTCCGTGTAGCCCACTGGGTGGTGGTGGTGAGGAGGGGTCGTACGTCAGCAGTACGACAGGCATGAAGGAGGGATTAGCGGGTTGTCGTACAGTTGCGGCCAACGAACGAACGAGGAAGTGTGAGGCGAGGCGAAGACGGTTGAAATGTACGAAAACGGTTGGAATGTACGAAACACATCGCCTCCGCTAATCCCTGCTGCCGTGACCCAACGGGGAGAGCCAGCCCGCTCACCCGCCCTCCACCGCACATGCACCCCCCGGCCGCCCATACCACTTCTCAGGGTTACCGTACACCACTGTCACACCCGCTGTTGTACAACCGTATGTTCGCACCTGTGGCCAGCGGCGGCTGGCAGAACACGGCAGACGCGACGTTGCGGTAGTCGGGTTTGGTCAGCTCGCCACCAAAGGCCGACCTGCGGGAAAACATGTATAGTTTTCGTTGTCGAAACCAAACGGATAACCAAAAACGGAAAACCGTAGAAGATGAAAACCCGTTTGCGGTTGACTCTCGGGAGGACCCATTGTTATCTGAAGTTGTATGCAGCTGGCCGTTTCTGGCCGCTTACAAGAGGCCCCGCCCTCCCCCGCCCCCACCGGACCCCCTCCGCCTCCACCCACTCACTCCCACTCACACTCCCACTCACTCGCTCACCCAATCCCTCGCTCGCTCGCTCGCTCACTCACTTTGCGAACGCCATGCCCTCCATGAGCGCCACCGGAGTGAGATTGATTCGGTTGGTGACGTCACCAACCGCCCAGATGCCGGGTACGGATGTACGACTGAACTCGTCCACCTTGATCGCACCCGCGGAGTCCAGCTCGACACCGAGGGCCTACGGGTTATGGTTGATTGTGGTTGGTTGTGGTTGGTTGTTGGTGGTTGTGGTTAGTTGTGGGTGGTTGTGGGTGGTAAGAGATGAGATACGTTGCCGCAGAGTGGTGCAACGGAGGCGACGTTGGCGAGCAGGGACGCAGACGGTACGACGCGGTACGACACTCACCAACACACCTTACTTGCCGTAACCCCCCGCCTCCCTCTCACCTCCAGCCCCAGCCCCTCCACGCGCGGCTTCCTGCCTGTCGCCATCATGACCAGTCCGCACTCGATCTGCCCCGCCTCGCCCCGCTCGTCCGTGTAGTGCAGCACGTACTGCTGCTCGTCCTTCTTCTCGATGCTGTGGGGAGGGGAGGGAAGGGGGGGAGGGAGGGGGGGGAGGGGGGGGGGGGTTGGTGGTGGCGACCAGATAGACTTTGTGGTGCGGATATTTACTTGAACGGGTGAGCAAGTACGGGTATATATACGGTTGGTTTTGTAGAGTTTAGGGTTTTTTCCGGGTTTTAGAGGGGCGATTACATCGGTGTAAGATACTCAATCTAATAGTGTGACCCACCATCCATCCCGCCAACCCACGGACCCCTTCCGACCCGCTGCCGTACCGTGTGGGTTTGCAACCCGGGTGCACGTGGATGCCGCGGCGGGTGAGGTTCTCCTGCACCTGGTCGCGACACTCCTCATCAAAGCTGGCTCCCGTCGTCGTACATGATGTCGTCAGTCATACAGGATGTCGTACAGGTCGTCGTACATGTCGTGAGTAACCGGGGCGGGGCGAGGGGTGAGCGAGGGGGGTGGGAAGTTGGGAAGTTAGGCAGCTGGGGCAACTCTGATGTCAACTCCCTATTTATGTTTGAACCTCCCATCTTGATTCCAACCCCCTTTCCTTTTCGAAAAGGAAACCCGGGAAGGAAGGAGTGAAATGTGTGTTGCGGCGAGGCCCCGCCCTTCCACTCCCTCCCTCCCTCCCTCCCCCCCTGCACCCAGCCACTCACCCCCTCAGCACCTTGTCCCCTCGGAACATGATGTGCACCGGGTGGCGGTGGGTGCCCCGGAAGATGCCCGCGAACTCGGTGGCGATGTAGCTGCAGGGTGGGTGGGTGTCGGAGGGTGGAGTGGAAGGGTGGGTTGGGAAGGAGGGCGGAGGGAGGGTGGGGGAGGGAGCGGAGGGAGGGAGGGGGTTGTTGTTCGAGGTCAAGGCGGCAGTGGCACTGGTTGCAGCAGTTGCAGCAACCTATGGATGTGGATGGAGGAGGGGTGTGGGTGTAAGGCGTGTGTGGTGTGTGTGTGTGTGTGTGTGTGTGTGTGTGTGTGTGTGTGTGTGTGTGTGTGTGTGTGTGTGTGTATGTGTGTGTGTGTGTGTGTGTGTGTGTGTGTGTGAAAAAGGGGGGAGGGGTATAAGAAAGACAACCCGCAGCTGCTTGAAGGCCCCTCCCTCCCTTCCTCCCTCGACCCTCAACCCTCAACCCTCGATATCCCTACATCCGCACGCTCCTCAACACGGCAGCCCTCCACACGCCAATAACCCTAACGATGGCATCAGCGGGCCCCGATACGCCCCGCCGCCGCTCTCGGGCCCCCTCCCGTCCCTTCCCTGCCGTTCCCTGCCGTTCCGTGGCTCCCCTCCCTCGCCCCGAGCCCTGACACAACCCGCGACGCCCCCCTTCCCCCCCTCCAATCCCCCTCCCCGCGCCCCTCCCTTCATCCATCTCTCACCCCGCCCCCAGCACCACAATGGGTCCAGGCGGCAGCGCCTCCAGAGCCAACGCGTCGTCTGAGATGATGGCGTGCTCCTGAGGGGGGGGGGTGGAGGTGGGGGGTGGAGCGATTAGGTGGGGGGTGGAGATATAAGGTGGGGGTGGAGAGATGAGGGCGGGGGTGGAGATATGAGGGCGGGGGTGGAGAGATGAGGGCGGGGCTGGGGAACGGGGGCGACCGGCGGGGCCCACCCTTCCCCTTCGCTGCCTTTCCACCACGACTGTCTGTCTGTCCGTCATCCAGTCCGTCAACCAGTCCGTCCGTCATCAAGCAGTCAGCCAGTCAGTCAGTCAGCTTGCCTTCTTTAACCGTCACAACGAATCCCAAGGGAGGGAGCTCTGCGGCCTCTGCCCTTCCCCTTTCCCTCCCGCAAATCCGACACCCACCCACCCACCCACCCATCCGCACCCTCCCACTCACCGCGCCCTCGATGGGGATCTTGGTGACCACGCCGCCGGTGGCAACGAGGATGTGTTTGGCACGCAGGCGGCGCTTGGAGCCGTCAGCGCCGGTCACCTCCACGGTGGTGGCGTCAGCGAGGGACCCGCGGCCCTCTGTGGGTGCGTGCGGAAGGGGGGGGAGGGAAGAACACGCTACTGGACGGGACGTTGAGGGGTGGAATGCGGTGATCGTACAAGTTTTAGGGTTGTTAGGGTTAAGGGTGTTTAGGATTGTAGGGATTTAGAGTTTTCGGCTCGGCGTTTCATCGGGTGAAACACGGAAGAGGTGGCTGAAAGTGACGGGGGTTGCCCGGGCAGAAGGTGAAACCGACCCACGGGTCACACAGCTGGCTTGGACTGCTGGGAGGGTGGTTGATGAAATGCCGGAATTCTGGAAGATCACGAAGATCACCAATCAATGAGGAGAGAGGATCGGCTCGAATCACACGCAAACACACACACGCAAACACACACACACGGACGGGCAGCTGCGCGACGGGTTGAATAGGTCCTGGCAGCTCCAGGCGAATGCGAATGTGAATGAGGAAGCTGAGGGAGCTGGGTCATTTGGCGCCGCATTAACCGACCCGTGGGTCATCGGGCGCCGCATTGACCGGCCCGTGGGACGGAGGCACCAACAACGGGTTTGGTTGGCGAGTGACCCATGGGTCAGCTGGAACGACGGCGGTGCTGACACCCTGGCGCCTGCCCGCCCGTCGCAACAACACCACACCCCAGACGCTCCCTATCGTGCCTGTTCGGCAACGCCCTGCCACCACCTAAGTACGACCCGGTACGACAGAAGGCAAGGAAAGCCGTACCGATGAACGTGACGCCAGCGCTCTTGAGGATGTTGCCGTACGTTGTGTTCAGCCGCGTGATCTCCTTGTTCTGCGAGGTTGTGGTCCATGGGCGGATGTGTGGGTTGTGTGGGTTTGGAGGTTTGGCCCTGCATGGGCTGTGGCCCTGCTTGGGCTGTGGCCCTGCTTGGGCTCTCCTTTCGTCACCCTACCAGGTCCGCTACATCTGCACAGCCCGCCAGCCCGACTGCTGGCCTTACGAACGACCCGTTTCGTAAGGTCTGTACTCTGAAGCCCGATGTACACCCATGCCAACACCAACACCAACACCAGCACCAACACAAACGAAAAGACAGACATCGCCGGAAACCCGGAGGTGGTAGAACATGGACGATAAACGATGAACGCCCCCACAAGCCCTCCCAACCACTTCCCAACCACCTCCTAACCACATTCCAACTACCTTGAGCTTAACGAGCGATGCCCAATCGTGCACCGGTTTCGCCGCCGCCGCTGCCGCCGTCCCATTCGCCGCCGCCGTGTCGCCTCCGCCGCCGCCGCCATTCAACGCCCAGCCGAAGCCGCGGGCGTCGGCGAATTCCTCGGAGAAGGCGGCGCCGTACACGAGCAGCTTCTTGGGCACGCAGCCGCGGATGACGCAGCTGCAGTACGGTATGGCACGGTACGGCAGACAGATGGCAGGTAGCGCAGGTGCTAATGATGAGGTGCGCAGACACAAAAAGCCTGGCGTATTGGGCGCTGAGCCGCTGACGGTGGCGAGTGGTACGGCAATGATGAGACCGTGGGAGGCTTTCCCGCCTATCTATTGCGCCTGCCATCCCAAGCATGCGTTTGTTTACTGCAGAATCAAGCCAGCTAAACCAGGCTACTGCTGGACGCGCAAGCGAAACGGCACTGCACCGACCGCAGCTGGCATGGGTGGAGTGTAAAGCAGGTGGCTAGCCCACCCAAGGCCGCAGGCCGTGGGATGCGAGATGTCGTGAGATGTGAGATGGCGTAGTCACGCTAGCCTGCGGATGTCGGGAGCTTCTGGGAAGCCGTATACGCTGGCGACGCCTTTCCAGCAAGGCCTGGCGACATCCTGGCCCCGACTGGGTGCGCACAGGGACTCACGTTCCGCCCGCTCCGCCAATGGCCTCGCTAGCGATGAAACCAAACGGCAGCTCCACACATGCCACCTGTTGATGCGGTCAAGGGAGGACCAGGCCGCCGCCGTGGGCGGACGCCCACGGCCAGGGAGAGGGATGAGCGGGAGGGATGTATGCATGCGTCAAGAGAGCCAGCGCGGCCGCACCACCGTCACGCGATAATCTTAACGCGTGTCTGACGACAGGGGAGGTTCTGAATTTCGCACCTTGGCTCCGTAGAGACTCGCAGCGAAGCGACTAGCGCGGACGCCACCGGACCCCGCGCCGATGGTCACCAGGTCGTATTGCTCCTCAGGCACCGCCATTTCTGAGCTAGTTGCAGATTGCTTGCAGCCTATCCTTGTGAGCTTAAGCCTTTATTGCTGTCGGATACAACGCTGAAGACACCCTTATGAAGGGATTATGACACCGCTACGCGGGTCCAGTTATAGCTCGGACGTAAATTAATATGTCAAAGGGACTTTAGAGAGCGTCTAATCCCGAGCCGTTCGGGTTGTCAGCCCAACACAAATGGTGGCGTGCTCGATCGTGGTGGTAGTTGGAACCCCGTATTCTGTACGGCCTTGCGCGGAAGCTCGTTCAGTGGTTGCCTGGTTGGTATGTTTCGCGCAGGTCACACAACCGATCAACGATACTTTTGCTGACGCAAAGCTGCGAAACGGAAAACCCAGCTTTGACGACACACATCGCCCTGGCCATCAACAAAATGCGCGTGCTGGCCGGCGTTCTGCTGGGATCAAGCGTTGCCCTTGCAGCGTTGACATTGCTGCGCCTTCGCGCTCGGCGCGAACAATCTTGGCATTCGTCGTTGCCGGTGTTCAAGTTGAAGAATGCCAACGGGATGGAGGTGCACGTGTCCGTCTTCGGCGCAGCGATTTTGAAGATAATGGTCCCCGACAAGAAGGGGAGCAGGGCGGACGTCGTCTTGGGCTACAATACGGTGGAGGAGTATGAGGTGCGGGGATGGCAGAGTTCCGCTATTATTTAGCCGTCTGCATCCATTTGCTGGTTTTCTTTTCATCAAGCACAGGATCACTGCTGCAATTCGCAAATGTAACTTTTGTGTCGGGAGCGGCCATGAGAAGGCGCCACCAAGCACCAACTCCGACGGGTCGACCCCTGGATACGTACTCCTCCTCGCCCCTCTCCCTTCCCACTTCTCCTGCTTCACCCTTCGCCGCAGCAGGCTCATTCCCAACCCCAGCCTCCCCCTACTCCTTCGTCTCGCCCTCACATGGACTCCCCCGCATCTCTCATCACATGTGTCCCAGCATCCACATCCGTACTTCCCTGCCTGGGCCCCCCGGGGCTCCCCCTAAAACACCTTCCACTCTCAAACCCAACCTGCACCTCATATGAGATATGACACCCGCATAATACCATCCTACCCTCATGATAACCCTCCACCCCCCTCCAGACCGCCACTCCCTGCACCTACTTTGGCGTGATTGTGGGTCGTGTAGCCAACCGCATCGCCAACGCGCGCTTCACCCTCAACGGGGTGGAGTACCCGCTGCTGGCCAACGACGGAACCAACACGCTGCACGGTGGGTTGGGGTTGGTTGGTTGGGGTCCGAGGGGCTCGGCCTAGGGGGCCTGGGCATAGCGGGGGGCTTGGCTGGGGGCTCGGCCTAGGGGGCCTGGGCATAGCGGGGGGCTTGGCGGGGGGGGGGGCTCGGCCTAGGGGGCTTGGCGGGGGGCTTGGCTGGTGCAGGGAGTTTAAAACAACGATAGCCGAGAACCTACCCAGAAGTACTTATGCCAGACATCTTCAGCTTGCTCATCACTCCGGCCTGTTCCCTCTCTCTGTTATTTTCCCTCAGCCCTGGTCCTCCACCTTGCCTGCCTTGTCCTCCCCCGCTCTCCCCCCGTTCTCCCCCCGCTCTCCCCCGCTCTCCCCCGCTCTCCCCCCTCTACAACCCCGTCCCCCCAGGCGGTCTCAAGGGGCTGCATAAGCGCGTGTGGGAGGGTCGGCTGGTTCGCGGGGAGGACTTCGAGGCGGTTCAGCTGCACTACACCAGCCCCGAGGGGGAGGAGGTGAGGGAGAGGAGGCTGCGGGGGAGGGGGGAGACAATCGATACATACGGGGGAGACATACGGGGGAGACGGGGGGAGACGAGGGCCTTTGTGGCAGCTGCACTACTTACCGGCCCCGAGGGGGAGGAGGCGTGAGGTTTGCGGTGGATTGAGGTTGGGATTGAGGTCTGGAGCGCGATGGCGGGCTGGCGGGCTGGCGGGTTGCAGCTGCGATTCATCCACTCCCCCACAGCACACGCCCTCCCACACCACTCGCCCTCCCACAGCCCCCAACCCTCCAACCCCCCGGGTCTCTATACGTGGATACCCCACCCCAAACCCCCTTTCTTCCTCCGAACCAACCAACCAACCCCCGCCTGCCTCCTCCCCTCCTCCTTGCACCGACACAGGGCTTCTCCGGCACGCTGCACGTGAGCGTTACGTACCGCCTCGACCTGTACGACAACCGGCTCACGACAAGCATCGTGGCGACAACGGACGAGGCCACGCCGGGTGGGAACGTGTGTTTTTTTTTTGAGGGGGAGTGAGAGGGGATGGGGGGGCCGGGGCGGGTGAGGTAGGTGGGTTGGGTGGGTTTGGTGTGCGGGGGAAACCCTTCCTTCCTTCCTTCGCTGCGGCTAGTACGTCTTCTCTAAACCCCGAATGCGAATGCGGGCTGGGCGAATGCACTTTGCTTAACAGCGCCCATGTACGGTATGCTGCCGACAGACAGACAGGCGCTATCTCGCGCACCCCGCCCGGCTGAGGACTGATCCAGATCCGGGATCCTTCAGCAGCTGTTCTCTGTACCCAGAGACCGCTTTCCTTTTTGACGTGACGCCCTCCCAACCCATCCCCTCCCCTGCCCAACCCGTGCGACACGTGCCCCTCACCTGTCGACCAAACACACACAAACACAACCACCCATTCACACACCCATTTACACCCACAGTCAACATCGCGCAGCACTCGTACTTCAACCTGGGAGGCCACACTACCGGCGGCAGCAGCAGCGGCAGTGGCAGCGGCGGCGGCATGTCCATTCTGGGTCACCGGCTGCGTCTGCACGGCGCCGACCACTTCACGCCCGTGTCTCCGGCGCTGGTACCAAGTGGTGAGGTGGCGCCGGTGGCGGGGACGCCCTTTGACTTCACGGCAGCGGCAGCTGCTGCCCCGGAGGCTGCGGGTGCTGAGGGCGGTGGAGTTGCGCTGCTGCCGGCTCACACCATTGGAAGCCGCATTGAGCAGGTGGGGCCGCGTGGGGGGGGGGGCGCTCTGCAGGCAGGCAGGCCCATGGGTTGGGGGATGGATGGATGGACGGATGGTTGGGTGGATGGATGGGTGGACGGATGGGTGGGTGGGTGGGGGATGGGAACGCCGGCGGGTTTGGCGGGGTTTGGCGGAGGTGTGTGTGGCGTCGGTCGTGGGTCATGGTGGTTGGCGTGGAGCCTGGAGCCTCGAGGATGAAAAAGGCGCTCTCCGCAAAGACGCTCTTCAAAATACAAGACGATTCCCACACATGCTATCTTCCGGGCTCTCTCGACTTCGACCCCACCCTGCTGCGGCCCGACCACCCCACCACCCGACCTGCTGAAATCGAGCAGCGTTCCCGCCTCCGCGGCCCCACGACCCGCCTACGTCCCTCCGCTGCGGGCTCGTTTTATGTTTGCCCCACCCCACCCCCACCCGCCCACTGCCGCACGTGTGTGTCCACCTGGCCGCCTTCTCCCCCTTCTCTCTCTCTCTCAGTGTATTTATGTGTGTGTGATCATGTGTCCCTGTCCCTGTCCCCTCGGTGTCCGCCCCTCCCCCTCCCCCCGCTGCTGCTGCAGGTCCCCGGTGCGGCCCCCGGAGGATACGACCACAACTACGTGCTGTTTGGGATGGGGCCGCAGGTGGGGGGGGGGATGGGTGGGGGGTGTGTGGAGGGGAGGAGGGTAAGGAAGCAGGGGTGGGGGGGGGTTGATGGGGATCGAGGGGGGGTGCGGGGAGTGGGGTTGGGCCTTTCGAGGGAGTGAGTGAGAGGGCGTGACGGCCGTGAATAAGGATTAGCGGCAGAGCGGCACTGCGGCAGCGCCGTCCCGTCCCCACCCACCCACCCACCCGCCCGGCCACTCCGCCTCCACTCCCTGCGCGCCCCTTCTCACCTTGGCTGCGGCCCCGTCCTGCCGCCGCCCTCCTCCTCACTCCACTCCTCACGCCGGCCCCCCCCCCCCCACCTCCCCGCCTCGCCGCCTCCTCAGGCGCGTGTCCTCACGAAGAACGGCATGGCCAGCGAAAAGTGAGTGAGGCTCGGGTTCACTTGGGATCTCTTTAGTTTGGGATCTCTGTCGTTCGGGCTCTCTGTCGTTTGCCTTATAAGGCCTTATTAGCTTTAGCTCCTCGCTCGGGCCGGAGACGCGGAAAGGCGCGGACAAGGGTCAGGACATGGAACAGGGTTGGTTTTAGGGTTTGTCAACCCGGCTGGTGACAACAAAAGGGGGAAGACACTCGTTTTTCCACCACCGATTGCCGTACTGCCGTGCACGCTGAATGTCGTACTACTATGTACGACACAGGCCCAAGCTTGCCGCCACGCTGGTGGATCCCGTCAGCGGCCGCGCGATGGACTTGCTGACCACCGCACCCGGGGTGCAGTTTTACTGTGAGTTGCCACCCGCCGCGTCTTTCTATCTCGCTCTAGACTTATGTTTTAGGGTTTCTTTCCGGGGCCCGGGGTTCAGGATGTATGGGTTTGGCGGTGTGGGTGTGTGCTAGGGTTTGGGTATCTGACATCTGAGATGTGAGTCGCCGAGTCGCTGCAACCTGGTCGTTGCATCGATCACTGCATTTTAACCATTTGGGGAAAACCCCCCTATTCTGACATCCTGACAGCTCTTGCCAATTCGGACTTTCCGATTCGACTTTTTCTGTTCTCGCTTGAATATATCCCTGCTGCGGCTCCCACACGCACCCGCCCACCGTCTGTCTGATGTATGGTTGCTTGTCGCATCGCCCCTTTTGTCGCATCGTCCCCCCGTCCATCCATCCACCGCCTCCCTCTACCCCGTCGATCGGTCTTCGCAGCCGGCAACTTCCTGGACGGATCGGTGACGGGCAAGTACGGCGTCAAGTACGGCAAACACGCGGGGCTGTGTCTGGAGACGCAGGGCTTCCCCAACGCCGTCAACGAACCCAACTTCCCAACCGTCGTATTGCAACCGCAAGACACCTACCACCACGACATTGTTTACCGCTTTTACAACGTCTGAAATAATGGCGTGTCATGTTATCATCTCATGGGTCTCAGAGCTAGCTAGCTAGCAGCTACCGTTTGCTCGATGGATCGTCTCATGGGTCTCAGAGCTAGCTAGCTAGCAGCTACCGTTTGCTCGGTGGATCGGTCGAGCGAGCTTGGCTTGGCTTGACTTGGCGGGTGGAGCGAGCTGTTGGCGGATTCATACGTACTAATGCGTCCTATTGAGGCGAGTCAGCAACAGCGCGCCGATCGATGCCTCTGGATGGTCTCTCACGCGACAAGCAAAGCCGCTCCGATTCAATCCGCTCCTGCTGCCCCGCCCGGCATACGGCGTGCGTGGTGCACATATGCACGGGAGGGAAACGTGCGACAAAGGGCGTGGTGCGTGCGTGGCGGTAGGGTAAACTGCGTGCGTGCGTGGAAGCAGGCGGCGGCTCGCGTTTGGGCACTCTGCAGAGAGGGTCAGCATACGGTACATCGATGGTATGCTGACGACCTCCAGGATGGCGGGATCCCTGGCAATCGGTGGCTGTATGGTACGTTGTCGTTTCGGCTTTTCTGGGGAATGTAAGTGCGCGGGTCATCAGGTGATGCATGTTGCCTTGGGAGCGAGGTACGTTTGTAGGTGCAAGTATGTAGATGTGGCGCATGGTTCGTGATATGCCGGTACGTACCTTGCTTGGAACGGAGGTGCGTAACAGCTGGCTGGGGCGCTGGGTGCGAAGTAAGCGAGGGAGGGAGGGAGGGAGGAGTGCTGCGGTATGCAGGCAGGGGTGGACAGGTAGGGGTATCTGGATGAAACAGCCATCGCTCGGAGCGAGCAATGGTGGGAAAGGATGAACCTGTCTAGCCACCTCGCCACCTCGCGCGCTCGTGTATCATAATGTGTTTATCGATGGCTGGGGCCCGATGCCGGACGAACCCTGATGAAGGGACCACCAGCAGCGCAGCGAGACTGACCCCGGTCTGCTTGATCTGGGCGAGCGGCGGCGGCTTTATATGTGCCCAAGTTGCGTGGAGCGAGCAAGCTGTTCCTTTCCTGGTGTTACACTACATACATTCCCTCACCTCTACCGGTGCCGATCGCACCACATCCTCCACATATATCTCTCGCTGGCGACAAGCGAAACACCAAACGTTAGCGTTACGTGCTGCTAAATTACTGATGGCAATCAACAGAGGCAACAACGTAGGTAATAATAACAACCGCTGACAACCACTAGGTAGATCAACACAAGACTTCAACCACTGATGACAACCATAGAACAACAATCACTGAACAACGATCTAACCACTGCCGATCCGACGCACGGTAAACAACCTACACCGCGGGCCTACGCGTCGGCCACGATTGTCCATTATCAGCACTATCATACTCCTCGCTGCACTAATAATATTGCGCACAGAAGACGACGGGCACCTTCGTTCGGCAAGGGAGCCGACCGGCTGCCCTCCCGCCCGTATAGACCACTAGCAACCATACTCTTGTTGCTCCAGCCCTTGCTACAATCAAGCGCAAGGGTGCGCACCACAGCACGCACCTTGCCTGCTGCTGCTGCTGCTGCTCCGCCCATACCTGCAATGCTGCCGCCAGCAGGCGGATCCTATCATACATCAACCGCCGTCTCGCTTATTAAGCCGCCGTCTTCTTGGCTCCGCCCGCCGGCCAGATGTCCGGCCGCGGCGCCGCCGTCGTCTTGGACGGCGGCGGCGGCGCCGCCGCGCCGATCGTCGTCGGCCGCGCCTGAGGCTGGTTCCAATCCGAGTCGTAGCTGTACAGCGCGGCGGGGTAGTAATCCCGCATGGAGTGGTCGACCATGCCGGATGCCGCCACGGGCCAGAAGACCACGCCAATCACCAGCAGCAGCAAGGCATCCAGAATGACGGCGCCGGAGAAGATGTAGAGGCCGAAACTGATGGCCGCGGCCTGCGCCGCTACCATGAGGAAGGTCAGGCCCAGGCCCAACATCATCGGCAGGCCGGCGAACAGCGCGGCGGCGCGGGTCAGGATGTTGAGGAAGCTGAGCCAGGGCGGCAGGCTGCCGGTGCGGCGGAAGGCGGGGAAGATGGCGCAGGCGAGCTTGGTCGCGTTGTCCTGCGTGCATTCATGTATACATAGGCGGGCGAGAGCGCTTAAGCATTAAGAGTGCCATCAGAAAATACGCGAAAGTTGAGGCGAAAACCCTAAATTATTTGTTGCAGAGTGTAGCTGTATATCAATGCAATGCAGATCACTGGAACGGTACTGTATGGGCTCGTCACGTACGCACCCCGTCGCCCGCCACGCGCGCATCTTTCGCGTCAGGTTCAAACCCGCCGACCTATCGATCTGTAAAAATATTTTTTATTGTTACAGATAGATAATAGATATTTAACTACATACATACGTACTCGCTCAGGACAAGCGCCCCAACCAACCGCCTCGCTCTGCATGTGGTCGTATGACTGTTGATGACTGATCGACCGATCCTATCGCCGGTACCCGCGGAATGAAGTACCGGCGGCGGAAGTCAACCGAACAAACGAACGAACGGAGCGAACGAACTAACCGCAAGCGACTTGAAATAAAAGATGGGCGGCTGTTCCACCACGTTGTTCACGGGCGGTGCCAACTGCATCCTCTCCCGCTGCTCCGCCGACGGCAGCTGCCGGCTCTTGACGGCGTAGGCCTGGCCAGGCACCAGGCGGGCGGGCGGCTGCATCGCGTTGAGGTTGGGCACGAGGCCGGGGTTCAGGTAGTCGTTCTGGATGAGCAGCAGGGTGCCGGAGTGCTGGAAGCCGCTGTCGACGGCCGGCGGGATGCGCGTGATGATGTCATTGGTGTTGACGATGCGGAAGTACCTGCAAATGAAGTTAAAAGAAAGGAAGGAACGCATCGCATACCACGATGATAACGGGAATGAAGATCAGGGACGGATAAGACCAAACTGAGGGGTCAAGCCACATTAGCAATAATAAAGCAGCATGCAGCGAGCGCAACGGCTTCGAGGAAGGCTACAGATAGAGGCCCACCACCCACAAACACCAGCACGTACGGCCCTGCCGCCCCCCCCCGCCCCACCTCGGGCGCACTCCGTTTGCCCCGTCTCCGGCGACGGCGGTGGCCCTGTTGAGCAACTCCGTGTACAGCGGACCACCCACCCGGGGCTGGCCCCTGCAGAGCAAAGCAAAGCACGCAGCAACGGCGGATGGAGCATGGCAGGCGGGCACCGATAAATGTACGACACACATACACAGCAGCAACAACGAACACGCACGTGGATTATGATACAGCGTGCGTGTGCGGGGCGGGGTGAGTCATGTGGCCCGTAGACAGCTGATGATCGGTGCACGACCTGCTGCGTGCCCGCCCCTGCTACCCTATGTACTATCAATCAAGCTCACGGCTACTGACATGTATGCGTGTTGCACGCATCGATCCCACGCAGCAAGCACCCTACCCAACCAGTTAACCACGCGTGTACATACCAAGTGTAGATGGCGCCGCGGTTGAGCGCATCACGCACGGCAGCCCGGTGCGGGTCGTTGGCCTTGTCCACGGGCGGCAGGAGCACGGCGGCGGAGAAGAGGTTGGTCAGCGCGCCTCCCAGAGAGTGACCTGCGTGCAGCGAACAAGCGAGCGAGCAGCATTTATTTATGCACTTATTTTCAGAAAATACGTAGTTTTTATAGGGTTTTACTTTGCGTATTTAGATGCTTCATAATTTTCAGTTGCCCTCGATGGCCGCGCGCCCAGCCAATCCATCGAACTCATTTACCTGTCACGTAGAAGTGAGCTCCCTCCCCGAGCTTCCCGAGCTCGTCCGCAATGGAGCTCACCAACTCGCTGAACGGCGAGCAGGCCTTGGAGGTCCGCGGGATGATGGCCGGGGTCGTGGGGCCCCACTCCGTCAGCTCGAATTGCGCCGTGCTGTATGTATGTGGATGGGCAGCAGGTACGTATTTAGACCGAGACATGCGCGCAGGCGATCGATGATGGGATGTGTGTATGCATGTATGCCGGTGTGAGCGGGCAGGTGTGTACGTTATTAGGATCACAGGTAGGTAGGGGTTCAAGGTTGCAGCTCGCGCTAGCTTCGTTCATTTATTGAGAGCTTCGTCGAGCGGGATGCCATTACCAGCTACATGCATGCATACATACGGAAGTCCCGTTCCTGCTGTTGCCATTACCGTTCTATTACCTTCCTGCTGTTGCCATTACCGTTCTACTACCATTACCGTTGACCGTTACCGCGTCTCACATGGGCTGCAGCTGCTCGTCCAGGCCCAGGCAGTGTTTGAAACCCTCGTGGAAGAAGCCGTACTTCCACGCCGCGCCGCCGTCATCGGCAGGCGGGATAACGCCCACGAAATCTGCAGCGGCGGACGTCGGTATATACGTGTTCAGATATATATGATGACGGAATATGCCGCCGGCCCGCCGTCGGCTCGCCGCCGGCCCGCCCACCGCTGTTGCCCCTTCTGCTCATCACTATATATCTAGCTACCCGCGCTCGCTCGCTCAGCCGATCGACCCGCCAAGAGCTCAACAGGCATACCTCCCATCCACCTACCTACCACCTACCGGTTATCCGCTGCTAACTTCCCATCGCTCCTTCAACTTCCCCCTCCCCGCCCTTACCTTACCCTCCCCCTCCCCTTCCCTTCGCTGCGGTATCGCTGTCAATGCCCCCACATGCCCCCCCCGCCTACCTACCTGACATCCAGTCGGTGCCGCTGAGGGCCTCCGTGCCGCGGAAGGTCAGCACCAGGGCGGGCGGCCGCCCCTCGTTGGCCACACGCAGCAGAAAGACGCCGGTGTCCACGTACTGCGTGGGTGGGTGGGGGGCGAACGAACATCGCGACATGTCTAATTTCGTACGTTGGATGGTTGGTGAGCCAGAATACCGGTATGGTCGGAACGATGGAGGGCCTAGATAGCTAGCTGGAGTGCCTGGAACGACGGAGGGCTCGTTCCAGGTACGACAACGGCTCGTTCTACATACGTACGATCGAGCATGGCTGTGCACGCATTGAAAGACTAGCTGCATATATATGCACGGGAGTATGCAGAGGCAACCCGCAGCTCGCAGCATCAGTTCGCTCATAACGCACATCGTCGTGCTTCACGTGCTCGAAGTTCCAGGCCTTGATCCACTGCCAGCTGGGGCCGCCGCCGCCGCCGCCGCCAGCACCAGCACCAGCAGCGCCATCAGCAGCACCAGCAGCAGCCGCGCCTCCGCCAGCAGTAGTTGTGGCTCCCAGACGGTTCCAATGGCTGACTCGCGTCCTGAGGTTGTCGTAGTCCTCGTAGCTTGCCAGAGCGCAGTAGGCGAGCACCTGTATGTCGTACGTGTAGGTAGGGCAGGGTAGGGCGGGGTAGGGCGGGGGCAGGGGAGGGGTAGGGCGGGGTAGGGCGGGGGCAGGGTAGGGCGCGCGCATACCGACGTATGTAGATATGTAGGTAGGGCGGGAAGATTAGTATTAGTCGACAGTCACTGATGATAATGACACGACATACGATCACCCATACACAAGTGAGAGTTCGTTGTATGGCTGACAAAACACTTAATAAACACCTCAGTAATGCATACACTCGCCGCCGCCGTATTTACCTCCGCGTTTACGGTAGAGCCCGGCTCCTTTGTGGGGAAGCTGCGGTGGTGCTCGGGGCGCTCCGGCAGCTGCCAGCCGGCCAGCGAGTTTGGGGTAAGGGCAGCGGACGGAAGAAGGGCAGGAAAGGGCAGGAGGTGGGTATGTACGGGGTAGATACGTACGGCAAGGTTCCCTGCATACATTCAGCAGCGAGGGGTAGCGTTACGCAGCGCCCCCATCCGCCTCCCACGCGCATTGCACACAATGCGGGTGTTTCCTTGCTTCCTCGGCAGTCGGCACGCACATGCTATCCTACCCATCCAGTACACACCGTCCATACATAGCAAGCAACACACAGTGCGTTAGCCCCCGCCCGAACCCTCGCTCATCTATCTACGTATCTCCGCCCTTTATTCCCACTCACCCCTTGCAGGAGGGGAAGCCAGTTGGTGATGATGGCGCCATTGTACGGGCCTGGGCAGGTCGATCGACAACGGCGGGTCGGTAACTAACAACGCAGATCCAAGCACGGCGGGGGGTCAGAATTTAGGCCAATTATTACTCGGCTCCTGGATCCGAACCAAAATATTTAGTTAAATACTTTCCCTCGTAACCTTAATTGACATGTTTGTGGTCAGTAATAAGTTCAATCGGACCCAAGCAATTCGCGCATCCCAACTAACAAGCAATCAACCAAGCAAGGTGGCAGCCGCCCGCGCCGCCCGCCGGAGGAGCGCGGGATAGGTGCGTGTTGCGTTGTGTTGAGACCGACGAGAGGACGATGCGTGGACACGCACGATATTATTCAGGAGACTGTACCACATATATAAAAGATAGTAACCCGTGCGCGCGGGCGGGCTCCTTCGATCGCTCATTACGTATGGTATCTAGCGCAGAACGTAACCAAATCTGGCACCGCCACCGTTGCGGTAGTCGTCCGTCATGACCAGGCAATCCATAGCTCGCGACCACACACGCACTTACCCAGATAAGGCTCAATTCCAAGCCATTGAGCAAAATTGCTGCCCTTGATCGTGTGGAACACCAATTTGAGCAGTTTCTGGATGGTGTCGTTAATGACGACAGCGAGCCGCGTTGGCATGAAGGCGGTGGGCGTGATGACCATGGTCTGAACAACCTCGGTCAGCGACGGCCACTTCAAAATCCTGCCATGCAATCGATTATGGGACGGGATGGGATGGCGGAGATAGTGTCCCATTCGTTCTCCGGTGGAATCAGAATAACGAGCGGCCTCCATCCACGGCGGGGCCACCAAACACACAGTGAGCGAGCGAGCGAGCGAGGTGCGGGCATCTAGCTAGGATGCATACATGCATACATACCACCTGCTGCGTGTATGTGAGGGCTGCGCAACGAGTGAGCGAGGATTGCGCAACGACGGACGTAGTAACGCTCCAATCACGCACGCACGCTGACGGTTTCCGTCCCTGCGTGCTTCATAACGCTCGCAAGGAACGAAGCAGCAGGTTATGCTGTGTGCGTGCGTGCGCGTTGGTTGCGCTCTGATCTCTGCTGGCTGCTGGACAATCTATACATTAACGGAAGCTCCGAAATATTTTTTCGGAGCTTCCGTGAGCGGCAATACTTTTATCATCACTTACCATGCCAGGCTTGACACGAAGGAGGACAGCCCGAACAGCCCCGGGAAGAGCGACCGAGCAGTGTCGCCGACATAGCCGAGGAACTGGCGCCACGGCTCGGGGCCGTGCTCCACGAGCCAAGAGTACGCCCTGTGGACGATACTCATGAAGAGCCCGACTATGAAGAGGGCGATCAGCATCCTCGCGAATGAAGGTTTCCGACGGACGGGATGTCCCGCAGGAAGATAGAGTCGTGTGTGACGGAATAGGATGGTGGTAGGCTACGCAAGCAACAATTGAGCCGCCGCCGCGCATGTGCGTGAAACAAGACAGATGCTGCGTGTGTTCTTCGTTGTCTGTATGTTTGGGCGATCGAGCAACGAAGATGTGCCTGTTTACCGCAGAGGCAGATACCTCAATGATCAACGCACTCTGATCTGAAAGGAAGTCCAGCGAGCGAGAGATCCCAGTCCTCGCCACTGCCAGAATACTGTTGCCGCACGCTCGTATTAAATGCTTGCCGCGGAACCCTGGATGGCATCCGCCGCGACGGCACCTTGGTCGCCAACGCACGGGACGAACATTGGGATTGGGAATCGGGAGGTGCAGCGCCCTATCGTTGCCTCGGACCTTCCTTCCTTCCTGCCTCTCGGACTTCCGGCACGACGTTCACAACGAACTACCGCAGGCAACGCCAACATACAGTTGCCGTGCTAATGCAATACAGCGACGGATGTATGGCGACGCGTTTTGCTTGTTAGATGGCGGGTAGCCCTGTCGTCGGTGTTATCGCTCGCCCGAAGGTCGATCGGTGGGCGCTTCGTTGTTTGATGAGAAATTTGTTTTACGACATCCGTCGCCGTCAAGCAAATGAAAGCCGTTGCTTGAAGTTTCGTGTTTGTGTTTGTGTGTAGTTGTGATTGATTCAGAAGCTGGGCGACCAGCAGGGCACGCAGCACAGATGATCGAATCGCGCGATGGATGGACTTGCTGACCACCGCGCCCGGGGTGCAGTTCTATTGTGAGTCGCTCGCCCCCCGCCGCGTCTTTCCATCTCGCGGGGTTGTCTTGTAGGGTTTCTTGCCGGGGTCCGGGGGTCCGGGTTCAAAGATGAATGGGCTTGGCGGTGTGGGTGTTATAAGGGTTTGGGTATCTGAGATCTGAGATCGTGTTTGGGATGGTCGTCGCTGGTCGCTGCAAACATTTCCATACCCCGCATTTCACATTTACACTCTTGATTGACGATTCGGACCTCCTGATTATATTTCTAATTTCGTTTGTACATATCCCTGCTGCGGCTCCAATGCGCACCCGCCCACCGCCTGTATATCCGTCGTGTATCATGATGTGTTCGTTTATCGATGGAGTCCGATGCCGGACCGACCAACCCTGCCTGCCGCGGAGCGAGACTTGCCCGCGTCTGTCTGATCTGGGCGAGCGAGTACATGCTTGCTCGAACGTGCACAAGCTGCGTGGAACGAGCAAGCTGTTCCCTGATATCCTTACATACACTACATAGTCTACATTCCTATCTCACCCATCGGTGCAGATCGCGCCACACCTTGTCAGGGCCAAAACCAACCTAAACAGTGCGCACTCGGGGGAGGCAGAAGGAATAACGATCTACATCTTCTGCATCCACTGTCCTACATATATGTATTTACCTATCGCTTGCGACAAGCGCAGTACCAAATAAACGCTCACGTTACGTGCTGCTAAATTACTGCTGGCTACAGCTAGCGAGATAGATAGAGCCTGATAGAGACGCGCGCCTACGTAATAATATATATAATAACAACCGCTAATCACAGATCGATAGATCAACACAAAAGCTTCAACCACTAACAGCAATAGAACCAGCGAAAGGGAACCAGCAACAGTGCGTGACTGAACAACTATCTAACCACTACCGACGTAACGTACGGTAAAAATCACTTCATCGGCCAACGAACGCGTCGGCTACGAGCGGCCACTTCGTTCTACACTAATAATATTGATTGCGCACACACACACACACAAGACGACATACACTCTCGTTCGGTACGGGAGCGAACCGGCGGCTGTCCTCCCGCCCGCCATGACCACTACTCTTGTTACTCCTGCCCTTGCTTTAATTACTGAAGGGTGCGCACCACAGCATGCCCCCTGCCTGCTGCTGCTGGTGCTGCTGCTTCTGCTGCTGCTGCGCCCATACATACGTACATGCAATGCCGCCGCCAGCGGGCGGCTCCTATCATACATCAACCCGCAGCCTCGCTTATCAAGCCGCCGTCTTCTTGGCTCCGCCCGCCGGCCAGATGTCCGGACGCGGCGCCGCCGCCGCGCCGCCGGTCAGCGCCGCGCTCGAGGCTGGTTCCAATCTGAGTCGTAGCTGTACAACGCGGCGGCGTAGTAGTCCCGCATGGAATGGTCGACCATACCGGACGCAGCCACGGGCCAGAACACCACGCCAATGGCCAGCAGCAGCAAGGCGTCCACGATGACGGCGCCGGAGAAGAAGTAGAGGCCGAACGTGATGGCGCCGGCCTGCGCCGCCACCATGAGGAAGGTAAGGCCCAGGCCCAACATCATAGGCAGACCGGCGAACAGCGCGGAGGCGCGGGTCAGGATGTTGAGGAAGCTGAGCCAGGGCGGCAGGCTGCCGGTGCGGCGGAAGGCGGGGAAGATGGCGCAGGCGAGCTTGGTCGCGTTGTCCTGCGATCATGCCGTACATACATGCAGGTGGGCATGCATGAGCGCACATCAGAAAGTACGTCAATAATACGTTGGGCGCGATTTAGTTGTGTAGGGATTTGCAGACACATTGCGTGGGAGGACGCAGAACATCGATGCAGAACACTGGCACGGGCGCATGCACACACGCACCATCCACGTTACGCTCACGCACCCCGTCGCCCGCAAGATAAACGCACGCATCCGTCGCATCAGATTTAAACCCGCCACTAAATAAATATGAATGAAGCGAACCTGAAGCGACTTGAGATAAAAGATGGGCGGCTGCTCCAACACGTTCTTCACGGGCGGTGGCAGCTGCATCTTCTCGCGCTGCTGCCGGTTCTTGACGTAGGCCTGGCGTGCGGGCGGCTGCATCGCGTTGAGCTTGGGCACGAGGCCGGGGTTCAGGTAGTCTTTCTCGATCAGCAGCAGAGTGCCGGAGTGCTGGAAGCCGCTGTCGACTGCCGGCGGGATGCGCGTGATGATGTCATTGGTGTTGACGATGCGGAAGTATCTGCATAGTAATGAAAGGAAGGTAAGGAACGCATCGCATACCATGATAAGGAGAATTAAGATCAGGGACGGATAAGACCAAACTGAGGGGTCACGCCACATTGGCAAGAAGTAGCACGCAGCGAGGACAACGGCTACGATGGATGAAGGCTGCAGAGGCCCACCACCCCCAAACACCAGCACATACGGCCCTGCACGGCACTGCTGACGATGTCCCCTGCCTCCATCCCCCGCCCCACCTCGGGCGCACTCCGATGGCACCGTCTCCGGCAACGGCGGTGGCGCTGTTCAGCAGCTCCGTGTACAGCGGACCACCCACCCGGGGCTGGCCCCTGCAAAGCAATCAATCAACGCAGCAACGGCGATGCAGGCATCGATGGGTACGACACACATACACAGCACATGGATCGTGCTACAGTGTGCGCGCGCGCGGGGATGGAGGCGTCTGCGTATGTATCAGGTGGCGGGATAGATAGGCAACATCGACATACGGTACTCTCGCCTGCCCCTGCTCAATCTATCTGCTAACGATTCTGAACCCTTCACTACTGTTACTTCTGCTGCTCAACTATATGCGTGTTACACGCATCGATCCCACGCAGCCACGCACCCAGCCAGGTAGATAGCCGGCCATGCACGTACCAAGTGTAGATGGCGCCGCGGTTGAGCGCATCACGCACGGCAGCCCGCTGCGGGTCGTTGGCCTTGTCCACGGGCGGCAGCAGCACGGCGGCGGAGAAGAGGTTGGTCAGAGCGCCTCCCAGAGAGTGACCTGCAACGAACGAGCGAGCGAGCAGCAGTTATTAGTGGCATCCGTTTTCAGGAAGTACCGTTGGGTTTGTGTAGGGTTTTGCTTTTCACATACCAAAACATATACATTCCGCTCAATCAAGCCGACCGGTCGTTTCCCACACCCTGCGCAGCCTGCTGCCCGCTTGGCCCCTGCTGTCACATTCCTCATTATTAGTTGATTTGTCATTGCCCGCCGAGCCACGCAACCGAACTCATTTACCTGTCACGTAGAAGTGAGCTCCCTCCCCGAGCTTCCCGAGCTCGTCCGCAATGGAGCTCATTAACACGCTGAACGGCGAGCAGGCCTTGGAGGTCCGCGGGATGATGGCCGGGGTCGTGGGGCCCCACTCCGTCAGCTCGAATTGCGCCGTGCTGTATGTATGTAGGCAGCAGCAGCACGTAATATTTAGATATATATATAGGTAGGTAGATATGCAGGCTGGCGATGATGGGATGGATATATATAGAGGGTTATATATAAGATATATATAAAGATAGATATATAGAATAGAATATGTAATGCACTCTATATATTATGTATAATATTAATATATATATATATATATATATAAATATATATATATATATATATATATATATATATATATATATTAATTATTCTTTTGTGCGTGGGCGGGTGTGTACATAGGGTCACAAGGTAGGGTCCAAGGTATCAGTGTTATGTAGCTGGTTTCCAGCTCCTACGTAATTAATCAATAAACGAGAGAATCTTCGGAATGCATGCCCGCCGCGCGTTCGTTGGGGGCTGGGATGAAATGACCAAAGGTAAGAGCCAGCCAAGTTACCGTTACTGTGAATAACTCACATCGGCTGCAGATGCTCGTCCAGGCCCAGGCAGTGCTTGAAACCCTGGTGGAAGAAGCCGTACTTCCACGCCGCTCCGCCGTCTTCGGACGGCGGGATGACGCCAATGAAATCTACGGCGGCCGACGTCGGTACGTACATGTGAGAACGACACGTGCATATGTACGTAACACGCAAGCGTTATGGACAGAACCCCGCCTGCCTTACATGAATGAACTGCATATGACATGGCGGCTTCGCTGCGCAAGCCGGAACCACGCAGACAATCAAAAAATTAGCACCTTCGCTATCGCCGCGTCAACATTCACATGTATGGCTGGTTAGCTAACGAGCTACTGCCTGTCTATCTGACGGGATGCATGGCACCCGCCCGCCCACCCGTCCGCCCGCCGGCCCACCCCCGTCATCCCTTTCGCTCATTAGATAGCTATTTACCCACGCTCGCTCGCACAGTCAATCGACCCGCCAAGAGCTCAACAGGCATACCTCCCATCCACCTACCTACCACCTACCAACCGCTGCTAGCTTCCCATGGATCCTTCCCCTTCCCCCTCCCCGCCCTCACCTTCCCCTCCACCTCCCCTTCCCCTCGCTGCAACGAATATCGTTTTCATTTCATTGCCCCCCGCCCCGCCTAGCTACGTACCTGACATCCAGTCGGTGCCGCTGAGGGCCTCCGTGCCGCGGAAGGTCAGCACCAGGGCGGGCGGCCGCCCCTCGTTGGCCACACGCAGCAGAAAGACGCCGGTGTCCACGTACTGCGTGGGTGGGTGGGGGGCGAACGAACATCGCGACATGTCTAATTTCGTACATTAGTTGGTAGGTGAGACAGGATATGGTCGGAGCAAGGGCCTAGAGTGCCTAGAACGACGGAGGGCTCGTTCTAGGTACGACGACGGCTCGTTCTACACACGTACGAGCTTGGCTGTGGTCACATGACAGACTGTATCAATTCATTCGCTCATAACGCACATCGTCGTGCTTCACGTGCTCGAAGTTCCAGGCCTTGATCCACTGCCAGCTGGGGCCGCCGCCGCCGCCGCCGCCAGCACCAGCAGCAGCGCCGCCATCCGCAGCGCCAGCAGCAGCAGCCGCGGTGGTCCCCGGCGGACGGTTCCAGTGGCTGACGCGCTTCCTGAGGTTGTCGTAGTCCTCGTAGCTTGCCAGAGCGCAGTAGGCGAGCACCTAGTGGTCGTACATACGTGTAGGTAAAAACGTAAATATGTCGGTACACGCATAAATACCGACGTATTGAGATATGTAGCGAGGTAGGTAGCTAGGGCGGGAAGATTACGTAAGTCAGCACATACAGTCACCGATGATGACACGAACGACAAACACCATTGAGAGTTCGTTGTCTGGCTGACAAAACACATACGGTAGATAGTAAGGCCCAACAATAATGCACACAATCAACGATCGAAGGCACACCAATAACGAATGCACACACCTGCCGCGCGCCGTACAGTACCTACCTCTGCGTTTATGTTAGAGCCCGGCTCCTTTGTGGGGAAGCTGCGGTGGTGCTCGGGGCGCTCGGGCAGCTGACAGCCGGCGCAGCAGGGTTAGTTGGTCAGGTTGGTGCGTGTTGGTTGCAGCGGGACGATGAAGGGCAGGAAATAAAGGAGGTGGGTACGTACTGGGTACATACGTTCGCACGTAGGGGTTCCATTCATACGTACATTCAGCAGCGGCAGCACAAAGCCGCCATCCGTCTGCTCCGTAGGTCCGTACCGGAAATAAACTACGGATAGATAGCGAATCTTCCTTGAACGACAGCAGCGTCCGAATTTTAACAAGTTGCCATGCTGCCTCGGAAGTGTACGTAGGCAGGAGGAGCGTTATTAGCGCCCTCATCCGCCTCCGTCCCTCGCGCCCGGCAATTCGGGTGTTTATTTCCATTCCTTGCTTCCTCGCTCGGCACGTGCTACCCACCATCCATGCAACACACAGTACGTTAGCCCCCCCCGACCCCTCCCTCATCTATCTATCTATCTCCGCCCTTTATTTCCACTCACCCCTTGCAGGAGGGGAAGCCAGTTGGTGATGATGGCGCCATTGAACGGGCCTGGATGGGGCAGTTCCGGCAACCGACAACGTAACGGCGGGTCAGTATGTAATAACGCAGATCCGATCCGATCCAAGCAAGGTAGTAACCCGCGTGCGCGGGCGTCCTTTGGTCGTCCGTCATGACCAGGCGACCCATAGCTCGCGACCATCTATCTACATACTTACCCAGATAAGGCTCGATTCCAAGCCATTGAGAAAAGTTGCTGCCCTTGATCGTGTGGAACACCTGTTTCAGCGCCCACTGGAGGGCGTCGTTAATGACGACAGCGAGCCGCGTCGGCATGAAGGCGGTGGGCGTGATGACCATGGTTTGCACAACCTCGGTCAGCGACGGCCACTTCAAAATCCTGCCATGCACGCAATCATGGCACGGAATGGGATGGCGGAGATAGAGTGCATGCCCAACAGGAAATTGAGCACGCATTATTAGTCCGGCCTCATTTCTGGCGGAATCCGAATAGCGAACGGCCTCCAGGCGGGGGGGTGGGGGCACAAAACAAAAAAAACAGTGAGCGAGCGGGCGGGGTGCGGGCTAGCATGCATACAACCATACAACCTGCATGTGAGCTAGGGCTGCTCTACGAAGCTCATCACGAGCGAGCGAGGATTGCGCAACGAGTAACGCTCAGACGCGACCACGCACGTTGACGGATGGATTCCCCCGCGCGCGCGGGCTTCGTAACGCTCGCGACGAAGCAGGTCGGTGATGCGTGCGTGCGTGCGCGTTGGTTGCGCTCTGATCTCTGCGTGCTGGCTTGAATATCTAATAAGCTCCGAAATAAATCTATCACTTACCATGCCAGGCTTAACACGAAGGAGGACAACCCAAACAGTCCCGGGAACAGCGACCGAGCATAGTCGCCGACAATGCCGAGGACCTGGCGCCACGGCTCGGGGCCGTGCTCAACGAGCCAAGAGTACGCCCTGTGGACGATACTCATGAAGAGCCCGACTATGAAGAGGGCGAGAATCATCCTCGCAAACGTTTCCGACGCCCCTCGCTAGCTCAGGATTCAGAAGAGTCGCGAATAGCTAGGATAGTGGTCTGCTACGCAATAAAATAATTGCGCCACTACGCACGTAAAGCGCGGCAGATGCTGTGTTATTCGTTGTCTGCTGTTTGGCGGGCGAGCAAACTATACCTGACCGATCCCACAGAGGCAGATATCTTTACAATTAACGCATATAGGTAATATATATATGAAGTCAAATAAGGGATCCCAGAATACGGCGCTGCTGGGAGGTCCCGCACGTACGATCTTATTAATTGTTTGCCGCAGAACCCTAATAACGCATCCAGCGCGACGGAAGCTTGGTCGCCAACGCACGCACGAACATTGGCATCGGTAGGTGCAGCGCCCTATCTATCGTTGCCTCGGGCCTTTCTTCCTGCCTTGCTTTCGGACTTCCGGGACGACGTTACGACCTACCTACCCCGGGCAACGCCAATAATGCAACATACATACATACATACATAAAGTTGCTAATAATGCAATTCAGCGACGGATGGTGATCGACGCGTTTTGTTTGATGGTAGGCTTGGTAGCCCTGCCCGTCGATGTTGTAGCTCGCCCGAAGGTGGGCGCTTGAGAAAAGAATTTCAACAACTTCCGTCGCTGTCGTCATATGAAGCCGTTGGAGTTTCGTGTGTGGTTATGTTTGGTTGTGATTGTTACAGTGGCGGGGCCCGCGCCAGACGACTGGTAAGCGAGCCAGCAGCTGGGCGACCAGCCGGGCAGCAGCCGATTGAAACGCACGCGCACATCTTCACCGGGCAGCAGCAGCAGCAGCACAGATGGTCATCACGCAATCAAGTAGTGGTGCGATCAAGCAGTGCGTGCGCCCGTGCGTTTCACGGTGGCTGCTAGCTGCTGGCTGGAGTTCATGTATGCTCGCTCGGGTATGGTACTGGTTGTCGGCACGTGGCAAGAAGGCGCTGCTGATGGATGGAGGTCTCACACGAGCAACAGCAGCCGCACCCTATCCAAGACCCCCGTGACCCTAAAACCCTAGAACCCTAAGACCCCCGTGGACGGCAAAACGGCGGGGGCCCCTGCACGTACGCCCGTGTGGCGGCTGTTGTTAATGAGGCAAGCAACGGAAGGCACAGTTAGTTGCCGAGAGCACAGATAGATATGACACCAGGGGCCCGCAGCAGCTAAGGACCCGGCCGCACACCAGCCAGCTATCTAGCCTACCTAAGTAGAGGGCTGCTCGGAGGAAAGTAGAGGGCTGCGAGGGCTGCTGGCGCCCCTCACCCCCGCGCCCCACGCCAACACCCTGCAGACAACCCAGATCCGCTTCGCTCCCAGCCCAGTCACAACGATGCTTCCCCTGCTGCCCTGCTGGCCACGCCGCATCCGGACAGATGCCACCCGCTCTCCGCCACCCCCCACCCATCACCCGTTCCTGTCTGTATACAGCTGAACCGCCCCCTCCTTCGCTTGTCTCCCTTCCCCCCTCACAACCCATACACACCGGCCCTGTGGCGTGCCCCGTCACACGGGCCCCGCCGGGGTGTGTCGATCCCTGAGGCACCCCACAGCAGGGCCTGTCGCAGCCGGCCGCCCTGCGTGGCGGACCTGGGGCGACGGTGAGCTGCGGCGGCGTGTATGTGTTGGCAGTGGCATGTGGGGGTGTCCGCAGTGTTTTGGATGCGCGCACCGGGGGTTGGGACGCGTGCGGGACGCGTGCGGGGTGTGTGGCGAGGATGGGCCGCGCCAAGTGTGCGAGGTGCGGAGAGATGGTGTGGAGAATAGCTGCCCCAATGCTGCCTGGGCGGGTGATCCGACCATCCAGCCAGCCGACACGACATGACCCACGGGTCAGCGGTTTAACTACAGCGCAACACCGACAGTCTCCTCATCCTTCCACCTTCCGTAGGTCCCCTAAATCATCGCAGCTACCGTGCCTGGCGGACGTGCGGCGGTGGGCCCTGTTAGTTAGCCGGTTGGGAACCGCACCGGCCGCCCGTGCGCATCGTGGACAAGATGCTCTGGAACCTGTGGCTGGGGGTACGACCGAAGGGTACGACAACAGGCTGGGGGCGGGGCTGGTTGGTGCGGGCGGGGCGGGGCGGGGGTTCAGGCGGGCGGGGCTGGGGTTCAGGCGGGGGGCGGGGCTGGGGTTGAGGTGGGGGGCGGGGCGGGGGTTCAGGCGGGCGGGGCGGGGGTTGAGGCGGGCGGGAGATGCATGGGGGGGGGGGGGGGCACACTGAGGCGTTTCGGAGGACGCGCCTCCCGCCGTTTCTGCTCAGTCCGCAACGCCGCAAACCCCCGCCCGCCCCAACATTCACATGGCCCCACCGCACCCGCACAACCGGCACTGCAATTGCCCCGCCAGAGCCGTGGCCAGCGCCCGCTTCCCTTACCCTCCGCGCCGCCCGGCCGCAACCCAGGTTTCGCACTCCAAGCCCGATCCCGTTGTCCCCTTACACCGCCGCTCCGGCTGGGCCCCCCTCGGCCTACACGGGGATAACCCCCACCCCGCCCAGTGCTCCCCGACCCCTTTACCGTTGGCCAAACCGCACGCCCCAACCGCTCCAACCACCGCCTTCTGGGGGTCAGCCAGCACCGCTGCCGAGGGTGCTCACAGCAGCGGGCAAGACACACTGGAGCCGGACCGCCTCACCGCCCAAGGGCCGCCCTGTCCCGTCACCGCCCAAGGGCCACAACAGCGTACACCCCTCACTGCGAGCCTACACCAGCAGCGGACAGGCAAACGCCTTCCTCCACAGCGCCAGGAGCCAGGCGCCCTGATGAGCCAGGAGCCAGGCTCATCAGGGCGCCTGGCTCATCAGGGCGCCTGGCTCCTGGCGAAATGGCATGTAGGAATGGCGCGCTGAACGCGCTGAAACACACCAGACACACGCCCCCTGGGGGCAGGTGGTGGTGAGGGTGCGGGTAGGGGGGAAGGGGGCCTCTCCTGAGCTGCCGGGTTCGTAGAATCGTGCGCACCACCGCGCCGCAGGCTATACAACGTGTGAATCCCGCGCAAGTGTGCCAACCCACAGCGCGGGAGAACCAGCTCAAACCGGCGCTCCGCCACCGCCGTGGACCGCCGCGCGGGCCACAGACCGGACGGGGACCGCGCCAACTTCTCCGCTCCAACGCCATACACCACGACGGAAGGCCACACAGGGGGAACTGCAACACCGGCGCCTGCTCGGAGGACACAATGCGGCCCTTCCAATAAAGGGGCTTCTACTGGAAAACCGGCTCGCCGCCGACGCAAGAAACGCGCGCCCAAACGACCGAAAGCAGCGAATCCGGCCGCAAAAAGAGACAGAAATCTAGGACGACGAACAATAGCGGCACGAAAAGGTCCGAATGAACGGCTACGCCCGGCAGACATTCATACAGGCGCCACGCGTCCGACGCACTAAACGCTAACACCAGAGAAGACGGCGCTGCGAGCGAAACCTGCAGGCGCGCCCAGCCCTTGCGAAAAGCCGTCAGCAAGACATTATCTCCACCGCACGGCTTGGCCCAAAGCAGCCCCGTGTACTGCGTGGCAGGCAGAAATTCCTGACCTTCAGCGACACAGAAGCACACAAAAGCCGCGAAGTGCGACCCATAAGACGACGCCCCCACACGTGCCATAATACCGGTAACCTGGGCGATGTAAGCAAGGCGCCCTTCGTGATCAGCGCCGGGGGCGAAAGACTGCAGATGCAAAACAACCAAGTTCGTAACGACTGGGGGGGGGGGGCACCCACACCCCGGAGGTCGAGCGCATAGCGAGGGGGTACGACAGTGTCCGTGCGAGTGCCCTATAATGCCACGCGTGTGCGCCCAGTTTACTACTGCACCCGAACCGCCACGACCTGCCACTGAGGCGGCGGAAGGAAGGAGGCTGAACCCCCCTCCCCCGGTGCGAACAAGTCCGTGTTCGACGGCAGGAACACCAGGTCCGTGGCCAACTCCATTAACTGCTGCCACCACGCCTGCGCCGTCCAGTACGGCACTACCGAGCGTAACGCACGCCCGCTCCTCCCGCACCTTCTGCACCAGGGCCATCATGAAATCGGGGTCCAGGGGCGGGCAACCGTAAGCGTTGAACCCAGCTGTGGCGTGCCTGCGATTAAGCAGGTCGACCCACTCCTTGGGCCCGTAAACCGTGCCGCTGCAAGGCAAAGAAAGGATAGGTCAACTACGGTGACGATTAGACGAAGCTTCACAAAGGACGGTACCATGCCTCATAACAGCTCCGCGAAACCAGACATGCAAGCAAAATGAGCTTCATTAACTAAAAGCAAAACCTTGTTCCTTGCACAGCGTCTTCAGTTTCCTAGCCTGCTCAAGGGCCCGGTTTCCCGAGGCCCTCATCATTTTTGAGCCAATTTTCTCAGCCGACGGTATTTCATGGCCACCAACATTCGCATTACTTTATCGTCGCACACTTATTTTTATTAGGTTCAGATTCAAATGTTTAGGTGACATTTTCGTAGTCAAAGAAGATGTTTACACTTGGGATTGAAGGGGCGGATTAAGGCTGCGGGATTAGCACGGATTGGACGGATTACAATGGGGAGAATTAATGACCGTTGTACGCGCCAGTACGAGCTTTCGACAGATTAAATTCAGATAAGTACTTAGCTTGATTTAATTCTTTTCACACGATGAAGAGTTGGAATTGGCGTAAAAAAATTGATAGCTCCAAAGTTGCCTAAATATTGGGCGGGTGTGCCTCAATTCGGCCAGTTAACGTTTTTCGCGATTGACAAACTCAATGCGTTTCCGTACACCCATAGCCTTTGTAACCAAACTTGTTTATACATATCAATCAAGTTGTGATAGGCGCCAGCTGCGTTAACCTTACGAACTGGCCGAATTTAGGCACCATGGCCGAAACAGCGGTATCCCAGTCGCAAACCAGCGCCGCTCCTGGGCCGCTTCTATCGCGGTCACATCACGAGTCTCAGAGGAATGAACTTAACAGCATTTTTAGTGCTTTGACTGCCTGATCAAATATGCGTTAGTTTGAGGGCGGTCAGCAGGTCATCAAATCCGCGATGAACGGAAGAACGGTCTCCGCACTTTGGATAATAATAAGTTGTATACTTGGTTGTATCCTTCGTACTCATTGTAAGGCCGCTTTGAGCCTCCATGTCATGGGAAAATGGATCCACCGCATCTTAGCACGTGTACGTGTCTCGCCCGCCACTAATCAGTACAATTTTTTGCATAGAACACACAGCAATAGACTGACTAGTGGTGGCTGAGACCGCGAAGGGGTCTCAGGGGGTCTCAACCCTTTCGATAACATCTAATACATATGGGAAAGTAATTAGCGCCAATTTGGGAGCGTCGCGGCCGTCGATAAGGCCTTTTATTGAACAAATTGACATCTGACCGAAGTTAGGGACGTTTGGAGCTACTCGGTAGCGACCGAGTACCAAATCGCCATTTCAGGATTAGGGTACTTCCCGCGCATATCGTCATTAACCTTTTTGATGAACCTAATGATTATCTCTAAAAAAGGTCATGGCAGTTTCCAGGTCGGCGTTTGGTTGAGTTTTCTGCCGGGACCCAAGCAATACATGGCGGTCACAACTTGCCGCTTGCGACACGCGCTTGTCATTTTATAATTCTATTGCATAAACAGTAAACATTGCGCCAGTCGTTTGGCCGATGGCAAGGTTGAAAGATAAATGGCGGTGGTCGCCGTACCTAATCCGTGCCTTAATCAAACTCCTTGAAAATACAACACGGATTAGCGGTGGATTGGCACGGATTATTTTTTTATTAATCCGGCCTCTCTAATCCAAGTGTAAACAACTTTAAAGCCATGCCCCGGTCCAATATAGCCAAAGTGCGAGGCTCATCGGTACATTTTAATTGAACGTATTCAGGTAAATAAGTGGTAAATAAGCAAGCAAAAATATTACAGGCGAAAACGGTGTGCCGGACTGAAGCCGGTCCGGCGCTCGGTCCGGATATCATGTACGACGGCCCGGCGGTGCCTATTTATCGGGCCCTTGTCGCGACCCGCGCGCGTCGGGCCACCTAGCGCGTACACCCAAAAATTTTCGCGAGTGATACGCGGGCTAAGATAGGCCCTGAGCGTCTGTAGGAACGTTTGACAGAGATGCTCAGCCGCACACAGTGCCGTATGACGACGATGTACACTGTGCTCCTGACCCTTTAGTTGATCCTCTGGTGTCTAACGATATCGAGATGCGGAAGCTATATCGAGATGCGGAAGCTATATCAAGATGCGGAAGCAGCGTAATGTCTAGAGGCCCTGGGCCCAAGCTTTAGGTAATGTAGTCTGGTGCACAGCGTTGGTAGACGAAGAGTCTTGCTGAACCAGGGAGGTTTGAAGGGAAAGAGGGATCTTGGACGATGACCGAAGACAGCTGACAGTAGAGGTGTTTGTGCAAGTGATATAAAGCAATACCGAGGCTCAGAGAGAGAGAGAGAGAGAGAATTGACCTTAAGAGTTACAAGGTATGAGATCCAAGGACCCTTGGGTCTGAATGTGCCAAGGTTGTTGTCTGTCTGTCTGTTGTTGTATAACTGCCAATGTTGTTGTATATCTGCCAAAAGATACCGAATGGCTACGGACCACCGCCTTATATACTCATGGCACATAAGGCCCAACACGCCATCCTAGGGCCCGATGACGTCATTTCTGCGTCATTGTGCCGTATTGGTATGGGCCCGATGACGTCATTCTCGCGTCATTGTACCTATGTACCTCGCCCTCGTACCTCAACTGTCCACGCCTGTACGACCTATTGCGTCATTAGACTGCCAACGTAATTCCCTTGCGTCTGCCACCAGCTGCTTCTTTTCCTAATTCCATCGGGCATATCGCGCCGTCGCGATCATCCCAACGTATGCTCCTGGTGGTTTGCAGCATTATATCATACCTCAAACCAACATTTGGATGTCTCGGCACCCATTGACCCATGGGACACATAAAGCCGAGGCGTATTATTAATAACCGCACGATCGCGCTTGCCCTAAGTCAGTTATAGCCGTCATTATTTATCTCGTTGCCCTCCGTTTCACGGCTTGGGCTTGGGCTTGGGCTTGGGCTTGGGCTGTGCTTGGGCACTCGACGGTGCTGCGCGACTACTGGCTCGCGACTACTGGCCGCGGTTCATACCAAACGTGAGTGACTTTTACACCAACATCTACGTCTTGCTCATACAGAAGCGGGCTAGTTCACACACTTCAGCGTTGTCTGCCGCACATACAGGTTCGCGGGGCGTTAGGTTAGTCCGTTCCACATTCAACCGTCATTCGCGACCTGTTGCGTCCAACCGCGCATTCGTATCACCCACGCTTGCTCTCGACAGCTGTCGCGTGCCCTCCCTAAAATTCTGACCGACCCCGGTCAGTTCTGTACTTCCCACTTAAAAACAGGGGTTTGTGAACCTTTAGATGCGCTGAAAACAGCGTTACCTCGTGGCAACATCCTGATAACGGACGGAATAAGACAAATCAGACCCCTCACACAGTCTCCTTGACATAGAACTGCGTTGGAAACACCTTGAGCAGCTCCTGTTTTGCGAGATCCAACTCCGTCCCTGGATCTGAAAGGCACCGGGCGCAGCCTCGGGTTTCCTTCATGGTGGCGTGGAGGCCGAGCAGGCTCAGCAGCATGCCCAGAAACAGGCCATGCAGTGGCGCCTCCGTGGGCGGTTGTGGCTTAAAGTACGGGTAGCGGGCTCCGTTGGAGCAGAAAGTGCGCTCCGGAGGGGGGAAATGTGCGCTGTGGACCTTGGAAGTCGCCCAAATGGGCTGTACCCGCAGCTGCAGGGATGCCCAAAGACGCGCAGTTGACGGCCGGGATGTCCGGTGAAGCAGTGCATCTGGGGTTCCCAAGGAACTCTCGTGTTGGCTGAAGGCGTCGTGAGTACCCACGTGACTGCTGTTGGGCACGACTAAGCCCATCTCCTCGGGAAGACTGCTTGTTGGCTGCCTGGGAGCTGTGTACTTCTCTGCAGAGTCGGATGAAACGTCAGGCTCGGCTGCCTCCGACTGCTTGATGCGGACGTTCTGAGTGTCTGTGACAAGACTAACGATGGGGCCCACACTGTTCGGGGGCACCTCATCGGCCAGAGTGACTGGGTCGGGATCGTTGCATGGGGCCGGCGGAGAGCCGTACACGGCGTCCTCAGGGCCACTTGCTAAGGGAGTCGCTGCACCGTACGGCGTCTTATTCGGGCTCAAGGCAACCGGCGCCTCCGTAGTGCCGTACGCATGGCCGTACGAGCCTATGGACCCATCACTGGCGGGAGAGAGGAAGCCAAAGTTATCGTCCGTGGCAGCGGAAAGCACAACAGAACCAGGCTGATCAGGCTGAAATGTTCCAGGCTGGTCCGAGTACCCTGCTGTAAGCGGCATGTCCGGGGAAGAAAGCTCCTCGTTGACAGAAGAAGGCAGCATCCCAAGTGGTTCAGGCAGTAGCTCAGAGGGCGGCTGGTAGGCTGTCTGTTTGCTGCAGGCTCCAGCAGCGTTGATCGGCTTGGACTGCGGACAAGACTCCTTGGAAATAGAGTGCGAACCGAGAGGGTTGACGCTGGTGTTCGCGGCGTTGCCGCTCGTAGCACCACAAAACGTGAAGCGGCGCACGAGGAGGAGGTTGAGCTTATCTGGGAAGTCTGTGTCCGTCGATTCTGGGGCACTACTGTACATGGCCTCCTCACTGTCGGAATCGTAGTCATAGCGGTTCGGCTCAATATCGAGGTCATGATCAAGGAAGTCAGGTGCAGGGTCATCAGCACCATCGCTGTAGTAATCAGCCAGCGCGGTGTCGCGGCCGTCGTTACGGCTATCAGACGCGGCGTAACCACCATCGTCCTCGTATTCATTAGGCGCGGCGCCAGAGTCGTTCTCATCGTACTCCGTTGCATAGCCGTCACGGCCACAGTAGCGAGGCTCAACAACACGGCCGCCTCCGTTGCAGTAGCTGTTGGGATCGGGCACCGGGTAGTCTGGGCCATACTCCAGGCAAGCATCCCCAATGGTGCTCGCCGAATCGGATGTTGCAGGGGTGCAGGGTTTCGCCACCATGCAAGGCTGAAAAGGCCGTTGGCGGCACAGCGCGGCTCTGTCCAACTCGAAGTAAATGTACGGCACAAGGTCACCCGGCACCCGGCGCCCCGCACGCGGAAAACACCGACGCAGAGACCCTACAACCCCCCACCCGACCCACCCCGCTGACCACCCCTGCAAACCCCAACCCACCTGAGGGTACGACAGCCCACGCGCGCGAAAACCCGGAGCTCCAAGAAACACCAGAGACCCGCGCCCTGCGTGCCGCAATAAGAGCAAAGGGAGGGGAAATTAAGAAGTTGACTACGGAAACCCGTAAATTACATGCGAGCAAAGCCAGGAAACAATTTCAGAGCCTCCTAGCCAAGAAACCGAAACACGCACACAAACAAATTCTCGAGCCCGACGATCAGCCACGCGGCATAACGGCCATTCGCCACCCCGCCGATGGGCATTTGTGCACAACTTCGGACGGCATCCTCGACGCACTCCACACGCACTTCGTGCTCCTAGCCCGGCCCATCTCCGGACCCCGCACTGGCAAATACCTCCCGAGCGAAGCCCCGCGGAACTACCCCTGGGAGACGCCGGGAGCGCCGGACCCTCTACGACGTGGTTTAGCCCAATGTGAAAGCGCACCCCCGTCCCTCCTCCCTGGCATATTAGACCCATGTAACTTCCGCGCATGCTTAGACCATCTCGCCCGCAACAAAGCCCCCGGGCCAGACGGCATACCCAACGAGCTGCTACAGACACTCCCCACCGACCTCCAAACCGCAATCCACCACCTGATCACAGTCATGTGGGTCAAGGCCGAAATCCCCCCGCACTGGACGCAATCAGGCACGGTACTCATTCCCAAAAAGGGCGACCCACTCCTCATCAAGAACAAACGCCCCATCGCCCTGGCAAACACACTCTACAAACTATACACCAGCCACATTACGTTTAATATCGTCACCTTTAGTGAACAAGCGCACATCTTCACGGAAGCCCAGGAAGGGTACCTCCGACAGCGTAACACGGAGCGGCAGATCCAAAACGTACTACACGCCATCGAGGACGCCGGCCTAACCAGCCGTGACCTCTACTTACTATATATCGATTTCACATCGGCATTTAACACCATCGATCACGACAAATTACTTATGATCATGTACGACCTAGGATATCCGGAGGACCTCATCGCGGTGGTCGCGAACCTGTACTCGCGCGCCACCACACGCATACGCACCGAACATGGCTGCATCGCGGAGATTGCAATCGAACGCGGCACAATTCAGGGCGATACACTATCACCCGTACTGTTCATCATTTACATGGAGCCACTCCTAAGATGGCTACACAGCGGAGGCCGAGGATACCGCTACGGCTGCCTCCAAGCGGACGAAAATGACCGACACCACTTTAGCTCGGGGGCCTTTGCGGACGACCTAGTGATCCTCACGAACACCGTGTCTGACATGCGCACACAGAGCACAAAAATAGAGCGCTACGCCCGCTGGGGAGCACTCAAGGTCAACGTAGGCAAGTGCCAACTGCAGGGCATTCTGCACGGCCGCGCGCGTTCCGATACTGATCTGAGTAGGGGCCCCGGTACGCAAAAATACAGGGCCGTCGTAGAACGTCTCCTGAAAAACCAAATTCGGATCGATGGCGTACCCATCCCGTACGAACCCCCAACAGGATCGTATAAATACCTCGGCGTACACATCACCCCTACTCTGGATTGGACGACACAGGTGGCCTACACTCGCGCCGAAATCGACCGACGGGGGCAAAGCATACAAAACTCTCTCGCGACCCCAGATCAACGCATAAACATGATCAAAACCCTCATTCACCCCTTTGTGGCGTACAGCCTGCCCACTATGGCGTACACCCCGCACGACATCGCCAGCCTCGACGCCCAAATCGCCGGCATAGCCAAACGCAGCTACGGACTAAAAATGGGCTTCCCAACCCGCGCCATCCTCGGTCCCATATCGCGACTAGGTCTGGGGGTGGGCACCCTACGTACCCTTTATGCGGTCAGAGCGGCGAAGACGCTTGTCCTGTCCCTCAACGACAAGGGACGCCTTGGGGCAGTAACCCGAGCCCTCCTGCACCTGCAGAGCCGATACATGGGCACCATACCAGTGCACACATTCAAACGCGAATGCCGGCACTATACCACACTCAAACAACTTGCTCTCGTGCATGAAGCCGGTATCGAACTCACGGACAAAGGCAGCACCTATGAGCCGGCAGCAGGCAGCCTCATTCACCTGATCGGGGCGCACAACCCGACGGCCGAGCCCAAGGATCTCGCGCTCCTCTTCCGATGCATACAGCCCCTGCTGGAACTTGGCCTGGACCTCAGGGCCCTGAAAGACAAAAACACGGGAGCGCATCTCATCACCACCGACCAGCTGCAACGCATCGGTGGCAGGAAGGGCCCTAAACCAGCTCAGCCTCGCCCTGAATGCTGACCCCAGTGTTCGCGCCCGGGCGCCGCGCCACAGAGGTGTAGCACCCTTACCCCCCGAACTACGACTCCTCCCGGACGGCCCACATCTAACCGATCTTGCGATGGAAGCGACAAGACCCACCCCCATCCCCCACGGAACCCTAAGGAAGTACGTACTGGCCAAACCCCGCGACCCGGCCGACACCGTTCCGGCCGCCCCAGCTGAAAACCCACCCCCTCGCCCAGGCCCAACAACCCCTCGTGTGGCGACGGCAACCCAAACCGCGGCAGCGTCGTCCGGCACCGCAACAACCCTCGAGGCACGACGCCCGGCCGCCCGGCCAGCCGCCAGGCGCCACCAGCCGCAGCGAAAGACCGATAGTGAGCTGCTCAAAGCATACCTCCTTCGGCAGAACCTGAAACCAGTCGACGGTATCACAGATGCCGAGGCCATTGGGTGGGACCCCCGGCAAACCCCACTTACCCTTCAGCACTGCGAACGAATCCTGCGCCACCCGCTCCACCGGGGCCTCACGTCCCAAGTAGGCTCCGCCGAACGGCTACTCCACATGCTCCATGGGGAGACGGCGTGGCCTGCGGGGACACCAACCCAGCATGGCCTTAGCATCACACAGCTTCTCTTCGGGGACCAAGAGAGGGTAGCATGTATCAAGGCGGAAATCCGGAAACGGGTCGCCGTCAGCGCTCCGAACCCCAAGCGACAACGCACAACCGACTCGGCTACCCAACACACACACCGAACGTACTACCAGGTTGAATGGGAACGTACTGTCATCACTAAAGGGGCAATAGCACTGTACACCGAGAATGGCTACCACCCGAAGGCAGTGCACCGGTACGAAACCCCCACCGCCCCCACTCACCCCGAAATGATAGTCGAGGTAGAATGGGCCCCCACCGAAGATGAGGAGTCGCGACTGGCCTCGCAAGACAACTGGACAGAGCTGCTGAATGCATTCCGGCATCGGCGCGCCGTTGAGGCCGAACAGGACCCCGGTCGGATGGAAAATGCACGCGACCACCACCTGACGGAATGGCAACAGCAAGGTAGATGGGAGACTGAATGCCTCAACGTGACCCGAGGCCAACGTCTCCTACGGCAGTTTGTCGAAATCAACGTACACCCGGGTAACCCGGACCGGGACATCCACCCGCCGGGGCGGTATACGGTCCAAATTGGCAATCGTAACGGCACACACAGGCATGTACCATGGGACGGCAGCGGGGACATACCCGATGGACTGCAAGCCATTGGGATGGCATTCGTGTACGATCCCCAAGGGCGCTGCGTCGGCCAGGTGTCGGCAAGCCGCCTCCGCAGCCTGTGGCTCCGGTACAGCGACGCCCAACAGAAACGCCCGGAAGAGCACGCACAGATCGCGGCCGCGGGTGGCTTCGCGGAGGATGTCGCACGCCTCCTCCTGCGGTATCGGGACGGAGGGGGCACCAAAGCACACCCCATTCGAGAGGCCCATGAGCGGAGGATATCTGAACGGCTGATGAAACGCCTCATGACCGCGCTGGGCGCCGCAACAGAGCGCTTTGCATCCCCCCTCAACGTAGCAGACAGCACCGCCATCTACTACTCGCGGTACCCAGAAGATCAGCTCTTCGGAGCCAACCACGACGCGTATTCGCAACCGTGCACGGGCGTATCCGTCGCGCACCCTGAACCTAAGCCGGACGAGGGGCATCCTGCACTGCATGTACGATTGCCTGTCCATAGGCCGTCGTACATGCCGATGAAATAACAAACTTTCACAAAACAAACAGCTTGTCTCATGTACTTATGAATTTATATGACCTACTGGATTCAATAATGGTGAAAGCATGAGAAATACCTAAGGTTTCTTGTACATACAGAAGCCCCGTTAACATCGCTGATGTCTGGTTACGGCCAATCCTGCCTTCCTTTCGCTGTGATATATAACATTTTACATAAATAGTCATACAGAATGGTTCATTTTACTTGTGCTTGACGATACATGTCTGTTGGCTGCTGGCTGCTAGTAACAACAGTCAAACATAAGGTCAGCGAGGCAAGAAATTGTAAATCTGTTGGCCGTATGCCTTGCTGCAATCATCTCTCATTCCCTATGTGCTACAGGATGCATTGGGCACTTCAGGGAGCTCATAGTTCCCGGTGTGCAGACCAGCGTCGTCGGCATGGATGCGTGCTTCTACTGTGGATGAAGCTTATCCATTGGACTATCTTCCAGTCATCACGTTCGTGTGTATAATTAATTGTATTTGTAACGGACATATTTCGTCAACCTTGTTAGCTCTGTTTGCTTCCATCCTGTACCCATCCATTTGTGAATCTCACAGAGGTGCAGTAGTTAGGATGGGCCTGATTGTAAAGTTTTCATGTCCACATGTCGCATATGGATGGCCAGTTTGACCGCTTTACGGCCCCATGTCTGTCCTTGCCCCGCCCTAGCCCTCCATGCTGGGTGGTCCTCCCTTGATTCACCCTCTCCCTGCCTGCCTTGCCTCACTCTTGGCAAGAGTAGACTTGTTAGGAGCTATTGGCCTTCGGAGTGGCTCCTGGTGGCTGGGAGCGAGCTAGCGGCCTTGGAGAGGACTGGTTTGGAGCTAGCGGCCTTGGAGAGGACTGGTGTGGAGCTAGCGGCCCTGGAGAGGACCGGTGTGGAGCTAGCCGGCGGCCTTAGAGAGGACTGGTGTGGAGCTAGCGGCCTTGGAGAGGACTGGTGTGGAGCTAGCGGCCTTGGAGAGGACTGGTGTGGAGCTAGCGGCCCTGGAGTGGACATACTTGGAGCTTGGGAGGTTCCCATTTCCACTGTAAGTTGTGCCAGCCCCACATCTCCACTGTCCCCAGTGCAGCTCTTCCGACCGTAGGCCTGGCCTGACCTTCCCACCTTCCCACCTTCTCACCTACCTATTGCTACACTGCTAGCCATGTGTGTTACTATCACAATGGCAGTAGTATTGCACTCCACTTTAGCCAAGAATCATTAAGTATCCACCAGCAAGAGGCAGAACCGGTGGTTGTTACTACCATTGAATGAGGTTTGGGCCTCCAGTTCGGTGCAGGCGGGGATTGACTGCGCCGAGTCATAGTGTGCAGCTGCGGGTCATGGGGCGCAGGCGGGGAATGACTGCGCCGAGTCATAGTGTGCAGCTGCGGGTCATGGGGCGCAAGCGGGGAATGACTGTGCCGAGTCATAGTGTGCAGCTGCGGGTCATGGGGCGCAGACGCGCTAGCAGAACATGGATGCAGAAAATGACTGAGATGACAGAATGACTGCACGGAATGACTGGAAATCACACGGAATGACTGGGAATCAGTCATAATGTAGCATCCCAGTCATATCCCCGTCCCACGGAGACACGTTATGACTCGTTTTCAGTCATAATTCCAGTCATAAATGCAGTCATAAACAATATGACTGGGCTTTATATGACTGGCCCCAGTCATATCGGGTGCTGTCCCTGACCGCTTTCCATGACCAGGGGAGCACGTTATGACTGGGTTTATGACTGGGAATATGACTGGCGCCCCCTTTGTGACTGGGTTTATGACTGGGTGTATGACTGGGATTATGACCGAGATGACGCTTTATGACTGGGCCTTTCGTCTGTAAAATAGAGACCTTCCTAAAGACGATCTATTTGGAAAAATACACTGGTCGTCTACAGGCTAGTCTATTAGACGATGATAGACGAGCCTAAATAGACGACCCAAGACGATCGTCTGTGGATCGTCTGTGGGTCGTCTATAAGACGGGTCGTCTATAGGTGATGTATACACGGTCGTCTAGTGATCGTCTGTGCGTTCATCTAAAGGCGCTCGCCTAAAGGCTATCGACTATAAACACGTCTAAAGAGTCGTAATAGATGGTCTTATCAAAGCCGAGCACATTTAGGGTTAGCGGTTACATTGCTCAGTCTTCTTGACATCCTCCACCTCAGCCTGTAGTGCTTGGGCGGAGCAAAGGCTACTCGAGATGCTGTGCGACGCCTTTCTTAGGCTTTATGCTAGCCGCTTGTACGGCACCTGTAACCTCGGCGTTACATTCCCCCCCCTCTGAAGGGAACGTCCTCGGTCCTCACTGCGTCCTCGCAGTGTCTGTGCACAGTCCACTCCGCCTTTCACCACCTTTGCATGCCTGGGGTCTTAGCCAGGTCTTCGGCATTGGGGTGGACAACTTCCCAAGTCAGGTCATGCCGCGGCATACATGCCTCTAGCCTTAATTTGCAAGGTTTTCTGGAGTGGAAGCCTGTCCGCGACAACCAGGGATCGAACTGACGATCTCTGAGAGACTGTACGACAGTACTGGTCTCGATACCAATGTAGTGCTTGGGCGGAGCAAAGGCTACTCGAGATGCTGTGCGACGCCTTTCTTAGGCTTTATGCTAGCCGCTTGTACGGCACCTGTAACCTCGGCGTTACACAGCCTGCCTCAGCCCTCATATTATATGGCGGTAAAAACCGCCGTATGCGACGAGTACCCTTGGCGGCTGCTATCATGGGCTGTTAAGGCTTGCGAACGCGAAGTGTTCTCGTCCCGAGAAGCAACGGTTGTACTCACCTGGAAGAGCTATATGAGTGAGCCGCTGACTCCAGCCAAGACCTCTCCCGGCCGCTAGCGCCACGACGCGCCATGTCCAGGGAGTCCACGCCAGGCCGCTAGCTCCGAGCTGCTCGCCAAGCAAGCCACCTGAGCATGTGTCCCAACCTAAACGTGCAGCCTGTGAACGCGAAGTGGTCTCGTCCCAAGAAGCGACGGTTGTACTCACCTGGAAGAGCTATATGAGCGAGTCGCTTACTCCAGCCAAGTCCTCTTCCGGCCGCTAGCGCCACGACGCGCCATGTCCAGGGAGTCCACGCCAGGCCGCTAGCTCCGAGCTGCTCGCCAAGCAAGCCGCCTGAGCAGGTGTCCCAACGTAAACGTGCAGCCTGCGAACGCGAAGTGTTGTCGTCCCGAGAAGCGACGGTTGTACTCACCTGGAAGAGCTATATGAGCGAGTCGCTTACTCCAGCCAAGTCCTCTTCCGGCCGCTAGCGCCACGACGCGCCATGTCCAGGGAGTCCATGCCAGGCCGCTAGCTCCGAGCTGCTCGCCAAGCAAGCCGCCTGAGCAGGTGTCCCAACCTAAACGTGCAGCCTGCGAGTTGTGATTAACAACAGGATAAAAGTTTTGACGATTCACCATACTTGGTCAGCACAATTGGCTTGGAGTGGAACACAAAACATAACAATTCCAATACAGGCTTCGCCAATACTCTCAAATTATTTTTTGCAACTGGTATCTCGCTGTGTGCAGTCCATGCTCGTTGGGCAAGTGTTCGCCGGTGCCAACGCAAGCACTCCTGGGCGAGCAGTAACCGGGCCCGCCGACGATGCTAACGACTCGTACCTTACGTTGAGCGTGACCTTGCACCATTATCAGCGATGTATTGAACTTGGCGAGGGTGTCTGGGCTGCCAAGGTGAAGTGCTGACCCGTTGTTGCCACGGTCAGCACTTCGCACACGCACAAGGTATCTAGTAATGCAAAAACTATTTTGTCTGTTACACTGTTGTTTTATAAGCCAGCGTATAAAATGGAGCAATGATGCATGGTTTGCATTAAGCCAGCCCGAACATGGATGCCGTACACGCTTTAGGCTTCAAAATGGCATCTGATAATACTCAACAATATAGTCAAAAATAGTTTATACTAATAGCCTGGACATCCGCCTTGTCAAGTTCCATGTTGACTTTATGCAGCACTAGCCGGCAGTCGACTTGCAGTAGCTTAGTCTCGAAGGAGCGAAGCGATCAAATAGACTGAGCTTGGTTTGTTATGACGTCGAAAGCGCAGCTGACCGAAGGTTTTTCCTCGGTTCTCGCTCAGATTGTCGACTGTCGTACGCCTTTTCCATTTTCCAAGACGTACGACAACATACCAACCAATATCAGCAGTGGCGCAAAGGGAATGGCACCAATAGTAAGGCAGAATATGTCCGATAGTTTTGAGGAATTATTTGTGCGGCTAAGATAATATATAATGCCATTGTAGCTCGGAGATAATGGCGGCAAGTGCGGTCCTTGCTTCCCTGGGCCGCTTGAAGGAGGACGTTAGTTGTTAAGCATAAACGGACAGCCCGTGCTGTCCGGTCGAGCTCATACTTGCTCGCCAGTGGCATATCACAGCTGCGCCCGGGGGAGGCATTAGTTTATGAAGGCTATGTTCTCTATCTATGACATCACTTTCAGCAAGGAGGGCCAGGTGTGGTGAATGCAGTCGACGAATAATGTTTGCCGCCAAAATTTGACGCATCTCACTTCCTGCTATTAATCCGGAGCTTCGGGTACTATTACCTGCGAAAGGTGGCGCGGCCATGAGAGAGCATTCAAAAGGCGGTGGTGCGGGCCAATCACCCTGGCAAACCCGGGGATCCGCCTGTCGGGGTGCAGGCCACCCACGAGGGGCACCTTGATGCTTCTTTTGTGGTTGAAACTAGATTTCAGACTTCGTCCATGTGCCAAAGGCTGTACGGTTTACCCATGTAACAACTGGAGGATTTGAGTCAAAGTATCCCTGTCATCACCTGTCATGGTATATACCGTCGTCTATAGCCAGTCAGTATAGCGGTCGGTATAGTCGGTATAGCCTCCGTCACCTATAGACCATCACCTGTGTAGAAGTGCTGAGCCCAAATTGTTTGGAGGCAATCTCATACCAACGACACTGATCTATAACACGACTATGGCTATCATACTGCTACATAAAAAAGAGATCTTCCCTATATGAACTTTTATCGTCTATGCTCGTATATACACCATCGTCTATACCCAATGACAATAGACGAGTGCCTATACATCGGGTACCTATAGACGATCTTTCCTAGATTTGGTCTAATAGACGACAGGGGTGACTATAGACCAGTCGAAAAAATACAGACGTTTCCCGAGTGCTTAGTCCACTGCCTCGACGTCCAGCGGGCCTGACCTCAGCTCTATCTCACCGCCTTCAGTTTATTTGCCGAAACAATCAAGCAATGAACGAAGGAATCCTCGCAGTGCATCAGATTATTGCTTGTCCCCTCGAAAGTCTCTTTTGACTGCGTGCCTGTGCGCTCCCCCGGGCCGTGCTGGCGGGGCCCGGTAGGACACCACCCCCGGGTTGCCAGGGTGGGTGCGTTGGTGGGAATCAAAAGTAAGAAGGCTGCTGGCATCAAGGCCCAGCATAGACTCCAACGAAGTGGACGCTGGCACGCCAGCACAAGAGAGTGGAAAAGAAGCAACTGTGAAGAAGGAGCTACGGCGAAAAGAAGCAACCTGACAAACAACCTGCTTCCCAACTCGGGTGCGCAATCTGATTCATTCCCGTTTTTTGCGTTCTCAAGGAGAACGCAAAAAGCGGAGTACGGACAGGTTCGCCAAACTCTACCCTTTCGCGCCTCAAAACGGATCTTTAGACTATGAGAGGTCTAAAAATTGTGCATCCACCTTCAGCAAAGGCCCGATCTATCGGAACATACATGCCATACATGTCGGATACTACAAAGTGTATTATCTTGCATGCCACTGCTTCCTTTGCTGGCTGCAGCATGGAGTGGGTGCTCATCCTCGTCTTAGTGTGCCTTCAGGGCATCCCCTCTGTGCTGGGCTTCATGAAGCCCTGGAAAACATTGCCATCGGTCTTGAAATTCATCGGAAAAGTGCAGCCTCAGCTTCGCACTCAAATGCATCTGTGCCTGGCGGTGGTGATAGCTGACCTTCTGCAGGTGCGCTGCTGCAGGGTGGGATACATAGCACACACACGCACGCATGCCTAAGTACATACGTACTCGTGCCACCAGCAGAACGGTCCGACATGCAAGGACGGTTGCAAGTCGCGGTGGAAAGCCACAACAGCGGCAACGCAACAGCTGTGCTTTTTATTTCTCGTTACTCATGCCCTCTCCTTGTGTGTCAGTTAGTTGGTGATGTACGTCTGCCGCACACGCTCATCATGAGCACCTGCACGCACTAGTCGACCTCCTGTGCTCACCGCCGCTCCCATCCATCCCCACGATACGCACCTGTTCATGAACCCCACCCCCTGCCCCCCATCCATGCACTCGCCCGCCCGCAGCCTATCTTGCTGACGGGCCTGTCCATCTACGTCGCACTCTACCTCAGCGGCAGCGAGCTCATTACTGCGCTGCTGAATGTAGCGGTAAGAGTTAGTGTGCTGTCTATCTATCGCTTATCAGGGCGGGATGGAAGCAAGGACGCCATGGGACCGAAAGTGAGACACCGGTATATAGAGCTAACAACAATGACGGATACCGATTGCATGTATGTGACTGGGCATCATCATCAGGCACCAGTAGTGTTGCAACCCGCCCTACCTCACTGCAAGAAGACCTCATCTTTCGACGGCAACAGCCGGCGGGTACATGTCCTGTCCATTCTTGCTTCCGCTCACTGGATTTCGTTCGTTACATTAGGGGTGCTGCAAGCAATGAAATCGATCGTCGTTCGTTACATCAGGGGTACTGCAAGCAATGAAATAAAGTCTTGAAATAGAGTCTTGTTTCGGTCGGTAGGGCGGATGAGGCCAGCTAGCCACGCACCTACCGTGAGGCAAACGACCCCCCGTTAATACCTAAAACCTTACGGCAATGGCCTTAAGTAGCCACAAAATCCAAAAATAACTTCGCAATGCACTACGTAGCGGACTCTCTTGACCAGCACCAGGTGTTGTACCAACGCTTGCGAGTTCACAGGAAATCTTGGGAGCTAGCATTTCACTCAGATAACCTTCAGGTTTAGAACTTCACCATGCCTCCGCCCACCTGCCAGGTTCTGGTGTTCGTCGCCACTCTGGATAACGCCCTCCTGAAGGGCTTCTTAGAGTGGCAGTACGGGGAAGACTATCGTATCTCACTGGCTTTCCTGGACGTCATATATAGTGAGTAGGACTAAACGTAGTGCTGCCGTGCGTATGTACATATCTTCATGCACACAACGAAAGATGAATTCCATACATTGATTGTGGTCGTGGTGGTTTCCAATAACTCGAATGCGTGACTTGTGGATGTCTGATGAAAGCATGTACGGCGGAAATGCATGTACAAGTGGAAAACACAATGAAGCGCACGCACGCCGGCGCAATCTGAATGCAATCCATCATCGGCCCCCGTAGTGCGCTATGATCAGGACGGCTCAACTATCGCGAATGCATGCAGGTGCCCGAGGGCCCGCCATTGAAGACCTCGAGGGGTGTTTCTACAAATATTTCTCTGCTAGATCACGTGAAGAGATTCTCTAAGGTGCGTGAGTGAGTGTGTTTTATTTGTCCATGGGTAGGTCCTGGACCCTTGGGCAGCACCTGAGCGGTTGCCGACAGAGCCATTCTGGCCGACCACGACTCCGCGCCTGCTGCGGCTGGCGATGTAAGTGCGGACATCGATACACTGTCAAGCAACCTTCCCATGTATGCGTGCGCGCCGCAGAACGCAACTTTGGACCAAAAGTGGGAGGCCCTGATCGACTTGCGCCGTGGCGCCGGCATTCTGGCTACGTAAGTAGTGCGGATAGATGAAGGCATTTGTTGTTGGTTATGCCACCTGGCTCATCTGCTACAAACCGTATGAGGCAAGTGCCTTTGTTATAGCCCGAGTATCCCCTGCTGCGTGCTGCTGCCTGCTGCACGCATGCACGATGCATTCTATCTGTTTGCAGGTGGCCGCCTGATGATTTTTTTCCTCTGAAGGGGCCCATTGTGCAGTCCGTTGTGTTGGATGTGTCGCTCTTCTCCTGGGCGGAGGTCTGCTCTGGGACTAGCAAGAGCAGCATCAGTGCTGTGTGGGGGAAGGTGAAGGGCTGTCATAAAAGACAGTGGCAAGGAGCGTGACATGGCTCCTTTCGTGCCACGGTAAAGCACATGGCTCTACAACGTGGACAAGAAGGACGACCCACGGGTCGGCTGGCTGCTGGAGGGTGCCTCCAAGCACCAATGGACCAGTGAGATTGACAAGGTGCGCGTGACATGTTGGATCTTGCTATGGGTACGGGGATTTATGATCAGATGGCCCCCTGCTTGTTGTCGTACGCAACACACAGCACACAGACTGCCTCCTACCTGGGATGGACTACCTGAAATATATGGTAGATGACGCACGTTTATCACGCACGCCCAATCAATCTGCCTCCTGCCTGCCCGGCCGTGTACATACGTACGACTCTGTACGTACGTATGTGTGTACGTAGGAGGCGCGTTGGAAGATGCTCACTCGCTTTCCCGACAAGGTCTCACGCTTCACCTTAGCTGGACATGTTGATCTTAGCTCGAAGGTGAGGCTGATGTCGTCGAGCGTTGGGCTGCCGGGGAGTGTCCATCAGTGCGACTCAAAGCGCGTGACACGAGTATGGGGTCAAAACGTACGAAACCCTCGCTGCTGCAGCGTGTGCATGCATGCGAACATGAAGTATAGAAGTATACGTAGTACTGGTAAACATCGCAACGCCATGTATGGATTTATTACCAGTATGTGTTGACCATCCACGCACCCGCCCATCCATCGGAACAGCGCAGGTTTCTAGCTATGGGTGTTTCTTAGACGTGCGTGGTCATGTACGTAATAGCGTCCGGTTGGTGCTGTACAATGCCGTGCATATATACACTGTCACGCACACACAGAATACGGAGTCCCCGCACAGCATTATTTGCTGCAGGAGGGCCTTTGCCGCCAGTGTTGTTACAAGGCCTAGGCTTAGGATGTTAACAGGCAGTCCGTCAGCGGTGCTTGCTTCGTTGTTCTCTGCTGTGCCCGCCCCTCTGTTTGGTTGTCCCGCAGGGGCTCGGTCTGAAGCATGTGAAGGCTGTGGTGAGAATGATGAATCGCAGCCCTGATATTATATGGCTGGATTTGAGTGGTACGTAATTAGCGGGCGTAGATGCGGGCGTAGATACGTCGGTAGCGCGCAAATGAACTACCGGTACGTAGTCGTCATGAAACGTATGTAGCGTATGTAGCTAGCTGGTGGTGTGTGCAATTCGCTGCTGCATCTCTCTGCAAGCGGCATGCGTCATCCCCAATGCTATGTAGTGCTTTATCGATATATCCATGTATAATGGCGATGGCCTTGCGTGCGTGCTGGTTCTGTTACATGCATGGCACAAGCCTTTCTACTGAACGAGATTGGTGCGTGACTGCGGAGCCTACATGCCCACATTCGCGTCTAATGTATACGTAATCCGTACATCATTCTGCGCTAGATAGCCGGGTTGAAACGTAGCCAAGCTACGTATCGTAACAATGAGGCGGTTACCGATGGTATCTGCAGACATGCATTCACCCCGCCCGTGCATGATTCCGTATGTAACGGTACGGTACGGTCTGCAGACAACCCGGGCATCGGCGACGAGGGCGCCAAGATCCTGGCGTGGGCACTGCTCGAGAACGACACGCTTCCGTGCCTGTCACTGCAGCGCTGTGGCATCGGCCGGGAAGGTGGGGAGGCGCTGCTGAAGGCGCTGAAGCGCAACCCCCAGGCGCTATCATACTGTCTGGAGCTGGGAAATCCCTACGAGGAAGCCGAGGGGGCCAACAACATCCCGCCGGACCTCCGGAAGCGGTTCGAGCACTGGATGGCGGCGGCTGGTCGGTCTGTCACGTTTCCGCCCGCGTCCGGGCCGCCCGCGCCCGAGCCGCCCGCGCCCACGCCCGAGCCGCCCGCGCCCGAGCCGCCCGCACCCGAGCCGCCCGCGCCCGAGCCGCCCGAGTCCGAGCCGCCCGAGTCCGAGCAGCCCGAGTCCGAGCCGCCCGAGTCCGAGCCGCCCGAGTCCGAGCCGCCCGAGTCCGAGCCGCCCGAGTCCGAGCCGCCCGAGTCCGAGCCGCCCGAGTCCGAGCCGCCCGATCGAGGCGGAGCCGCCCGAGTCCGACCCGTCCAGTGATGAAGAGCCTGTACTCCGGGGGGTCACGTTCGGCCCTAGGCGAGCACCCCCGGATTCTTCCCCCCCCCCTCACTCCCCCATGGGTACCGTTCGTTTTGAAGCATGCGGGTACGACAGCTAAGCCAGCGTCATGTTAGCTCGAAATAAAGTGAAGGTCGTTAACCTGGAAAGCGCGCGGGCTACTGCATTGCTTAAGTATTATAAGACCACTGACGTGAAACTGGCGCGTTACTTGGGTGCGTCAAGGTACTGGTACTGGCGCTGGCTCGCTGCAGCAGCAGGCCTGAATCCCAGCAGGCCATGCCCTGAGGGCCATGCCGCCGGCACTGCAGACCGCCCCGAAGCTGCGTGAGGGCGGGCCTTTGTTGAGGTATCCATGCCGTACGTGCCGTGGCTGCGCGCGCCGTACTACGTTTGGATCGGTCGCCACCCCACCGTCGGACGTGAGTTTGGGTCGGGATGGCTCGCGTTCCCTGCCTGTCCGTTTGCGGAGAAGCGCGCTTGACGTTGCATTCTCCTAGCTGATCTGCTCCTAGCTGATCTGCTCCTAGCTGATCTGCTCCTAGCTTCACGTTTATGCTCGCTGTGCGTTGGGTTGGCGCTTGGTGAAGTGGTTTGATTCGAGGACAGGCACCTCCCAGCTGCTGGTCAACACAAATTAGGCCGAAGTTGAGCGCCTTTGCACGCACGGTGTTGCATCACGAACGCCGAACCCAGCATAGCATGTAGACAGCGAACCCAGTCGCAGGATCGCGCAGCACCGAACATACTGCACTTTATTTTTAGGCGGACCCACCGCTTGGGCTGCCGCGTGTTTCTGCTTTGCTTACGGACCTGCCTGCTGTTGCGTGAGCGAGCCTGTATGTTGCGTCATCAGGGTAACACCCCCTAGGAAGTGCCTGAGAGTTAGGGCAATGAATAATTCTTTTATCAGAGTGACACCCCCAGTGCTTCTTTTCTTGCGTCTGTCAGTGTCGTGCGTGCGGGCACCTACCGCCGGCGCTTAAGCCACGCGTGTGCATGGACCCTGCTGGTTTGCGAGGGTGTGACGGCTGCGGGTGAGACCAGTCAAGCGCGTGTATGTTTGCTGGCCGTGTGCTGTGCGAACTCGTGGCGGCTGCGCTGCGTGCGTATGAACTCCAGCGCGTGTTCGAAGTTGTTTGGCCGTGCGTGCGTGAGACCAAACTAACGTGCGGACTTTGGATAGTGAAGCGAGTAGCTGTTGTGTTGTTGCTGTTGAGTCGAGCAGCTTCCCCTGCCTGGCGTTCCATCCAGCTGGGGGGAAGTCTGAATAATGAGGCACACCCGCCCAATCCAGCCGTACTATTCGTAGTGTCGTGACAACCTAACGGTCATCACGACAAAGTGCGTAAATTGACACAGCGCATCTATGGCTTACGTAGTTTTGTCGGGTTCGCCACGTTCGGGCGAGTTTCCATGTCGGACGGAGTTAGTTAGTTGGGACAGTTGGAGTGTTGGACGACCTCGCTCTACCGTTAGGGCACGTGGGCCGCGCGGCCCTTCGTTAGGGCACTGACCCCGGGCGCTTTCAGTCCGCTATTTCGGAGAAGCAATGTCCTAAATTTATTATCTGCATTTTGCCGCGTAGTTTCCGGTTTCTACGGGCGGGCACCTTTGAGAGGATCGCGTATCAGTTGTTGCGACGGACTTCGTAGTTCGTGGTACGCCAGGCTGGGGCCCTTCACGCTGGGCCGCTGCTTGCACCCGCGCTCTATCTTGCGTCTTGAACGTCGCAAGCAAGCAGCGAATGTGTGTCGAACTAACAAACAGCAGTCGCTGCCCAGGTGCCACCTTGGTTTGTGGACCATGCCAACGAGCAAGCAAATAAAGGCTCTATCATCCCGCCTGCGCTTCGCGTAATTCCTCTGTAATTAACGAATAAATCATCCTGCGCCTCGCGTCCGTTTCGATCCCCACGATAACTAACAGTCGTAGCATTACGTACTCTGTAAACCTAGCATCATTTCCCTCCCATCTTCAGTCATCATAGTGGCTTCGTGGCCCCAGGACGTCGCCTGTCGGGCCAGCCGAACGAGCAGGCGTTCAAACCGCGCCCGGTCTGCGTGGCGCGGCGCGTTTTATTTATCGCCCTCAACCAGCCAGTCTGTACGAGGATCACCCAACCAGCCGTACCCCGTACCGGTAGTGTGTCGTGACACGTCCCTGTTGGACTGCCTTACTACATAGGTCGGTCTTCATCACGCGCGTTACAGTCTTCTGAAGCACACGCTATGCTGAGGTAGGGGGCGCAAAAGCCGCCCCAGAATGTCTGGCAGAAGTGCGTGTCGCTCAGGTACGGTAGTAAGGTAGTAACGCCAGCGATCGCAAAGCGATGACAACAACAAACCTCGTCCCAACCTTTAGGGCGGGGCGACACATTTTTGCGCCGGTTATTACTGGCTGGGCCGGCCGATTCCTGAATCTAATTAACGGGCCATCCAGTGGCTCCTAGTGGCTCGGGTCGCCGGCGGGCCTTTGAATTATTCTTGTTGCACGACCGTACGGCACCTCCGTCGCACCTGCTGCGCATCTGTCGCCCCCGCAGCACCTTGATAGCGCATCACCGCGCGGCACGCACGGGTATACGTCGTGGGAACGCAGCTAGCGTCGCAACGAGTGCCCCCCGCCGATCACCACTGCCGCTCGTGCGTGGCAGTAGATAGGGCCTAGCTAGTGCCCCTAGCCAATCGTCCATTTGTGGAAGATGTATGGATGGTTAGATTGTATGGTCAAAGTTCTCCCGTAAATTTCATATCGGACACTCAAAATTGTAAAAAAAATACTTCAACAAACTTTTCTAAACTTTTGGGCATAAAGAATTTTTATCCGAAGATAGCAATCCACGCTCGGGGCCAAACGTGGAATCGATTCATGATGAAATAATAATTAATCCCACAGCTAGCTACGTACGTATGTACGGTATCCGGCTGCATGAAGTCGGTCCCATGATTGTAGCGAACGACGACCGAGGTGCCCCGCTCAATCAATCCGTCATACTTCCGCAGTTTTTATTTCGCCAGCCAACAGTGCGCCTTTGCCTCCGCAGCGAGCATCACAGCAACTAATAACGGTATCAGGCAGCAGGTAGGTTTGTAGATAGGTACCTGCACGCCGGAGCCGCACACGGAAGACCCGCCCATTACATCTATCGATCGCCCCGAATAAGCACAGCACCTATCTATCTTGATAGCGCATCATCGGCAGGCACGGGTATACGGTACGTCGTGGAAATGCAGCATCGCAGCGAGTGCCCCCCGCCGAGCACCACTACCGCTCGTGCGTGGCAGTAGATAGGGCCCAGTGCCCCTAGTCGTCCATTTGTGGAAGATCTACGGATGATCAGATTGTGTGGTCAAAATTCTCCCTTAAATTTCATATCGGTCACTCAAACTCGTAATTTACAAATATTCAAACGTTTGGGCAAAAAGATATTAATATCCTTAGATAGCAAGCCTGCCGAATCGGCTCCCGGCCGGGCGTATCATTATTATTATTTTTACCCTGTCGATCCCCGCCGTCCATCCCCGCCGCCGTCCATCGTTCCTTACGCCGCCGTACTTACACATACGCATACAGCCAATCCACGCTCGGGGCCAAACGTTGAATCAATTCATGATGAAATAATTGATCATACAGCTAGCTACGTACGTACGGTACCCGGCTGCATGAAGTCCGTCCCTTGATTGATTGTAGCGAACGACGAACGTGCGTGGTTCCCCGCTCGATCGTATTTGTCGCAGTTTTTATATTTCGCCAGCCAAGCCAGCAGTGCACCGTTCGCCTCCGCAGCGAGCATCACAGCAACTAATAACGGTATGTATCAGACAACAGCAGGTAGGAATGTAGATAGGTACTGGACGGGCAGCCGCCGGTAATAATATCTATCCGCGCATATATACATGCACGGCAACTAACGATCCACGCCAGCCAGTAGGTGCGAGCGCGCGATCGATCGAGGGATGGATCGGTTTATTTGCGATCGATCGACCCAACCAATCGATAATCCATCCGCCGCCCTCACACACCTTGCCTCGCCTCGCCTCCCCTCGCTCTCATCGCCTCGCCTCGCCCTACTTGCACCAGGGTGGTGCCCATCGATCCATCCACTCGTTCGACCGTACATCAAAACTAAATCTCCGTCGTCCGTACGCACATCCGTAAATTGCCACGTTCCGCTGCTTCCATTCAGCGTCCGCCTATCCGTTGGTGCTTCCGTTGTTTACCTGATACTTGGTAATAAGTAGACCTTCGCTGCCGCCTCGATTTATATACGGTATCCGTCGCCTAGCACTCCACACACTCCTGGCTGCACGCACGCATGTGAAGAGAGCAGCAGGCAGCAGGGTACATACATGCACGTATGTACGTGTGAATTTGATAGAAGGGTTGATGGGTACGTGCGTACGTGTATGGATGGGAGTTACACGGGAAAGAAATAGTAAAAAACGGAAACGACAGATGCAGATACGAATTTTCATTGATCATCAGATTTCACCGATACTGATGATAATTATGAACATCTTGCCGGCCGCGCGGCTAGATAGATCTACCATCGATGCATGGCTGGATGGGTACGTAAAGCAAGGGAGCGAGGCCTGGCGAGGCTCGCCAGCCGCCAGCCACCAGCCACCAGCCACCAGCAGTCAGCAGCAGCCAGCGCAGTGCAGCGCATGCGCCATCCATCTATCTATCTACTGTCGTGATCACGAGCAACCTCCACACCGTCCGTCGGACAACAAAACAGATGTATGGCAATAATATGGCAATAGCGCAAGCAACCGACTTACTCGCAGTCCACGCCTGGCTCATCGCAGTACTTGGGGCAGCAAAAAACCAGTCCTTGCTGCAGGCCGCGCCGAGGATGTCTGGGAAGCGGTGGGTGCGTGGTGGGGGCAGGTGGGTGGGGGTGGGGGTGGATTCTTTGGGCACGCAGCAGACGGACGATTACATAACTATATATGCAATGAGAAGGGGCGAAAGCAGCAACAGCATCAGCTGGAGCAGCAGCAGCAGCAGCTAGGACAAGAACAGCAGCTGGCATGCATGGCTTTCAAAGCCAATCAAGTTGGGCTCATCAGAATAATGATACCCTCGATCGGGGCAAGCAAGCGGGAGTCTGCTGGAGCCCACCTTCTGGACCACCTTCTGAACCACCTGCTGGAGCACACACCCTAGCTAGATAGCGATCGATCGAGCAAGGAGATATGACAGACATAAGGCGCAGCAGGCAACATCGATTACGTCGGTTTAGGTTATGTAAGGTTCTCAATCACATACGCACGTAATAAGCGCTGCAGCAGCGCCAGCAGCTGCGGCTCCAGATCTGTCTTGTGGAATGACGCGGGCCGCTGTGGCCCCGATGACCACCACGCCCGGCGGAGAAGTAACGGCCTGAAGCAGCAGCAGCAGCAGCAAGGTGGCCGCAGCTGCTGGGGAGATAGGTGCCGTCGAGGCAGTGAAGCCGCCGCCGTGGCCGCCGAGGGCGGTGCGGCAGAGGCGCGGGCCGCCGCTGCTGCGCGATCCAAATCTGTGTTGGCAAGCCCGTGCTCGCATGACGACCTCCGCTCGTTTGCAGCTGGATGGAAGGATGGATGGACGGAGAAAGCAGTCGGCAAACAAAGTAGTGCCTCCGTGCGATGGATGTAGATGCGATGAAGAGGCGATTGTTAACTGCTGGTAACTGCGGTATTTCCGGCAATTTATTCCGGCGTCCTTGCGAGAGTGTTTTCGAGAGTTGTCCGAACTTTGACTTGTTGGTTGTGTGTATGCCTGTGTATGTTTTCATCTAGAAGTTCCATGCCCTTCAGTTGTGTATTAGCGCTGCCGAAATAATGTTCTGCTCTTTATTTATTTCCGACGCGCTTCCGTCCGGCACCCCCGCATCGAGGTCCCCCCACGAAGGAAGCAGCATCTATCCTCGGAGAATCGGCTTGGCAGTCGGTCTAGATCGTAGATATCCAAGTCCGTCAGTCCTGATCATCCGTCATCAGTCGTCTCGGCATGAGGCCCCTCTTTCATACATACGATGCTAGTTGGCGCGATGCGTCGGAACCGGTTCTCATTTTTTGTTGACTTGACAGTGATAAATAGAGCACAACGAAAGTTGCGCGGAGCTCTTGCATGGCACGGAATGGGCCGAAGCCGCGCGCGCGGCTGTCGTCTCTGCTGCTTGCGTGCGCCTTCTTCGCAGCAGTCACGCACGTTGTTCCGAGAGCAAGTCCAATGCAGAAGTACATCGATCGGTCCCTCGCTCGCGCGCCGATCGATGTATTATTGCAGTGGAATTTCGGAACAACATGTATCGATCGTGGATGCGGGGTGACGGCGGACCATTACTTCTCCTATCCGTCTTTCTGAATGTGGCTTCCTTGCGGATGTCCTCGTTGTATGTTTGTTTGTTTCGTATAAATCATTCTGAGTTTATTTGGCTGCTTCCACCAGCTCCCACTTGCGCATTCTTCCGGCGGGTGGGCAGAAAATAAAGATACGCCATAAATGTATATAATAAATGAACGCACACAGGTAAGGTCTCGTGTGACTCCTATGCCGTCGTGACAGCCTCGGACCGCCTCGGACCGACCCACGAGTCGTCAGATCTGCCCGTCGCTCGGCTGCAATGATCGGACCGACGAATGAGCGAAAACGGCAATCAACGCGTTCAAATAAGGGATTTAGGAATAAGTTTCGTATATTGAGAGGGTGTTTTACAATGAGGTGCGTAATTGCGGTGGGACGGAGAGATTATAGAGCGACCCGGGGAATAAGGCCGCCGGCGCAACACGCAAGCCTAGGTTTCAACAGCTATCCTTGCAGCGGTTGGGGATGTTGGATAGGCCTCAGCAGTGGGTGCCATGCATATACGGTATGGTATGTACCGGAATGATCGTTGTTTCATTGTTAGGGGCTCTTGCCCAGCGGTTCATGTACGCCTGTGTTTCCGGTGGTTGTGTGCCACTGCTGCGGGCGGGCAACGCAGCAGCAAACGCAGACGGGCAGGATGGAGCGACGAATGATGCCGCCGATAGATTCAGGGCATCCGCTTCAGTTGGCAGACAAGCAACAAAAGCACAATTAATAGCTTGCTTGCGCCGCCGTCGGTATTGATTGCTTGTCAAGTACGACAGCCAACAAACATCCAACGTCATCCAACGCACAAACCAACGAACTAGCCAACTAAGCCAACTAAGCCAACTGCAGTCAATCAGTAACTACCATACCGTTTATGCTCCAAAGTGCTCAGCATGACATCAATTTATTTGATCGTGAAGGAAACATGCATCACGTCGGTACGTATCAGGCAGCAGCAGGTCGCACATGCATCGCATTCGTCGTCCTGGATGAATGAACAAACCTCCGTTTTGGAGTCATCTATTGTGCGTATATGCGTATATGCATACGTCATCATCAACTTCAAGTCAATGTTCGGATTCGCACACAATCAAGAAACGACGACTAAAACGGGGATCGTTGTGCGTGGGTGGTGGTGCACAGCTAGCCATCACACCGGACGTGCTTACGTGCGAGCGACTGTTTTTCAAAAGACAAGCAAGTAAGACGTCACAGCAGCAATGAATGGTCGTCGCGCATGCTTGCTTGCCTGCAATCGCTGGTATCACACATACACAGGGTGGGCGGGCGTGTACCCAGCATGCAGGGACAACTAACATCGTACACACATACATGCATGCGCGGCCCTCCGCCGGGCCGCTTTCTTATTGACTACATACTGAATGAATGGGCATAATAAAGCAAGTACACGTCATCAACGACCGTCGATCCTCAGCAGTCAATGTACGTATGCCGTCGTCAGCGCCAGTCGCGCATCGCACACGGGGTGGGTGCGTGTCTGCTGGGCACGCAGTTGCTTGCTTGCTTGACATGCAAACATTTGGTTTGTGTCAGTTGGCGCCGCGGCCCGCCGCCGCACGTCCGAGCGGGGTGGGCGGGATAGGTATATGTGGTGGGCGCCATCCAGCAGATCGAAAAGAGGTGGACGACTCATCAAGCAAGGGTTCGACTCAGCAAATAAAGCTTAGTCGATGGATGTTACCAGCAGCGAATGAACGACGACCCGCACGGCGCGAGCGAGGCGGCGAGCGTGGCGCATGTTTTCGTTCATGTCCATTTAATTTCATTCAGGGGTATGTGTTACCCCACATTGTGTAGAGAATCATGTCACTGCAGTCGACACACCCCACGCTGCAACAATAGTCAATCAAGGCGGCGGGCGGCGGCAGGCAGGGGCCGATAAATGCGTTTAGTTAGTTCGTGTAGTGCTCCGATATTCCAGCCAAATTATAAACAAGCAAGCAAGGTTTTTATCAACGGCATGGGTATGGGTATGGGTATCGGTATAGATATGGGTATGAGATAGAGAAATAATTACGTTATTGTTGGACGGAGTGAGGTCAGTCCGTTTCATCGGCCGCATCGCATTGCTTGCTTGTCGCATTTTTTGCTAATATCCAGACATCCAGCAGCAGCAGGCCGTCTATCTCCACTGGAGCAGTAGTGCGTGCGTGGAGGCGACCCGCCGTTGGCCCGCCGTCATTAGCTCCGTCATTAACCCTTCCTTGAACTCACCGTGGGTAATAACACAAATCAAGATAACAAACGAACAACAATGCAAGCAAGCCACGCACTTACTCGCAGTCCACTTGCGGTTCGTCGCAGTATATCGGGCAGCAGAACGCCAGACCCTGCTGCAAGCCGCGCCGCCTCGGAAGCCCGCTGCTACACATGCGATGCGGTAGGTGGGTTGGGGGCGGCGGGATATGGAGATTGCGTGATACCTTAATAAGCAACGGTAGTATGTATGCAGCAGATATAAGACAGCCTATCTAGCTAAAGTCGACAGGAGGCCACAGGCCGCGCGCGCTGCTGGGCGGGTTGCCTTTTGCGTGATTGTGTTTCGTTGAGCAAGCACGCACGCACAGCGCGCGTTCGGGTCGTGCGACGGCATAATTCGGGATTCGTTCGTTGCATGCAGAGCACGGAACGGCGAGTCGTCAGGCACGGGCCAATGACGGACGGCGCAGCCTTCACGGCCGCAACCCGGCCAAGGCATAGCGTACATACATGCATGTAACATACTCCTACGATCAACGCTCGGTCTCAAAATCGACCCCACGCATGCAAGCCCAGATAGACATATGCTGTGCAAGCGGCTGCACGACGTATGGTAGTACACCACGCAAGCGGTCGCCAACTGTATGTCCAGCAGGCAAGCGATCGATCGAGTCGCAAGTTACGTTGATGTATGCCTTCGTTGTCTAGCTACGGATTACAGCCTTAATTCGTGCCTTCTACATACGTCATCATGCTCACTTGTGGAGCTTCTGGGCGGAGGTTCCACCGTTGGCTCCGCCGCGGCGGGCGATGTCGTCGTCGGCGGGCTTACGGTCCGCGGCAGCAGGCATGTCGCGAGCGGCGTTACAGCAGATGGTTACGCCGGAAGCCGCGACCAGGAGCAGCAGCAGAGCCATCATCATGAGCAGCGGGAGGGCCGCCGCCTTCTTGCGAGTCGTTGGATGCTGCTGTGCCGTCACGGAAGCGCAGCAGCAGATGCCGCCGCCGCTGCGCGCGGCGGTGGTGGAGCTGATGCTGACGTGGGAGCGCATGACGACAATGACTCAGCGGACGATCGAGCAGAGCGCCGGCAACGTAAAAAAAGAGCTAATATAGAGCGATGAATTTAGCTAAAAGTAATTTGAACGTTTGGTATGCATTCATTCTGTGCACGGTTAAGCTAGCCGTGATGATGCTTCGTTTTGCGCTAGTTTATATTAAGATGTATGTATGTCCGACATGCAGCAGGACAAGGATTGCAACGTCAGCAGCGAATTACCGGTAGTCGACCTACCGTTGGTCAGTTTGCTCTCGATCGCTCGCGCGCTCTTGTAATTATTTCCGTTGTGAGTCATCGAGGCAGCAGCAGTTGCCCCAGCAGTTGCTTGGTGAATTAAGTGCGCGTTGATTGCAAACACCACGCGCGACGACTCGTCAACTGTTATTTATGGCAACGTGCCTTCGGTACAGTACTGTAGTGGGTTAGGTCGGCGGGCGGCCCTTTGCGTCCGCTACGCGAACGCTCACGCATCCATCCCCGTAACGACGAACGATGCAATTCAAGCAGTGCGTGGGTCGCTCGCGCGGCTCGATCTTGCGTGCTTATGATTGATGATTGATGATTGCCAAGGTGTAGTTACATACTGAGCGCGGCTGGCTAACAGCAGCTTAGTCTCGAAGAAGCGAAGCGATCGTAGAGACTGAGCTAGGTTTGTTACGACGTCGTACAGCTGACCGAAGCTTTACCTTCGGTTCTCGCTGCGTTCAGGCATTCTGCCTTCACTTCACGAGAGCACTCACATCGCTGTGAGTTACCTAGTTTCCCGCCCCGCCCGAGCCTCCCTGGCTCGTGCTCCCGCCCTTTTTGTGCCGTGCACGCCGTCCGCTGGAGTCTTTCGTGGCGGCGCTTGGGCCCCTGGTGACGGCCCCGCGCCCGTGGTGGCTGGCGTGTGCTGGCGGAGCTCGCCGCTGGGTCGTGTGTGTGCGGTGCTTGAGGGATGTCGGTTGGACACACGGCCGTGCTCGCGGACCGGGACCAGCCCTCCGCTCACGGGGCCGTGGGCGGCAAGGGGCCAGCCCTCCGCCGGGTGGGTTTTGGGTTCTCGGGCTGTCTTGCGCGTCGGTGGTTTCGTTGTGTTGTGCCGGCCGGGGCGGCGGTGGGGTTTTTTGGCCTTGTGGTGCCCCTGTTCCCGTTTTTCCCCGCCGCGTTTGTTCCGTGCCGGTTTCTCGTTGCGGGAATCATAGGGGTTGCAGGCGCGCGCCTTTTGGCGCTTGCTCGCGGTCGGGTTTTTCGGCCTGGTTGGCGGTGTTTCGGTTGTCTGCGCCCGGAGCTTTGGTTGGGTTGGGGGTTTGCCTTGGTTGCCGCGGCTCGTCTCGCCGCCCCCGGGATGCCTGTTCGGCTGGCTGGCCGTCTCGTCTGTTTGCCGCGCGCCGGTGGCGTCGGCCGCGCGCTTTTCGCTTGTGCGCTCCGGGCTGGTGTTTGTTTTTGGCGCTCCGCGCTTTGGCGCTCCGCGCTTTGTGCTGTGCTCTCGCTGCAGTGTAAAGGTCCTCGTCAATTGCCGCTTCCCCGTTGATTGGCGGGTCGCTTCCTCGTTAGCCGATGGCCGGCTTCACTATATAGCTGAGGGCAGCTACAAGGAACAAACGTTAGTTGGTGATGTCTATATCGGTGTGCAGCCCTACGTACCCATCCACGCACCGCAACTGAACGCCTACGTATATATGTATCTGTGTCAACTCGCCCATCATTCGTCTTCAGAGCGGATTCGCTCTGTTCGTCTTTGCCTCAATTGACGGGAGGCAAGTTGCGAAGTTCGTTGTCCGGCCGATTGAAGCAACGAGTGATCTATCGAATGAAGCAACTAACGGTCGGATCAACGCCTCTCCCAAGCAAGTTGATTGCGTGCGTGCGCGTCTCAAACAATCAACTTCCGTCTATCTGTCAGCAATGCATACAACTAACGGCGGTGTCCCATCCATCAACGGCAGCAGCTAGCCCATCCATGCATCCAACAGCAGGCACCCGCCGCAGCATGCAGAACTACATACATACTCGGCGGGCTGGCTAGCTAGCTGGATGGATGGGAGAAATCGTGCTGCCTGGCGCGAGGGCGGGGGCGGGGTAGCTAAGTGGGTCCGTCCTTCCGCGCACCTCGATCGCTCCGTAAGCCAAGTAAAGTGCCCAGTAAGCCCTAAGTCAAGCAATTTTATTCGTGACCTGAGGTGGGACGTTTTACCATTATATCCGCCTATCTACAAACAAGTCATCGTAATAAGCAAGCCATGTACATTTCTGCACACACACGCACATACAGCGGCCCGCTGTCGTCGGTAATAAGAGAGCCATCGCTCGGATGTGTATGTGTGTGGATGGCCCTCGCTCTACCTGGAGTTGTGAGGCGGGTGGGCCCATGCGTGCGTCTACATACATCCGTCAAGCATCTAGAAACGAAGCCCCGCCGCCTGCTGGTCAATGGGATCATCATCATACATTGATGAGCACCGATAAACACGCAACTCGCATTGGTGTATACATGGCAGCATGCTAGCAAGCTGCATGCGTGCGTGCTGCACGAACGAAGGCCTCGCTCATCCTTGGCCGTAGTCCTTGCATTGGCCGTAGTCAGCCAAACATCTCTAACAAGTAGTGATGCAGGTGAATCTGCATAAAACACGCAACACGCAGGCAGGTAGGGGCAGGCGAAGTAAGAGGACCCGGCTTGGAAAGGACAAGGGGTTGGTGTCGGCTTCCTTGAAGCCGGAAAAAGGGCGGGGCCCCGTTCAATCCGTACGGGTGGAGTTGAAGGGCTAGGGCGGCGAGGGCGTGAAGTGTGAGAGTGTCAACATTCCTGCTGATAGACAGCCAGAGCTTTCAGCAATCCGCCCCATGTTTAGCATCGCGCGCCGTCTCGGCACTGTGCAACTCTTCCGGCCAGCGCATTGGCTGAAGTTACTTGACAGTAGACATGCAGTGTATCATTCACACATCACGCAGGCTGACTTGCCAATAGAAGGACAGCGGAACTGTTTGAGAGGGTCGCGATGATGACGTGCAGTTGCCGACGAGAGTGCACAGTCTTCGCTACCGAGGTATTCGTCGTAGAGGAGGCTTGAAAACATTAGGACAGGGAATGTAGAAGTCCCCTAGGTTGCCGACTGGACTTGTTGGGCGGCCCGCAGATGAATCGTGCGTGCATCGGCGGCTTGGCGTCCAACAACCAGCATTTTGCCCCTCATGGTTTGCACCTTGCAACCTTTGTAATAGCAATATGCGTCAAGACGATCGGACCGGCTAGCAGAGGTGCTGTGGTGTGGTCGCGGGAAGAATGTTCGCAATGCAAACATAGTTGGTTGCTTGCCGAAACGAAGATTCATTTCACGCCGTCATGTCAAGAATCCCACCTTAAGGAACGATGAATCTTCTGGAATTAATTATAGGCCGAGAGGTGTTGGTTTGACCTCGGCCTCGGTCCATGGAGACTGCCAAACTGGTTTTTACTCATACGAGGTTGGGTTCCAATAATAAATTTACCGTGCAATAAAGAATGTAATCTTTTACTTATGCAGCCTTTCCGTTGGCCGAAAGTCTGCACTTGTCCAATTACTTCCATCCCAGATCCCAGAACCCAGAACCCAGAACCCAGAACCCAGAACCCAGAACCCAGAACCCACGGACATGGGCAATCCTACAGGGCGGGGCCCCCCTGGGCGCTTCGCGCTGGGGCCCCGCCCAAAAAAACAGGTTTTTTATGGTGGATATACGAGACAGGTATTTGACGCGAAGTTTGTTGCCTGATTTGGCGGCGGCGTTAGGGTGCGCTGCACCTGACGACATCTATATATAAACACCGGCCAGCTGAACAGACTGCAATACGTAAGCAGTCTTTATTTAAGGGGGACATATATACATACATGACTGACTATTAATAAGCCACAGCCAGAAGCGAGCGAGCGGCTGGTCTGTATATTGTTATATTCGTCTTCATGCATGTGTCTGTCTATCTATCTACGTATTTCTCTGCAGCTTGCAGAGCACAGCAGCGCACGGCTGCTGGCGGCATTATTTAATTCTTCCTGAGCCACGCCTACGGGTAGGTTGCCCTTATTCGGAACACTGAACACTTTGCGAGCAAATATAAATTTGAGCTTGCAACCTTTTCAGCCAAATACCCTATCAGAGGTCCGTACATATGTCCTCGACATGCTGTAATTTTCGTATGCAAAGATAAGCAGGTCCTTGCGCAATAACCCTCAAAATGTGGTACTGGGTACGCTCGCCCCTGAGTGGAACAAACGCCCCCAATCTGGAACACCGCCCAACGGCCAAAAGTGCCAGCCTTTGCGACGCGCGACTCCTGCAAATGCAATGTTGCCATTATATATAATGTCCGGTCACTTTAGTGTACATATGTCACTTAGCAGAGGTCACCTCGCGTGCCTAGTGGCCCCATGCGAGACACTCGCTTCCCGCCGACGCGCGCGGCCGGGCCCCTGGGTCGGCCCTTGGACGGAGCGGGAGACTTCTTTGCTCTCGTCATTTGACTGTATGGGTAAACCTATGTATACTTCTTAACAAATAGCACTTGTATATCACTTCAAACGTCCTTCTTGCAAGTCTGGCCCTATATCGCTCAACCAGCCCTAACCAGCACGTCAGGAAGTGACGATGCCGCTTCGTGGTTCTTACAAAAATCATTGTTTCTCACAGCACCAAGCACCTAGCGCATGCCCAAAATTTGCCGTAGATTGTCCATACGTTAATGTCCCTGTTGTAATTTTCTGACGATTTTTGGTGGCACCATTTCGCTAAATAAATTCATCGTTCCATATAGGGGACTGTTCCGAATAAGGGCAACCTACCCGTATCCTACTGCGATGCTGTATTATTCATCTTTCGATGGCCCCATCAACGAACCTGCTGATGAGCTTTACGTAATACTTACATGCAGTCGTCGTCAACTATCATGCAAATGGAGCAGCAGATTCCCTGCTCGTTCGTACCAGTGTCCGTCACGTACGTATCAAAATACTTCTGGAGGCTGCGCCGCGGCCTGCGGGCCGATTTGCAGCACGCAGCAGCGATCGATCGCATCGCCCGCACGCACAAGCAAGCAAGCCACGCACAGACAAGCATAGCCAACCACATAAAGCAAAGCCAACCACATAAACAAAACTAACCAATCAATTAAAGACGGAGCGACATGGTGTAGCAACGCGAGGCGGCGGGGTATGTAATAAGCGCAAATAAGCGAAGTGTGCAACGATTGCAACTAATGCTTAATAATGATGACCTTTCGCGGTCGTGTAACTTACATTTTGGCGCCGGCTCCGGCTCCGGCGGTATTGTCGGCGGCGCTGTCGGCGATGTCGCGGGCGGCGCGGCAGACGCCGATACCGGCCGCAGTGGCCAGGAGGAGGACCAGGAGGGCCGCCGCAACGAGGCGGCGACTAAAGTGGCGGCTGCTGAAGTGGGCGGCCATGGTTGAGCGGGATCAAAGACAGTAGGATGGGCGGCGGATGCGCTGCTTGTACAGCTGCTCTTTTTGACTGGTTTGCTTGCTCTGCGTGTGTGATCTTGATGAAGTATATCGTGTCGTCGCTGTTGCATGCGGGCTGATGTTTAAAAATTTAGTGCGTTGTGAGGAGCTTTATATATGATTTAAGCGAGCGAATGCACGCACGAATGAAGACAAGGTTCCCTCGACAGTACGTAAATACAGCTTGCGTCCTTGCGCTCGCGCGGGCGCTCGCTCGCTCAGCTGCGCGTGTCGGCGTAGACAGGGGGGCGGGGGTTGACAGTTCGTCGGTTGCTAGGCCGAAATTAACACCAAAATACCTTTCAAGGTGGCTGCTGGCTACTTCAAGGTTAAACCGTATGTTATTATGATCGTTGTATGTAGTTTTACTGTTGCAGACATTATTGTGCGCTGGCCTGGGACTCGTTTCGTCTGGATGGATGGAGCATGCTGCACGCATGCAGTCGCTCGACTGTCCGTTATTAGATAATGTGTGCTAACCGACGGTTGGCGGGGGACCGACCCGCGGGTCCCTGCTTTTACTAGCGCCTTTATTTATTGTTTGCGCACCGAGGGATGATGGAAAAGGGCCATACCTACGTAAGGAAATGTATTTTTGCTGGTCCACGCATGCATCCGTGCGTCCAGCGAGCCTAGCGTGTGGTAAGGTAGGGAGCAGCCGTATGCCCGCCGCCCCTTCGGCGGATCAGCCCCTTCGACGGGTTCAGCAGACCACTACCGCGATGCAGGCATTTTTTTATGACTGATGCGTGGGTTGTCTCCCACGGGTGTTTTGCAGAGGGTTCGCTCATTCATTCACATTCATTTTGTTAATAATTTCACGGCGCAATGTGAGAATATATTACCCATACTGACCAAGTGTGTCGTCGTCGTCCACCCAGCCACGCACGCACCTCGCTGGACCGCCCCAAGCAAATAGCTTTAAGAACGTGGGTATGTAGCTTTTAGAAAGCTATTTGCGTGGGTATGTAGCTTTTAGAAAGCTACAAACCCAAGCAGTGGCAATCAATGCGGGGCAGGGTAGCCTTCCGTGTGATCAAGCAAGTTGATTGGCGGCAACCTGTAGCTCTTATCTTCGGGGGCCTGGACTCCGCGCGCCACCCGTGCGTGTCGTGCGGACGGGCACTCCATCCTGCCTCTTCGTGTCCTTGGTACTATACGCGACGAACGCTCGGTTGCACACACCGCCGTGGACCGTGCCCGGGCGTTCTGCAACGAGTATTACTCCGAAAACTCCATAAAAAGATCAGCAGGTTGGCGTGTACAGCTGATGTCCAGACCTACCTGTCAAGACCATACATACATATGTCTGGCAGTCGAAAGGGCTTTTCAAACTAACATCACCCCGACGAAAATCGGGTTTCGTAAGTACGAAACTGCTGGTGTATGTGCATTAAGAGTAAGGATTGGTTCACCCGTTATTGTCATTAAGTTCAAGGTACGCTAGGGACGACATACATGGCGTCATCGGTCAGCCCCTCGCTGAGCGCCCTCGCTGTCTGACTCCAGCGCCCAGCAACTTACACAACTGTATGTGTTAGCTTACGATGCCCAATACATCCACTGCTTATGCTTCGTTGGACATTTGTACATCAGGTTGCTTATTACCATCTGATGACTGCAGCTAGGCCGCTGGGAATAAAGGCACTAAGAAGCTGATGCTCGCAACCGCTCATGAACTAACCTCCGCTCCTCCATCCGTCCGTATACAACCGTATTGTTTGAGATATAAACCAGCGGCGGTCAAGAGACGTACTGCTACGAGTACCCGACTGGCGACGACCGCTACATACGCCATGCACATTACGTAATGCATATATACTATCCACGGCGGGCATGGTAGCTGGACTGTACGTACACGCACCAACCGACGGACCGTCACGCAATACGCAGACACTGACAAGCACGGTAATCTACGCATAGCAGCAAACAACAATGGACACAGCTTCGTTCTAACTAACAATCTTCTATTAGGGTTCGTTCGTCGAACGAATCCGTCGGTCAGAATCGTGTCAATCGAATGCATGTATCGATGTGGATGGCTCGGGACGTGCGCGTCGTCCTAGCACACCGGATTGCAGTCCATTCTGCAGGGCGGGCATGGATGGATGGATGAAGAGCGAGTTAGGGCAGCAGGTCCATTACGAGGGAGGGCGGTTAGTTTGCCAAGAGCGAAAACGAAGAGGAGAGGAATGTTTTGTAGATATATAGGACATGCAATACATCGAGGCTTACCTCCTCCCCGGTAACCAGGCTCGCCTCCTCCCACGGAAGCAAGCACACTTATCTGCTCGCAGGTACTCGAGTCCATTCCCGTCTTCAAGCGGTAAGGCAACTACTCATGGAAATTAATTACAGAGGATCGGAGCTGCCTGGATAACAGCTACATAGTGCGATCGCACGACTTTGTGGGTCTAATATACCTACAGGCAGTAATATGTGTCGGTTGCCAGAAAGCAGGTGGTGCAGCAGATCTCCTGAAGGCGGCGCCGCGGGCTGCGTGCGGCGTGCGATCGGGACGCACGCACGGGCGGGGGCGGCGAGGCAGGGGGCGACAGCAGGGTATGTCGGTGCGTGGAAACAACTAATAATGGCATCGGTTCTTACCTCTAAATACCAACGTACAGCGAGCTGCGGCTGACCTCCAACACAGCTGCTGCCCGTACGTACGTTGTCTCCAGTGCATGGTAGGTTTCGGAGCGCGCGTCGTGATAGATGGCGTGTCATCATCGCAAGATTAAGCACGCAGACATTATCTTATCGCGCGGGACTTGCCTCCCTGGATAGTACCTAACTGCTGGATGGCTGCGTGCTGGGTAATGTATGTAATCTGTATGTATGTGTAAGGTTCCGCCAGCTAGCTAGCTAGCACTGCTGGCTGACCGCCTTGCGTGCTCACGCGCGGTCGCGGTAACGGTCGCGGTAACAAACTTACTTGCGCGCGGTAACAAACTTACTTGCGCGCGGTAACAAACTTACTTGCGCGCGGTAACAAACTTACTTGCGCGCGGTAACAAACTTACTTGCGCGCGGTCGCGGTAACAAACTTACTTGTCGGACAGGCCTCCGACTCCGGCGGCTCCGGTGATGTCGGCGATGTCGCGCGCGGCGGCGCAGACGACTACGCCCAGCATCACCATCAGAGTCAGAAGCAGCCGGAAGACCGCCGCAAGAGGCGGCGGACGAGCCGCGCTGCCGTTGCGGCGAAAGGCGCGCATGGTCTCAGCTATGCTAGCAGAGCGAGTGCCCAGGATAAACACGAGCCAGAGAAATAAGCTGGATACGCTTCGTCAGCGATTTAGTTGCTAAGCGCGGCGACTGATGACGGCGGGCAGTTGTATGTGGTTTTCATGTGAGTTGAGACAGGCTTAATAAAGTGTAAATACCATGCGTAAATATATAAAACCGTACTGCAGCAGTTAATGGTCTCACGCACGTGCAGCGTCCTTGCGCTCGAGCGAACATGTAGTTGCTCGATCGACCGTGATGGCATTTCGTAGACGACGGTTGGTGACGATCGATCGAAGGCTTCGACAGGCAGCCGCTTGTTCGCTTATTATTATCCCGCAAAGCGTTCAGGACGGGCTAATGAGTGGTGGCCACCGCAGGCACGAGCTCAATCGATCGATAGGTACCCTAGGCGGCGCTCGCCATCCACCACCACTGCTGATGCGTGCCCGAATAAACACTAACGCGGCCGCATGCAATAACGCTAACCCTACACAACACACATCAATCAGCATTAATTCTAGATAACATCGATACAGTATGTCGTGCGATCGCACTATATATGTAGCTATTATCCATCTCCTCTGTAATTGAATAATTAACCCTAAACAACCTTAGCTAGATTACCCAACGTTAAAGCTATTATTACGGGTGCGCAACACAACTGCAGTTCCATCTCAACCCTGGCAAACGCCCCTTATTACTTCGTTGTGTAGATAGTATCCTACGTTCCTACCTGGGCAGCCTGGGCGGCGGCCCTCCTGGACACCTCGGATTCTACCCGCACACCCAGGGTACATGTACCGGCCGCCATTATTTGCACATACACACGGGGACGGACGGATAAGGAAGCCTGAAATCACGCAACTCTCATTACAATTAAGTTATGTTTATGGCGATGATCTCCCCGCCGAATAGGCATGTAGATATTTATTTTAGATAGCCGGAGGTAGCCCGGATGGTCATCCATGCACTTATGCATGCATCCAAAGTACGCACCAATGCATCCACAGCACATACATGCAGTAGCAAGAAATAAACCCTACCCCATCCATCCATCCACTGACCCCGTGGTGGACCGCGTGTAGTCCCGCCGACCAATGGACACCCGCCCCACATCACATACACATACACCACTGTACATGCAGTATCGTAGCAGTCGCCATTGGAGTTTCCTCCATTATATATCACTCCACTGCACTAAGCTAGCTAGCCGCCGCCCGGGCGCACGCAGGTAGGTCATTCACCCTTGCTTTGGCTCTGCGTATATTCGTATGAACGGGCAGGTTGGGGTGCGCGCGTTTGTCTGGTCTGCTGAGCTTATTAGCCATACCAGCCACATGTGCGATCTATCATAAAGGGCAACGGATAGATAGGAAAGGCGCGGGGCACTATCCTCCGTGGCTGGTTCTACATTCGTACATACAGACCGCCGTGTGTTTCTGGGCGCACAATAATGCAAATACCGGTATGTCGAGCACGTAATTGATGGATGCACACATACATGTCGGTGCGTATCTACTAATAATACGCAAGCACTCCACGTCAACGAACGACAAGGGGTGTCGGCTTCCTTGAAGCCGGAAAAAGGGCGGGGCCCCACTAAATCCGTACGGGTGGAGTTGGAGGGCTGGTGGCTTTACACTCATGCTGTTGCACATTGTTAGTATGATACCTTCCTTGAGGTGTGTACACCAATTACCACCTTTCACGAGGGCCACGATCGATACACGCTGGTTTATAAGACCTTCACAAGCAGAACAATACTGAAGGGATATGCCCCTTAACCAACGTCAATCGACACGTGACAACGCCTCCATCAACACACGCGCCCGGTATTCGTATCTATAAAAGCATGCCCTCTCCTGACAATCAGCCTGTCGCCCTCCTCCACTTCACATGTCAATGAAACAGATTCGAACCCCTTCATCCCTTGAACATGGGTCGCCACCCAATTATACATCATGCTACTCCAACAGCATACTCACCTAACCATGTGGGTTTCAGTCCTCGTCTCTATTGCTCGGGGTATGGTGGTGGGTAGGCGGACGAGCAGCGGCTGCACGGCCAGAGCCATCTGCCGTAAAACGCCTCCATCAACACACGCGCCCGGTATTCGTATCTATAAAAGCATGCCCTCTCCTGACAATCAGCCTGTCGCCCTCCTCCACTTCACATGTCAATGAAACAGATTCGAACCCCTTCATCCCTTGAACATGGGTCGCCACCCAATTATACATCATGCTACTCCAACAGCATACTCACCTAACCATGTGGGTTTCAGTCCTCGTCTCTATTGCTCGGATAACACCCCCCCCCCAACCACGCCCCCGAATATTGCGAAACCTACAAACCCTCCCCCAACCTTTCCCCCGGATTCCTGACATCCCCTCATCGCAATCTAATCGCTGCTGTCATCCTGTTCGCCGCCGTCCTCATCACTCCCCCCATCGTCCTGCTGCCTGCTGCCAAAGCCCTTCCTCGGCGGCGTGGTGCCGAGGAGCCGGCCCGTGGTCCTCGCCGCTGCAGCCAGCCACGTTACCGATCTCCGTGATTCCTAGGCGCTCGCCGCCAGCTGGGCACTGGTCATACCAGGCTGTGGGGGCGGCGCGATGCTCTTCAGGCCGAGGACCCGTGGGTGGGTCGGCAGCCGTGGGGACGGCAGCTGATGCTAGCGGCTGCGTCCTGGAGCCTGGCCAGCGGAGCTGCGATGAGCCAGCTGCAGCCGTGCAGCCGGCCGAGCAGCCAGCTCCACCATCACGGCCGCTGCAAGGCTCTCGGTCGGCGCGGCTTGACGAAATTTTAGGCATGACGGTAAGTTTCGCAGCGCATTTACCAATAACTAGCTACTTGTTGGAGAGGCCCGTCGGCAAGATGATTTTTTTGTTGTTTTTTGGGGGTGAGAGTGGGTTGAGAGCAAAGAACGGAGTCGCGCGCGGGTTGCCGGAGGCCCACGTTGCAAGTGAGGTCCCCGTCAATCAGGTGAATGAATGCGTGTTTGTGTTTTAACTTCTTACGTCGGAGAAATTTCAGGAGTTTCGAATCCCGATCGACCAATAAATAATCATCAACCCACCCTCCCTGGAGCGGTATTCGCTTATCGAGATCCCCTAGGAAGTGCCTGAGAGTTAGGGCACTGATTTGGTGACCGAGAGGTCACCAGTTCGATCCCGGCCTTCGCAGAGGGCTGGGTGACCGATGGGGGCCCTGGTGTGGGAACGAACAGCAGGTGATCGCATGGCTCTTTAGCCATGTCCCTGTCCCCTGCACTGGTAGAACTCATTGAGGCATCAGTCTGTTCCCTTAACCCACGCAAGGGCTTACGGTCCAGCGTAATACTTTCTTTCTTTCTTTCTTTCTTTCTTTCTTTCTTTCTTTCTTTCTTTCTTTCTTTCTTTCTTTCTTTCTTTCTTTCTTTCTTTCTTTCTTTCTTTCTTTCTTTCTTTCTTTCTTTCTTTCTTTCTTTCTTTCTTTCTTTCTTTCTTTCTTTCTTTCTTTCTTTCTTTCTTTCTTTCTTTCTTTCTTTCTTTCTTTCTTTCTTTCTTTCTTTCTTTCTTTCTTTCTTTCTTATCCGACGGAGACTTGCTAGCAGAGTCGTCAGCAAGGCCTGCCGGCGCTGCCGGCGCCGCGCGAATCGCGTCGTTCGGGGCGCATGGGCGCATCGATCGAAGTACGGCATCAATTCGGCAGCGAGCGGCGAGGGCATGAAGTGTGAGAATCTCGACATTCCTGCTGATACGTAGCCAGAGCTGTATCCCCGAAATTCCTACTTGCGGAGTCGTCAGCAAGGCCTGCCGGCGCCGCAGGAATCGCGCTCCGTCTCGGCACTGTGTAACTCTTCCCGCGAGCGCATTGCTTGGCTTAAGTAGCTTGACAGTAGACATGGAGTGGATTATTCGCAGATCACGCAGGCTGACTTGCAAATAGAAGGACAGCGGAACTGTTTGCGAGGGTCGCGATGACGTGCAGCAGTTACCGACGACGAGAGTGCAGCAGAGGCCTGGCAGCAGGGTTTGCTCCTTGCAACCTTTGTAATATAAATGTGCTTCAAGTCGGTCGGACCGGCAAGCAGAGCTGCTGTGGTGTGGTCGCGGGAAGAATGTATGTTCGCAATGCATACATAGTTGGTTGCTTGCCGAAACGAAGATTCTTTTCACGCCGTCATGTCAGAAATCCACTTTAAGGAACGATGAATCTTCTGGAAGTAATTATAGGCCGAGAGGTGTTGGTTTGACCTCCCCTATAGCAGTCAAACCGCCCTTAAGGGCAAAATATGGCCTTACGGTGTGCCCTTAAGGTCCAACCGCCCTAGCATGTTCAACGCCAAAACGTGTTTGGAAATAATTATTTATGCTTATTAAGCAGTGTAAAAGCAATAGCCGCAGAAAAGCAGACCTCCCAAGTCAAATCCGTTCACATGCCTTGGTCACCCGTCCGGTCACAGTATTTTTGATGTTGTCTTGTTGCATTTTGTACTTATACTAAGTAGTGCATATAAATACTCCAGCTTGGCTGATTGAAAGTGTCCTAACCTTAGTCGGCGGCAGGCCCGGTTACTGCTCGCCCAGGAGTGCTTGCGTTGGCACCGGCGAACGCTTGCCCAACGTGCAACCGCAACTAGATACCGCAAAATAAGATTTAAATTATTGGCGATGTAAATAATGTCTAGCCTTTATCGGAACTGTTATGTTTTGTGTTCCACTCTAATCCAATTGTGCTGACCATGTATGGCGAATTGCTTAATCTTATCCTGTTGTTAATCGCAACTCGCAGGCTGCACGTGTAGGCTTGGACACATGCTCAGGCGGCCTGGGTGGCGAGCAGCTCGGAGCTAGCGGCCTGGCGTGGACTCCCTGGACATGGCGCGTCGTGGCGCTAGCGGCCGGGAGCGGACTTGGCTGGTGTCAGCGGCTCGCTGAAAATTTTCTTTCAAGTGAGTACGGCCTTCGCTTCTCGGGACAAGAACACTTCGCGTTCGCAAGCCTTAACATCCCATGATAGCAGCCTCTAAGGGTACTCGTCGCATACGGTGGTTTTTACCGCCATATAACTCTGGACCGCCTAGTATCGTCCGTATGGGGGCTGTATGGGCCCTAAGGGCGCCCCTACGGGCTGTATAGTCCGTATGGGAGCTGTATGGGCCCTAAGGGGGACCTTAAGTGAACCGGGCCTTAAGGGCTAAGGCCTCCTGGACGTATGGTACATATGTGAAGCCCTTAGTGACCTTAAGGGCATTTTGACTGCTATAGGGCTCGGCCTCGGTCCATGGAGACTGCCAAACTGGTTTTTACTCATACGAGGTTGGGTTCCTATAATAAATTTACCGTGCAATAAAGAATATAATCTTTTACTTCTGCAGCCTTTCCGATGGCCGAAAGTCTGCACTTGTCCAATTACTTTTACTTCCACCGTCCCACGTCCCACGGGCACACGGACATGGGCAATCCTACAGGGCGGGCCCCCCCTGGGCGCTTCGCGCTGGGGCCCCGCCCAAAAACGTTTGCGCGCTGAAGTCCCTGGGCCGCACCCTGCTGTCGTCGTGTTATAGTCGTAGTCGTAGTCGTAGTCATAATCGGCCTTCTGCTGAAGGAGGCGCCGCCGCCGCCGCGATAGCCTGTATATATGTAAACGGCGGCAGCGCATGGCAAGGAACACGGACAGACACACGCGCACACACAGCAGACAGCAGCGAGAGCAAGTGAACGGACCGAAGATAGACAGGCTCCGCAGGCAGGCAGGCGCGACAGGCTCCATGTGTAAATTAAAATTCAGCTTTTGCATGCCACGCGCGTAAAAGCTAACTCCATTGGGGCGGACTCGGCCGTCGGGCGGCAGAGCGAGGCTGCTGCTGAAGGAGGGGCGCCAAAGCGGCGGCGGCGGCGGCAGAGACTGCTATGCTGTGGAAGCGGCCGCGATCAGGCAAGCAAGGGAATCTTTCTGCTGCACGGGCATGATGTTGTCGGTCGTTGTCAGTTACAATAATGATACAATGGCCGAGCGTTGCTCGCTAGTTTACTTCCATTGCTAAATCCGCCGCAGCGCGTGTCAATCTATCCTTGAACAAACCATCAGCTATCCATCCAGGAGGCACGCACGATTTATAAATCTGATATACCGGGCCCGTCTGCATCGATCGATCGTCGATCCGTCCGCTAGCTGCTAGCTGCGTGGGCAGGAAGTAGATCGATCAACTAATGTAAATCGTTTCATCCAGCAACACATCCATCCCCGCGACGCCTGCTGAGCATCCGGCCTGCCTAATGCCGTCATCGGCTAACTTGCCACCTGGGCACGGATAACAGACGGCTCTGCTGGTGGATGGGAGGGAGATGCGTGGGGGCGATCGCGTGCGTGTATGTGGAGCCCGCCGCCAGTTAATCGATCGAGTGGTCAGTGAATGAATGAATGGATAGATGCGTGCCCCGACATAAGCATGGTGTCCCCAAAAATAAAATACCCGGAAATTGGTCTCAGACCAATTGAAGGGTTAAGCACCAGAGGAGTTGTGATCTCATTTGTGTCTCCGCAGTACACATGTGGGCGGTAACCGAGCGGTACAATCGCATTGTCAGCGGCACCGAAGCACGCTGATAACAGAAGAAAATGCAGAGAATGGCAAGGGCGGCAGTATGTGAGTCGGAAGCAAGCATCGGCGAGACGAAACGGAGGCAAACAAGGGAAAGCGCCTTGAGGACGCCAGCGCAGGACACACTGCGCTGTGTGTCTGCGAGGGCCCGTACAAGCGCATGTGAAAGGCGACATGCGTTTGAATTGAAGTCGCCCATCGTTTGCCCGAACGGATCACAATAGGAAACGCGGTGACGCATGCGTAATCAGCAGGAAGGAGAACCAAGCGCCTGAAGGACGCAAACGTTGAGAAAGAACACATGCGAGGATGGCATAAACTATGGAATTCATGTGTGCGAAGCAAAGCACGGGAGCGCGAACAGCGGGAAGGAGAAGGCCGAAACCGGGAAGCGGACAATGCAAAGACGAAAGCGTACAATGAAAAAGGCGTATCAACAAAGGATAGCGAGGGAAGGGAACACGACTGAAAGACCAGATGGCGAGCTGTGACGGTTACGCGAACGGTTGAAGCAATACGCGGAGACCTCTGGACCGCCACTGCGATCAGAAAAACAAATACAACAGGAATGGCGTTTGGATGCAAAGCGACGGTTACGCATGGCGCAGGACATAGGAGGCCGAAACCGGAGCATACATACGCTGCGCAGGTTCACACGCGTCCGAAGGCTGTTTGCGGGGCAGCGAAAACAACGCAGGAAACGGGACGTGAACCGGACGTTTACACGCGAGGATGACAATGCCGGCGGGTGATTCACAGGTAAAGCGACAAAGCGCACGTATTCGAAAACTGAACCCTTCATGGGTCAGCGGCGTCTGCGCGAACGGTTGATGAATACACGGACACCGCCACCGCGATCAGATAAACAAATCCAATTTGAATGGCGACCGCCTTTAGATGAACGCACAGACGATCACTAGACGACCGTGTATACATCACCTATAGACGACCCGTCTTATAGACGACCCACAGACGATACACAGACGACGATCGTCTTGGATTGTCTATTTAGGCTCTAATAGACTAGCCTATAGACGACCCGTGTATTTTTCCAAATAGATCGTCTTTAGGAAGGTCTCTATTTTACAGACGTATGTGCTCGAGCGGGCTGTGCACGAGGCCCGGGAGCGGGCTGCGGTCCGCTTGTTGGTTGACGGGACAGCCCAGCATGTTCTGCGGCAGGCTGTGCTGGAAGCTCAGGAGCGAGACGCAGCCCGGTTGTTGGAGGCAAGGAGTGTGTGGGAGGGCCGGCCGGCCTAGCACGAACAGCTGAACGCCCGGAAGCCACAGCTGTATGTGACAGCGATCGGCGCAACAGCATGAGCAGTGGCCGCGACCGGCCGCGGGAGCGTCGTGCATAGGGACGGGATGCGTGCGGCAGTACAGGGAAGAAGGGCAATGCCGGCTTGCCGAGCGCAATACGTTGATGTCATTGGACGGCCAGCTTCGGCACGTCCTTTGAGGAGCACTGTCAGTGCGTACCTGGCGCAGCTCACGTTAGTACAAGACAGTGTTGCAGCAACCATCAACGGGTCGCGGCCTAATCTGGAATGGCTCCTGGGGCAGGGCGGCCCAACCCGGGCTAGAACGTTGGGAAGTAATAACACGCGTCCAGCCCAGCAGCCTGTGCACAGTGCGCGGGAGCGGACCGCAGCCCGGTTGTTGGGGGCAAGAAATGCGAGCGAGGCGCAGGCCGAACAGAGCCAGGATGTGCTGGAGCGGGCTGTGCATGATGTGCATGCAGGAGCAAACCGCAGCCCGGTTGCGCTGACTAGGGTACGGCAGGCTAGGGTAGGGTAGTAGGGTAGGGCTCGCAACAAAGACAACACCTTGGGCCTGCATGTCGTCCTCTTCGCCGCGTCTACGGCGGAGCTGCGAAACTGCCGTGCGGGCCGTCAGCCCCGCGGAACTGGGTTGTGCACGCGGTGCCCCAGTGCCATGGCCGCCGCTCCCGCCGGGGGCCGTGGTGGGGGTTTTGGGCGTGTGGACCCTGTGCCAGTTTTTCCCCGCTGTGATTGCCCCTGTTGGACTTCGTGAAGCATGGGGTCGCTTGGGTGTGGTTCACCGTGGAGCACAACGTGGGCAACACGACGTGTGTGACGTGAAGGCCTTTGGGGCCCACAGGGGGGGTGGGGCATGGCCTCCCTGCTTTGCTATTGCCCTGCGTGCCCCCTACATGCCAGCCCGGACAAATTCTGTTAGGACGGCAGGTGCTTGTTCGGAACGGTGAGGTGAAGCGACAAAAGACCACGTATCCGGAAAAGAGCTGTCAGTCGAAGGAACAGGCGTCGTCATTGTGATGGGAAGCACGCGTCAGTAGAGGAAAAGGGGGCACTGGCAGCTTGCCGAACGCTATTCGTGATTGTCACAGTCAGTATAGGGGAGCTCCTTCAGGAGAGCGGTGTCGTGTCTATCGATGGGTCGCGGCCTGAGCAGGAATGGCTTCTGGGGCAGGGCGGCCCCACCTGGGCGAGATCGTGGACGCACGGCAAGCCCAGCAGAGCCACTATGTGCTCGAGCGGGCTGTGCACGAGGCCCGGGAGCGGGCTGCGGTCCGCTTGTTGGTTGCCGGGACAGCCCAGCAAAGCCAACATGATCCGGTGAGGGCTGTGCAGGATGCTAAGGAGCGAGCCGCAGCCCGGTTGTTGGAGACAAGGAATGTGTGGGAGGGGCCGGCCGGCCTGGCACAAACAGCTGAACGCCCGGAAGAAGCAGCTGTGACAGCGACCGGCGCAACAGCATCAGCAGCGGCTGCGACAGGTGCGTGGGCGCGGGGAATGGGCCTGTGGTGGAAGCCTTGTGTTGTATCACGCATCTGGCGTGTTCTGGACTTAGGAATATTCTGCTGAATTCCTATACATCTGGCTGTTACCTTTCTGTCATTAACTGTCAACTGAATACGTCCCGTCTGACTGGGGTCGTAATCGGTTATCTGCTGGGTCTGTAACGCTGTGTTACAGACGGGAACTGTATCTGCTGTGTACAGTTGAGGACAACTGGTCCTTGGCAGCTGTTCTGTCTGTTCCGATTGGAGTTACTCTGGAGATACTGGCTGCGGTTCGGGTCGCTGTGACCGCCGTACGCTACAACCGCTCACCTCGTGCTCTTAAGCACTCTGCATTTCTCTAATCGGCAGTTCTGACTGCCCCCATGCAGTTGGACATTTCTAAAGCTTACAACAAGTTGGTATCGAGACGGGCACTGGCCCTTACCGCTGTTCACATCTTGACAACATCGCGACAATGAGCGAACTAGTCTTCGGTTCCGTAGACGACGCTATGGTCGTTGACCTTCTGAGGGCGGCTGCTGAAGGTTTGTAACTTCCCAGCCTCCTTACTGGCCCTGCTGGGCTTTCGTTAGCCTAACTCTCCTTAGCTGTTGCAGAGCAACCCACTGTCGCTGGGCCGTCTAAGACCACTGTCGACCAGGAGGTCCAGACTGCACCACTCGACCCAGAGACCCTGCTGGACTTCGTCTCTGACGAGGTCGTGGTCGCTCGAGCGGCTACTTGCTTGGGTGCGCGGTTACTGACTGTCGTTGCCCGTCATGTCCGGTGTCCTGCTTGACGCCGACGGCAACCCATATGTTCCTGCTTCACCTCAGCATGAGAATGAAGAAGGAGTTGATGCTGCTGCCGCTGCTGCTGCGGCTGCACTGACTGCGCTTGCTAGGGACCCTGCTGTCCCTACCGATGCAGCGCGTTCTGACCCAACTGCTGTTACTGACCCGCCGACTGCTGGCCGCGCTGCTGAGGGCGTTGATTCTGACCTTGAGGATCCTTTTAACCTGAGGCAGTATTTACCTGACCATGTGCTGAACCTTCGCCCTCGGCGCCGTCTTTCAGGTCGCATCGTGGCCGCCACCGCAACTGCTGCTGCTGGGGCCCACGTCGCTGCTGAGACCCACGTGAACAACGCTGCTGTTCGCGAGAACGCTGCTGCTGCGACTCGCGTTCACTCTGCTGCTGCTGCTGCAATCCGGGCTGACGCTGCTGCTGGCGTCGCGCCCATGGCCACCGACACTGACGAGGTACTTAAACTTAATGTTCCTCCACCTAAGCTGAATATCCCGATTGAAGGCAAGCTTAACGTCCGGGCCGCTGCCGATGCTACCCGCGTCTTTGTCCGGGACGTCAAGAAGTTCTTCCCTTTGGTAAAAGGTGGTCATATTGATGAGGTTCGCTGTCTGTTTCTTGGTTCAGCCCTTGACGGTTTGGCTAAGCGCTATCACGATGAGTGGACCTTAGCGCAGACTAGCGGCTATACCTCTGATGCTTTGCTTGCTGCATTGCTTGCTCGTTTTGCTCCGCAAGTTCAGTCCCGCGAGCAAGAGGCTCGGCAGAAACTGTCCACTGGTCGTTACCGCATGCGTACGACCGAGGCCGTTGCTTCGTACCAAGCACGCTTTGAGGCCCTTATCACTGCCATTCCTGAGTTTGCTGACGGCGAACGCAGATTCTGGTTTCACCATGGCCTGTCTGATGTCCTGTATGAGTACTGTGCGAAGAAAACCTTCGGCTCTTACTACGACATGGCCGCTTACGCGCTCCGCAAAGAGCGTCAACTCGAAGCTGCTAAACAAGCCCGTTCGCCTTCTGCCCGGTTTAACTTCCTATCTGTTCAGGAGGTCGAAGAGGAGGACGCTGCCGCCAAGCGTCGCCGCGTCGACGGTGCTGCTGGGCCGTCTTCCGCTGCTGGGACGCCGACTGCTGCCGCGGCGCGCCCGTCTTCGGACTTCCAGGAGGTCCGCCGCAAGAAGTCCGCTTCTCGGCGCGCTTCCCTCGCTGCTGCCGCCGCCACGCCGCCGCCCCGCCACCGACTGGTTCAAGGACCAAGTTCGGTTGCAGGATGTCGATTTACCTCCGGCGCAAGGAGCACAACCGCTGCCTGGCCTGCGGCGAGCCTGACCACGGTGTCTCTGAGTGCACCAACCCGGCCTGGCTGCGCCGCAAGGCTGAGAATGACGCTGCTGCTGCTGCTGCTGCTGCTGCGGGGGGTAGCGGGGACGGCAAGGCCAAGGGCAAACGCGGGAACAACCGGGGCAAGGGGAACTGACGGGCTGCCCAGGCTGGTTCTGAGGGACTGCCTCCTGGGTCTGCTGCTGCTGCTGCCGCCGCGCCGGAATTCTGTCGTTTCCGTGCCGCGCGCGCTGTGACGCCTGCTGTGTTGGCCGAGCTGGAAGGACTGCTGGGACGTTGCATCTCTTTTGACGCGCGCACTGTGCGTGCCGGCTTTGGAGAGGCGCGCGAGCTGTGTAATCTGTTCGCGCCGTGCAATCGTTCTTTGTCTTCGGCCCAACTGGGTGGTCACACTGTTCTGTTTGTCCCCTCTTCACTGCGCGCGCTGCAGCTTCAGCTAGCCCACTACCGTGCTTGCAAGCGTCAGCGCCCTGATACAGCTGCTTGCATTTTGTTGCCTTCGTACCTTGAGCGTAAAGCAGCTGACCTTCTCCCTGGACTTCGCAAGGTTCACCGGTTCGGTCTTGGTAGTCAGCTGTTCAACGGGCTTGACCTCAGCGGTTCTCCCGTACTTCTACCGCCGTTGCCGTACTCTGTCGACGTCTGGTATGACGCGCCGTCTGCAGCTCCGGCGATCGCCAGCATCCCTTTCCTGTCTTCTCTTTCCCTTCCAGTCCTTTCTTCCATTTCAGGCGATCATCTTCCGCTGGTTCAGCTGACTTCGGCTGGTCTGCCTCTCAAGGCGCTGGTCGATTCCGGCGCAAGTCATGATTTCGTCTCTGAGTCTGTGGTACGCCAACTGGGAGTGCCGTTGCAAGACAGCACTTGGTCTCATGTCACCCTTGCTGATGGGGGGCGCAACCGCATTCTAGGGGAGGTGTCGTTGCGCGTCGTGCTCGGCTCGCTGCACGTCACGCTGAAACCCTACGTTCTTGCTGAACTTACTGATGCGGCACCGTTCATTCTGGGTTCGGGTACCATGTCGCAACACGCTGCCTTGTTGGATTACGGCAAGCGTGCCTTGTTTCTGCGGCACGGGGTGCGGCAGTACAAAGTGCCGCTGCTTGACTCGCCTGCGCCTACTGCCGCCGCGGCACCTTCTGTGAATTTTGCTGTTGCTGCGCTTTGTCAGCGTGCCGAACCTGAGCCTATAGGGCGCAAGGCCGCTGCGCGTTTGCTTCGCAAAGGTGCCCATGCTGTGCTTGTTCAGCCCAAGCTGCGCCTCAACGCCGCAGTTGACCCTTCTACTGAACAAGACCCTGCAGTCGCTGCTCTGTTGGAAGAGTACGCAGATCTCTTCCGTGATATCCCTGGTCTGCCGCCCATGCGTCCTGTCGACCACACCATCCCGCTGGAACCTGGCGCGCAACCTGTCTCGCGTCCTATGTACCGGCTGAGTCCGCTGGAGTTGGACGAGGTTAAACGGCAAGTGACTGATCTGCTGGCTAAGGGTATGATTCGCCCTAGTACCTCGCCCTACTCTGCGCCTATCCTGTTTGTGGGCAAAAAGGATGGTGGTCTCCGCATGTGCATTGACTATCGGGGACTGAATGCTGTTACTGTTAAGAACAAGTATCCGCTGCCGCGCGTTGATGACCTGCTGGATAAACTGCGCGGCGCTGCGTACTTTAGTTCTATTGATCTGCAACAGGGCTACAATCAAATTCGCATTGCTGATTCTGATATTGCGAAAACTGCTTTCCGTACGCCCTTCGGCCATTACGAATACACCGTACTGAGCTTTGGTCTGGTTAACGCACCTGCTACGTTTCAAGCTGTTATGAACCGTATTTTCAGGCCTTTTCTGGATAAGTTCGTTGTGTGCTACTTGGACGACATTCTGATCTACTCCCGCACCCGCGAGGAGCACCTGCAGCACCTTCGTTCTGTCTTTGAGGTTCTTCGGCGCGAGCAGCTGTACGCGAAGAAGTCTAAGTGCCACTGGGTACAACCTCAGGTGGAGTATCTGGGGCATATCGTTTCTGCTGACGGTATTCGCATGGACCCGCGCAAGTCTGCTGCGGTCCGCAACTGGCCCGCTCCCGCGAATCTGCAGGAACTGCGTAAATTTTTGGGGCTGACCAACTACTTTCGCAAGTCCATTTCGCGTTACTCCATTACTGCTGCGCCGCTGACCAACCTGACTCGTAAGGGTGCTTTCTCATCTGCTGACGCCTGGACTCCTGAATGTCAGAAGGCTTTTGATGAGCTTAAGCGTGCTGTTGCTGACGATGTCATGCTGCGGTTTCCTGACCCGTCCCTGTCGTACCGTGTCGAAGTTATCACTGACGCTTCCCTGTACGGCACTGGCGCTGTTCTGCTGCAGGAGGGTCGCCCTGTCGCCTTCACCAGCAAGAAGCTGTCCGGCGCTGAGACCCGCTACACCACTGGGGAACAGGAACTGCTTGCTGTTCTGCACGCTCTGAAAGAGTGGCGCTGCTACCTTGAAGGCCGCCATTTCACTCTTAAGACTGACCATAAGCCCCTTACGTTCCTGCAAGGCGTGCCGACCCTGAACCGGCGCCAGGCGCGCTGGCTTGAGTATATGTCGCGTTTCGACTATACTTGGGAGTATCTGTCCGGCTCACTTAACGTTGCCGACGCTCTCAGTCGCCACCCTTCTCTGCACGCCGCCATTCTGTCTGTTGTCACACGTAGTCAAGCTCGGCAGGTGGTTTTCCATCCGTCCGCCGCGCCCGCGCCCGCCGCGCCTGCGCCCGCCGCGCCTGTGCCTGCGCCTGCGCCGGACCCTGAGCCTCTTACGATCCCTGTCCTCGCTACGCGCCTGAAGGATGCCACTGCTGCTGATCCCTACTTCCTGACCTCCCGTAACGTCGCTGACCTGACCCTGTCCAACGGCCTGTGGGTCCGCTCCCGTCACGGCGTTCGACAGATCGTAGTGCCCAACGACGCCGACCTGCGGCGTACTATCCTGCGGCATTACCACGACGGGGCTCTTGCTGGGCATCCTGGCGGTACTCGCCTGTGCGAGTTGGTCTCCCGTACCTTCTGGTGGCCTCGGCTGGCCCGAGATGCGGAAGACTACGTGCTGTCGTGCGATCTGTGCCAGCGTAACAAACCACAGTCCGGTAAGACCCCCGGGCAGCTGCAAGCGTTGCCGATTCCGGCCAACCCCTGGGACAGTGTCTCTTTGGACTTTGTGGTCTCGCTCCCCAAAACTGAAGGGGGATACGACGCTATCGCGGTTTTTGTTGACCGGCTGACTAAGATGGCGCACCTGGATCCCACGACCACTGCCTGTACTGCTGAGCAAGCCGCACGCCTGTTTTTCGATAACGTAGTGCGCTTGCATGGCGTTCCCAAGGATATTGTATCCGACCGTGACACTAGATTCACGAGTAAGTTTTGGGGCGCGCTGTCTGATCTGCTGGGTGTCAAGTTACGCATGTCCACGGCTTATCATCCTCAAACTGACGGGCAAACTGAGCGGACGAACCGCACCCTGGGGGATATGCTGCGTAACTATGCGGGTCAAGAGCCTACTACCTGGGATACCCATCTGTCTGCCGCTGAGTTCGCACTGAACAATGCTGTGAATCGTAGCACGGGACGGAGCCCCTTCTTTCTGAACTACGGTTTCCACCCTGCGTTGCCCATCTGGCGCGAACTTGACGTGAACGTCCCTGCCGCTAAGCATTTCGCCCAGTCCTTTGTGACCCGGCTGACAGAAGCGAAAGCGAGCATGGAAGCGGCGCAACAACGGGCTGCTGAATACTACAACCGCAACAAGAAGGACGTCAAGAGCCTACTACCTGGGATACCCATCTGTCTGCCGCTGAGTTCGCACTGAACAATGCTGTGAATCGTAGCACGGGACGGAGCCCCTTCTTTCTGAACTACGGTTTCCACCCTGCGTTGCCCATCTGGCGCGAACTTGACGTGAACGTCCCTGCCGCTAAGCATTTCGCCCAGTCCTTTGTGACCCGGCTGACAGAAGCGAAAGCGAGCATGGAAGCGGCGCAACAACGGGCTGCTGAATACTACAACCGCAACAAGAAGGACGTGTCCTTCGCGCCTGAGCAGCTGGTGATGCTCAGCACGAAGAACCTTCGCAAGCTGGCGAAGGGTCCTCGTAAGCTGCTGCCGCGGTGGGTTGGTCCGTTTCCTGTCGTACGCATGGTTGGTCAGAATGCTGCTGAGCTTCGCCTGCCGTCTGATATGCGCGTCCACCCGACGTTCCACGTGTCCCTTCTGCGACCGTACCGGTCACGGGCAGCCGACGCGGAACCTGTGTCGATTGTGGATCCTGAACCTGAACCTGTTGCCTGGCTGTCTGAAACGAAACCTCTCTGGTCCGTTGAGCGCGTGCTGGACTACCGTTGCCGCCGCGTCCGGTCTGGGAAATCGTTTCGCAATGTGCACGAATGGCTGGTCAAATGGGCTGGCTACTCGTCTGAGCACAACAGCTGGGAACCTGCGAAACACTTTACCCCTGATCTGAAGCCTGAGCTTGAGGCTGTGCGCCTCCAAGCTAAGCGTGCAGCAGGGACGCTGCCGCCTGAAGGGGGATAGTTGTTGTATCACGCATCTGGCGTGTTCTGGACTTAGGAATATTCTGCTGAATTCCTATACATCTGGCTGTTACCTTTCTGTCATTAACTGTCAACTGAATACGTCCCGTCTGACTGGGGTCGTAATCGGTTATCTGCTGGGTCTGTAACGCTGTGTTACAGACGGGAACTGTATCTGCTGTGTACAGTTGAGGACAACTGGTCCTTGGCAGCTGTTCTGTCTGTTCCGATTGGAGTTACTCTGGAGATACTGGCTGCGGTTCGGGTCGCTGTGACCGCCGTACGCTACAACCGCTCACCTCGTGCTCTTAAGCACTCTGCATTTCTCTAATCGGCAGTTCTGACTGCCCCCATGCAGTTGGACATTTCTAAAGCTTACAACACCTTGCATGGATGCATGTGTTGATAATAATCATAGCGTGGTATAGAGCAAGGTTCGTCATATCTGGACCCCGTACGAGACGGAACCTGCAATAAACACTGACTGTCGCCCGTCTTCCTATCAACCCACGCCTTCCACAACTCTACGGCGCGACCAAATTCCGGGATCGCCGCAGGCCCTTCTTGTAAACATTTGTGAAAAGATAGAATGGTAGGCGTGTCGCAAGACAAATTTGTATGCCGTACTTCATGTAACCCAATTTCAAGGAGGGAACTTCACCTGAACACATGCATCATGACTTGTCGAATGATATATAATCATATGGCGAGGACATGCACGCACGCCCCCACGCTTGGAAGTGTAACCTCCGTCCATGCATGCCCAGCGGAGCACCTAGCTATCTTGGGGAATCAAATAAATATCGGCGGAAATGTATTCGGAGCGATTTGTATTGGCAAGTATTCGCCATAGTGGAGGCTTGACAACTTTAACATTAGGACAGGGAATTTCCGGCTAGCAGAGCTGTGGTGTGCGTGTTCGCGGGAAGAATGTTCGCAATGCAAATATAGTTGGTTGCCGAAACGACGATTCATTTCACGCCGTCATGCCAGAATCCCATGATGAGGAACGATGTATCTTCTGCTGATATTGATTAGAGGCCGAGAAGCGTTAATTTGACCTCGGCCTCGGTCCATGGAGACTGCAAAACTGGCTCACTATAATAAAATTACCATGCAATAAAGAATGTAATATATTGCTTATATCGCGTTTCCGCTGGCCGAGATTCTGCACTTGGTCGCTCGTACGTTACATCAGACATCAAGTGGGCACCACGTAGCTAGCTGTTGTATCACGCCCACTTGTGGTGGTAGTGAAAACTACCGGTTAGTGATTGAGAGAGGGTAAAGATACCCGACGAAGGAAGACGTACGTACGTACGTACGCAGAGGGTAAATATACCCGACGTAAGGAAGACGTACGTACGTACGTAGAAAGCAAGCCGCAGATCCTGGCCAAAGTAGCGTAAGCACGCAAAGTGGCCAAAATATGTAACAAGTGTTACACAGAATAATCACCAACCGACGAATTCCAACCCAAATGGGTCTACCAGTGGCAAGTGCCACGACTACGACAAGTCGTCGTTCCTCCTTGGTCTTGGAGTAGATAAGGATGTCGTCCAGGTAGCATTCACGACAAATTTGTCGATGAAAGGTCTGAACATGCGGCCAAACCAAAACTGAGGACTCGAAGTGACCGAGAGGAGTACGGAAAGCCGTCTTAGGGATGTCAGACTCAGAAATGCGAATCTGGTTGTTACCCTGCTACAGGTCAATCGAGGAAAAATAAGACGCACCCTTAAGCCGGTCAAGCATGTCGTCGACGCGCGGCAAGGGATAGCGGTTCTTAACATACCGTCACCGAGTTCAGCCCACGGTAATCAATGCACATGCGCAGAGTACCGTCCTTCTTGCCCACGAAAAGGATCGGAGCAGAGTAAGGCGAAGTGCTAGGTCGAACCATCCCTTTTGCGAGCAAGTCAGTCACCTGCCGCTTTATTTACCTCATCAAGCTCGAGAGGGCTGAGGCGGTACATTGGACGCGAGACAGGCTGCGCGCCAGGCACCAAGGGAAACGTGTGGTCGACCGGCCGAACCGGTGGAAGGCCAGGAATCTCCCGGAAAACATCAGAGTATTCCTCCAGAAGGGCAGAGACGTCAGAGTCCTGCGAGGGATCTTGCGCGACAGCATCGTTAAGACGCACAGAAGGCCGCACAAGCAAAGCATGGGCACCCTTCCGTAGCAAGCGCATGGCGGCCTTGCGGCCGACAGGCTCGGGAGAGGCGTGCGCGCAGAGAGCAGCAGCAGCAAAGTTGACACGCGGAAGGGCATCAACTTACCGCAGGCTCACCCTCCCGCGAGGCCGGAAGCCACGGCACAACGCAAGCGGAAGGCCCCTTAGAGAGGCGCAACGTGCGCGCCGCGTAATCTAGCGAAGCCGCATGCTCACGAAGGGTGGAAGAACCCAAAATGAAAGAGGCCGCGTCCGTAAGGGACGGCAGCACGTAAGGCTCAACAGAGAACCGGAAAGACCCCAGGGAAACGCGAAGAGAGGCGCGCCCTAGGATCGACTGCTTGGCCCCATCCGCGAGAGACACATGTGACCACTCACTGGACTGAAGCGGAAGGCCGAGCTGTCGGACGAGCTCCGCGCTCACCAAGTCGTGGGTTGCGCCGGAATCCACCAAGGCGGGGAAGGCGCGGCCTGCGGTGCTCAGAGAAACAACGAAGGGGCAAAGAAGACCCAGCAGACACAGCGATGCCAGAAGAAGCTGCAACAAGCACCGAAGTGTACGGCGGCGAAGTCTGCACGGCGGTGTACGGCAGGGGCTCGTCGTACCAAACGTCGATTGAGTACGGGAGGGCGGCGAGCTCCACCGTACGGCCGGGAAGGTCCACGCCGTTGAACAACACTGAACCGGAGGGGAAAGAGTGAACCCGACGCATACATACCTGACAGCAACCTGGAAGCCCGTCGCGCGAGGGAAGCTGGCAAGAGAGAGCCGGCGGCGGTATCAGGGCGCCGTGTTTTGCGTGCGCGGTAGTGCTTCATCATGCGATGCAGATGCGACAAAGAGGCGGGGAGCATCAGACTCGTGTGGCCGTCAAGCGGAACGGAGGTAAGGGACCGACCACGAGGCGCCAAAAGGTTACACTCGGAGTCGAAACCTGCCTTCACGCACCACCGTGGCGTCGAACGAGAAGCGACTGCCCACCGCAGTCTCAATTAATGTCCGCAAGTTCAGCCGGGCGCAGCGCACGCACACCCGGACGCAACGGCCCCGACCACGAAGACGGTATAGGAGGCCCAGCAGGCGAGTCCCCTACCACGCACACCAACCTGGGCAGCCCCCTAGTTGCCGTTGCCGGGGAAACGGAAGGGGCAGTTGTCGTACCGGTGGTCGGGCGACAACGTCTCGCAACAGAAGCAGATCCCCGATGCCTTTTCCGCCCTTGCGCGCGCCGGCATGACCCGCATGCGGCCGTGCGTGACCGGAGTCCCGAACTGATCCACGGAGCGAGTGGGCAAGGTCGGGTCGCGACGGCCGGCACCATCGGCCGGGCCCTGGGCCGCACCGTCAAACCGGCCCTCCTGGCCCCGGCCCTGCCCCCTGCCCTGCCCCCTGCCCTGGCCACAGCCTTGGCCACCGTTCCCGCGTCCGCCACGTGCGCCCGGACCACCGCGGCCGCCCCGCGCCCCCGCGCCGCGCCCGTTGCCGCCAGCGGCCGCAGCGCCGCCGTTGAAAGCGGCGGCAGCCGCAGCACCGGGCGGACCCTCACAGTGCGCGCGCTTGGGCGACGGGTCGTCCTCGGAGGCCGGGTCCTCCATCTCGATCTCGTCCGACCTCCTTGGTGGCACCGAAAAGGCGCGCGACGCCGGCGGCTGCGAGGGTCCCGCAGCGGCCGGGTCGGCCAGTGAAGCGACCGGAACGACGGCGGCGGTGTCGTCGTTGAGGCCGGCGGCGCGAAGGGCAGCCGCAGCGTCCTCAGCGCGCGCCAAGGCCGCCGACGCGGGGAGCCCAGCCTCGGTGGTCTGCGTAGCCTTGTTAGCGCGGTAAGGACCCGCCGGTACTTCCTCCTGGACAGTATCGGAGCGCTGCGCGCCCGCGAGAAGTGGCACGCGCTCCGGGCCGTTGCTCACGGCCGACTACTCAAGGGCGCGAACCAGCGAGTCCACGTCCATACCGCCAGCGCTGCTCGAAGACGCCATCCTAATGCGTGTTAGGTTTGAGATGTTTGGTGCGGAAGCTAACGAGACCGAGTGGCCTCGATACCATTTGTTGTATCACGCCCACTTGTGGTGGTAGTGAAAACTACCGGTTAGTGATTTTGAGAGGGTAAAGATACCCGACGAAGGAAGACGTACGTACGTCCCTAACCCTAACCTAACCCGTAGGATGCCACAGATCCTGGCCAACGTAGCGTAAGCACGCAAAGTGGCCAAAATATGTAACAAGTGTTACACAGAATCGAATAATCACCAACCGACGAATTCCAACCCAAATGGGTCTACCAGTGGGAAGTGCCACGACTACGACAAGTCGTCGTAATCCCAGGTGTCTGCGTCCGGAACACAGCACCACCCTTAGCCAGTGCTAGGGTAAAATACAAGGTAATACATACAACAGGAGAGGTACAACAGTAGCAGTCCTTCCCTCGATCGTGCCGTTTCGTCTCCAAGCGGAGAACGGCTGAGATGTTTGTTTTCCATTGAACCGCCATGCATGCCTCGATCGAATGAGCTGCGCACACATTGAGATGCCGCAAGAAAATAATCACCCAGCCATCATGTTGGGCAAGGATGGAGTTTTATAAGTAAGAAACGCGTCCTTGCTTCGTTCGATGATGCATACATGTGTACCGCGAAGGTTGTTATCTATCGACTTGCTTGCTTGTACCAGTCGAGCGGTGGGCAAATCAGAATGCCCGTTGTTGACACCCTCGCAAGTGTCCACATATTTTTAGCACGCACGACGCCCGCAGTGCCTCTATGTCCGTTCACGCTTAGGGCGCCTCCAACCCCCCGCCCCATCGACGGTGCCGTGCCTCATGCATCAACCCAGGCAGGATTACCCTCAACGCCTAACATACCCTCAACTCACATATATATGATCCGCAGGGTTATCCTCGCGGGTTTCGTATACATCCTACGAACGCCATATATAGGAAGGTCGCTCGATCGATCGACTATGTTTGTTGCGCGCGGCCGACTACTCTGCATGCGCCACCCCAACCTCCACAAGTGCCGGTCGCTGTTGGAGCTTCTGCTGGCACTACTTGTGCTGTGTCTTGCCTCGGCGCCCCCGGCAGCGGTGTATGTAAGCGCCCAAGGTGCGTTTGGAAAGCAAAGAGACCGCCGTCGCGTCCGTGAGGAGCGAATGGCGTCTAATGGTCATCAATTGGCGTGGGGCTGATTGCTTGATTGGTCGGGTAGGTCGCCCATCCAGGCACGAAGTGCGTACCTGTACCGACGCTGAGCCCGGCGGGCTGCGCGATCGAAGGAACCATGTAAGCAACGCATCCGATTGGATCTGAAATTTGTAAGGAACCATAGTATCGATGTCAGTAGTCCACCGCATCTATCAAGATTTGTCATTTCTTGATAGATACGTAGCCGCTAGTAAAATGAAGACGTGTTATCCTCGCTCGGTCACCTCACCATCAGCTGCTGCGTGCTTCTGATGATGACAGCAGTTAGTCCCTCGCAAGCACTCCTCATTATCATACATGCGCGCGCGCGGTTGATTGGATGGGTCGACCGACTATTCGCGACCGGCGGCCGCATGCAACCGCAGCAAGCAATCGTTGCTGCGTGTATATCGATGTACGCGCTGGAAAGCAAGTGTCTGACGCCGGAACGAAGCCCAACAATAGTCCCTGCACGCATGCTGAGGGGCTGCACGCCGGCGGGCATATGCGCCGGCACAACGTTTCAAACTAGCCGTGCGTGCCTGACATGCATGTTATTACGTATAGCAAGGGGAGCGAATTATCCAATAGACATGAGCTCTAGACATGCACCACGCGGCCCCGGCGGGTGGCCCAAGTGCATGCGTGCGTGGAACTTTTGAGTGGTTGACAAAACGCATTTTTTTGTGGGTGGCCGGGTGGGGGGAGAGCGAGGAAGAGCGGGGGCTCCGGATAGATTCTTAAACGACGGGTCGGTAGAGCTAACGGGCCATACATCCAGCAGCTGTCCTGCACTGTTTTTTACTCATACATACCTACTCCCGAATACATCGCATGCGCAACGAGCAATCGATGATGTTACAATTACCGGTGCGGTGGTGAAATGTTTGTAGGGTCGCCCAACACAACGCCGCCCCCAAGACCCCCGCCCCCCACACCGCCGCCCCCCTCATCATCCCTCCCCCTGAACCTCACAAACCAGACTGTGTACAGCTCGTCAGTGCTCAACAACAACCGGAATCAATTCGGTCCCCTGCTGGCCGTCGACGGCATCATCCCCGCCGCAAACGGCAGCACGTTTGCCAGCGGTGCCTTCGACCCCGCTCCCTGGTTCAGCATTGATTTTGGGGAGCTGGTCACAGTCCACCGGATTGTGTACTACAACCGAAGAGACTGTTGTGGGGATGTCGTCAAGGGCCTTACGATGCGTTTGGGCGGATCTAGCATCGCAAACGCACCTTTTAGCCCTCATGAGTACAACTCGCCAATCCACACTGTTCCCAGCAGCAGCACCGGAGCTGTGACGACCGTAACCCTATCCCCGCCTCGACCAGGCCGCTTCCTCAGCCTACATGTGGCAAGCTTTGCAACACTCTACATCGCGGAACTGCAAGTGTACGGCATGCCCGCAGGTGCGCAATCACGCAAATGAACAAGCAAGCAAGGGCACGCACGCATGTTTGGGTTCGATGCTGTATGTGCGTATCAGTCAAAGATCGATTGGGCCAATGAAAATCCCGATATATCAGAGCAAAGATGGATGGATGGCGGCGACACGAGTACCAAAATAAAGCACCGTATCAATGTATGGCGCCGTAAAAGCCATACATTTGTGAGCTCTGAACTGCGACACAGAAGGGATACGTAGAGCTAGCGCAGCCCCTAAATGGCGTGTGTATATATCGGCCGTATATTACGTACTTGGCGCTTTCAGCGCCTGAGACCCACGCATCTATTTTCGGACGACCGGCTGCTGCTGCTGCTGCTCCTGATGCATCATATCAGCACACACGCAAGGAAACGTTTACCACAAGCGCGCGCGGCCCCCACATCAATGCCGCATATATATACATGTTACATGTGTAAATGTTTCCTTGTTTCGGAAAAAAAAGTCTCCTTTATATTCATTGGCTGTCACCGCGCTCGTGATGCATGTGTGTCAGCTAGTCATCCGTTCAACCTTTGCAATACCTCTGGCATGCTTTCTTATTATGCATGTACAGTTATATTATGCTGCTGCCCCGTTTCATATTTCCGCTGCTATGTATGTTGCTGTTGCCCACGCATGTATGTGCGCGCGCCACCCAGCCTGCACCCTTCAGCTGCAATACGGCGTGACGTACGGCAACGACGCGTCCGCCCTGGCCACCTCGACCCAGCCCGACGAGGGTGCTTGCTGCCTGGCCTGTTACGTCAGCTCCTCCTGCCTCTACTGGGACTGGGAGCGCAGCACCGGCATCTGCCGCCTCAAGGGTGACCAGGGCTTCTCCATCCCGGAGGGGCAGCAGATCCCGGGCTTTTGGCGGAACACGGGCCGAGTGGCTGGAGGGAAGCGGGGTGAGCAACAGCTAGCCAGCAGGCACGCATGAACGCATGCGGGCGGCCTCATTTCTTATTAGACATTTCCTTGCTTGACCCGGCCTGAGGTGAGAGCGAGCTCTATCTCGCCTTCTGTTTTCAAGATACGTAGGAGCGGAAGGGCGGGCGGAAAGGCGGGCGGAAAGGCGAGATGAACCCAAATAAAGGAGCAAGCGGGTCGGAACCAGCTGCAGGCCATCCTATCCATGCAGGCAAGCATGCACCTGCTGAAAACGAAACAGCCGGTTCCTTCCACGCAGCAGCTGAACCGACAGATAACGAACAAAGGGATGCCGACAGTCTCCATATCAATTGGAACTAACGAACGAAGCTGCTGGGAAAGCTGGTGGAGCCCACATCACACGGCCCATACATGACATCTATCTGCCGGCGGGTTCAAAATTTGCCAAGCTAGCTGTTGTGACTACCACAGCATTGCTGCAGGCGACCGACCTCCGTCAGGATAGATGGGAACCGGTAATAATGGGAGCGGCTGTAGTCGGTTATTATCGGCATAACTGCAGCAGTTCGTTGATAATTTAGACATACTCAAAAATCATGCATGTATGTATGTCCGCAACCGAGTCGATAGTAAGGTTGCTTGCAGCAATACATGGCATTATATACAAGCACAGCAAACAAACCGCACCTCCAAACACGCAAGATGCATGCTAGCTGTTCGTTTGCGTTGGCGCGACGTACGTACGGCGATTTCCGCCGCCGCACCGTGCGTACTACTGTCCTAATATATATTCGAGCTAGTTGCAAGCAGGGCGGATCCCAACAACCAAGACCGTACCCAAAATTATTTGTCCTGCTGTGCGCTCTGTGTACTACACATATAATTAGTAATAATCTGAATGCACCCGCCCGCCCTTTGCTTGCCTGAACTTACTCCCAATTTATTTCATGCATGCGTGCATGCAGCGGTCAGTTTTTTTTACACCGCAACGCGTTACACTAATCACACGGATGTCGACCCCGGCGGCGCATTCTTGATCTGGTCGTCACCATCTATATACACTGGACCCCAGTCGATAAACATGTGGACATTCTTTTCCAAGTCCTTCCACACACCCCATCCCATCACAAACGCCACCCTTTACATAACAGCCGACGACAGTGCTGTATTATGGCTAAATGGGGTATCTACGGGGTTACGCGTTGACAACCAGGACAGTGTTGCAGCACCGCTCAACTTGCAGGCGGGCACAAATTTGCTGGTTCTTCGGGTGTCGAATCAGAATGGAGTAGCGTTCGTACGGTGCACGTTGTACGCCCCCAACAGCACCACAGAACCTCTGATTTGGACTGATCACACATGGGCCTGGACCGAAAACACGGTACCTTCGCCTCCGCCGCAGCCGCCCAGTCCGTTACCGCCATCCCCGCTCCCGCCCAGCCCACCCCCATCACCACCTCCTCCCAGCCCTCCACCGTCCCCGCTCCCACCCAGCCCACCCTCATTACCACCTCCTCCCAGCCCCCCACCGTCCCCGCTCCCACCCAGCCCACCCCCATCACCACCTCCTCCCAGCCCCCCACCATCCCCACGCCCACCCAGCCCACCCCCATCCCCACCTCCTCCCAGCCCTCCACCGTCCCCGATTCCACCCAGCCCACCCCCATCACCACCTCCTCCCAGCCCTCCACCGTCCCCGCTGCCACCCAGCCCACCCCCATCCCCACCTCCTCCCAGCCCTCCACCGTCACCGCTCCCACCCAGCCCACCCCCATCACCACCTCCTCCCAGCCCCCCACCATCCCCACGCCCACCAAGCCCACCCCCATCCCCACCTCCTCCCAGCCCTCCACCGTCACCGCTCCCACCCAGCCCACCCCCATCACCACCTCCTCCCAGCCCCCCACCGCCATCCCCACGCCCACCCAGCCCACCCCCATCCCCACCTCCTCCCAGCCCTCCACCGTCACAGCTCCCACCCAGCCCACCCCCATCACCACCTCCTCCCAGCCCCCCACCATCCCCACGCCCACCCAGCCCACCCCCATCCCCACCTCCTCCCAGCCCTCCACCGTCACCGCTCCCACCCATCCCACCCCCATCTCCACCTCCTCCCAGCCCTCCACCGTCCCCGCTCCCACCCAGCCCACCCCCATCACCACCTCCTCCCAGCCCTCCACCGTCACCGCTCCCACCCAGCCCACCCCCATCCCCACCTCCTCCCAGCCCTCCACCGTCCCCGCTCCCACCCAGCCCACCCCCATCCCCACCTCCTCCCAGCCCTCCACCGTCCCCGATTCCACCCAGCCCACCCCCATCACCACCTCCTCCCAGCCCTCCACCGTCCCCGCTGCCACCGAGCCCCCCACCGTCCCCGCTCCCACCCAGCCCTCCACCGTCCCCGCTTCCACCCAGCCCACCCCCATCACCACCTCCTCCCAGCCCCCCACCGTCCCCGCTCCCACCCAGCCCACCCCCATCCCCACCTCCTCCCAGCCCTCCACCGTCCCCGCTCCCTCCCAGCCCACCCCCATCCCCACCTCCTCCCAGCCCTCCACCGTCCCCGCTTCCACCCAGCCCACCCCCATCACCACCTCCTCCCAGCCCCCCACCGTCCCCGCTCCCACCCAGCCCACCCCCATCACCACCTCCTCCCAGCCCCCCACCGTCCCCGCCCCCCCCCCGCCCCCCCACAGCCCCACCTCCTCCCCGCCCCCCCCCGTCCCCGCTCCCACCCAGCCCACCCCCCTCACCCCCTCCACCCAGCCCCCCACCGTCCCCGCTCCCACCCAGCCCACCCCCATCCCCACCTCCTCCCAGCCCTCCACCGTCCCCGCTGCCACCGAGCCCCCCACCGTCCCCGCTCCCACCCAGCCCTCCACCGTCCCCGCTTCCACCCAGCCCACCCTCATTACCACCTCCTCCCAGCCCCCCAACGTCCCCGCTGCCACCCAGCCCACCCCTATCCCCACCTCCTCCCAGCCCCCCCCCGTCCCCGCTCCCCCCCAGCCCTCCACCGTCCCCGCTTCCACCCAGCCCACCCTCATTACCCCCTCCTCCCAGCCCCCCATCGTCCCCGCTTCCACCCAGCCCACCCCTATCCCCACCTCCTCCCAGCCCTCCACCGTCCCCCCTGCCACCCAGCCCCCCACCGTCCCCGCTCCAACCCAGCCCACCCCCATCACCACCTCCTCCCAGCCCTCCACCGTCACCGCTGCCACCCAGCCCACCCCCATTACGACCTCCTCCCAGCCCCCCACCATCCCCACGCCCACCCATCCCACCCCCATCCCCACCTCCTCCCAGCCCTCCACCGTCCCCACGCCCACCCAGCCAGCCTCCATCACCACTTCCTCCCAGCCCGCAAGCGCCTTCTCCTTATCTTTTAGACCCCCCACCGCCCTACTTTACAACTCCTGAAGCTGATGTTCACCCAACAGGGGCACCACTCGCAAAACCATCACCACCACCATTGACTTTGTCACCATCGACCTTCACGCTGCACCCGCCGCCTCCCCCGGCAGCAGAACTCCAAAATGTGGCTCTTGGCAAGCTTGCTTTTGCCTCATCAGTCGAGAACTCCGATCTCAAGGCATTTGGACCACATTATGCGCTGGACGGCGCCATTCCCAATATTGGAAAAGCGGACTTCCGTAGTGACACCAGCCGCGACCGCAGCCCTTGGCTTTCCATCGACCTGGGCAGTCTATTCACCATCTCAAAGATTGTCTTTTACAAAGGGCGAGATTGCTGCGGAGAGCGCAACGTGAGCGTGGAATTTCGTGTTGGCGGCGCTCTAGTAATCAACAGCCTGACTGCCAGCCAAATCACGTCGAATGAGCTCGTGCACAAGAGGGCATTGTCGCAGAACTCGACGACCGCCGATGATGATGTGCTCAACATTGACCTTAGCCCACCGGTTACAGGCCGGTACGTCACCGTTCAGAGCTTTGGCAGCGGCTCGGACATCCCCAACCTTCAGGTTTCGGAGCTTGAGGTTTACGGCATACCTGCGGGCATGGTGCGCTCAACTTACTTGCAGCCGGGCTGGGTCAGCTCCCGGCTGTGGCAGGGATGGAGCAGTACCGTCTCACCGACCAAGTACAGCCCCGTGTCAGGTGCGTGAATTGATCCTAAAACCCTAAAACCCTAAACCCATGTACGGCTGCAACGAATATGCTTGCTTGCACATGCACTGCTGGGCGGCGCATGCATGCATGCATGCTGCATGCCGGCATGCATCGATCGGCGGTGCGGTCGCGTTTGACATCAAGTACGTAAGCGAACGTGTTTCTATATATATTCACGCACATGCCCACGCACACGCCCACGCCCTACGGAGATGGACACGTATTTACTACGCATGCCGAACTGACGTGTTCACGGCATGGCGAGCGAGCCGTGAAAGATAAGGAAAGATAGGGTTGGTTGGTTATGATACGCGCACATATACTTGCAACCGCATAACAGCGGCCGACTTGCGCGGCCGTATTTACTGCATGCCAACGTCCAAGTACGCAAGCTCTACCCTAGCTGCCCGCCGTCGACTGATTGTATCCGTCGATCATGACCGATCAAAAGAAGACATGTGGATATTCTCATGCATGCCGAAGGCAGAAATACGCCCTGCCGGGCCTCTTGGCTGGGTGGCCTATTGGCCTCGTGGCATATCTAAAAACCCTAAAACCCAACCCACATGCGTGCAAGGTGTCGTGGCTCCTTTGCCGCCGCTCCCATGCACATACAACCGTGCGTGGGTTTTGCTGGTTTTTGCATATCGATCCGCCCATCCAACCCATTCAGACTGCTCGTTGCTACATTACGGTGTGATGTACGGCGACGACGACTCGGCCGCCCTGCTACTGGCCACCTCGACCCAGCCCGACGAGGGCGCCTGCTGTCAGGCCTGCTACGCCAACCCCATCTGCATCCACTGGGACTTTGAACTGGGCGGCAGCCGCGCCTGTCGACTGTGGAGAGATCGAGCCGCCAATACAGTTTCCGCCTCATCGCTCCTGAGAGTGCAGCAAAATGACGGACGAGTCGCCGGTTCCCGCAATGGTGGGTCGGTCGATTGCCATGCGTGGTTCCAGAAACCGTCCGCGTATGCGTGTCCATCCTTCATTCGTATCCCCGCGTGCACGAAGTCTCCAAGGAAGTACGCGGATGCGTGCATGCCCCCTTCTCCCCTCGTGTGTTCGCACACAGGCGTGAGCACATACGTCAACCACCCACGGTATTATTCGGCAGCAGCAGTATCGGCGGCAGCAGCAGCAGCAGGCTCCTTCAACACGGCCGCCGACGACAACGGCGCTCGCTGGATATCATCCATGCCGACCGCCTTCGTGCCCTTCGGAAACCGTGTCGCGGCATCCGCCTGGGCATACACGACCTTCTACAAGACATTCTTCGTACCGCCTGTTGGTACAACAGCAGCCGATGACGACCCAATTACCGCCACTGCTCAACCCCAACAGCAGCAGTTGATGAACGTCACCATCACGGTAATCGCAGATGATGAAGCCGTCGTCTTCGTGAATGGGCAGCAGATCGGCCAAACGACAGGCTCCCTGGTTCAAACCGCTCTGCAGCTCACGTTGCAGGCTGGCCCCAGGCATCTCCTTGTGCTGCAGTGCAAGGGCACGGGAGGGCCTGCTGTGGTGGTGGCTAAAGTGGTCGGCCTTGAGGGCTCCCTGCTTGCGTACACAGACCACACCTGGATGTGGCTCTAGCACTGCGTGCATGTAATTAGATAAGAAGGGCGATCCATAAGTTTATTTGTTCTTCTAACATACATACATGGCGTTTTGCATGCGTGCAATTATTATTATTGTTACTATTACTATTATTATTATTATCGTAATAATAATAATTATTATTATAATATGCGTTGTGTAACGGACCCTCCATCCGGCCTCCCTGAAGAGCCGGCGTACTTGACCAGTTCTGCGTGTTCGTTGTATGGCCTTGTCGTGCTGACGGATTCTGTGCATATCGATATGGTTTGTATGTATGTGTCGGCGGTGTAGCCGACCTCGACAATGTGTACGATGTGCACACGTAATTAAACCACACACGGATATATAACCGACTGCTGCCAGTGGTGAGTGTTGTCTACGATGTATGGCTATCAAAGGGCCAAGACGGAACCATTTGATGAATATCTGCTGTTTTTCATTTCCGCGGCCAATCCGTTGCCTGAACGATGCCGTTGCCAAGCACGATGAACAGTCGCCGGCGGAGAGCGGAATGAACCCGTGCGTACTTGTGTCGTTTGGGCTGCATGCATGCTGGTCGTTTGGCCGTAGCGGTGAGGTAGGCCTGGGATCGGGGCAACCCGACACCCCACCTCTCCTGCCTGCTCCCAGCCACGCATACATACCCCACGCTTCGGTTTCGCCGGGCGTATTATAATAATTTTTTATTTGTATAAAAAGGGCTAGTAGGATGCGTCAAGATGCTCCGCGCCCAAGAGTAACGGAAAATATATGCCCTTGGATGGGAAGGAAAATGAAAACTATTGACGCAACGGCCGCACGTTCGCAGCTAGCCAAGCAGCGACGTGCTCCGATCGGATCGAAGAACGAAATGCAACACCGCACATCTATCCATGCACACATACACACCGCACAGCAGCCGCATCGAGCCAAGTATGTATGTACACCGTCCCGTCGTCCGCCATTTACACTCACGCACGGACGGGCCGATAAGCAAGCCTGGCAGCAACGCCCAATTTTACAACTTCGTTACACTATTGATTCTTATCTCATTAACTACGTCGGCATATACCTATTTTCGCTGGGGTCCGGTCGGCGGGGACATCCGTCCAGTTATGGGACATCCAAAATGTACAATTTGCAATACATTCCACAGATAGACCAGCAGCTAGCTAAATCTTCCCCGCGCATCCACCGCTGTGCGATCGCCAGCCGACCCATGGACACCCTACATACACCAGCACCTATCCCTCGATATTTGCAGCATGCAGCAGCAGTCGTCATTATTGCATTTTACTTCGTCCATCATCACCGCACTGCACTAGCCGCCGGCCCGCGCCGGGCGCAGGTAGGTCAGGTAGGTCACCCTGCTGTTGCTCTGCGCGCGTAAACATGAACGTACGGATATATATGTTGATTGGGGCGTGTGTGATTGTTTGGTCTGGGCTTCGGCGGCTCGAGCCATAGCCATCCATCACATATATGTGCGATCTATCGTATAGATAGATATGGCGACGGACGGAATGAACGACGCGGGATGGACATTTTCCCTCCGCTGGTCCGACATGCCGCTTGCTGCCTGAAGGAAGCTCTCTCTCGGCGGACGCACAGGCAATTATGCATTATGTATATGTCGAGCGCTTTGTAGATAGATAGGTAGATTGATGCATGTTTTTACGCACGCACTTCCACGGACGTCATTCGTTGGAAATGTTTGCACGCAGAATAAAATCCATCTTATCCCTGAGTCGCACCCTGCTGTCGTTGTGTTGTAGTCGTAGTCATAGTCATAGTCATAATCGGCCTTCTGCTGAATGCTGCGCTGCTGTCGCCTCTGCCGCGATAGCCTGTATGTGTGTAAACGGCGGCGGCAGCGCGGTATCAAGTCCCTGGTAAGCCCGGCGACGCACTCGGGATACACGAACGAAACAGATTACATCAAATACGTCGCCAACACCCGCAAGGACGAAAGACGGGACACACACACCCACGCACACCCACTCACACACGCACACAGCTCGTGCGTGGTGAGAGAACCATATATTGACTTAACTGCTGCTGGCTGTCACGTGCGTGGCTAAGAAGCGGGCGGAGTTGCGAACAGCGCCCACACGCGCGGTCTGCATCGATCTATCCATCAATCGTCGATATTCTGCTTCGCAGCGAGGTGTGCCGACATACAGGTCAGCTACCATACTCGCTGCTGTAAATCGTTTCATATAGCAACACACGCCCGCGCCGCCTGCTGAGTATCTATCCGGCCTAAATGCTCGCCATCAGCGGTTTACTAGCCACCCTTAGCCACCAGGGCACGGATAACAGACGGCTCTGCGGATAGGTGGATGGGAGGTAGGGAGATAGGGGCGATTGCGTGCGTGCGTGGAGCCCGTACGTCGGTCTATCGGGCGGCCAGTGAATGGACGGGTGGCTGCTGCCCCAAAACGAATAAAATAAAAAAATGAAAAATAAAATAACATGATGTGTCCCAAAACAAGTACGCGGAGCTGGAAATAACCCAAATTTATGACATACACATCATGACTGATCGAATGACGACGATTGATACGGCGTGGACATGCACGCCCCCGTGGAAATCCTTACAACTATGTTCTGGGATCGAGATTGAAAATATTAAGAGCGATTAAAATGGGGCAATTATGGACAAGCATTCTGTTGCTTACGCGCAGATGTCATTTGGGCCGCAACCCGGCGGTCGACAGCAGCCGTTGTAGTCGTACGCCTCGCTCTGCTGAAGGCTGTGGCGTCGCGGCAGCCTGCGCGGGGTCGCGGCAGCGGATTCATAAATTAAGCAACTCGCTCGTCATGAAGGCAGGATCATTTCGCAGAAGCGGCATGCGTCACAAGTACCGAAAACGGCTTAATTTTCAGCGCGCCGAACGAAATCGTGTGCGTGACGCGGCATGTCTTGATGGTTGGGTCGTCGTCTGCTGTATGTGGCTCAATGTTTCAGAGTTTTCTCCACGCACTTGCCGTCGCGCGAGTCGTTGTTAGGTCTATTAATTAGGTTTGATTTTCTTGCCCGTCGGGCCCCAGGGTGGCTATCTTATTTTGCTGAGTATCTACAGTCAGAGATACGGTACTCCTGGCTTAGAAGCGCTGAGAGTATCTGTCAGAATTGGTCTAGGAGGGGATTTTCCAGGCTGAACGCATTCCCCGGGAGATATCATGCCCACCTGTGAGGCAGGAGTATCTAAACCTTGAGCTTTTTGCACGGCAAAATTATCTTCAGATTTCCAAATTTTATACCGAATATATATTCATATCTTAAGATAGCCACCCTGGTCTCCGGGGCCCTTAACCAACAAGTAGGGAAGCCTCACGGCTTAAATATATAATAATACCCCCGTAAGTTCATCCCCCCAGCCTGCCGCCACTATTGGTATAGCCAGCTGCCAGCAGCGACTCGATCGACCTGTCTTGCATGATAGTCGTTTCACTTACGTGTCGGACGGAGCGCCCGCTGCTGCGTCCATATTCGCCGCGTCACCACGCAAGGCAACGCTGCGGCAGAAGACGGCCGAAGCGAGCAGCAGCGACAGGATCAGGAAGGCAGCAGCGAGGAGCGAAGGCGCCGCGACGACGACGCAGCGGCGGCGGCAGCTGCTGTGAGAGCGCTGATGGCGGCTGCTGCGCTGCACGCGCATGTTGTCAGCTACGTAGCTATTGTCGGTTATTTAGGGCCGATCCTTTATTATTTCGTAGAAATGGTTGAGAAATTATGTCGCTGTTGCTTGCATAAGATTGGTTTTTAACTGACTTCAATTGTTACAATTATCGCAATATGCATACCTTTTCAAGGTACAAGGTTCGGACGTGGCATAGCGAGCCTCGCTTTAACCTTGGATGGGATCGTTACTTCGTGCGATTGCGACTGCTGGCATGGCAAGCGGCGGAAGCATGCATGCATTATTCTCCGACTTTGTTGCTTGGTAGATGAGCTGCATGCTATTCAAAAAGGAGCGCAGGGAATAGAGCTCGTGTAGATCACGCACGATTAGCAAAATAGAACTGCGCGACAAGAACGATGGATGCACGGAAGATTCCAACTGCTCCCTGCTTTCAGCTGAATGATATAAAAGCCGAGTCGAAAAACGCGGCACGCGCAGCACACAAATAAACGTCCTTGAACAGGCAGACCCACGGGTCATCAACACCGAGCGAGCGGGCAAGCAGCTGGTCCACGGGGGCATGCAAATCAATAACTTGGTTAGTTTTGTTGGTTTGATTTTTAGTTGCTCCTCCTGTGGTCATCTCCGCTGCAGCTTAAAATTAGTACCGACATGGCCAGTTGCTTGGCCCACCCGCTGGCCACCGTACCCCGCCGGTTCACCTTGGAGGCCCCCTTTACTTGCGTATATATTACTTCCCTCTGCAACGACGGATTACAACGTGATGAATGACGGATTGGATGAGGCAAGAAGTGGCACCTACATACCTGCTGTGGCGTGCAGCCAACACGAGCACCGGCACCAGCAGCACCCGTACGGCATTTTCATTCATCAGGATACCGGTCGGTACATTGCAGCAGCATCCACCCATCATGAACTGCCAAAAAATAACGTCGTCAGTCACGTAAGGCAGGTCACCTTCCCATTCACCTCCCCACGTCCCCATTCCTTCCACGCGGCCGACGACGGGAACTAGCTAGACATGCAAAACAAGCAAGTAGGCAACAATGCGTATCGCATCACCGAATTTGCGCCAGCAGACCTGTTTGTGATACCGCACTGAAACACCAGTCATCATAACAATCTCATCACCTCTGCTGCTGTTGACATGCGTGCGTGGCATTTATTGCGATCGAAGTGGTGAGATTATCTGCTCTGTATGGGTTATACCGGCCTCTTGCTTTCCCCACGCACGAAGTAAACGCACTGCTGTATGTTACATTCGATAGTCATAACCACGCTACGCCGGCATGTCAGCAATTGCAGCAGGCCCTCAAACATCAGATGAGGCACTGCATGCTAAAGTTGCCCGCAGTTTCGTCATTGCCTCATGGGCTACGTAGCGGCCCCTTGATTGATTGCCGAACTGTCATCAGTGGCCCTCCCTTCCCGCCAAAACGTCAGTGCTTCGCCATCCAGCGCCCCAAAAATCGCCAACACGTCTAAAACGTAACCCTTCCTCTGCAGCGCGCGTAGCACTGGTAAACTACTTTGCGCCGCGCTACCATGTCATGCGAGTACGCGGTTCGGCTTTACCCATCGATTCGACCACACATCGACTCGACGGTAATACGTAGGTCAACATACATGTATTGTCCTAGCTAATAAGCCGCCCAAGTAGGTAGGGTGTATGTGGCTCCAGCAGACCATGCATCCCGCCGCCGGCGGCGCTCACCGTCGCCCCCTTTACCCAACCCAGTAATAAAGGGCCGCTCTATCTAGCTAGTGAATACACGCACGGCAGACATACACAGTCTCAATGAACGACAGCCGTAAACAGCAGACCAGTTACATGTTACATGACGACCAGTTGTAGAGTAAGTACCCATACAATTCTCCTCCATCCATGGCACTCGGCATACGAACATGTGCAACACACACTAATGCTGTCGATCCATCTCAACTAGCTAGGAACTCATTCACGTCCATGCATCGATCGCTGCTGGGTCACTTCGTTCGGACGCCCGGCGGCAGAAACCCCAGCAATCCAGCTACCCAGTCCAATCCAGATGTCAGGTAGGTACGGCAGAGCTTGGCTGGTCAAATGAGGTCATGAGGTTGGGGACGTCCTGCCTACCTCGCCTACCGGCAAGGATCACAGATCGACCTGCGCAAGCGCACGCATGTTGATTGGTCGATGTTGCTTGACGGACAAGGCGGAAAAAGCAAAGAAGAATGACCTTGACAGCGGTGGGGAGCATTCATCTATCTACCATGCATACATCTATTCTCGTGGGTGCGTGCGAGCTCATTGATAGGTGAACCGCGCGGTTGATCCAACGAATGAAGCGTGCTCGAGACATACATACATACCATACGCCCTTAGACACGAATCCCTGCTGAGCCATATGTGCCCTTACGTAGGTCGAAGAGCAGACCCTAAGATGAAACTCTAAGAAACACCGACTACTATGAGGCTTAGGAAGCCAGTCATCAAGTAAGCGTGGCCGAACGGAAGGGATCCTCACATCCGTTAAGCGCTGATGAGAGCAGCCATTTGCAGGATTTACCGCCGCCCCCTATCTACGTATATCTGCTGCCGGTCGTCGCGCGCTGCCGGGGTAACGAGATACGGTAGCTGCGCCCGTTTGAGATTGCGCAATTGGGTTGGGATAGCCAGTTCACGTACGCACTGATTTATTCGTCCTTACATGCATTGTGCCGCTCCGGGCGGGCAGACGGAGCAGCAAACTTGCTGGAGATTCCGCCGCGGCCTGCGGGCGGGGCGCCGACGGAAGTGAATGAACGAAGATGGATTCATCACGCATGCATTGTGTGTGTATGTTGCTTGCTTGCATGCAAACCACGAACCTATCAAGCAAGCGGATTCGTAAAGTACGGTTTTTGCATGAAGATGCGCATATGCGTGCAGGCACCTAGTTGGGGATCCGTCGAAACTAATTCGTTTTACGCACGAGGGCAGAATAGCTACTCACCCAGCAGCATCAACCGCCGCGCCGGCGATGGCGCCGGTCGTAGAAGCTACCTGCTGCTGGCGGATGTCTCGAGCGGCGCGGCAGACCACGATGCCCGCGGTCGAGATCAGCAGAACAAGGAGCAAGAGAGCCACCGACGACAGAGGCGGACATGCCGCTGAGAAACAGCGGCATTTACGAACAGCCGCGCGGTGAAAGAAACGCATGATATTAGCTGGACAAGAGCTTGGCTGCTTTGTGTTGGATCAATCGTTACTTGCAGGAACCAGCAGAAGCAGCAGTTTATTATTGTTCTGTCAGTAGTCTACGTGTGGGACGGACATCAGTCGACACATATAAAATGTTTGAGCTTGCTTGTTTGGTTCGTTCTTTTCACATCGCTTTGGCGCCGGGCGGCAACAAGGTTGTATAAAATAATTAAAGAGGTACCAAGGTGGTTGCCCAAGGTACAGCGGTACCTTGGTTGTCGGTTGGCTGGCTACTCGCGACTTCGTTCTGAGCCGCGGTGGTTGGTGATGGCAAACCCATGTCATTGTCCGACGCGAACGGTTTGGGATATGTTGTACACATCCCAATCTCCAATTCATGCAACCGCTCGTTTTGTGAACGCGCTTGTACTGAAAGAACAAAATAAGTATATAGAAATAAATCCCGGGCGTGGCAGGGGATGGATGAACAACCATGCATACGGGCATACATGCATGGGACGAACAACCATGCATGCATTTATTTGGACGAGAGCTCCAGCTTGCTGCCGCTTCATTCCAGCATGCCAGAACTAATATCACGAGCTATCAAGCACGTCGCGCGCGTGCATATTTAATTTGCCAAGCAGGGAATGGAAACGGCGGCGGGCGGGGTGATCCGCTTTGAACTGAAGCGATTTGAAAATGAGCACATGTGCACATATATAAAGATATATTTCATGTATGCGCCGCCGCAACATTTCATGCGCCGCCGCCGCAATGAAACCGGGTCATGCGCCGCCACACGCAATAATTCATGCGCCGCCGCAATGAAACCGGGTCATGCGCCGCCACACGCAATAATTAATCATGCGCCGCCGCAATGAAACCGGGTCATGCGCCGCCGCAATAATTCATGCGCCGCCGCAATGAAACCGGGTTAGTTCCTTCTGGGACCGAACAAAGCATGGCCGGAATGACTGAATGGACGCATTAAATCAGTATAGTAAGCCGGTCTGCTGTCTACTTTCCTCTCCATCCGTTCAGTCAGCCGCCCATAGCTCTACACCGAACGACCAAAACAATCAAGGGTCTGTCCCGCCCTGCTGAGAGACGGATGTTTGGCGTGCTGACACGCACTCGGTGCGTGATCCTAATAAACTGCTAGCGAGGATGAACGTTAGATCTATAGATCGATGTTATCATCTGCGTGTTGGTGGTTCGGTCGACATTTCGTTTTGCGAGGACTACGTATAACCATATCCCTCATCAATTGCCAACGAATCAACGGCCATTATTACAAATGAAAGCAACCTGCTGGATGGAGGGCTGTATTTGCATCGGACAATGGTACGTACGTACGTACCATACGTATGGACAATTGCCCCATGGCATCGTCGGGCGGGAGTAGTTTCGTTCAACGCGTTCTTTAGTAAGGGCCGGGATCCAGCGAGACTGCGTACAAGTACGGGCAGCATGGTGTACCGTACTGTTTATGCATGAATCCATGAAACAACCGATGAAGTCGATCAGCATGGCTCGTCTTGGCAGAACTGCGAATTATCCTAATTAAGCCATCCGACTAGCTACATACCAAGCTGTCTACGTAGTGTCCCTTCGGATCCTTCGGAAGCGAGCACGGTCGGCGGGTCCCGCACAGCCGAGGGACACATACAGCAAGGTGGTGAGCCATATCGATCGGATAAAAGCTCCGTCTAGCTACTTATCCAAGTTATCAATCATCCAGCCAAGACCCAAGACGACGCCAAACAACTCGATTGTGACGCCAACCACATATGCATGTATGCATGCCTCCCTTTATCTCTATATACAGAACAGCAACAAACACCTAGCAGCAACGACGGATAAGTGCAGATTGTCCTCAAGGTGCGTGCGTTTGGGGAAGACAAATACACCCTTAGACAACCATCCGCTGATAATGAGCGGGCTAGCTGCGTGCGTACGTGCGTGTGATCAGCCTCACTGAAAACTTGCAAGTAAAGCAAGCAGCAGCAGCCTATGATGATGATGGAGCTTCGATTTCGTTCAGCGGTGTGTGGTTGTACAGACGTACGTGTTGCCGAGCGAACACGCAGGATGGAGGTTTATTTATTTGTTGGCGCCGCATCCAACCTCGCTTGGCTTGCAGCGCCGCCGCCAGCAGCGGTAGGCAGGGTCGCCCATCCAGCAGCGCTACGTATCCACCGATCGACTACGCAACGGCCCCATCTACTCCGTCCATCGATCCAAGCAACGTAGATGGATGGGCAGCAGGTGTGGCGGCGCCAGATGTGGGACGTGCTTTATTATTTCATTCAGCGGCGGCCCTAGCAGTAGGGCTGGCAAACAGCCCTGCATGTTTGCAGCAGGCAACATGGGTGGATATCGATCGATGGGGGCGCGCTGTTGCGGGCGAACCAGGGACGGGTCAGCGATTGATAACAGATAGATATACGGTATATCAACAACACCGGTGGATAGCTTGCAAACACGATGGTGCAACGAAATAAACACGTCCAACGCCCTTAAAGCGTGAGCGAGCGAACGTGCTAGTTCAACTTACACCATCCATTGTAAATGTAGTTATCTATCTATCTATCTAGGTCTGAGCTGGCTGGCGCGCGCGGCGGCATACATGCGCTGTAATTGTCTTTTATAGCCGCCCAGCGAGTCTCGTCCCTCGCTCGTCCCGCACTATCTGCATGCGTGGCTACGTACCCCCGTGCTTCGTTGCCCTATCGAACCATTATTATCCCCAAACAAAGCGCACGCACGCACGCGCGTTAAGTGACGGAAATCCGTTCTATCTATCTGCGGTCAAATAAACGAACAATTAAGCCCTTCGCCGCGCCTAGCTAGGGCGTATAAGGGTCAAGAGCTTAGGGTCTTTATTAAGTTTTTACAGCTATATATTACCAACCCTGAACTTACAGGCAGGCGGGCTGGTCGGCGTAGCAGACGGAGCAGCAGACTTGCTGCAGGCTGCGACGAGGCCTGCGTGCGGGCCGATCGGAGGGGAATATTCGCGTCACAGGTAGATAAGAAGTGGTTTGACAATGCATGAGAATTTCGGAGCGAGAGCCGCCGCCGGTAGGTTCATGGCAATTATGGTATTATCGTATGGACCTCGCTAAAGAGGAAGCCGTCAATCAATCTTGTGAACTTGCGTGTCGGTCAGCACCCCGGCGTCGCCCGCAGCCATGTCGCGGGCGGCGCCGCAGATGACGGCCGCAGTCGCCAGCAGAGCCAGGACCAGGAGGGCCACAGCGAGCGGCAGCGCCGCGATGCCGCTGCTGCGTTGGGTGCGCATCTTTAGTTGTTTTACTGTCCGATGGCGAGAGTGAGCAGCAGCGGCAGCTAGGTCGGGAGCTAGGTCGGCGGTTGGCGTAAGTAAAGCAGGCTCTTGACACGACAAGGCGGCCCTCCCCGCAAGCAAGTAATTCGACCGCTAGCTGCGACCACTGTATGTATATATGCAGATAATGGTCCTTCCAGGATGCAAAACGACGCACGGGTATTTATTTATGTTTACCGAGCGAGTAACCGACATTGCTGTGTGGGAGCACACCGGTCAGGTTGCTGCTAGCTGCTGACTGGACCGACCTTGGAGCGAGGTGCGTGGTTGGTTACAGCGAGCAGCCAGCGAGCGTTCGAAGAGCGAGGGCGGCAGCAGTTACTGGTTTCGATATATATCGAGTCGGTAGTACCGGCTGGCATATTATATAATAATAGGGTTCTTGTCCAAAACAATTGGGTCGTCGTCAATGATTTATTAATAACAATGAAGCTGCTGGAAAACAGCTAGATAGTGCGAACGCACGATTCCATCCATGGGCAATCTATCCATCCATTCAAGCATCAATGCGTGATGCCATTCATTTCCCAGCGTGGGATCCCTTTCCAATGAGGCGATTTCGCCGGTGATTTGGTTAGTGGCCTGGTCTAGATGTTCTATTGAACATGCATTAGATAGACCAGAGTCGTGTGATCGCACTATGTAGCTGTTTGGTACTCTATCGGCTGACTTCCGCTAGAGCTGCTGATGCAACAAGAAGGGCACGAAGAGTGGCCTGACGACGGACCATTTACACTGCAGAGAGCACAGAGACTCGCAAGAAAACAGCGAGCGACGCGCGCCGAGCGCGCCGCCAGGACAGGCAAGAGCCCCGCAGGGCAGTCCGAAAGCCAGCGCCGGAAGCGCACGGCACACGCAACAGGCAGCAACGAAACAGCGCGCAGCGGCGCGCAAGCGAGCGAAACGCGGCAACACGCCGCAGTCCAGACAGCACCCGAGCACAACCCGACCCCGCGCCCAAGCAGAGCGCCCAGCAAGCAAAGCCACGAGACCCCATGATTCCCAACGCGAAAGAACCGACCGGGGCAAGCGCAGCGGGGAAAAAAGGAAACAGGGGCCACAAGCCAAAAAACCCCACCGCCGCCCCGGCCGATGAAAACTTGCTGGCGGCCAGACCGGCCGGACACGCACCCCGCCCGGCGGAGGGCTGGCCCCTTGCCGCCTACGGCCCCGTGAGCGGAGGGCTGATCCCGGTCCGCGAGCACGGCCGTCTCTCCGACCGACCCCTCTCCCCCCGCAGCCTCTCCGTGCGCGCACTACGAGAACCCCATCATCACGCCAGAGCCAGCCGGCACGGCCGCCGCCGCGACGCCGCCGCCAGCACTGAGGGGGACGAGCAGTGACCACGGGTGGGGCACGAGCCAGGAAGGCTCGGGCAGAAAGGGAGGGAAAGTGGTCACTCACAGCGAAGTGAGTGCTCTCTACTGTGAAAGGCGGAATGCCTGAACAGGAGAGAAAGCGAAACATATAGCTTCAGTCAGCCGTACTATGCCGTACCAAAACTTGCTCAGTTCCTACGTTCGCTACGCTCCTTCGGAACTAAGCTATTGTTTGGTACTCTATCGGCTGACTTCCGCTAGAGCTGCTGATGCAACAAGAAGGGCAAGAAGAGTGGCCTGACGACGGACCATTTACACTGCAGACCGAAGAGAGAAAAGGAGGAGTTGGGGGTTCTCAAGAGATTTCGTCCTCCCACCTCAGTGCTGGCCCATGCGGCGCGTCAGGCCGATTGCACCGTCCACCGTCCTCCGGGTGTAGAGCGCCACCATGCCCGGGGACAGCCACCGTCCGTGCGCCATGCGAAGCTCGGCAGGGACGCCACAGTCCGCGGCGGCGCTGTTGCCGCCGATGCGCATGGAGTGTGGCGTTATGTGCTTGTTGATGCCCGCCGCCGCGCACATCTCCACCAGGCGCGCCCGGAAGGCGCCATACGCCATGCTCCAAACGGGCTTGTCCGCAGACCCGACCACCTTTTGCAAACGACCGCCCGCGGCGGTGTGTTGCACGGTGCGCAAGAGCGGCCCTACATCCTCCTCTGGGTGCCGCGGCTCCCGGCGGTAGCCACCCTCCTGCAACAGGCGGCCGACCAGGCCGACGGGGCAAGCCGGCCCATCCACGCGGCCCACAACCAGCCAGGCGCCCTTCCAGAGCTGGTCGGTCTTCGACCTGGGAATGAACACCTCCTGTAATGAATGAGATTCTATCTTAGTCTGCCGAGTGGCAGACCTGTGCGGAAGCGTGGATCTTTATACCTTAAGCGAGTGAGATGTAAACGGAAGTATGGGCCTAGCCAGGTATTGAACCTGGACCGCAGTGTGTAAGCAATGGCACCATGCCCTAGCCCGACGAGCTTTTCTACTTCACGGCCCTCGCCAAGCCGCGTGCCGTATCGTGATACGACAGATCAAGTATCATCTGTGTTCTCTCTGAGAACTCCTCCAACTAGTGACACACCACACTAGTCTTTGGACTGTATTAATATTTATTATCAATATGTCTGATTCTGTTACTTTGAAGGTTCACGTTGTTACGTGACCAACGGGTCGGACCCGCGCGTCGCGCTAAGTCCGGAATCCCCTCTTACATTCCCCCCCCTCTGAAGCGAGCGTCCCGAGAGCTCCGTAGTACGGATTTATCTTCTCTTCAGCCGTTTGGACCGTCGAAGCGGTTGGTTCGGCTGTTCTTGTTCGGGAATGTGCCGCTTTTGGGTTTGGGGTTGGGGCTGGGCAGGTGCATTCCTGCAGCTTTTGTACTCGTCCAAGAGGGTCGCATGGCGCGTTCCCTTGCGCTGCGCCTCTGGGAGTTTTGCTTCATATGCCTCCAGCTCATGTTCCACGGGTGCGGACTCGCGAAGATTCGCTTCAGGCTCCCAGCTGTTATCCGTAGCTGGAAAGCCGTGCCATTTGACAAAGTATTCCCGCCGGTGCTTGCCGCGACCGATAGGAACGTCTTTGTGATCCACAATGGCCTCAACCGCCCAATAGTCTTCGCCGCCTAGATTGAAGGCTGGCGGTGGGGGTGTTCTGCCGTCCGACTTGTAGTGTCGCAAAAGCGAAACGTGAAACACTGGGTGTACGCGCATCTCAGGAGGCAAGTCTAGCTTCGCTGCTACCGGGGTAACCATTTTCAGAATGCGAAACGGCCCGATGTAGCGCGGCATGAGCTTGCGCGTTCCAGGGGTTTTGAACGTAATGTTCTTGGTGTGGAGCAACACTTCTTGACCCTCGGCGAACGCGACCACCTTCCGGCGGCGGTCAGCGAACGTCTTTTGTCGTTCCTGCGCAGCTTGCAGGCACGCCTTTGCCTTCGCGAGTCGTTCGCGTAAGTTGGACTCGAAAATGCGGCAGCCGGCACTTTGGTAGGCAATTGGAGATCAGCCGGGGTGCGTGGCTGTCGTCCACCATTCAGCATGAACGGAGTTGTGCCTATCGATACCTGCTTGGAGCTGTTTATGGCAAACTCAACAAGCGGTAGATGTTTGTCCCAGTCGTCTTGCAACGGGGAAATGTAGTGCCGTAGCGTCTCCTCGAGGAGACGGTTCATCCGTTCCGTCTGGCCATCGGTTTGTGGATGAAACGCCGTGCTCATGTAAAGTTGAGTACCAAGTAGGCGTGTTACTTCTGTCCAAAACTTGCTCGTAAACCGAGGATCACGGTCCGAAACAATGTTTTTGGGTAAACCGTGTTGCTTGAAGACAGTTGACACGAACAGGTGCGCCAAGTCTTCTGCTGTGACGGATGTGTGTGTGGCAGCAAAGTGGGTCATCTTGCTGAGCCGGTCCACAAACACTACAATCGCGTCGTGCCCATCTTGCGTGGTTGGCAGCTGTGTAATCAGATCCATTGATACGCTTTCCCACACTCCCTGCGGGATCGGGAGAGGTTGCAGTAGACCCCCCGGCTTCTGATTAAGGGGTTTGTTGCGCTGGCACTTTGGGCAGGAAGCAACATACTGTTGCACGTCTGTGTGGAGACCAGGCCACCAGAACCGTTTTGCGATCGCGTCTTGGGTGCGGTGTGCACCGGGATGCCCACTGAACGGAGTGTCATGGTACTCCCTCAGGATTTGCGTGCGCAGCTGTGGGACATTGGGTACGACTATCTGGTTACCGTGGTACCAGAACCCGTCCTTTCGTTTTAACTGCAACCGTGCTGCCTTCGGTTTCTTAAACCAGGGATCTCCAGCATATCCCTCACGAATGAGTCTGCCAATGTCGCTACCCGTAAGCGCAGTGGCAAGCACCGATAGCACGGCCTCATGTACCCTGCTTAGTGGGTCTGCCACGTTTGTTCGACCCGGACGGTACTCCCACTTCATGCCACTGAAGCGCTGTAAGTACTCCATCCACCTTGCTTGTCTCCGCGACAGCAAGCCAGCTCCGCGCTGCTCATGCAAATACACCAGGGGGTTGTGATCGGTCAACAGAAGAAATTCACTTCCCTCTAGGTAACAGCGCCACTCTTGGAGTGCGTGAATTACTCCAAGGCATTCCTGATCCGTGGTCGTGTAGTTGTATTCTGCACTAGTAAATTTCTTACTAGTGTAGGCTACGGGGTGGCCGTTCTGCATAAGTACGGCGCCCGTTCCGTTAACCGACGCGTCGGACCAGACCTCGAAAGGTTTGTCGAGCTGTGGTAGGGCGAGGACAGGTGCGTTGCTCAAGGCGAATTTGATGCCATCAAATGCAGCTTGGCATTTGGGCGACCAGATGAAGGGCACTTTCACACTGGTTAAAGCTGTCAAGGGCGATGCCAGCCCCGAATACCCCTGTATGAAGCGTCTGAAATAGTTGGCAAGGCCTAGGAATTCGCGCAATTTGCGAACATCTTTGGGAACAGGCCAATTTTGTACTGTTGCGATTTTAGAATCGTCGACTTTCAGACCTTCGCGGCTCACAATGTGGCCGAGGAATTTCAACTGTGGCTTGTTGAATTCACATTTGGACAGCTTTGCCTTGAACTGGTGCTCTCTGAGCAGTTGAAGCACGGTACGAAGGTGCTGTACATGCTCTTCCGGTGTTTTGCTGAACACCAGGATGTCGTCTAAGTATACCAGCACGAATTTGCCGATATGCTTAGCAAATATGCCATTCATCACTGACTGAAATGTTGCAGGCGCGTTGGTCAGTCCAAAGCAAAGCACCCTGAATTGGTATTGACCCATTCCCGGAGCGATAAAGCCAGTCTTCTCGACGTCTTTATCAGTAATTCGGATCTGATAATAGCCTTGCTGGAGGTCAAGCGAGGAAAACACTCGCGCACCTTGTAGCGTATCGAAAATTTCAGTGATGTTAGGCATGGGATACCGCCGTTTCACCGTGAGCTTATTTAACGCCCGGAAGTCAAGGCACAAACGGAGCTCGCCGTTTGGTTTCTGGACGAATAGGATTGGCGCCCCAAAGGGAGAATTGGAGGGCTCAATGAAACCTTTCGCCAGAAGATCTGTGACCTGTTTTCGTACCTCTTGCATTTCATTTGGTGAAAGCCTGTACATACGCTTGGCTGGCGGTTCCGCGTTCGGCACGAGAGGAATTGTGTGACCAATACCGCGGTCTGGCGGCAGTCCTTGGAGCTCTTCGAAAACGTCCTTGTATTCATCAATTAGCGCCTGTATATCCTGGTCCGGTGCCAGGTCGTCGGGAGCACTGCCCGGTGTGCTCTGGACTGCTGCGGCGAGCGTAGCATCGCCGTTGGACGTCGGCTCCTTGCGCACTATCATGAGATAACTGCGCGCTCCTCGTGCAATACTCTTGGCTGCTTGTTTTGCCGAGAGTATGTTGGTAGCTGATTCTGACAGCTGAGGTAATGCCACATTAAGCCACGGGTCTCCAAAGTCGGAGCCTTCCGCCCCGTGCTGGGCATACTGCGGGGTGAGGGTGAGGTTTGCGCCGTTGTGCGAAATTGTGAGGGTGTCCTTGCTGTAGTCGAGCTTGGCTTGCCTAAGCTTGAGCCAGTCTGTGCTCAGAATAATTTGCACCCCTGGGACGCCCTCTTTCAGCACGAGCAGAGTAATCCGCTCCGTGTGTTTTCCAATTCGCAAGCGCAGTCTGACTTCTCCGAGAAGTCTGGTCGTTTCGCCTGACGCAACCCGTACGGAGGATATGCGTGACGAACGAACCCTGAGGACTAGCTGTTTAACGGTCGTTTGATCGACGAAGCCGTGCGCTAACCCGTTGCAACAAGCACCGCTGTCGACGAGAATATTTACGGGTTTTGCTTCCGCGTATCCGTCGAAAGTCATTGTGTAAGAGCTTCCTGGTCGCAGTACGTTGAGCTTCGCTGATTCGGTTGGTGGATCCCACCAGAGTTGAATCGGCCATAAGCTTTCTGGCAATTCCTTTCGCACTCCCTCTGCGTCAGGAACCGAAAGCAACTTTGAGCCCGGAGCGTAGGTTTTATAAAGCCTATATCCCGCTGCTCGAAAAAATTGCTCAACATGCGGCCATTGAGGCGCGACAAACATCGCTGCCGTACTGCTCGGTGCTTTTGCTTTGCACTTGGTGTAATGCTGCTGCCATTCCCGGATTTGAGTATAGGGAGGGTGAGCCCAAACGATTTCCCCCGAGACATCTTGGTCGAAGAAGGAACGTTCAGGACAGGCAAAGCGGTTACACAAGCTATTACTGCCGTCATTGTTCGCCGCGGCATCGTATGTGAACTTCTTCTCCAGTTCACCCTCAATCCGTCGAAATTCATCCAACGAAAACATACGATCCGAAAATTCGCCTTGCGGCGGTGGCGGAAGCAAATCACTCGTGTCGGCTACAGCTTGCACGGTCTGTGGCACCCCATCCTCAGAGGTTTCACGCGCCAACACCGCCGCAAGCTTAGGTTCGTCTGAACCCGCCGCTCTCCCTTCACGCTTGCCGGACCCTCACTCCTGCATCTGGGATGGGTCCTGCCGACTCTGGCCTCGGCCTCCCCGGCCACCACCGCGCCCGCCCCCGTTGCCGAACCGGCCGCCACCGCGGCCTCCCTTCCGCTCGTTGTGGTTAAACCGCGGCGGCTTGCCCGCGATTTGAAGAACGCGGTCGCATTCGCCGCTCGCCTTATGGGCCTTGATGTCATCTCTCAAGAGCCCACAGTCGCGGCAGTTAATTGGCGGCCGCTTTTGCTGGCGGTCCTGTTTTTTGGACAGTTTGTTACGGGGGGTGGAAACAAAATTTAAGTTCGCGGATTTCAAGTTAGCAACTCGCATCCGGATTTCCTGTCCCAGGGCGAACTCAATTAAGTCATCCAGGCGTTTCCAGTCGCGACCGGCTGCGTCGGTAGCGCACCATTTGCGCATCGACGGAGGAAGGCCGTGCACGTACCAAGTGACCATTTCTACTTGCGTCATGCTACGCGCATCTCGAATAATATCGCGGAAACGCTGCGTGTACTCTTGCACGCGTTCGCTAGATTTCATGTTATGCTCCCCGGCAAACAAACGGTCGCGCACTTCTTGCTCGGTATGACGGCGCACATCCCCATATTGCAAAAGGAATGCAGCTCGCAATGCAGGCAAAGTGAGGACCTCATTTTTGTCGGTGTACGACTTTAGTAATGCCTGGCCCCACTCCTGCGCTTTTCCCGTCAACCAGAAAACGAAGTGCTGAGTCGGTGCCAGCCCGCTAGTTTCCATGTATTGAACGAGGGAATCAAACCATGTCTGTGTGCACGAGATGTGCGTGTCGGTTTTCCCGTGGAACTTAACAGGGACAGGCAATTTTCGACCCGAGCCCACCTCACTGTGGGTGCCGTTCATGTTGCCGGAAGCCTGGGCGCGCCCCGCCACCTGGGCGTAGTTGGGCGGCAACGGCAGCTGCGCCGCCGGAGCTGCGGCGTGGCCCGCGGCCGGCTGCTGCTCCAGTGGCTGCTGCTGCAACCTGGGCTCGAAGAACACCGCCGGCGGCATGTCCGGGTTCGCCGCCGCGGCCGCCTGCAGGTAAGAGACGGCCGGCCGCGGAGCGCCGTTACTGGGCCCTGGGCCGCTCTGTGCGCTCTGGTGCGCCTGCTTCCGGTTGTCCAGGGCCCGGAACGTCTCCTTGCGTGCCCAGGTAACGAACTCGTCGTCCGGCTTGCCGTGGATGCCGGACTACCGGAGTCCCTCCACCACCGATTCCCAGATCAACCTGAACGCGTCGCTGAACGTCGTGTCGTACAGCAGGTCGGCCATCCGCCAAATGTCGCGGACGGCGAGGGGACGGATCTCCCTGATCTGGGCGGCGTACAGGCCGCGGGTGGTGGGGTACCGCGGCTGCTCGGGCGCGGAGCCCTCCCCGGGGGAGCCCGCAGCCGCCTGCTGCTGCACGCCGCCCGCCTGAGCCGCGGCGCCGTTGCTGGGCGCTGCGTTCTGGGGCGGCTGCTGCACGTTGTTGCCGGCCGGCTGCTGTCCGTCGGGAAGCTGCTCCCCGCGGTCGCTCCCGCCCTGGCGGCGAGCTGGGCTCGCCGCCCGGCGGCGAGCCTCCTCCTGGCCCGGCCCCGCGTTCCATGCCTGCTGGTCCTTCAGCAGCGCGTCGAACTCGCGCTCCGCCTGCCGCTGCGCCCGCTTGGCCAGCTTCGAAGCCTTGCGCCGCTCCTTCTGGGAGCGCTTGGCCTTGCCGTCCTGCGACGAGGACGAGCTGCTGGCGGTCTCAGCGGAGTCCGACACGATGGACGAGGCTGATGCCGAGGTAGTTGGAGCCGATTTGTCCGCCTTGCGCTTGCAGCGCTGGCGGGCTTCGGCGTCCTTGCGCCGCTTCTCCTTCAGCTTCTTGATCTCCCTGGCATTGTTGTCCTGCTGCACGAGGAGCTTCTTCACCATCGCCATGAGCTCAGCGACGGTGTGGGTCTCCTGACCCTCAGCGGCCTGGTTATCGGCCAGGCCGAGCTCCTTAACAGCGTTGGCCAACTCGGAGGCCTCCTGTGGGTCGTCCGAAAGAATATTGCCATCATCAGAGAAGCGAATATGTTTCTTAGGAACGGCTTTGGCCCGCCTAGCGGGACTATGCTTGTGATCGTCGGCGATCACGCGACTGGACTTGACCCTCGCTCGGGTCTTAGCGTAAAGCGAACCAATGGTTTGCTTTTTGATCTGCTTTTTGCCCTTCTTCTTTTTGATGGGCCTCACCGGAGCGGGGTTGAGGTCGGCGACCTCAGCCGACTCATCGGCGGCGGCGCGCGGCGCGGCCGCGAGCTCGCCCGTCTCCTTGGAGTGAGAAGACATCGCAAAGGTAACCTGGATACGAGGATACCACTGTAATGAATGAGATTCTATCTTAGTCTGCCGAGTGGCAGACCTGTGCGGAAGCGTGGATCTTTATACCTTAAGCGAGTGAGATGTAAACGGAAGTATGGGCCTAGCCAGGTATTGAACCTGGACCGCAGTGTGTAAGCAATGGCACCATGCCCTAGCCCGACGAGCTTTTCTACTTCACGGCCCTCGCCAAGCCGCGTGCCGTATCGTGATACGACAGATCAAGTATCTTCTGTGTTCTCTCTGAGAACTCCTCCAACTAGTGACACACCACACTAGTCTTTGGACTGTATTAATATTTATTATCAATATGTCTGATTCTGTTACTTTGAAGGTTCACGTTGTTACGTGACCAACGGGTCGGACCCGCGCGTCGCGCTAAGTCCGGAATCCCCTCTTACACCTCCAGGTGGGAATCAGTTATCACCAGCAGGTCGCGGTGCACGCAGACCTCCGCCAGCTCGTCGAAGCGCAGGAAACCGAAAAACATGAGCGAGATGGCTGCGCACATCATGAGGTCACGCAGAGGCGCTCCCGCCTTTGCGAAAACCCGTGCCAGTTTCCTAAGGTCGGCTCCCGTGAGGGCGTCCCGCGCAACGGGCTGGGGGACCAACTTTTGAAAGGCAGAATGCCTGAACAGGAGAGAAAGCGAAACATATAGCTTCAGTCAGCCGTACTATGCCGTACCAAACCTTGCTCAGTTCCTACGTTCGCTACGCTCCTTCGGAACTAAGCTATTGTTATCCAGCTCCTCTGTAATCAATTTAATGTCATTCATTCGAGCAAGAGAGTTAGATAGAGCAAGCGAGCGAATGGAAGATATTACTATAACGATTCCCGCGGGTCATCAGTTCTGCTCAGATAGAGATAGAAAGAGCGCCTGCCCCCTTTGAAAGCGCCATCGATGCGCAGCAGAATATGACCAGCTCTGCAATTTTTTTATTTGCGAGGCACTGTCGTGCCATCTTTAATAGTAATGCATTTAAGTGACTGCCACCATTTTTTAATGAAGTCGGAGGAGCGTTGCGACATCCCGGGATGCCAGCGGTCAGGGCGGCGGATCGTTTGCCGAGGCGTCAAGCACCTCACCTTCCTGGGAGTGTTGACACCACCACCCAGTGCCGTGCTGTCGGGGTGGCGGGTCGCGACTCGCATCCCTGCTGTTTGCCCCTCAGCCTGGTTTCGGCAGGGCATGTGCGTGGTGCGCACTGATTTCCACTAGCTTAGTAGAAACGGTTGCTGTTTCTACTACCATGGACTCACCGGCCCACTCGACACAGGCAAAAGTCAGATCCTCGCAGCAAGAACATAGCCCCAACCGTTTTTTGACAGGAGAAATCCAATGGCGAAGTCCGTCTTTCAATCCGAGGTCGATTGGTGTCCGGCACTGGGCCGGCGGCCGTCTTTGGCTTTGGGGTACATGCGAGATGCGCGAGCGTCGCGACCCTCCATCCCGACAGTACGGCACAGGTTGGGTGCAAACACTATCATGCAGGTCCACTGTACGCCAGCCCCTGACATGCAACGTTACCGAGCCGGGCTGCCGCACGTGGCTACTGCAGTAGCAGAAACCGCGACCGTTTCTACTAAGCTAGTGGAAATCAGTGCGCACCACGCTTATGCCCTGCCGAAACCAGGCTTTGGGGTACATGCGAGATGCGCGTCGCGACCCTCCATCCCGACAGTACGGCACAGGTTGGGTGCAAACACTACCAGGCAGGTCCAATGTACGCCAGCCCCTGACATGCAACGTTACAGAGCCGGGCTGCCGCACGCGGCTACTGCAGTAGTAGAAACCGCGACCGTTCCATGGTAGTAGAAACCGCTTCTACTAAGCTAGTGGAAATCAGTGCGCACCACGCACATGCCCTGCTTTGGGGCAAACAGGGTTGTGAGTCGCGACCCGCTACCTCGATAGTACGGCACAGGTAGAGTTGGAGATGTGGACAGTGGGGGTTGCAGCAGGAGACTGGGGTTGACGCTGTGGGCGCTTTGTGGGCTCCGTTTGCAACAAACGCTCCCAACCCCCAGTCCCAGATTGCCCCCCCCTTACGCCTTCTCCCCGTCGCGGCTTTGGCCTCGTGTTTTCTCTGTCTGTCTCTCTCTGTGTCTGCCTCTCTCTGTGTGTCTGTCCCCCAAACCCCCCTGGGCATTGGAGTACCCCTGCCCCTCACGCGCCCGCGCTGCTTGCTGACGGGCATTGGTATCGGCTCTGCTGCGGCCTGTGGGCTGAGTTATGCTTGCTCCGAGGGGGCTGTCGAATCCGTCGTCAGGCGGGCTGGGGGGCGATGGGGTTGGGGAAGCAAGGCGGGGGATTCGTGTCGGCGTGGGGGCCCGAGCGTGGCCCAGGGCCGGCGTCAGGGTCGGGCGTCTCGCTGTCATCGGAGCTTTACTCGTTTGCCCTCCTTTGACGAAGCTTGAAGAAATGATCTAATGGTCGAGTCTCAGTAAGCCGTGGCTTCTTGTTAGGGCTGTCATCATTTGAGCTGCACTTGGACCTGCTTGCGGCCAAGCTTGCTACGACACGGAGGTAAACTTCCTGCTGTCAAAACAATGGTCTTCTCCATCTCTGGACATGTCGCCGAGGTGGTGAGAGCGGACGCCGACGAGCTGCCCCGCCAAGAAATTGCCGGCCGGCTCGGGGCATTTAAGCTTCGATCCTAAAGAACTATAGATGATGAACCCAATCAGTATTACGGCCGCGAGGGTAAAGCAGTGCAGGTAGGTACCCTGGCACATCGATCCGGGAACATTACGAGCCAAGGGCTGGCTAAGACTCCAGCATCATAAACCAAATATGTGTACTGTAATAACGTATTGTATAATAATATAAAGAACAAGCGCTGTGGAGTTTGTGTCTTCTGATGTAGCTAGTGGAAAAGTACTTCCACTGGTGTAGTAGAAACCGCTGTAACAGTGAGCTGGCCGTGCTGTCGTACGTGCAACAGGCCCCGAAGGCGGGGCACAATTTATTTTTTTACCGCCGGCAATCACAGTCACCCGCAAATGGAAGCGATTAAGAGTTCAGCGTTCCACGCAAGCAGCAGCTAACGCCACCGGCGTATGGCTGGAGACATTCATCATATGTATGTGGAAGTGCCAATTATTCCACAGCAGCAGCAGCGAGTTCTGTCGGATACGAAGTAATTTTACTTCGTCTAGATGTTTACAAGCGTTGACGATACATGACGAGCACATGCCAGTCTGTCTGTGCGCGAGCTAACACCGCATAAGACACTACTCGTCAGTAGTACATACGTACACCAGAAGATTTAGACGCTTCTTAACCAACTTGGAATTCAACAGAAGGTGTATTTGCAACGCCAACTGAGGAAGGAAAAAACCAATTGAGCTATCGGAAGATTTTATTTCAAACGAATCCCTAGCGACGTCCCGCGCGATGCGGCATGTACCGCACCGCTGGAAACAAAGGTACACCAAGCGTATCCGCCATTACCAGCCAAAGATGCCGACTTGATTCACTCGTCGCTAACTCGATAGCTTACTTTCGGCGCATGCAGCAGCGCACAACAGGCTCATAATGTACGCACATAGAAAGTGCGTAAAGCCATCCGTTGTCCTACCTCACGGCAAAACACTTGTAGAAATCTAAGGACAAACCGAGTGGGTGCGTGCCGCATCTACTAACTCGTGATATAGGATGCACCGGCAGCAAACAAAGGCCGCGATCATCTAGAACACCGGCTTACATTCTGCTGCGCACTTAGGCGGGTGGCAAGCACGGCGGTAGCTAGTTAATTGGCGTTTGCTTAGCGCGCATGACCCATGGGTCGTCAGCTAGCCTGCGACTGCTGCCGGCCGGTGGCATCTCTCTCTCTCTCTCTCCAAGCGCTCCATAGCTGGCTTAGGTAAGTACTTTGATAGATGGGCAGCAGGGTGGCAGGGTGGCGAATGCTGTACGCGCTTTCAGAGGCGGTCCTAGCAGTACGGCTGGCAGACGCTCCTACGAGCACGTGGGAGGGAGGGAGGGAGGGAGGAAGGGGTGCGGCACGGGTTTAGCGGGAACTAATGAAGATGCCATGGAGCGAACCAGCAGGAGCCCAAAATATAAATCGAGCTACAGCGAATTCACGCAGGAGCCGAAGGCACGCAGCAGAGCGGGGTTCTCATGTATGCACGCACGCAGCACGGGCCAATCAACGAGAACACGGCACATACACGCACGGCAGCAGCAAAGTAGGCCAGCGCAGCGGTGCAAAACCCTAGCTAGCTATCTACTTGTGGAACCATAAGCAAAACTGCTCTATCTGTGGCCCACCTTACGTAAGCTGGCACGCACGAGCAATCATGCCGCGAAGAGCACTATGGATAGCCCCCCTCGCTCGCTCTCATCCGTCGCGCGCGCGGACAAGCATGCATGCAAGCACCCACCCCACGCACGTAACAGGCAAGCGACATCTGCGACCTGCTGCTGCTGATCGCGATGAGATAAATAACCGGACGTCGCCTGCCCACCGGTCGCACGCCAGATGAACCACGCACATACATACATCCACATAGACTTACAGGCAGGCTGGCTGGTCGGCGTAGCAGACGGAGCAGCAGACCTGCTGGAGGCTGCGACGAGGCCTGCGGGTCGATCGGTCGGCAATGGATGACAATGAATGTGGAGCGGTAAGGTAATAATGAGTACATCCACGCACGGGTGCCGGTAATAAGTACATCCACGCACGGGTCCCGCAACCGTGGATAGCCAGGTACGTACCAATGGCAATCCTTGATGTATTGAGGGACAATAGATACCAGGCGCGCACGGAACAACGAGCGATGATATCGGAAGCTATTGAGTGGACATATATTTCTTTAAGTCGCACGCAGGCGGGTTGCTTGGGTTCATTGGATAAGCACATCGTTTTCGCACCGGAATCCTTTCCGTCGCGCGCGTGCAACGAAAAGCGTCGGCGAAAGAGCGACTTCGCGCGAGCACGTTCTGCAATGATGTGCCAAGGACATATTGCTTCTCGGATCCAGCCATGAGCATCTGATAAACTTACGTGTCGGTCAGCACCCCGGCGTCGCCAGCAGCCATGTCGCGAGCGGCGCCGCAGATGACGGCCGCAGTCGCCAGCAGAGCCAGGACCAGGAGGGCCACAGCGAGCGGCAGCGCCGCGATGCTGCTGCGTTGGGTGCGCATCTTTAGTTTTCTGTCCGTAATAAAAGTGAGCAGCAGCGGCAGCGGCCTGTGGGAGCGAGTCGGCGTATGTATGTAGGTGATTTGCTGGCAAGCTGAAGACCTCTGGAGTGTTGCTTTGACAGTCAGATGGTATTTATTTATATGCTTGGGCGCCGCAAGCAAGCAAGGTTTGTACCGCAGTATGATGAGTGTTTTCACGAATCGTTGCTGACTCGAGCGACCTTGGCGGTGGTTGGTTGAAGCGAGCGAGCGCGCGAAGAGAACTCGACCTTGGCGGCGGTTGAAGCGAGCATGCGAATGGAACAACCGAATAAGGCTTTTTAAACGTTTCGCAAATCAGCTCCAAGTGTGCCTAAATATTGGTTGCGCCTAAATTCGGCCAGGTAACGTTTTTCGCGATTAATATTGTCGCACTCAATTCGGTTCCGTACATTCCTCGTTGGCCTTTGCAACAAAAAACGTTTACACATATTGATCGAATTGTTACAGGCGCCAACTGTGTTACTCCCGGACTGAGCCGTCCCGGCCGAAACAGCAGCGGGTTCCCAGACACGCCCAGACGACGTTCCCAGTACGTAGTCGCGCGCAAGCGTCACGCCAGGGCCACTTCTATCACGGCCCCATCATCTAATACATATGGAAAAGTAACTAGCACCATTTTGGAAGCGTCGATCGAGGCCGTCGATAAGGGCCTTTAAAGGAACAAGTAGTTGACATCTGGCCGAAGTTAGGCGCATTTGGAGCTAGTGCGTGAAGATCCTCCTTCGTATATATACTTGGTTATTATCCTCATTTTTTTAATTATCGGTTAAATAAATTCTGAGTGTTTTACGCCGGGCATTACGTTGATGACATTTTCTGTCCGAATAATCGCTTGCGTGGACCTTGCTTGCTTGCATCCCGAGCCCTGAACCTCGCTTGTAAGAGGCGAATTATTCAGCGAGCGAGGGCGACACGCTAGATTAGCTATGTAGCTTGCTGGATTTCTCCCAATAGGGGATTTCGCCGACGTTACAACCCTATCTATCAGCAACTCGGCCCCGCGCGGCGGCGGCGGTGGGGTACGTCGGTACTATCTAATGACGTTTCATCCCATCCAACCAGACTGCTTGCTTGGTTCGTTGGTTTCTTGCGGTTACTTCACATATATATGCACAGGTTCATTGGCTCCACTTTCATACGTAATAACGATACATGTGTCCTTTGGCGTCTGCATGTTACACGTGGCCACCAAGTAACGCTCGGTCATGTATGTCGCTTCGCGTGTTGCCGTCGCAAATGTATTACTGCTGGTTATTAGGCGTGTATGTATGTACACGCAGCAGCAGCTTACTCGCATGTATACGAGCATGCCGGCGAGCATTGCAACGCAACGTACGCAACCTCGGGTAGTCAACAATTAGTTCGTTCAGCCCAGCCAAACTTCGCCATAAACAAACATGCGACTGGAGCTACTGGCTGGAGCATCCGCCCATCCAATCGGCGCTACCGCCGTGCGTGTGATAACTAACAGCTATATCTCCTGCTGCTATGCTGCAGCGAGGCATGCATGCGGTGGCCAGTGCGATACATCGGGGCGCGCACGTAAAAGCAGGATCCCATCCTGCCTGGTAGATAGACTTATCTAAGTATTTATTGCGGCAGAACTGGCCGAGTTGCCGCAACTGCACCATCATTAAACAAGGGGTTGGTGTCGGCTTCCTTGAAGCCGGAAAAAGGGCGGGGCCCCACTAAATCCGTACGGGTTAAGTTGAGTGCTAGGGCAGCGAGGGCGTGAAGTGTGAGAGTGTCGACATTCCTGCTGATAGACAGCCAGAGCTGTTTCCCGAAATGCCTGCTAGCCGAGTCGTTAGCAAGGCCTGCCGGCGCCGCGCGAAGCGCGTCATCCCGTCGGGTGCATGAGCGCATGTGCGCATCGACCGAAATACGGCATTTCCAAAGCGAGCGGCGAGGGCGCCAACTGTGAGAGTGTCGACATTCCTGCTGATAGGCAGCCAGAGCTTTATAGCTGAAATGCCTGCGGCTTCAGCAATCCGACCCATGTTTAGCATCGCGCGCCGTCTCGGCACTGTGCAACTCTTCCGGCCAGCGCATTGGCTGAAGTTACTTGACAGTAGACATGGAGTGTATCATTTACACATCACGCAGGCTGACTTGACAATAGAAGGGCAGCGGAACGCTTTGCGAGGGTTGATTGCGACGACGTGCAGTTGCCGACGAGAGTGCACAGGCTTCGCTACTGAGGTATTCGCCGTAGAGGAGGCTTGAATGCTTTAACATTAGGACAGGGATTCCCTAGGTTGCCGACTGGACTTGTTGGGCGGCCCGCAGAAGACTGCCGCATCGTGTGTGCAATTTGCGTCTTGGCGTCCAACAACCAGCAGTTTGCCCCTCATGGTTTGTCCCACGCAACCTTTGTAATAGCAATATGCGTCAAGACGATCGGACCGGCAAGCAGAGCTGCTGTGGTGTGGTCGCGGGAAGAGTGTTTGCAATGCAAACATATTTGGTCGCCGAAACGAAGATTCATTTCACGCCGTCATGTCAGAATTCCACCTTAAGGAACGATGACTCTTCTGGAATTAATTATAGGCCGAGAGGCGTTGGTTTGACCTCGGCCTCGGTCCATGGAGACTGCCAAACTGGTTTTTACTCATACGATGTTGGGTTCCAATAATAAATTTACCGTGCAATAAAGAATGTAATCTTTTACTTATGGAGTCTTTCCGTTGGCCGAAAGTCTGCACTTGTCCAATTACCCAGAACCCAGAACCCAGAACCCAGACACGGACATGGGCAATCCTACAGGGCGGGGCCCCCCTGGGCGCTTCGCGCTGGGGCCCCGCCCAAAAAGCTGGCAGCGGTGCACAGCTGATCGATAATGCCGCGCAAGCCAGCATCCTACCTCATCAACACGCAATCAAGCAGCATACAACTAATGATTATTACACTGCAGATCCATCCAGCAGGCCAGCAAGCTAGCGCGGAAGGCCCGGCATCTCATCTTTCTTAAGTAAACCCGGTTGCAGCGGTCACGATTCTGACGGTAACCGTGACTGGGCACGCACACATGAAACAAAACGTTGAGGTTCATGCATCTCACGCCAGCCGTCGGTACGTGAGCAACGAGGCACCAGCAGCAGGAGCCCTGCCTCGGTACATCAGCTGCGGCAGTAGCGGCTTTGGCTCCACTCTTCCACGCAGCAGCAAGGAGCTAGCAGCATTGCATGGCGCGTCTTGCTTCTTGGCCAAAGCAAGCCGGCGGCCACGCACGCGTGCGCAAGACGTGTATGCATGTACGTACGTATGCCTGCTGCTTATCCTGCTCGTCATCTATCTCCGACGCACGGAAGCCTATCTAGCAGTAGGGCTGGCAGACGCTCCTGCGGGCATGCATACATGCGTGGGATCGCGGAGCATTGAAGCAAATAAGGCAGGGGAGGGAAGGAAGCGAGCGGGGGCTCGGCTTCACGACGGACTTCACGTCGAGGACGACGACGCGGGAGGGAGAGCGGGGTGTGATGTGCACAGGCTGTATATTTGTCCTACGTATGGCTGCCTCCGTCCTCCGAACACCAATCGCACATTTATTTTCTACGGAGGCCTCGGAACACACGTACTACATACGAAGGCGTGCATTTCAGGCACACGCATCAGATAGACAGGTATACAAGCCAACGGCGCCCGCTTCGTTCTACAAGAGCCTTCGAGCAACGGGAGATCACTAGATAGCTCATCACGCCACACGCACGCACGTGGCTTGTTATTACTACTACTATTAGAAGAAATGCAAACCACGTCGATATATATGCATGGGTACCGCCGCCACTACGCTGCCAGCCGCAGGAGCCGATGCATGCTGCTGGTGCGCACACGCATGCGGCCGCATACCGACGCAAATAAAGTTCACTACCAAGATCCGGTTCGACAACGATTTACGAAAGATGCCGCCGCCTGCCCGGAAGTCCTCGTTGCCCCCGTATATACGCATAATTATCCCCCCAGCGACTTACAGGCAGGCGGGCTGATCGACGTAGCAGACGGAGCAGCAGACTTGCTGCAGGCTGCGACGAGGCCTGCGGGTCGCTCGGTGAGCAGTTGCGTGGTGCGGAAGCGGCTTTATATCTTGCGCGCGACGGGAATGCAGGTCATTGATAATTGACAATGAGCCGCCGGATCTAAGCGGTGCGCGGAGGTAATAGCTAGGAGGGAAACCGAGTCGCGATCGGTTCGTGTATGTGCGAGTCAGCGAGACAGACGGCTTCGTCACCAATCACAGCAGCAGTCGTCACTACTTGGATCCGTCTATTGGGGAGTCCATTGTCATACATCGCTATCGCCAGGTAGGTTCATTCCGGCGGACATATGCGATACAACACAACAATCGCCCAAATAAACATCGATTTCCTGTAATGCTGACAATCAGCCAATCAACAATCAACTCACGTGTCAGACAGCACATTGGCGCCGGCTCCAGCAATGTCGGCGATGTCGCGGGCGGCGCTGCAGACGAGGGCCGCAGACGCCATCAGAGCAAGGAGCAGGAAGGCCACCGCGACAAAGCGGCGGCAAACGATGCAACTGGAGGCCATGGTACTAGCAGTGCGGCGGTCTTACGTAATGGATCTTTCGATCGAAATGGCAGGATGAAAGGCTTCAAAATAACGAGATGCGCTACTGCTGGACAAGTGCTGTATGTGCATATCCATATCTGCGAAATGGTGCCTTTATATTGGCTGGCTTATAAGTTTGAAGTACAAGGTCCAAGGAAGAGGACTCGACCTTGGATGGCGGTGGTTGAAGCGAGCGAGCATGCGAATGGAATAAGGCATCTGAAACGTTTCGTCTACTATTGCGTGAAGATAGATCCTCGTTCAATTACGTACCTTACTTGATCACTTTTTTATATTAACCGGTTATTACATTCAGAGCGCCTAAAAACCGGGCATTACGGCGACTCCATCCGAATAATAAATAAATAATCGCTTGCTTGAACCTTACTTGCTTGTATATTAATTAACTATAGAGGAGCTGGATAACAGCTCCATAGTGCGATCGCACCTGCTGCTCGCTCGGCTTATTCGCGAGATTTCACAGAAATAATATTCCGCCGCGCGCCGCGGGTCGCATGGAGCGACTGACCATAATTTCCGCGGTGCTTTATTTGAGCGCCGCGGTACCCCATCAGCTTTATTTCCTTTACATTTCATATAAATCGATATATATGTATATATATGGGCGGGGCAGATGCACCTGGCTAGCTAGCTACGTACGTACATCTACCTGCCTACGCGTGTTTGTTCAGCATGTGTATATCTCGATGTGCGGTTCGTTCGCTTGTCTGTTGTGCTGATGGGCAGGACGACCCCGCACAATCTAACAACTAACCAGCGCTTTCTCAAAGCGAGCACAACGAATGCATGTATGGACGCACATCGCAGCGGCTGCAGCTGCGGTACGAAAGGGGTCTTTCTCCCTACCTACTACATCCTGCTGAATAAAAAGTGCCAATCAGACAGCAGCATTGATGGCTGGTTAGATGCAATCGATTGCGGTGCGTTATTACATCATCACATATGCATGAAAAGCGTGCATGTTGGCTCAAATTTCATATTGCTGATACACGCGTCCTTTGGCGTCTGTTACACCAGGTTACACGTACGTGGCCATCCGTCAACGGCGGTCGCACGCACATATAGCGGACTTGCTTGTTGCATGTCGCATGTTACCGCATATATATGTAAGTGCGTGGCTGGTAATAATACGTAAGGCGTATACAGCAGCTTTATTTTAGGCGAGCATGCGCACGCGCGAGCGCCGCAACGCCATGCAACCCCATAGTCAAACGTATAAATAATTAAGCCCTCCACGCTCCACCTTGACATATCTAGACGTGCCGGCTTGGCACACAAAAACAAAACGTTGAGGTCAATGTCATGCGTGCCGGCCGTCGGCGGCGAGCAACGAACGAAGCACCAGCTATCTATCTAGCACACGACATACAGCAGCAGGGGGGCGGCAGCATCCACGGCATCAAGCTACTAACGAACTGAGAGCGGCCCAGCCATCGATTCATCCGTTCAGAAGCAGCCATAATAACTGCAGCGGCTTTGGCTCCATCCATCCAGCCTGCCAGAGCATCCGCGTGTCTTGTTCGTTGGCCAAAGTAAGTAAGCCGGCCATCGCCAGCCACGCGTGTGCGAGACGTGCATGTACGTCGGTATGCCTGCTGTTTATATATCTTGCTCGTCATCTATCAATCACCGTGCGACGAACGCCTAGCAGTAAGGATTGCAGACGCTCCTGCATGCACGCATACATACATCGAAGAATTGAAGCAAGCAAGCAAGCAAGGGGAGGGAATGAAGGAGGCGAGCGGGGTCTCGGGGTCACGCGCGCACGCACGTCGATGACGCATGCATGGACTATACTACATACAGTGGTTGCTTTGCACCGGCTACCGGTATATGTTCGTTTCTATGGCTGGCTGGCTAGCTCCGTCCTCTCGCTGTACGTATGTACACCAATGATCTTACACGCACTTTCTATGGAAGCCTCGGAATGCATACGTACATGGCACGACATATAAACAACGAAGGCGTGCACCATCCACAGATAGATACACGCACCAGACAGACAGCGGGTACGTACACATGCAAGCCCACAGCACGCACCCGCTTCGTTCTACGTACGTACGTAAATACGTACACAGGCCTTCGAGCGACGGGAGATCACTAGCCCAGCCACGCGCACATGGCCTATTATTACCTAGCTAGAAACAATGCGTCATTTGTGTATAAATAGATAGGTACCGAGTATCAGGAACCCATGCATGTATGCTAGCTGTTACGTATGGTATGCACACGCACGCACGCGGCGGCTGCACACACAAACATATCCGATCGCTCGACCAGGCGGGATCCGTTCGACAACGATTAACGAAAGATGCCGCCGCCTGCCTGCCCGGAAGTCCTCGCTGCGTGCCCCCATATATATACGCATAATTACACCCAGGTAGACTCACAGGCAGACGGCCTCGTCAATGTAGCAGACGGAGCAGCAGACTTGCTGCAGGCTGCGACGAGGCCTGCGGGTCGATCGGTCGGTCATCAGCAGTTGTGAGGTGCGGATGGCAGCAAGCTGTTGCGAGCGACGCGGACGCAGGTCATCAGCAAGAGATAGACAACGAACGAATGGGCCGCCGGAAGCAAGCGATCGATGCGCGGACGGAGGTACGTAAGAGGAAGGACACGACCGAATCGCGATGGGTGCGTGTTTGTCGGTCCGTCAGTGTGTGCGAGCGAGACAGACGGCCCCGTCACCTGCAGTCACTTGGATCAGCAGTTTATTGCGAAGTCCATTGTCATGCTTGCATCGCCACGTTCAGGCGAGAACAAACGAACAACGAACAGGACATTCACCAAGTAAACGAGCTTCGTTTCCAATTACTAAAATTCTGAGAATCAATGAATCAACAGCTCACGTGTCAGACAGCACATTGGCGCCGGCGGCTCCAGCAATGTCGGCGATATCGCGGGCGGCGCTGCAGACGAGGGCCGCAGACGCCATCAGAGCAAGGAGCAGGATGGCCACCGCGACAAAGCGGCGGCAAACGAAGCAACTGGAGGCCATAGTAATAGCAGCGCGGCGGTCCAAGTAAATGGATGTTGCGAAATCGCAGGAAGGGAATGAAATAACGTTAAAACGAGATGCGCTGCTGAACAACAATTGTGCTTGTCACTACTCGGGGAATGGTGCCTTTTATTATAAAAGCTTGACATATAATAAAATGTCCAATATTGGCTTGACAGTTTGAAATAACAGCAGGTCCAACGAGCTTTTCGCACACGTCGGACGCGAACGGATGGATGCCCGGCAGCGCGCGGGCATCATTTCGCGCAGGTGATATCAAGCGCGCCGTTCGGTTAGGCAGGGCGGGAGCGCGCGAGTTCGTGAAGGTGTGACAACCTCCCATTGGCGGCGAAGCCAGCCACGTGTCCGTGCGGGGGCCGCGGGGATTGTTCATGTATGTGTGCATGTGTATGTGTTTGTTGCGAGTACCTGTAGTCCGTCGCGCTTTGCTGAAGGTAGCTGCTGGGCCGCTGGACGGAGTACGTAGCTGGACGGGTGGCAGGTGCGTGTGCGTTGTCACAGGGGTGGGGAAGGGCCGCAGGCGGGTGCGGGCGGGCCGCATCGCTCGATCACGTGCTGCCGCCGCCACCCTCCCTCCCTGGAGACTGGAATAAACAGCTAGCGGCCGGCGGAGGTGAGATTGAGCGGGAAGGCCGGCTGGCAGCAGGGCCGCCAAGGCGACCGTCTGTAAGCCAGAAGCAGCAGCAGCTGTCTGCAGCGCCGCTTCTTAGGCGAAACGTCGCGGAGTGAGCACACTGCTGGCTCCACATTAGCTCAGCTCGGCTTACGTCGGCTGTAGATAGGCCGCAGTGCGTGTATCCGCACTACCCAGCAGGCTCATTGACACCTGCAAGCACTAACCCTCGCGCCCCCGCCCCCCTCCTCGTTACCACCAAGCAAGGCACGATACAACCTCACAGAACGAACGGGGCATGGCAGGGGGCTTTACCCAGCCGCCCAGCCACCCCATCCATTGCAATGCACTGCGACCCGCAAACAAACAAGTACGCAAGGGCACAAAAGCAGCCCCCTTAGCTACCTAGCTACCTACCTACCTCTTGTTACAGGGGCGTCTATCTTGCATACATGCCCTGGTGGCGATCGACATACGGTAGGTGGTGGTATGTATGCTATCCACACGCACGCTAATGCCGTTGTGGCGTTGTGGTAGCTACCCCGCCCCGCCCCTACACATACGGTACATGTATGACGACACCTTATGGCAGCACCATACATACGCATGACGACGGCACCTGCTGCCCAGACCCTCGCTGAAACAACCCTACATACTATACATACACAACACAACGACCTACCAAATAAACCTCGGCCCAACCAAAACCAAAACCAAAACCGAGAGCTACCGTAGCGCAGCTTTCCCCGCCCTCAACAATTTACACATACACGCACACTATAATTGCTTGGGATGGATGGTTCACAACCAAAGCTGGGTGGGTGGGCTGGGCAGGAAGGGCTTGTGGGTGAACCCCACCAAGGCCGGCAATCGTTCGTGCCGGCGGGCGGGCGTGGTGCGGGGTTTGGTCAACCGTCGTTTGGCACCACGCCCGCCCGCCCACCCGCCGGCATACCGTACACCACCCGCAGCACCCACCCACCACCAGGCGCAGTCGCCGTCCTGCCTCACACACCACCACCACTGCTGCTGCTGCCGCCGCTGCCGCCACATCCAAACAACCCTCTACCGGCATCTGCTGCCCCTACGCCGTTCCCACACGCACTGTCGCATCCTTGCATGTCCGTCGACACCGCAAGCACAGCAAGGCCCTGTTTGTGGCGCATGGGTGTTGCATCCTCTCGCTCGCCGCCAGAGACCCCAAGCCTGCCCCCTTCCCATCCCCTCCTTCCCTTCCCTTCCCTTCCCTTCCCACCCTTCGGTCGGGTGTCGGCTGCGAGACACAGTGTACATGTCAGGGATGTGGGATTATTATCATTATTGTGTGCACCGGTCTGCGATAGTAGAGTGGCCCATGGTCCCTCCACTATCTGCTGTTAGATAGAAACCCGATTCATTTAGGATACACACAGCAGCAGTTACATCCATCACCCCCCTCCACACACACACGCACATACCAGCAACATCCGCCGCTGCTGCATCCCCTCATTTCGCGCATCACTCGCTCTCCACGCATCACTCTCCACGCCACAGCAGCCGCAGCCCGAGATGCCCTCCCGCCGTACGGCCTTCACCGTACACAATAAAACACCTAATCGTCAGAGTCCGCGCGCTGTAGGTCCAAGAGCGAGTGCCGCGTTGCGGAGCGGGCCATGCGGGACAAGACCGGCCGCAGCGCCGACGCCTGTGAGGAAGCCGTCGACGGCTGCTGCTGCTGCTGCGCGTCTGCTGCCGCCGCCGCCTCCACGACACCGTCGCTGCTGGGTGCTGGCCCCGCAGGAGCCATCCTCTGGTTCGCCTCCGCCTCCGCCTCCGCCTCTCTCCCGTCCGATGGCGTCGAGTAGTCGACGGGGCTAATCAGCACCCGTTCCGCAAAGCGTACGACCGTCGCCGAGGGGGACGGTACGACAGGCTTGGCGCCCGACGGATGTGGCACAGATGTCGCCACCGGGATTGCCTGCGAGCGGGCGGGACTCGACGCCGGCGGCGGGCAGCTCTTCATTGCCACCAGCCGAGGCGGTGCTTGCGGCTGCGGCGGCGGCGCCGTCACGGCGCCCGGCGGCGGCGGCATCGGCCGCCGCAGAGCCGCCGGCGGCGGCGCCACGAACGGCACGCCGCCCGCCGGCACGGATCCGCCAACGCTCGCCGTCACCGCCGCCAGCACCGCCGCCGCCGGCTGCTGCTTCTTCTGAAGCTGCGTCATGCAGGAGGGTACGGCAGCGCTGCCGGCGCCGCCGCCAGGTGTGCCGGCGGCGCCGGCACCAGTGGTCGCGCCCGCACCGGCGGGCACCACTGCCGATATCGCCGGTGAGAGGATGCTGCCGCCGCCAGCAGCGGCAGCGGAGCCACCGCCGCCGCCGGCGCCGCCAAGGGGGGCAGCCCCCGAGGGGCCGACCTCCACGGGCCCCAGCGGCGCCGCCAGGGGTGTCGTCGCAGGTGGCGGCGGCTGCGGTGGCGTGTCCTCGATTCCAAAGGGCCCTACGCGGTGAGTCTGCTTCCACTGAGTAATGGCCGAGGTGGCGTATCTGTGGGCGAAGGAGGAGTTGGTTGGTGACAACGGTTGGTGCGACGGTTGGTGCAACGGTTGGTGCGACGGTTGGTAAAACGGTTGGTGACTGTCGTCAGTGATGAGGAGGGCGAGCTACGCTGGGTGCTGCATGCCAGGGATGCCCGGCTGATGACCAGGGAGTCGACTCGGAGCGGCCCACGCCCACTGGACACAATTTCATTGGAAATTAAACAAACCCTCTGCCGTTCACCCCTCCTGCCGTAAACATGTGCAGTACAGTACAAGGCCGCAGTACACGCATGCACGGCCGCACCTGTATGCATCCTTGACAATCCGGTCCATCAGGTGGAAGTCCATCAGCCGAAAACCGCCCAGCCCGGGGGGGCGCAGGTAGAGGTCGATTCGGTGCTCCACCGCCACCCGCTTCAGGTTGGCCACGTGCGTCATGGCGGTGAGCTTGGAGATGAGGGCGGCGTAGCGGGGAGCGCCGCCGCCACCGCCGCCGCCGCCGCTGCGGGAGGAGCCGGGGCCCGAGGGCGGGGCGGCGGCGGTGAAGCGCCAGCGGGGAATGGGGCAGAGGCGGTCCCACAGCAGGCGCCAGCCGGAGAGACCGCCGTCATAGGGCGTCAGACTGCGCCAGCCTGAGGGTTGAGGGTTGGGGGTGGGGGGTGGGGAGGGTTGGGAAGGAGGAGGGCAGTTAGGGACACAGCAAGGGGGGCATGGGCGGTGGGGGAGTGAATGGGCCAGCGGTGAATGGACCGAAGAGTGAAATGAGACGATACGTGGTGGTTGGAAATGGGGCTGTTGGGTTTGTCGCCCGCAGCCCGAAGCCCCAAGTCCCTCAATCCATTCACATTCATTCAAGCCAATCCTCGCCTCCACAGCCATCCACAGCCGTCACTCCTCGCTGGAGACACGTGCTCATCACGTCCACCCCCCACACCACCCCACCCACCACCACCCACAAACACACACCCCTCCTCCCCTCCCCTCCCCTCCTCCCCTCCCCTCGCCTCGCCTCACCCATGTCGTCCCTCCCCTCCACGTCCACCACAATGACCGAGTCCACGCCCATCATGGACCGCATCACGTCCACCGGCATGTTGTTCATGTAGCTGCAGGCAGGCAGGAAGGCATGTGGGCATGAAGGCATCAAGGCAGGCATGTATGTGGACAAGGGGGAGGGAGAGAGGAGAGGAAGTGGAGGGAGTGAGGCAGGCAGAGGAAAGGCAGAGACAGGGAGAGTGAAGACAAGATCAAATAGGTATATAAAAAATCTATGTATAGGCAACAAAACCCGTAATCAGCACATGTAACCTTCCAAAACAACTCCTGAACTCGCTACCGCCAACATGTTACATTCAAGATCCCTGCCACGACTCGCTCATCCACCTTCGCCCAAATCGCGACCAACCCGCCCAAAACTTCCCAAACCCCAACCCCCCACGCCCCAACCCCCAACCCCACCCCCACCCAAACCCCCAACCTCGCCCCGACCCAGCCCCACACCGACCCCCACTTCCACTTCCACCCCCACCCCCAACCCACCCTCCATCCACTAGCAGGCACCCGTCCTCCCACACAGGTGGCAGCAGCCCCACAATGGTCATGGAGGCGCGGACCTGGGGGGCCGGAGATTGGGGGGAGATTGGGGGAAGAAGGTGGGATAGGAGAGGGAGATGAGGAGAGGGAAGGTGGGGAGGCACCGAGAGGCATACGAGCCAGGAGCCGGCTCTGGAGCCCACTGTAACAGTTACTAGTACACCCCTCAACTCCCCCAAAACCCCTCCCAAACCCCAAACCTCCTCACCAGCTTCCACAAAGTGCCCTCCGTGTGCACGCTCGCCTCTCCCCGGGTGAGGTTGGTGGTGACGCAGAAGAACGGCAGCCACAGATCCTCCAACCGCTGTTGTACGACGGTACGACAGTGCCATGTCCGGAGGATACGGATGCGGCACACAGCGAGAGGTGCAGCACGGGCGGGCGGGCTTGCATCATTACATGAGGTAACATGCCACCACCGTGATAGCAAACATGCCGATGCAGGACACCAACAAAGTAAACGGTTTTCACACCTATCCATATTCGATACGGCGTATCGTACCACAACTCCATCCCAGATCCCATCCACTCGACCCTGCTCCCTCCCTCCCTCTTCCAATTACCACCTCCCCCCCCCCAAATAATGTGCAAAACCCGAATGGACGCGCCCAATGAAGCAAAAGGCCGCCTCACACGCAAGGCACCCCCCATCGCCGCCGCCGCCACGCACCTGCGCCCCGCGCTCAAACACGCGCCGGACCGCCTGGTCGAACGCCGAGCCGCTGAACAGCGACAGGACGGGAAGCGTAATGTCGGACAGCAGGTGCCGTACACTGCTCAACTGATGGGCGTAGTGCCGTACACTGAGGTTGAGCGCCTCGCGGCCCAAACCCTAGGACGGACACACACACGACCGGAGGGAGGGGAGAGGGGAGAGGGGCTGACCAGCGGTGGTGCCATTGGTGGTGCCATAAGATGTACGAGTGCTGGGTTAGTAAATATGTACGACTCAAAACACACACGTATTGCTGGGGGGAGAGGGTCGTCCCTTTGAGGGAAGTTTCATGAAGCGGAGGGTTGTTTACTTGGGGGAACAGGGTGGTCGCCGACATCCGCCGTTGCATGCACACCTGCCCTCCAATTACAACCCTCCAACAAAGCCTCCCCATTGCCCCTCTCCCCCGAACCCTCCGTCCCCACAGAACGCACACACATACACAGACACGCGCGCGTGTGTATAGCCTCTCCTCTCCCCTTCCTTCCCCTCCCCAAACTCCCCAACCTTTCCCCTCTCCTTCCCCCTCTCCTCCCCCTCTCCTCCCCCCGTTCCTCCCCCCGTTCCTCCCCCCTCTCCTCCCCCTTCAATCCTCCCCCCTAAATCCTCCCTCCACTCGCCTCACCTGCGCGTACAGAGCCGCCATGAACGCCCCCTGACTGGTCCCCCCCACCGCATCCAGCGGCACCCCCGCGTCCTCCAGCGCCGTCAACACCCCCAGGTGAGCCAGGCCCCGGGAGCCGCCGCCAGACAGCACGATACCCACCGTCTTGCCGGCCATGTAACGGGCGAGTCTGGACAGGGATGGGGGGGAGGAAGGGAGAGAGAAGGGGGGGATTGAGGAAGGGTGGGTGGGGGCGTAAGGACGGCGGCAGCAGCGGCAGGAGGACAGGGTGTGCGGTACGGGCCGTACACATCGCCCCGTATACTTCTTCGTGCCGTACTGCCGTATGTGCCCGTACCTCTGGATGTCAGTCGGCCGGCCGAGGCGGATGTGGTGATGTCGAGAGAGGCTGGGTCGCCCCGCCAACCAATCTGCCGTACGACTTGGCGTGGATCCATCCCCCGGGTGCAACAGCACCAACTCCACCCGCCGCAACATGGCGGCGCTACTGGCGCCGTACAGCTGCTGCGCAGCGCCGTACAGGTGGTGCGGATGATGGCTGCCGCCGACGCCGCCGGCGACGGCCGGCGGCGGCGGCTGCGGCAGCGGCGGCGCCGCCGCCGCCGCCGACAGGCTGGCCGAGCTCGCCCGCGACGGCGGCGATTGCGACGGCGACGGCGGCGCCGCGCCGCCGCCGCCGCCGACGCCCGAGGCGCTCACGGTCGTGGGGAAGCGGGAGGGGGAGCCGGCGGCGGCGGCGGCGGCGGCGGCTCCCGCCAGGTACGCGGATGAGGCGGCGGGGGTCATTCCGGCGGACAGGGCGGAGGGGGTGAGGCCGGTGCGGCGGGGCTTGGGGCGAGCGAAGGCGGGGGAGGCGGCGTTGAAGACGAGGAGGCTCTCGGGCTGGGAGAGCTGGGGGGTGGAGCCCTCGGGGGCGACCAGCAGGATGCAGTCGGCCTGGGAGGGGGAGGTGGAGGTGGCGGGGGCGGTGGCGGTGGCGGTTGAGGAGGGGGAGGAAGGGGGAAGACGGAGGAAGGGGGCGGGAGGGACTTAGGCGGGAGTTAGGAGAGTGGGAAGCGTGGCAGCTAGAGTACGACTTCAAGCCTGATCTAGGAGCAGGCTTACTTTTCAAGAGGCTGGCACAGAGGCTCGCGGAGCTGCCACTGTATCCTCTTCTCTCGCCCACCTCCCCCCCACCCCACCGCTAGACATCCCACGCACGGGTACGCACCCACAGGCCGCCACCCCCACCCCCACCCTCCACCCCAACAACCCCTACCCCCCCTACCTGCGCCACACACACGGACGACCAGGGCGATGCCGCCACATCCGCCTCCAGCAGAATGAAGCGGTACTCCTCCTCCTGGGCTGCCATCCAGCTGGTCACCTGGGGGGGGGGGGGAGCGGGGGAGCGGGGTTTAGTTTGGGGTATGTAGGGTTGGGGTTGGAGTTGGGATCGGGGGTTGGGGTCGGGTGCCGAGTGGGTGCAGATTGGGTTCAGATTAAATACAGAACAGTGTGTCGTGGCCTTACGGCCTTCCAAAGCCCGTAAAGACTCACCCTCCGCCCCCCATCCTCAACCACACGCCTACCACCCACCCACCCACCCACCCACCCACCCACCCCCCAAACAACCAACAACCACCCCACCGCCACACCACCACCCCCCTAGACCTCACCTTTGATCTGTAAAACAGCACGTCCAGTCTCTCGCTGGCAGTGGGGAACTGCAGCGACAGCACCGTCGCATCCAGCAGCAGCACCGGGCCAAAGGGGGACAGCGCGTCCTGCGGAGAGGGGGGTGGGGGTTGGGCGGGATGCGGATTGGATGATTGGGGCGAATGCGGATTGGGCGTGGGGAGATTGGGCGTGGGAAAGGGAGTTCCAATAGAGATGGGCCGACGAACTGCCCGGAAGGAATGACGAGCGGTGTCTGGCGGGGAGATGTTGGCAAAAGGGCGTACACACACCGAGGCCCACACGGACATGGGCCCCCAGCCGCGCCGCCGTACCTTGAGCGCGCCGCTGAGTCGTTTGATGGCGGTGAGGGTCGCCAGCGCCGCCGCCTGCTTACTCAGCCCCGGAGGCCAACGCCAGGAGCCACTCGTGGCCGCCGCCGTCCCCACCGCGCCATTCATAAGGCCCGAGTAGGAACCCGCGCGGCCCGTGCCGCTGCCGCCGATGCCGCCGCCGACGCTGCCGCCGACGCTGCCCATCGACGCCGCCTCCGCCGCCGCCAGCGCCGCCGACGCGGCGGCGACGTCAGTCGGCGAGCCGGCGAGCGCCGACGCCATCGTCGCCGCCGCCGCGGCGTCGGGCAGCACGCCGGCGGGCAGGATGGCGATGGTCACGATCTCGCCGCGCCGACCCGAGGGTCGCGGGCCGCGTACGACACCGCCGCTCGCCGCCAGCTGGCCCACACTCTTGAGCGGCGTAAGGCCCAGGCGAGCCGGGTTGGGCAGCTGGGGCAGGCCGGCGCCGCGCAGCGCGCCGGTGGCGGCGGCGCCGCCGACGCCGCCGCCGACGCCGGCGGCGGCGGCCGCGGCAGCGGCGGCGCTGCTGGTGGCGGCGGCGTTGGAGCTGCTGGCGCCGCGGTCGCTCCGAACCCTGAGCAGGTTTCGGAGCAGGATTTGTTTTTTCCATCGCATGAGGCACAAGGGTTGCACAACGGGTCATCACAACGGGGTACAACACCACACGGCTGCATCATCCGAGGATGGCAGGTTCGGCAACTTCGCACTTAAGGGCACAAGAAATAATAACCAATAAGCAAATAGCGGGCGCCGCTGCTGCTGCCGCCATCTCCTCTCTCCCCTCTCCCCGCTCCCCTCCCGTCCGGCCCCCATCCCATCCCCTTATCCCTCCCCTCACACAGCTACACACACCTCGAGTCCCATGCCGCCACCAGCCGCCGGGCGATGTTGGAGAAGAGCTTGGACAGCGCCAGCGGCGAGTCGGCGGAAATGACCCGGAAAGCAGATCTGACCCGGGGTTTAAGGCAGGCGCGAGAATGGATATGGGGGCAAGGATTCATTGATTGGGGCAAAAGGCAAGATATGTGGCAAAAGAAATTGGCCGAGGGATGGAGGCAAGGCAAGGGAAGGGACCAGGGATGGGGCTTGGGGCGCCGATGCAATAGCAACGGCAATGCGCATCCATTCTGTCTCACTCGGGCACCGGTGCGCGGCATCGTGCTGTGCTGCTGCCGGGAGGGAGGCGGCTTCCTCCCTGAACAGCCAGCCAGGCCCCCGCCCCCGCCCCCGCCCCGCGCTGCTCCCTGCCTGCCCGCCTACTCAACGCCGCCACGACGCGCCAGAGCAACAACAGCCCCAACCGTGAGAACAAATAATGTCTTTGGAGAACCGCCCTCAACGGGTTTCTTCTTCATAACCCCCCTTCCCAGGCGCCTCCCCCCACCTCCCATGTTATATAATGGAGCATATCACTCCCTGAACCCCCCCCCTCCCCCTCCCCTCCCTGCCTTACCCCCCCCCCGTCATCCACCTGCTCATCCGCACCAGCTCCGAGTCCCGCACACACAGGGCGGTGGTGTCGTGGTGACCACCCGTGATGGCCCACACGGCGCCAACAGCCTCGCCACGACCCACCTGCACATTTAGAGAGAGGGGGCAGGGGTGGAGGGGTGGAGGGAGGGACGAGGGAGGAGATAACTACGATTCGGACTGACCTACTCTTCTTCATCTCTCTCACGCGCGCAAACACACACGCACACGCACATGCGCCTCCTCCTCATCATCATCCTCATCCAGACGCAGCTGCTTCGCGAGTGGGTGACACGCGCTGAGGGTGTCGGCCCTCACGCATACAAACCGACCACACACGCAAACACACCCCTCCCTTCACCCGCCCCTCTCTCCACACACACACGAACACCCACGCACGCAAACACGCACACACCCACGCACGCACGCACGCACACTCCCGCCCCCACGCCCCCACCTCCTCCTCCAGGTGCAGCTGCCTCGCGTGTGTGACCGGGTGCATGGTCTCATGCAGCAGCCGCAACCGACCCGAGATCACCACGTACAGACACTCCGCAAAGTCGCCTGCGGACGGGCGGAACAAGGGAAGGGTGTGCTGGCTGGGATTGACCGACGGGCGGGCGGGCGGGCGGGCGCGGAAACCCCTAAGAAAAAACACTAAAAAAACTAAGAAAAACCAACCCTAAAAAAAGCGGGCGGGCGGAACAGGACGGGTGTTTGGCCGGAATACGGGCGGACGGGCGGGCGCGGAAAAAAACCCAAAATAAAGCCCATAAAACCAACCCTAAATACAACCGCCCCCACCCCCTCCCACACGCCCCCTCACCTTGTCGGTACGCCACGTCGCCCGACTCCAGCCACACCCGGTTGAGGCCCAGCGATATGAAGCGCCGCACCACTGGTCCCAGTGCCGCCGAGGCCGCCACCAGCAGCCGGATGAGCAGTGTGGGCGAGTCCACCACCAGAGCCTCAAGCGTCTGAGCAGGGTGGGTTGGAGGGGTGGAGGGGATGGAGGGGGTGGAGGGGGTGGAGAGGGTGGGTGGAGAGGAGGGGGCAGCGGCGGGGCTTCAGGGGTTTCCGGTTCCTTCCCTCTCGTATACTTGAGAAAGGGTTTTAGGGTACTTATGGGCAGAGGGGGCTTCGAGCGGGGCTTGTTGGTAGAGGGTTCGTTTCTAGCGCCATGCGAGGGAGAGAGGAAGGGAGGACTCTTAAGGTGTCTACAGCACCCCCACACACAGCCCCAGCCGAGACCCAGCCAGCCAGTTTGCCAGCCCCCCTCAGTCCCCTCCTCCCCCCCAGGAGGCCACCAGACCTGCCAGGAGAAGGCCACCAGACGGGCCGGCTCCAGCGCCACCACTTTGCAGCGGGCGGCGGTGGAGGACAGAAAGGCGGCGCAGCTGATCAGGCTGCCTGCAGCAGGACGAAGACGAGGACGAGGACGAGGACGGCGGCGGTGGGTGGTGGTGGCCGTAGTGGTGGTGATGGGTGGCAGTAGTGGTAAAGAGCTGAGGGATGTGCGGCTTTTTTGGGGGGGTGGAGTTGTGGACGGCTCAGGTCATGAGCAGCGTCCTTCCCTCTCCTTTTCAACCCTTCTCTTCCCTCTCTCCCCTCCGGCGACCTTGTCAGTCAGAAATCCGGATGGAGGGGCACCGGGCGGAGGCGGGGGCGGGCAGCTGTAGCCCCAAATCACAGCAAAAACAAACATCAAATCCAGGCACCCTCTGCACCCCCACCCACCCACACACAAACACACAGGCGCGCGCCCCCTCACGCCCTCCCCCAAAGCCCAGCTCACCCGGCGCAATGAGCGCGCTCTCCTGCACCGCCGCCCGGCCCTGCCGCAGCCCGCCCGGGCCCGGGCCCACGCCGCCGGCGGCGCCGCCCGGCCCCGGCCCCGCCGGCGGCGGACCGTCCTCCGGCCCGCCTCCCCCCGGCGGACCCGCGGGTCGCTCCGCCAGCAGGTGGCCGTCCAGCAGCAGATAGAAGCAGCCAGAGGCCCAGTCCACATCCTGACAGGGTGGAGGAGGGGGAAGGAGGAGGAGGATGGGGGATGGGGAAGGAGGCGGAGGCGGAGGGGTGGGTGGGTGGGTATAAAGCAGATACCGCAGCGGAGGGACAAAGACGGCGTAAGCGAGCCTAAAGCCCCCCCCCCCCAGAACCCAGCAGCGGGGGTGGGGGGACAAGAGCATGCTCTGCCCTCGGCTGCAACTCGCCAGACACTCAGTGACGCTGCATCTGCCTCAGCAGCAGCAGCCGATAAATGGATCTTATGTCATATTGCGTCACGTTTCGTCACGTCAACCCAACCACCATCACCCACCACCAGCCCCCTCAGCCCTCTCAGCACCCGCGGGACGCACCTGCAACAGCCCACCGGCTGCCAGCGGCAGCTGTGTGCCCACGCCGGAGCGGGGATCTGTGTTCGTAATGTGTGTTTTTTGGAGGGAGGGATGGAGGGCGAGGGAGGGAGGCAGGGCAACGGTGGGTGGTAGCGACCAGGCATCGGAAGGAGAGGGTTGGGGGACTTGTGGGGGGGAGGGGGGATGAGGGTGAGGGTGGGCAGGGATGGAGAGGGCAGAGAATGCCGGGAGTGGGGGTGGTCACGGGCAGGGATGGAGGCAGGGATGGAGGCTCACGAGCCCTGTTGTATATAGCCTGTGCGCCTGCGCACCCCACCCCCCCAAACCGACCCACGGGTCCCTGCACCCCCCAACCGACCCGCGGGTCACCCACCCACCCACCCACCCAGCCACCCAACGGTCCACCCACCCGACAACGTGGCCCACATATCTCCGTCAAATGTGAGCTCCTCCACGTCTATGATGTCCCACCCGGCCGCCAGACCGGCCCGCTCGCCCAGCACGAAGGAGCGGCGGAGGGCGGGAGAGCGGCCGGGGTACCACCGGCACACGGGGCCCTGACAGGGAGGGAGCGAGGGAGGGAGGGAGGCAGGGAGGGAGGGAGCAGGGAGCAGAGATGGATGGGTGGTGGAGGTGGTGGTGGAGGTGGCTGTGAGTTGGGGGATCAAGAAGTGATATGCTCCTTTATATAAGAATGAGTCACTGCGGACGTTGTTGATCAAGCTGCTGCTGCAGTGAGTTGGGAGAAAGGCACGCAAGGGGGGGGGGACAGAAGTCCTGCTTTAGCTCCGCCGGCAACGCTTCCTCACCTGCGGCCGCGGGCCCTCCTCCTGCACCGAGGGGGAGGGGAAGCCAAACAGACCGCCGTTGCCGTACCGCTGCCCCGGCAGGCCAATCATCCCACGTGAGCTGGAGGCGCTGGTAGAGGAAGACGACGTCTTGGCGGGAAGAGGCGGCCGCGGCGGCGGCGCCGCCGCCGCCGCGGTGCCGCCGCCGTTGGTTGCCGTACTACTTGATGTCGTACTGGCGCTGGTGCTGCGGCTCAGGTTGCCGGAGCTGCAATTGCCGCTGCCGATGACGGCGGCGACGCCAGGCTCGGGCTGGGCGGGCGACGGCGCGCGGGGGATGGCCGCCGCCGCCGCCACCGCCGGCGGCGGCGCTGCGGCCGCAGCGGGTGCGGCAGACACCCCAGCCGCAGAGCTACCCATACCATGCACGACTTCACCGACAGCTGCCGCCGGAGGCGTCGGCGGCGGCACATTGGCCAGCAGCGCCGCCGCCGCGGCCGCGGCGGCAATGGTGCTCGCTGCCGGCGGCGCCTCCGGCCGCAGCGGCCCATGGGTCGGTCCGCCGGCGCCGCGCGTCCGCGCCGACGCGGCGGTCGAGGCGAGAAGTTCATTAAACGTCGGCTCAGACGATGACGACGGCGCCGCCGCTGCCACGGCAGCGGCGCGCGGCGACGCGTACGGCGAGTACGGCTGCGTTGGCACCAGAGACGGCGGCGGCGGCGGCGACGAGGCGCGGCCCACCTTTTGCGCCGCCGCTGTCGCCGCCGGCGATGGTGACGGCTCTTGTTGAAAGTCCCCGCCCGAGAATGACAACTCCTCCTGAAGACTCGTTTGCTGCGACTGAGGCTGCGGCGGCGGCGGCGGCTCGTGGGTTGCTGGCTCCAAGCCTCCCACCTCAGGAGTGGCGCCGGTGCTGGCGGCAGCAGCAGCGGCAGCGGCGGCTTTCGCCTTACGGCGCTTGCTCTTCTTGCTGCACCCGCCGCTGCCGGCAGCAGCAGCGGCGGCAGCAGCGGCGGCACCAGCGGCTCCGCGAGGCTCTGCCGCCGCCGCCACCGCCGGCTCGTTAGGCTCCTCCTTCTCCTCCGTCGCCGCCGCCGTAGACGCCGCGGCTGCCTCCCCCGACCCGCTACCTTCCGACCCGACCTCAACTGCCCGCGGCTCCGGTGGCGTCGGCATCGCCGGCGGCATGTCCACAGGTTTTGTCGTACGCACCGGCGGCGGCGACGCCATCGACGCCAGCGGCGGCGGCTGCGGCTCCAGATCGTCGGTCTGAGTGCCCTGGTCGTGGCCAAAAGGGTTCGAATGGGCGCGATTGGGCTGGCGGCCGCCGGCGGCGGTGGCGGCGGCGGTGGCGGCCGCCGCCGTCTCCGCCGCCAGCGCGCTTCCCGGCGGCTTGGGTCGGTAGAGCTGCAGCTGCAGAAAGTCCGCCAGCACAAAGTGGGCTACACGCCACAGGCGCGCCAAACCCTGCGCCGGGATCGGGTCGGATTAGGGTTGGGGTTGGGTTGGGTTCGGGTTGGGTCGGGTTGGGTGGCGAGCAGGGGTGATTGTCCACCCGTTCCAAACAAACACAAAAGGAACCTCGCCCCGCCCCTCCCTCATTCTTGCAAATTCACTCTTCAAAACCCCCTCCCTCTCCCCGGCCCCCTCTCCCCGCCCGCTCCCAGCCCCCAAGACCTCCAGCCCCCCAACTCCCCCATCCCCTCACCCCCCCCTACTTGCTGCAGGTAGAGCATGAGCGCCCGCGGGTGGGAGTGCACGAAGTCCATAAAGAGCTCCCGGGGCACATTGACCAACAGGCAGCCGGACTGGAGGGGGGGGAGAGAGGGAGGGAGGGTGAGGGAGAGAGGGGGCGAGAGGGTGAGAGAGGGAGGGAGAGGGAGAGTCAAAGTGCATAGGAAGGCGAGAGAGAGGGAATCGATGGGACGGCGGGTAGTATAATAAAGGGAAGGAACCATCCCCGCTCCCGCCTCCCGCCTCCACACCCAATGGCCCCTGCCCGCCCCCGCCCGCGGTCCCTCGGTCTCGGTCTCTTCGCTGCGGTTTTCACCTTTCCATCCTTCCACCCCCCGCCCCCCGCCTTCCCACCACGTCCTGCCAGCCCCCCCCGTCAGTTCTTGCCTGTTTGGACTGTCAATACTCCACACCCCGCCCCCGGCCCCAACGCCCCCAATCTTCCCTCCCACCTCCCCCCCAGCCGCACCTCCAGCGCCATGCAGCTCACGGTCCTCACCGCCCCATCCACCACATCCAGATCACCCACACTCTCACCGCTCCTGAGGGAGCCAGGGGAGCGAGGGGGAAGGGAAACGAGCCAGGGGGGTTCAGGGAGTGATATGCTCCTTTAGATAACAACGAGACACTGCCAGGGGGGAAGCGAGGGGGATCGCAGCACGATCGGTGGGATCCGGCGGAATATAATCAGGTCCCCTCAAACATTTTCCATCGCACCCTCCCACCCACTCACCCACACACGCACATGCACACACCTGAGCGTGTAGTTTGGGCGCGTAGTAATAGGGTCGGTCCGCCCCTTAGGGTCGGTCCTCCCCCCCCTCCTTTCTCATCCGGACCCCAGCCTCAACCCCCCGGCTACCCAACAGTCCCCCTCCCGCCCTCTCCCGTCCGTCCTTCCTCCCCATCCCGCCCTTCCTCCCCCACCTGAGCGTGTTTGCGTGTATGGGCGGCGTGTTGTGTGTGGGGTCCTCCAGGAACACGCCCAGAGTGCCGTGCAGCACAATGTAGATGCCCGAGTCGGAGGGGTCGCCGCTGCGGAAGAGGACCTCGTGGGGAGCCAGCGACACCTGGTTGGAAATGGGTTTTTGAAGGGTTCTTAGTGTTTTGAAGATGTTTTGGGTTTTGGGGGATAGGAAGGCATGTGGCCAGGAAGGCTTATGAGACGGGGAGGGGCTGTTTTTAGGGGAGGGGGGGACCGGGGCGAGGGAGCCAGCCTCGTGGGACAGCGGGTCGGTCGGAGTCGGGTCTGGTTTGGGCGGGAGGATGGGGGAGGTTACCCACGTAATAGCCGGAGCCCGTGAACAGTAAAGTAACAGAAGAAGGCCGTCTGGGGAGGGAGAGGGGGAGGGGAACGAGGGGAGGGGGTCAGAGACGCGTGCGAGACGGTGGTGAGTCGAGGCAAAAGGTCGAGCGGAGGTCCTCTCCCCTCCTGCCCCCCCCCTCCCCCTCCCCTCCCCCTCCTGCCCTCTCCTCTCCTGGCCCCCCCCCCTCCTCCCCCTCACCCTGCGTGTGGCCCTGAACAGCTCCCTGGCCTCCTCCACATCCAGACACGCAAAGAACTTGGTGGACTGGAAGAAGCTCGGAGTGTCGGCGCTGAGAGGGAGCGGGAATGATGAGAGCGGAATGAGGTGAAGCGGGAGGGGGGAAGGCGGTAGTAAAACCGATACATACCGCAGCGGAGGGATGTAGGGTGAGGGAAGGGGGGCCCGGAGGGCGGGCAGGTCGGGGCAAAGCGGGAGCGGAAGAAGCTCGGGGTGTCGGCGCTGAGGGAGCGGGAATGATGAGGGGGAATGATGATGGGGGGATGATGATGGGGGGATGAGGTGAAGCACCAGGGGGCGGATCGTAGTGACAACGATACATACCGGTACCACAGCGGAGGCGACGTCAGCATTCGGTCCTTTCCCGACAGAGACAAACCCTATCGACGCGAAGCTCCGAAACCCACTTCCGTTTCGGGGACGCACCTGGCAAAGAGGTGCGCGGCCGCGGCCGCCGGCCCGCCTTCGAAGAGGACGTTGGCGTCCAGGCCGCCAAACAGGCCGCCAGCGCCCGCCTCCGATTCACGATGCAGTCCGGGGATGTGCTGCTGGTGCTGCTGGTTGGGGTTCTGGGAGAGGTAGGCGGCCGCGGCGGAGGTGGTGGCGTTGTACTCGTGGGAGAGGCGCGGGCCGCAGAGGCCGTTGAGGTCCAGCGCGTTGTGGTACAGCTGCGGCGGTTCTTCGCCTGTGTGGAGATGGCGTTGTGACACTTCGGGTGGGTGAAGAAGATGAGGAAATGCGGGACCGTGATGCGCAAGCGATCCAATTTGTCCAGTTGGGGAAGATTGAGTAGCTGGGGTGGAAGGGGTGGAGGTGTTGAAAAAGGGACCACGTGACCGCGATGGAAGTCGCGGCGCGCGCGTGCACGTTTTAGGTTGGAAATGTGCTCACCGTCCATAGAAAAGAGTGGAAATCCGCCATGGTCCTCGAGCCAGGCTGCTACGGCTGCGGTGAGGCCCCTGCGAGCGAGTAATTTCTTTGACGCTTCAGCTGTCGGACAATTGCGGAGAGGAACGAGACGGCTATTCACCTGCGGACGGACTTCCACGTCCTCGATATACTTCCATTGTACTGTTCAAGGGCATAGAAGAGGCCGACACAGCCTGCTGCAAGGGCAAAATTCCGCCTGAAGTGGGCATTCCTCCGCTCAAAGCTGGGGATTTCTATCTGGTCAATAATATCCATCCGAATTGCTGCCAAAAGGCGAGGTTTAGGTCATGGCTGATTGCTCAAGTCTAGCGAAACTGTAGCCCGAGGTCTTTACTTTGTCCAATTATGATTACGAATTGCAAAGGCAAGCTGAAAACAGTTTTCATCCATGTAAGATGACTGTAATGGCTACGTGTCGGGAGGGCTTCAGCAACTTGGCAACTGTGCTGACAAGGTCTAACCGAAGAGTCGTACTAGGTGGTTAGCGCTTGGGCACAGTCGCTGTGTCTCTCCATAGATATGTATACACAAAGCGGGACACATAGTGAGACATCTTTAGCATCATTTGCGGCTTCCAAGATGTTATCACTGCTGCAAGGCATCTCTTGGGCCGATTGGCTCGCATTCGCGCAGACAGCCAGCATCGCAGCCGTGGTGCTGACTCTCTCGCTCTTGGCCGGCCGAGCAGGCCTACTGGAAAGGCATGTTACGCGCAAAGCGCTCCACATAGGTAATTAAAGGCCCGCGCGTCGCAGGCACTGCAGGCGACCCCGGGCAGGCAGGGCGGGCCAGGCGCATGCGTGTCGACCAGGCAAGGCTGCGGCAGGACTCGGAGATCCGGCCAATGTCCCCACCGTTGGCCAGGTTCCCCGCCGTTCGTTGCCCAGTCTGGCGGCGTTCCTTCGAACCCAAGTGCAAAGTGCCCCACCTCCCGTTCTGGTGGTCGACCAAACCCCAAAACTGCCCCTGACCGCGAATCCACGTAACCCTCTTCCCGCCAGGCATGGGCGGCGCCTACGCCCTGTACTGGCCGCTGTACAGCGACGCGCCGTACTCGCGGTACCTCTGCGCGGCGGTGCCGTACACCGCAACGCTCGTGTTTGCGCTGGTGGGGCTGGGCCTGGTGCCCTTCGCGCCGCTGGTGCGGGCAGCCACGGTGAGCCAGTCAGCAAGCCAGCTAGACGAGAGCGAGTCTAGTCGAACATGTGGGAATGCGGAGGTTGATTGAAGTGACCCACGGGTCGTTACTTGCCATGCACTTGGGTAGCCAAGGACCATCGTGTACTGATGATAATGTGCACGGCAGGGCGTTCTCTTTTGCTTCTCGCTGCTTGAAGTTTCCCGATGAGTTATTTGGGGCCCTACCTGGAGTAATCAGGATCGGAGCGACCCGCGGGTCGTCGTCTGCTTGATGGGCCCTGTTCATTCGCAGATAGAATGGCGATAGGGACAGCGATGGAAGAGCTGACGGGTGTCGATGGGCCCATGAGCCTCATTCTTGTGCGCGCGTCAACACACATTCAACTTCGCTCCCATCCGCCTGCTGTGCCCCCCGCCGTGCCCCCCCGCGCCGTGCCATGCGCGCTGTATCGCTCCGCAGCGCGACGGAACGCGCCAGGAGCTGCTGACAGGGCCGCTGCTGTACGGCATCGTACACGTGCTGGCGACGGTTGTGTTTTGGACGAGCTCGCCGTCGGGTGTGACGGCTATCGCGGTGCTGTGCTGGGGCGACGGCGCGGCGGAACTCGCGGGGCGGCGGTGGGGGCGGGCCAAGCTGTGGCACAACCCGAGAAAGGTACGCGCGCCTCGGAAAGACGGTACGGCTCGGACGTTACGGAAGAGAGGGAACGAATCGGTAGGTTCTGCGACGGGTGAAACACTAACGAAACCCCACACAAAAAAGACGGCAGACCCTAAAACCCAACCCAAAGCCCCTAAGCCCTACCACCCACAGCCGCTCCCAGTCGCAATGCCCGCCCGCCCACTCGCGTGCTCATACATATCATCATGCGATCTTCCCGCCCGCCCGCCCACGCACTCGCACAGTTCATGTGATCCTCCCGACCGGCCGCCCGGGTGCACATGCACATGCTGCCGTACAGAGCTGGGTGGGCAGCGCAGCCTGCTTCCTGGCCGGTGCCGCCGCCGCCACCGCCTACACCGTCCTGTACGGCAAGCTTGGATTGTACGACAGGCCGGTCGGCGGGGCGGAGCTGGCGGCGGGCAGCGCGCTGGCGGCGGCGGCGGCGGCGGTGGTGGAGTCGCTGCCGCTGGAGGGGGATAACCTGACGGTTCCGCTGGCGGCCGTGGTCACGGCGGTTTGGTACTGGGGATTCTAGTAATCATCTTTTAAGCCTTCGTTATTAGAGGCCTTGATTGTAAGCGTTAAGAAGTTAAGTCTAACCTCAGGATGGATGGGAATCTTTCGGTGGTCAGCAGAGCCGCCTTCGTAAGTTCGTATCGGCGCGCGTCTATCTGCTGCATGGATGCGTATTGGGGCCCAGGACAGGACGGATGGACCGGATGGAAGCGCGATGGAGGCGGGCGGGCGATGAATGCCACTGCCACCGCCGCCGGGGCTCGTGATGACGCGTGCGCTGCACCTACCGGCGCGCTTGATTGCACGCACGGGATTCCACCGGTCCCGCGTGCGTGCGTGCGTGCGTGCGTGCGTGCGTGTTGGCAAGCAAGTGTCTGCGGACTATCTATCTGACATAGGACACTTTCATCATTCGGGCCTTCCCAGCCAAAAATCATCTCGCTCGTAGGCCATCGATGTTTCATTCCAGACCGTTTGGGCGAGCGACGAATGAATATCTGGGCCCGCCGGCAGCTGATACTCCCGTCAAGGAAGATCATAAGCCTGCTGTATGTACAATTAGCCTTACGTTCATTCTAATGCATGAAGCCGAATGTCCGTACCTCGGCTTCAGTAGGGAAGCGCCCACTTTGACACCGTGCTCTGCGTTGCTAGACACAGCTATAGAAACTTTACCACTGCATTTTGGCAGGCTAAATCTGCACTGGCGTGGCTGAGCACGCTCGAGCATGCTGAGCACGGTCTTGACCGTAGTGGCGGTATTTATTGGGGACCGTGCTCGAGCACGGTCATGACCGTAGTTACGGTGTCAAGAAAGTTCAAAGGAAACAGTATCACACACCAAGGCCGAGCAAAACAAATCCTTTAGTGCGAGTGGGACCTGTCGTACGCCTGAGAGGCCGCCACTCAGGCGTACATACGACATGTCCCATGCAGTCGACCAGCACAATAGCCAACCGCCTAACATTGCCAAAGAAAAACGAATCAAGGTAAAAGTTATGGTTTTGTCAAAGAAAGTTCAAAGGAAACAGTATCACGCACCAAGGCCGAGCAAAACAAATCCTTTAGTGCGAGTGGGACCTGTCGTACGCCTGAGTGGCCGCCACTCAGGCGTACGACAGGTCCCATGCAGTCGACCAGCACAATTGCCGGCGCGCGCGCCACAGGGAAGCGCCCACTTTGACACCGTGCTCTGCGTGGCTAGACACAGCTATAGAAACTTTACCACTGCATTTTGGCAGGCTACATCTGCACTGGCGTGGCTGAGCACGCTCGAGCATGCTGAGCACGGTCTTGACCGTAGTGGCGGTATTTATTGGGGACCGTGCTCGAGCACGGTCATGACCGTAGTTACGGTGTCAAGAAAGTTCAAAGGAAACAGTATCACACACCAAGGCCGAGCAAAACAAATCCTTTAGTGCGAGTGGGACCTGTCGTACGCCTGAGAGGCCGCCACTCAGGCGTACGACAGGTCCCATGCAGTCGACCAGCACAATAGCCAACCGCCTAACATTGCCAAAGAAAAACGAATTGCCAAAGAATTACCAAAGAAAAACGAAAGGTGAAAGTTATGGTTTTGTCAAACAAAGTTAAACGGAAACAGTATCACGAGCAAAACAAATCCTTTAGTGCGAGTGGGACCTGTCGTACGCCTGAGTGGCCGCCACTCAGGCGTACGTCAGGTCCCATGCAGTCGACCAGCACAATTGCCGGCGCGCGCGCCACAGGGAAGCGCCCACTTTGACACCGTGCTCTGCGTGGCTAGACACAGCTATAGAAACTTTACCACTGCATTTTGGCAGGCTAAATCTGCACTGGCGTGGCTGAGCACGCTCGAGCATGCTGAGCACGGTCTTGACCGTAGTGGCGGTATTTATTGGGGACCGTGCTCGAGCACGGTCATGACCGTAGTTACGGTGTCAAGAAAGTTCAAAGGAAACAGTATCACACACCAAGGCCGAGCAAAACAAATCCTTTAGTGCGAGTGGGACCTGTCGTACGCCTGAGAGGCCGCCACTCAGGCGTACGACAGGTCCCATGCAGTCGACCAGCACAACCGCCTAACATTGCCAAAGAAAAACGAATTAAGGTAAAAGTTATGGTTTTGTCAAACAAAGTTAAACGGAAACAGTATCACGAGCAAAACAAATCCTTTAGTGCGAGTGGGACCTGTCGTACGCCTGAGTGGCCGCCACTCAGGCGTACGTCAGGTCCCATGCAGTCGACCAGCACAATTGCCGGCGCGCGCGCCACAGGGAAGCGCCCACTTTGACACCGTGCTCTGCGTGGCTAGACACAGCTATAGAAACTTTACCACTGCATTTTGGCAGGCTAAATCTGCACTGGCGTGGCTGAGCACGCTCGAGCATGCTGAGCACGGTCTTGACCGTAGTGGCGGTATTTATTGGGGACCGTGCTCGAGCACGGTCATGACCGTAGTTACGGTGTCAAGAAAGTTCAAAGGAAACAGTATCACACACCAAGACCGAGCAAAACAAATCCTTTAGTGCGAGTGGGACCTGTCGTACGCCTGAGAGGCCGCCACTCAGGCGTACGACAGGTCCCATGCAGTCGACCAGCACAATAGCCAACCGCCTAACATTGCCAAAGAAAAACGAATCAAGGTAAAAGTTATGGTTTTGTCAAAGAACGTTCAACGGAAACAGTATCACGCACCAAGGCCGAGCAAAACAAATCCTTTAGTGCGAGTGGGACCTGTCGTACGCCTGAGTGGCCGCCACTCAGGCGTACGACAGGTCCCATGCAGTCGACCAGCACAATTGCCGGCGCGCGCGCCACAGGGAAGCGCCCACTTTGACACCGTGCTCTGCGTGGCTAGACACAGCTATAGAAACTTTACCACTGCATTTTGGCAGGCTAAATCTGCACTGGCGTGGCTGAGCACGCTCGAGCATGCTGAGCACGGTCTTGACCGTAGTGGCGGTATTTATTGGGGACCGTGCTCGAGCACGGTCATGACCGTAGTTACGGTGTCAAGAAAGTTCAAAGGAAACAGTATCACACACCAAGACCGAGCAAAACAAATCCTTTAGTGCGAGTGGGACCTGTCGTACGCCTGAGAGGCCGCCACTCAGGCGTACGACAGGTCCCATGCAGTCGACCAGCACAATAGCCAACCGCCTAACATTGCCAAAGAAAAACGAATCAAGGTAAAAGTTATGGTTTTGTCAAAGAACGTTCAACGGAAACAGTATCACGCACCAAGGCCGAGCAAAACAAATCCTTTAGTGCGAGTGGGACCTGTCGTACGCCTGAGTGGCCGCCACTCAGGCGTACGACAGGTCCCATGCAGTCGACCAGCACAATTGCCGGCGCGCGCGCCACAGGGAAGCGCCCACTTTGACACCGTGCTCTGCGTGGCTAGACACAGCTATAGAAACTTTACCACTGCATTTTGGCAGGCTACATCTGCACTGGCGTGGCTGAGCACGCTCGAGCATGCTGAGCACGGTCTTGACCGTAGTGGCGGTATTTATTGGGGACCGTGCTCGAGCACGGTCATGACCGTAGTTACGGTGTCAAGAAAGTTCAAAGGAAACAGTATCACACACCAAGGCCGAGCAAAACAAATCCTTTAGTGCGAGTGGGACCTGTCGTACGCCTGAGAGGCCGCCACTCAGGCGTACGACAGGTCCCATGCAGTCGACCAGCACAATAGCCAACCGCCTAACATTGCCAAAGAAAAACGAATTGCCAAAGAATTACCAAAGAAAAACGAAAGGTGAAAGTTATGGTTTTGTCAAACAAAGTTAAACGGAAACAGTATCACGAGCAAAACAAATCCTTTAGTGCGAGTGGGACCTGTCGTACGCCTGAGTGGCCGCCACTCAGGCGTACGTCAGGTCCCATGCAGTCGACCAGCACAATTGCCGGCGCGCGCGCCACAGGGAAGCGCCCACTTTGACACCGTGCTCTGCGTGGCTAGACACAGCTATAGAAACTTTACCACTGCATTTTGGCAGGCTAAATCTGCACTGGCGTGGCTGAGCACGCTCGAGCATGCTGAGCACGGTCTTGACCGTAGTGGCGGTATTTATTGGGGACCGTGCTCGAGCACGGTCATGACCGTAGTTACGGTGTCAAGAAAGTTCAAAGGAAACAGTATCACACACCAAGACCGAGCAAAACAAATCCTTTAGTGCGAGTGGGACCTGTCGTACGCCTGAGAGGCCGCCACTCAGGCGTACGACAGGTCCCATGCAGTCGACCAGCACAATAGCCAACCGCCTAACATTGCCAAAGAAAAACGAATCAAGGTAAAAGTTATGGTTTTGTCAAAGAACGTTCAACGGAAACAGTATCACGCACCAAGGCCGAGCAAAACAAATCCTTTAGTGCGAGTGGGACCTGTCGTACGCCTGAGTGGCCGCCACTCAGGCGTACGACAGGTCCCATGCAGTCGACCAGCACAATTGCCGGCGCGCGCGCCACAGGGAAGCGCCCACTTTGACACCGTGCTCTGCGTGGCTAGACACAGCTATAGAAACTTTACCACTGCATTTTGGCAGGCTACATCTGCACTGGCGTGGCTGAGCACGCTCGAGCATGCTGAGCACGGTCTTGACCGTAGTGGCGGTATTTATTGGGGACCGTGCTCGAGCACGGTCATGACCGTAGTTACGGTGTCAAGAAAGTTCAAAGGAAACAGTATCACACACCAAGGCCGAGCAAAACAAATCCTTTAGTGCGAGTGGGACCTGTCGTACGCCTGAGAGGCCGCCACTCAGGCGTACGACAGGTCCCATGCAGTCGACCAGCACAATAGCCAACCGCCTAACATTGCCAAAGAAAAACGAATTGCCAAAGAATTACCAAAGAAAAACGAAAGGTGAAAGTTATGGTTTTGTCAAACAAAGTTAAACGGAAACAGTATCACGAGCAAAACAAATCCTTTAGTGCGAGTGGGACCTGTCGTACGCCTGAGTGGCCGCCACTCAGGCGTACGTCAGGTCCCATGCAGTCGACCAGCACAATTGCCGGCGCGCGCGCCACAGGGAAGCGCCCACTTTGACACCGTGCTCTGCGTGGCTAGACACAGCTATAGAAACTTTACCACTGCATTTTGGCAGGCTAAATCTGCACTGGCGTGGCTGAGCACGCTCGAGCATGCTGAGCACGGTCTTGACCGTAGTGGCGGTATTTATTGGGGACCGTGCTCGAGCACGGTCATGACCGTAGTTACGGTGTCAAGAAAGTTCAAAGGAAACAGTATCACACACCAAGACCGAGCAAAACAAATCCTTTAGTGCGAGTGGGACCTGTCGTACGCCTGAGAGGCCGCCACTCAGGCGTACGACAGGTCCCATGCAGTCGACCAGCACAATAGCCAACCGCCTAACATTGCCAAAGAAAAACGAATCAAGGTAAAAGTTATGGTTTTGTCAAAGAACGTTCAACGGAAACAGTATCACGCACCAAGGCCGAGCAAAACAAATCCTTTAGTGCGAGTGGGACCTGTCGTACGCCTGAGTGGCCGCCACTCAGGCGTACGACAGGCCCCATGCAGTCGACCAGCACAATTGCTGGCGCGCGCGCCACAGGGAAGCGCCCACTTTGACACCGTGCTCTGCGTGGCTAGACACAGCTATAGAAACTTTACCACTGCATTTTGGCAGGCTACATCTGCACTGGCGTGGCTGAGCACGCTCGAGCATGCTGAGCACGGTCTTGACCGTAGTGGCGGTATTTATTGGGGACCATGCTCGAGCACGGTCATGACCGTAGTTACGGTGTCAAGAAAGTTCAAAGGAAACAGTATCACACACCAAGGCCGAGCAAAACAAATCCTTTAGTGCGAGTGGGACCTGTCGTACGCCTGAGAGGCCGCCACTCAGGCGTACGACAGGTCCCATGCAGTCGACCAGCACAATAGCCAACCGCCTAACATTGCCAAAGAAAAACGAATTGCCAAAGAATTACCAAAGAAAAACGAAAGGTGAAAGTTATGGTTTTGTCAAACAAAGTTAAACGGAAACAGTATCACGAGCAAAACAAATCCTTTAGTGCGAGTGGGACCTGTCGTACGCCTGAGTGGCCGCCACTCAGGCGTACGTCAGGTCCCATGCAGTCGACCAGCACAATTGCCGGCGCGCGCGCCACAGGGAAGCGCCCACTTTGACACCGTGCTCTGCGTGGCTAGACACAGCTATAGAAACTTTACCACTGCATTTTGGCAGGCTAAATCTGCACTGGCGTGGCTGAGCACGCTCGAGCATGCTGAGCACGGTCTTGACCGTAGTGGCGGTATTTATTGGGGACCGTGCTCGAGCACGGTCATGACCGTAGTTACGGTGTCAAGAAAGTTCAAAGGAAACAGTATCACACACCAAGGCCGAGCAAAACAAATCCTTTAGTGCGAGTGGGACCTGTCGTACGCCTGAGAGGCCGCCACTCAGGCGTACGACAGGTCCCATGCAGTCGACCAGCACAACCGCCTAACATTGCCAAAGAAAAACGAATCAAGGTAAAAGTTATGGTTTTGTCAAAGAACGTTCAACGGAAACAGTATCACGCACCAAGGCCGAGCAAAACAAATCCTTTAGTGCGAGTGGGACCTGTCGTACGCCTGAGTGGCCGCCACTCAGGCGTACGACAGGTCCCATGCAGTCGACCAGCACAATTGCCGGCGCGCGCGCCACAGGGAAGCGCCCACTTTGACACCGTGCTCTGCGTGGCTAGACACAGCTATAGAAACTTTACCACTGCATTTTGGCAGGCTACATCTGCACTGGCGTGGCTGAGCACGCTCGAGCATGCTGAGCACGGTCTTGACCGTAGTGGCGGTATTTATTGGGGACCGTGCTCGAGCACGGTCATGACCGTAGTTACGGTGTCAAGAAAGTTCAAAGGAAACAGTATCACACACCAAGGCCGAGCAAAACAAATCCTTTAGTGCGAGTGGGACCTGTCGTACGCCTGAGAGGCCGCCACTCAGGCGTACGACAGGTCCCATGCAGTCGACCAGCACAATAGCCAACCGCCTAACATTGCCAAAGAAAAACGAATTGCCAAAGAATTACCAAAGAAAAACGAAAGGTGAAAGTTATGGTTTTGTCAAACAAAGTTAAACGGAAACAGTATCACGAGCAAAACAAATCCTTTAGTGCGAGTGGGACCTGTCGTACGCCTGAGTGGCCGCCACTCAGGCGTACGTCAGGTCCCATGCAGTCGACCAGCACAATTGCCGGCGCGCGCGCCACAGGGAAGCGCCCACTTTGACACCGTGCTCTGCGTGGCTAGACACAGCTATAGAAACTTTACCACTGCATTTTGGCAGGCTAAATCTGCACTGGCGTGGCTGAGCACGCTCGAGCATGCTGAGCACGGTCTTGACCGTAGTGGCGGTATTTATTGGGGACCGTGCTCGAGCACGGTCATGACCGTAGTTACGGTGTCAAGAAAGTTCAAAGGAAACAGTATCACACACCAAGACCGAGCAAAACAAATCCTTTAGTGCGAGTGGGACCTGTCGTACGCCTGAGAGGCCGCCACTCAGGCGTACGACAGGTCCCATGCAGTCGACCAGCACAATAGCCAACCGCCTAACATTGCCAAAGAAAAACGAATCAAGGTAAAAGTTATGGTTTTGTCAAAGAACGTTCAACGGAAACAGTATCACGCACCAAGGCCGAGCAAAACAAATCCTTTAGTGCGAGTGGGACCTGTCGTACGCCTGAGTGGCCGCCACTCAGGCGTACGACAGGTCCCATGCAGTCGACCAGCACAATTGCCGGCGCGCGCGCCACAGGGAAGCGCCCACTTTGACACCGTGCTCTGCGTGGCTAGACACAGCTATAGAAACTTTACCACTGCATTTTGGCAGGCTACATCTGCACTGGCGTGGCTGAGCACGCTCGAGCATGCTGAGCACGGTCTTGACCGTAGTGGCGGTATTTATTGGGGACCGTGCTCGAGCACGGTCATGACCGTAGTTACGGTGTCAAGAAAGTTCAAAGGAAACAGTATCACACACCAAGGCCGAGCAAAACAAATCCTTTAGTGCGAGTGGGACCTGTCGTACGCCTGAGAGGCCGCCACTCAGGCGTACGACAGGTCCCATGCAGTCGACCAGCACAATAGCCAACCGCCTAACATTGCCAAAGAAAAACGAATTGCCAAAGAATTACCAAAGAAAAACGAAAGGTGAAAGTTATGGTTTTGTCAAACAAAGTTAAACGGAAACAGTATCACGAGCAAAACAAATCCTTTAGTGCGAGTGGGACCTGTCGTACGCCTGAGTGGCCGCCACTCAGGCGTACGTCAGGTCCCATGCAGTCGACCAGCACAATTGCCGGCGCGCGCGCCACAGGGAAGCGCCCACTTTGACACCGTGCTCTGCGTGGCTAGACACAGCTATAGAAACTTTACCACTGCATTTTGGCAGGCTAAATCTGCACTGGCGTGGCTGAGCACGCTCGAGCATGCTGAGCACGGTCTTGACCGTAGTGGCGGTATTTATTGGGGACCGTGCTCGAGCACGGTCATGACCGTAGTTACGGTGTCAAGAAAGTTCAAAGGAAACAGTATCACACACCAAGGCCGAGCAAAACAAATCCTTTAGTGCGAGTGGGACCTGTCGTACGCCTGAGAGGCCGCCACTCAGGCGTACGACAGGTCCCATGCAGTCGACCAGCACAACCGCCTAACATTGCCAAAGAAAAACGAATTAAGGTAAAAGTTATGGTTTTGTCAAACAAAGTTAAACGGAAACAGTATCACGAGCAAAACAAATCCTTTAGTGCGAGTGGGACCTGTCGTACGCCTGAGTGGCCGCCACTCAGGCGTACGACAGGTCCCATGCAGTCGACCAGCACAATTGCTGGCGCGCGCGCCACAGGGAAGCGCCCACTTTGACACCGTGCTCTGCGTGGCTAGACACAGCTATAGAAACTTTACCACTGCATTTTGGCAGGCTAAATCTGCACTGGCGTGGCTGAGCACGCTCGAGCATGCTGAGCACGGTCTTGACCGTAGTGGCGGTATTTATTGGGGACCGTGCTCGAGCACGGTCATGACCGTAGTTACGGTGTCAAGAAAGTTCAAAGGAAACAGTATCACACACCAAGGCCGAGCAAAACAAATCCTTTAGTGCGAGTGGGACCTGTCGTACGCCTGAGAGGCCGCCACTCAGGCGTACGACAGGTCCCATGCAGTCGACCAGCACAATAGCCAACCGCCTAACATTGCCAAAGAAAAACGAATCAAGGTAAAAGTTATGGTTTTGTCAAAGAACGTTCAACGGAAACAGTATCACGCACCAAGGCCGAGCAAAACAAATCCTTTAGTGCGAGTGGGACCTGTCGTACGCCTGAGTGGCCGCCACTCAGGCGTACGACAGGTCCCATGCAGTCGACCAGCACAATTGCCGGCGCGCGCGCCACAGGGAAGCGCCCACTTTGACACCGTGCTCTGCGTGGCTAGACACAGCTATAGAAACTTTACCACTGCATTTTGGCAGGCTAAATCTGCACTGGCGTGGCTGAGCACGCTCGAGCATGCTGAGCACGGTCTTGACCGTAGTGGCGGTATTTATTGGGGACCGTGCTCGAGCACGGTCATGACCGTAGTTACGGTGTCAAGAAAGTTCAAAGGAAACAGTATCACACACCAAGACCGAGCAAAACAAATCCTTTAGTGCGAGTGGGACCTGTCGTACGCCTGAGAGGCCGCCACTCAGGCGTACGACATGTCCCATGCAGTCGACCAGCACAACCGCCTAACATTGCCAAAGAAAAACGAATTAAGGTAAAAGTTATGGTTTTGTCAAACAAAGTTAAACGGAAACAGTATCACGAGCAAAACAAATCCTTTAGTGCGAGTGGGACCTGTCGTACGCCTGAGTGGCCGCCACTCAGGCGTACGACAGGCCCCATGCAGTCGACCAGCACAATTGCTGGCGCGCGCGCCACAGGGAAGCGCCCACTTTGACACCGTGCTCTGCGTGGCTAGACACAGCTATAGAAACTTTACCACTGCATTTTGGCAGGCTAAATCTGCACTGGCGTGGCTGAGCACGCTCGAGCATGCTGAGCACGGTCTTGACCGTAGTGGCGGTATTTATTGGGGACCGTGCTCGAGCACGGTCATGACCGTAGTTACGGTGTCAAGAAAGTTCAAAGGAAACAGTATCACACACCAAGACCGAGCAAAACAAATCCTTTAGTGCGAGTGGGACCTGTCGTACGCCTGAGAGGCCGCCACTCAGGCGTACGACAGGTCCCATGCAGTCGACCAGCACAACCGCCTAACATTGCCAAAGAAAAACGAATGAAGGTAAAAGTTATGGTTTTGTCAAACAAAGTTAAACGGAAACAGTATCACGAGCAAAACAAATCCTTTAGTGCGAGTGGGACCTGTCGTACGCCTGAGTGGCCGCCACTCAGGCGTACGACAGGTCCCATGCAGTCGACCAGCACAATTGCCGGCGCGCGCGCCACAGGGAAGCGCCCACTTTGACACCGTGCTCTGCGTGGCTAGACACAGCTATAGAAACTTTACCACTGCATTTTGGCAGGCTAAATCTGCACTGGCGTGGCTGAGCACGCTCGAGCATGCTGAGCACGGTCTTGACCGTAGTGGCGGTATTTATTGGGGACCGTGCTCGAGCACGGTCATGACCGTAGTTACGGTGTCAAGAAAGTTCAAAGGAAACAGTATCACACACCAAGACCGAGCAAAACAAATCCTTTAGTGCGAGTGGGACCTGTCGTACGCCTGAGAGGCCGCCACTCAGGCGTACGACATGTCCCATGCAGTCGACCAGCACAACCGCCTAACATTGCCAAAGAAAAACGAATTAAGGTAAAAGTTATGGTTTTGTCAAACAAAGTTAAACGGAAACAGTATCACGAGCAAACAAATCCTTTAGTGCGAGTGGGACCTGTCGTACGCCTGAGTGGCCGCCACTCAGGCGTACGACAGGCCCCATGCAGTCGACCAGCACAATTGCTGGCGCGCGCGCCACAGGGAAGCGCCCACTTTGACACCGTGCTCTGCGTGGCTAGACACAGCTATAGAAACTTTACCACTGCATTTTGGCAGGCTAAATCTGCACTGGCGTGGCTGAGCACGCTCGAGCATGCTGAGCACGGTCTTGACCGTAGTGGCGGTATTTATTGGGGACCGTGCTCGAGCACGGTCATGACCGTAGTTACGGTGTCAAGAAAGTTCAAAGGAAACAGTATCACACACCAAGGCCGAGCAAAACAAATCCTTTAGTGCGAGTGGGACCTGTCGTACGCCTGAGAGGCCGCCACTCAGGCGTACGACAGGTCCCATGCAGTCGACCAGCACAACCGCCTAACATTGCCAAAGAAAAACGAATTAAGGTAAAAGTTATGGTTTTGTCAAACAAAGTTAAACGGAAACAGTATCACGAGCAAAACAAATCCTTTAGTGCGAGTGGGACCTGTCGTACGCCTGAGTGGCCGCCACTCAGGCGTACGACAGGTCCCATGCAGTCGACCAGCACAATTGCTGGCGCGCGCGCCACAGGGAAGCGCCCACTTTGACACCGTGCTCTGCGTGGCTAGACACAGCTATAGAAACTTTACCACTGCATTTTGGCAGGCTAAATCTGCACTGGCGTGGCTGAGCACGCTCGAGCATGCTGAGCACGGTCTTGACCGTAGTGGCGGTATTTATTGGGGACCGTGCTCGAGCACGGTCATGACCGTAGTTACGGTGTCAAGAAAGTTCAAAGGAAACAGTATCACACACCAAGGCCGAGCAAAACAAATCCTTTAGTGCGAGTGGGACCTGTCGTACGCCTGAGAGGCCGCCACTCAGGCGTACGACAGGTCCCATGCAGTCGACCAGCACAATAGCCAACCGCCTAACATTGCCAAAGAAAAACGAATCAAGGTAAAAGTTATGGTTTTGTCAAAGAACGTTCAACGGAAACAGTATCACGCACCAAGGCCGAGCAAAACAAATCCTTTAGTGCGAGTGGGACCTGTCGTACGCCTGAGTGGCCGCCACTCAGGCGTACGACAGGTCCCATGCAGTCGACCAGCACAATTGCCGGCGCGCGCGCCACAGGGAAGCGCCCACTTTGACACCGTGCTCTGCGTGGCTAGACACAGCTATAGAAACTTTACCACTGCATTTTGGCAGGCTAAATCTGCACTGGCGTGGCTGAGCACGCTCGAGCATGCTGAGCACGGTCTTGACCGTAGTGGCGGTATTTATTGGGGACCGTGCTCGAGCACGGTCATGACCGTAGTTACGGTGTCAAGAAAGTTCAAAGGAAACAGTATCACACACCAAGACCGAGCAAAACAAATCCTTTAGTGCGAGTGGGACCTGTCGTACGCCTGAGAGGCCGCCACTCAGGCGTACGACATGTCCCATGCAGTCGACCAGCACAACCGCCTAACATTGCCAAAGAAAAACGAATTAAGGTAAAAGTTATGGTTTTGTCAAACAAAGTTAAACGGAAACAGTATCACGAGCAAAACAAATCCTTTAGTGCGAGTGGGACCTGTCGTACGCCTGAGTGGCCGCCACTCAGGCGTACGACAGGCCCCATGCAGTCGACCAGCACAATTGCTGGCGCGCGCGCCACAGGGAAGCGCCCACTTTGACACCGTGCTCTGCGTGGCTAGACACAGCTATAGAAACTTTACCACTGCATTTTGGCAGGCTAAATCTGCACTGGCGTGGCTGAGCACGCTCGAGCATGCTGAGCACGGTCTTGACCGTAGTGGCGGTATTTATTGGGGACCGTGCTCGAGCACGGTCATGACCGTAGTTACGGTGTCAAGAAAGTTCAAAGGAAACAGTATCACACACCAAGACCGAGCAAAACAAATCCTTTAGTGCGAGTGGGACCTGTCGTACGCCTGAGAGGCCGCCACTCAGGCGTACGACAGGTCCCATGCAGTCGACCAGCACAACCGCCTAACATTGCCAAAGAAAAACGAATGAAGGTAAAAGTTATGGTTTTGTCAAACAAAGTTAAACGGAAACAGTATCACGAGCAAAACAAATCCTTTAGTGCGAGTGGGACCTGTCGTACGCCTGAGTGGCCGCCACTCAGGCGTACGACAGGTCCCATGCAGTCGACCAGCACAATTGCCGGCGCGCGCGCCACAGGGAAGCGCCCACTTTGACACCGTGCTCTGCGTGGCTAGACACAGCTATAGAAACTTTACCACTGCATTTTGGCAGGCTAAATCTGCACTGGCGTGGCTGAGCACGCTCGAGCATGCTGAGCACGGTCTTGACCGTAGTGGCGGTATTTATTGGGGACCGTGCTCGAGCACGGTCATGACCGTAGTTACGGTGTCAAGAAAGTTCAAAGGAAACAGTATCACACACCAAGACCGAGCAAAACAAATCCTTTAGTGCGAGTGGGACCTGTCGTACGCCTGAGAGGCCGCCACTCAGGCGTACGACATGTCCCATGCAGTCGACCAGCACAACCGCCTAACATTGCCAAAGAAAAACGAATTAAGGTAAAAGTTATGGTTTTGTCAAACAAAGTTAAACGGAAACAGTATCACGAGCAAACAAATCCTTTAGTGCGAGTGGGACCTGTCGTACGCCTGAGTGGCCGCCACTCAGGCGTACGACAGGCCCCATGCAGTCGACCAGCACAATTGCTGGCGCGCGCGCCACAGGGAAGCGCCCACTTTGACACCGTGCTCTGCGTGGCTAGACACAGCTATAGAAACTTTACCACTGCATTTTGGCAGGCTAAATCTGCACTGGCGTGGCTGAGCACGCTCGAGCATGCTGAGCACGGTCTTGACCGTAGTGGCGGTATTTATTGGGGACCGTGCTCGAGCACGGTCATGACCGTAGTTACGGTGTCAAGAAAGTTCAAAGGAAACAGTATCACACACCAAGACCGAGCAAAACAAATCCTTTAGTGCGAGTGGGACCTGTCGTACGCCTGAGAGGCCGCCACTCAGGCGTACGACATGTCCCATGCAGTCGACCAGCACAACCGCCTAACATTGCCAAAGAAAAACGAATTAAGGTAAAAGTTATGGTTTTGTCAAACAAAGTTAAACGGAAACAGTATCACGAGCAAAACAAATCTATTAGTGTGAGTGGGACCTGTCGTACGCCTGAGTGGCCGCCACTCAGGCGTACGTCAGGTCCCATGCAGTCGACCAGCACAATTGCCGGCGCGCGCGCCACAGGGAAGCGCCCACTTTGACACCGTGCTCTGCGTGGCTAGACACAGCTATAGAAACTTTACCACTGCATTTTGGCAGGCTACATCTGCACTGGCGTGGCTGAGCACGCTCGAGCATGCTGAGCACGGTCTTGACCGTAGTGGCGGTATTTATTGGGGACCGTGCTCGAGCACGGTCATGACCGTAGTTACGGTGTCAAGAAAGTTCAAAGGAAACAGTATCACACACCAAGACCGAGCAAAACAAATCCTTTAGTGCGAGTGGGACCTGTCGTACGCCTGAGAGGCCGCCACTCAGGCGTACGACATGTCCCATGCAGTCGACCAGCACAACCGCCTAACATTGCCAAAGAAAAACGAATTAAGGTAAAAGTTATGGTTTTGTCAAACAAAGGTAAACGGAAACAGTATCACGAGCAAAACAAATCCTTTAGTGCGAGTGGGACCTGTCGTACGCCTGAGTGGCCGCCACTCAGGCGTACGACAGGCCCCATGCAGTCGACCAGCACAATTGCTGGCACGCGCGCCACAGGGAAGCGCCCACTTTGACACCGTGCTCTGCGTGGCTAGACACAGCTATAGAAACTTTACCACTGCATTTTGGCAGGCTAAATCTGCACTGGCGTGGCTGAGCACGCTCGAGCATGCTGAGCACGGTCTTGACCGTAGTGGCGGTATTTATTGGGGACCGTGCTCGAGCACGGTCATGACCGTAGTTACGGTGTCAAGAAAGTTCAAGGGAAACAGTATCACACACCAAGACCGAGCAAAACAAATCCTTTAGTGCGAGTGGGACCTGTCGTACGCCTGAGAGGCCGCCACTCAGGCGTACGACATGTCCCATGCAGTCGACCAGCACAACCGCCTAACATTGCCAAAGAAAAACGAATGAAGGTAAAAGTTATGGTTTTGTCAAACAAAGTTAAACGGAAACAGTATCACGAGCAAAACAAATCTATTAGTGCGAGTGGGACCTGTCGTACGCCTGAGTGGCCGCCACTCAGGCGTACGACAGGTCCCATGCAGTCGACCAGCACAATTGCCGGCGCGCGCGCCACAGGGAAGCGCCCACTTTGACACCGTGCTCTGCGTGGCTAGACACAGCTATAGAAACTTTACCACTGCATTTTGGCAGGCTAAATCTGCACTGGCGTGGCTGAGCACGCTCGAGCATGCTGAGCACGGTCTTGACCGTAGTGGCGGTATTTATTGGGGACCGTGCTCGAGCACGGTCATGACCGTAGTTACGGTGTCAAGAAAGTTCAAAGGAAACAGTATCACACACCAAGGCCGAGCAAAACAAATCCTTTAGTGCGAGTGGGACCTGTCGTACGCCTGAGAGGCCGCCACTCAGGCGTACGACATGTCCCATGCAGTTGACCAGCACAATAGCCAACCGCCTAACATTGCCAAAGAAAAACGAATTGCCAAAGAATTACCAATGAAAAACGAAAGGTGAAAGTTATGGTTTTGTCAAACAAAGTTAAACGGAAACAGTATCACGAGCAAAACAAATCCTTTAGTGCGAGTGGGACCTGTCGTACGCCTGAGTGGCCGCCACTCAGGCGTACGTCAGGTCCCATGCAGTCGACCAGCACAATTGCCGGCGCGCGCGCCACAGGGAAGCGCCCACTTTGACACCGTGCTCTGCGTGGCTAGACACAGCTATAGAAACTTTACCACTGCATTTTGGCAGGCTAAATCTGCACTGGCGTGGCTGAGCACGCTCGAGCATGCTGAGCACGGTCTTGACCGTAGTGGCGGTATTTATTGGGGACCGTGCTCGAGCACGGTCATGACCGTAGTTACGGTGTCAAGAAAGTTCAAAGGAAACAGTATCACACACCAAGACCGAGCAAAACAAATCCTTTAGTGCGAGTGGGACCTGTCGTACGCCTGAGAGGCCGCCACTCAGGCGTACGACATGTCCCATGCAGTCGACCAGCACAACCGCCTAACATTGCCAAAGAAAAACGAATTAAGGTAAAAGTTATGGCTTTGTCAAACAAAGTTAAACGGAAACAGTATCACGAGCAAAACAAATCCTTTAGTGCGAGTGGGACCTGTCGTACGCCTGAGTGGCCGCCACTCAGGCGTACGACAGGCCCCATGCAGTCGACCAGCACAATTGCTGGCGCGCGCGCCACAGGGAAGCGCCCACTTTGACACCGTGCTCTGCGTGGCTAGACACAGCTATAGAAACTTTACCACTGCATTTTGGCAGGCTAAATCTGCACTGGCGTGGCTGAGCACGCTCGAGCATGCTGAGCACGGTCTTGACCGTAGTGGCGGTATTTATTGGGGACCGTGCTCGAGCACGGTCATGACCGTAGTTACGGTGTCAAGAAAGTTCAAAGGAAACAGTATCACACACCAAGGCCGAGCAAAACAAATCCTTTAGTGCGAGTGGGACCTGTCGTACGCCTGAGAGGCCGCCACTCAGGCGTACGACATGTCCCATGCAGTCGACCAGCACAATAGCCAACCGCCTAACATTGCCAAAGAAAAACGAATAAAGGTGAAAGTTGTGGTTTTGTCAAACAAAGTTAAACGGAAACACTATCACGAGCAAAACAAATCCTTTAGTGCGAGTGGGACCTGTCGTACGCCTGAGTGGCTGCCACTCAGGCGTACGACAGGTCCCATGCAGTCGACCAGCACAATTGCCGGCGCGCGCGCCACAGGGAGGCGCCCACTTTGACACCGTGCTCTGCGTGGCTAGACACAGCTATAGAAACTTTACCACTGCATTTTGGCAGGCTACATCTGCACTGGCGTGGCTGAGCACGCTCGAGCATGCTGAGCACGGTCTTGACCGTAGTGGCGGTATTTATTGGGGACCGTGCTCGAGCACGGTCATGACCGTAGTTACGGTGTCAAGAAAGTTCAAAGGAAACAGTATCACACACCAAGAAAGGCCGAGCAAAACAAATCCTTTAGTGCGAGTGGGACCTGTCGTACGCCTGAGAGGCCGCCACTCAGGCGTACGACATGTCCCATGCAGTTGACCAGCACAATAGCCAACCGCCTGACATTGCCAAAGAAAAACGAATTGCCAAAGAATTACCAAAGAAAAACGAAAGGTGAAAGTTATGGTTTTGTCAAACAAAGTTAAACGGAAACAGTATCACGAGCAAAACAAATCCTTTAGTGCGAGTGGGACCTGTCGTACGCCTGAGTGGCCGCCACTCAGGCGTACGACAGGTCCCATGCAGTCGACCAGCACAATTGCCGGCGCGCGCGCCACAGGGAAGCGCCCACTTTGACACCGTGCTCTGCGTTGCTAGACACAGCTATAGAAACTTTACCACTGCATTTTGGCAGGCTACATCTGCACTGGCGTGGCTGAGCACGCTCGAGCATGCTGAGCACGGTCTTGACCGTAGTGGCGGTATTTATTGGGGACCGTGCTCGAGCACGGTCACGACCGTAGTTACGGTGTCAAGAAAGTTCAAAGGAAACAGTATCACACACCAAGACCGAGCAAAACAAATCCTTTAGTGCGAGTGGGACCTGTCGTACGCCTGAGAGGCCGCCACTCAGGCGTACGACATGTCCCATGCAGTCGACCAGCACAACCGCCTAACATTGCCAAAGAAAAACGAATTAAGGTAAAAGTTATGGTTTTGTCAAACAAAGGTAAACGGAAACAGTATCACGAGCAAAACAAATCCTTTAGTGCGAGTGGGACCTGTCGTACGCCTGAGTGGCCGCCACTCAGGCGTACGACAGGCCCCATGCAGTCGACCAGCACAATTGCTGGCACGCGCGCCACAGGGAAGCGCCCACTTTGACACCGTGCTCTGCGTGGCTAGACACAGCTATAGAAACTTTACCACTGCATTTTGGCAGGCTAAATCTGCACTGGCGTGGCTGAGCACGCTCGAGCATGCTGAGCACGGTCTTGACCGTAGTGGCGGTATTTATTGGGGACCGTGCTCGAGCACGGTCATGACCGTAGTTACGGTGTCAAGAAAGTTCAAGGGAAACAGTATCACACACCAAGACCGAGCAAAACAAATCCTTTAGTGCGAGTGGGACCTGTCGTACGCCTGAGAGGCCGCCACTCAGGCGTACGACATGTCCCATGCAGTCGACCAGCACAACCGCCTAACATTGCCAAAGAAAAACGAATGAAGGTAAAAGTTATGGTTTTGTCAAACAAAGTTAAACGGAAACACTATCACGAGCAAAACAAATCTATTAGTGCGAGTGGGACCTGTCGTACGCCTGAGTGGCCGCCACTCAGGCGTACGACAGGTCCCATGCAGTCGACCAGCACAATTGCCGGCGCGCGCGCCACAGGGAAGCGGCCACTTTGACACCGTGCTCTGCGTGGCTAGACACAGCTATAGAAACTTTACCACTGCATTTTGGCAGGCTAAATCTGCACTGGCGTGGCTGAGCACGCTCGAGCATGCTGAGCACGGTCTTGACCGTAGTGGCGGTATTTATTGGGGACCGTGCTCGAGCACGGTCATGACCGTAGTTACGGTGTCAAGAAAGTTCAAAGGAAACAGTATCACACACCAAGGCCGAGCAAAACAAATCCTTTAGTGCGAGTGGGACCTGTCGTACGCCTGAGAGGCCGCCACTCAGGCGTACGACATGTCCCATGCAGTTGACCAGCACAATAGCCAACCGCCTAACATTGCCAAAGAAAAACGAATTGCCAAAGAATTACCAAAGAAAAACGAAAGGTGAAAGTTATGGTTTTGTCAAACAAAGTTAAACGGAAACAGTATCACGAGCAAAACAAATCCTTTAGTGCGAGTGGGACCTGTCGTACGCCTGAGTGGCCGCCACTCAGGCGTACGTCAGGTCCCATGCAGTCGACCAGCACAATTGCCGGCGCGCGCGCCACAGGGAAGCGCCCACTTTGACACCGTGCTCTGCGTGGCTAGACACAGCTATAGAAACTTTACCACTGCATTTTGGCAGGCTAAATCTGCACTGGCGTGGCTGAGCACGCTCGAGCATGCTGAGCACGGTCTTGACCGTAGTGGCGGTATTTATTGGGGACCGTGCTCGAGCACGGTCATGACCGTAGTTACGGTGTCAAGAAAGTTCAAAGGAAACAGTATCACACACCAAGACCGAGCAAAACAAATCCTTTAGTGCGAGTGGGACCTGTCGTACGCCTGAGAGGCCGCCACTCAGGCGTACGACATGTCCCATGCAGTCGACCAGCACAACCGCCTAACATTGCCAAAGAAAAACGAATTAAGGTAAAAGTTATGGTTTTGTCAAACAAAGTTAAACGGAAACAGTATCACGAGCAAAACAAATCCTTTAGTGCGAGTGGGACCTGTCGTACGCCTGAGTGGCCGCCACTCAGGCGTACGACAGGCCCCATGCAGTCGACCAGCACAATTGCTGGCGCGCGCGCCACAGGGAAGCGCCCACTTTGACACCGTGCTCTGCGTGGCTAGACACAGCTATAGAAACTTTACCACTGCATTTTGGCAGGCTAAATCTGCACTGGCGTGGCTGAGCACGCTCGAGCATGCTGAGCACGGTCTTGACCGTAGTGGCGGTATTTATTGGGGACCGTGCTCGAGCACGGTCATGACCGTAGTTACGGTGTCAAGAAAGTTCAAAGGAAACAGTATCACACACCAAGGCCGAGCAAAACAAATCCTTTAGTGCGAGTGGGACCTGTCGTACGCCTGAGAGGCCGCCACTCAGGCGTACGACATGTCCCATGCAGTCGACCAGCACAATAGCCAACCGCCTAACATTGCCAAAGAAAAACGAATAAAGGTGAAAGTTGTGGTTTTGTCAAACAAAGTTAAACGGAAACACTATCACGAGCAAAACAAATCCTTTAGTGCGAGTGGGACCTGTCGTACGCCTGAGTGGCTGCCACTCAGGCGTACGACAGGTCCCATGCAGTCGACCAGCACAATTGCCGGCGCGCGCGCCACAGGGAGGCGCCCACTTTGACACCGTGCTCTGCGTGGCTAGACACAGCTATAGAAACTTTACCACTGCATTTTGGCAGGCTACCTCTGCACTGGCGTGGCTGAGCACGCTCGAGCATGCTGAGCACGGTCTTGACCGTAGTGGCGGTATTTATTGGGGACCGTGCTCGAGCACGGTCATGACCGTAGTTACGGTGTCAAGAAAGTTCAAAGGAAACAGTATCACACACCAAGAAAGGCCGAGCAAAACAAATCCTTTAGTGCGAGTGGGACCTGTCGTACGCCTGAGAGGCCGCCACTCAGGCGTACGACATGTCCCATGCAGTTGACCAGCACAATAGCCAACCGCCTGACATTGCCAAAGAAAAACGAATAAAGGTGAAAGTTGTGGTTTTGTCAAACAAAGTTAAACGGAAACACTATCACGAGCAAAACAAATCCTTTAGTGCGAGTGGGACCTGTCGTACGCCTGAGTGGCTGCCACTCAGGCGTACGACAGGTCCCATGCAGTCGACCAGCACAATTGCCGGCGCGCGCGCCACAGGGAGGCGCCCACTTTGACACCGTGCTCTGCGTGGCTAGACACAGCTATAGAAACTTTACCACTGCATTTTGGCAGGCTACATCTGCACTGGCGTGGCTGAGCACGCTCGAGCATGCTGAGCACGGTCTTGACCGTAGTGGCGGTATTTATTGGGGACCGTGCTCGAGCACGGTCACGACCGTAGTTACGGTGTCAAGAAAGTTCAAAGGAAACAGTATCACACACCAAGAAAGGCCGAGCAAAACAAATCCTTTAGTGCGAGTGGGACCTGTCGTACGCCTGAGAGGCCGCCACTCAGGCGTACGACATGTCCCATGCAGTCGACCAGCACAATAGCCAACCGCCTAACATTGCCAAAGAAAAACGAATAAAGGTGAAAGTTGTGGTTTTGTCAAACAAAGTTAAACGGAAACACTATCACGAGCAAAACAAATCCTTTAGTGCGAGTGGGACCTGTCGTACGCCTGAGTGGCTGCCACTCAGGCGTACGACAGGTCCCATGCAGTCGACCAGCACAATTGCCGGCGCGCGCGCCACAGGGAGGCGCCCACTTTGACACCGTGCTCTGCGTGGCTAGACACAGCTATAGAAACTTTACCACTGCATTTTGGCAGGCTACATCTGCACTGGCGTGGCTGAGCACGCTCGAGCATGCTGAGCACGGTCTTGACCGTAGTGGCGGTATTTATTGGGGACCGTGCTCGAGCACGGTCATGACCGTAGTTACGGTGTCAAGAAAGTTCAAAGGAAACAGTATCACACACCAAGAAAGGCCGAGCAAAACAAATCCTTTAGTGCGAGTGGGACCTGTCGTACGCCTGAGAGGCCGCCACTCAGGCGTACGACATGTCCCATGCAGTTGACCAGCACAATAGCCAACCGCCTGACATTGCCAAAGAAAAACGAATAAAGGTGAAAGTTGTGGTTTTGTCAAACAAAGTTAAACGGAAACACTATCACGAGCAAAACAAATCCTTTAGTGCGAGTGGGACCTGTCGTACGCCTGAGTGGCTGCCACTCAGGCGTACGACAGGTCCCATGCAGTCGACCAGCACAATTGCCGGCGCGCGCGCCACAGGGAGGCGCCCACTTTGACACCGTGCTCTGCGTGGCTAGACACAGCTATAGAAACTTTACCACTGCATTTTGGCAGGCTACATCTGCACTGGCGTGGCTGAGCACGCTCGAGCATGCTGAGCACGGTCTTGACCGTAGTGGCGGTATTTATTGGGGACCGTGCTCGAGCACGGTCACGACCGTAGTTACGGTGTCAAGAAAGTTCAAAGGAAACAGTATCACACACCAAGACCGAGCAAAACAAATCCTTTAGTGCGAGTGGGACCTGTCGTACGCCTGAGAGGCCGCCACTCAGGCGTACGACATGTCCCATGCAGTCGACCAGCACAACCGCCTAACATTGCCAAAGAAAAACGAATTAAGGTAAAAGTTATGGTTTTGTCAAACAAAGTTAAACGGAAACAGTATCACGAGCAAAACAAATCCTTTAGTGCGAGTGGGACCTGTCGTACGCCTGAGTGGCCGCCACTCAGGCGTACGACAGGTCCCATGCAGTCGACCAGCACAATTGCTGGCGCGCGCGCCACAGGGAAGCGCCCACTTTGACACCGTGCTCTGCGTTGCTAGACACAGCTATAGAAACTTTACCACTGCATTTTGGCAGGCTAAATCTGCACTGGCGTGGCTGAGCACGCTCGAGCATGCTGAGCACGGTCTTGACCGTAGTGGCGGTATTTATTGGGGACCGTGCTCGAGCACGGTCATGACCGTAGTTACGGTGTCAAGAAAGTTCAAAGGAAACAGTATCACACACCAAGAAAGGCCGAGCAAAACAAATCCTTTAGTGCGAGTGGGACCTGTCGTACGCCTGAGAGGCCGCCACTCAGGCGTACGACATGTCCCATGCAGTTGACCAGCACAATAGCCAACCGCCTGACATTGCCAAAGAAAAACGAATAAAGGTGAAAGTTGTGGTTTTGTCAAACAAAGTTAAACGGAAACACTATCACGAGCAAAACAAATCCTTTAGTGCGAGTGGGACCTGTCGTACGCCTGAGTGGCTGCCACTCAGGCGTACGACAGGTCCCATGCAGTCGACCAGCACAATTGCCGGCGCGCGCGCCACAGGGAGGCGCCCACTTTGACACCGTGCTCTGCGTGGCTAGACACAGCTATAGAAACTTTACCACTGCATTTTGGCAGGCTACATCTGCACTGGCGTGGCTGAGCACGCTCGAGCATGCTGAGCACGGTCTTGACCGTAGTGGCGGTATTTATTGGGGACCGTGCTCGAGCACGGTCACGACCGTAGTTACGGTGTCAAGAAAGTTCAAAGGAAACAGTATCACACACCAAGACCGAGCAAAACAAATCCTTTAGTGCGAGTGGGACCTGTCGTACGCCTGAGAGGCCGCCACTCAGGCGTACGACATGTCCCATGCAGTCGACCAGCACAATAGCCAACCGCCTAACATTGCCAAAGAAAAACGAATAAAGGTGAAAGTTGTGGTTTTGTCAAACAAAGTTAAACGGAAACACTATCACGAGCAAAACAAATCCTTTAGTGCGAGTGGGACCTGTCGTACGCCTGAGTGGCTGCCACTCAGGCGTACGACAGGTCCCATGCAGTCGACCAGCACAATTGCCGGCGCGCGCGCCACAGGGAGGCGCCCACTTTGACACCGTGCTCTGCGTGGCTAGACACAGCTATAGAAACTTTACCACTGCATTTTGGCAGGCTACATCTGCACTGGCGTGGCTGAGCACGCTCGAGCATGCTGAGCACGGTCTTGACCGTAGTGGCGGTATTTATTGGGGACCGTGCTCGAGCACGGTCATGACCGTAGTTACGGTGTCAAGAAAGTTCAAAGGAAACAGTATCACACACCAAGAAAGGCCGAGCAAAACAAATCCTTTAGTGCGAGTGGGACCTGTCGTACGCCTGAGAGGCCGCCACTCAGGCGTACGACATGTCCCATGCAGTTGACCAGCACAATAGCCAACCGCCTGACATTGCCAAAGAAAAACGAATAAAGGTGAAAGTTGTGGTTTTGTCAAACAAAGTTAAACGGAAACACTATCACGAGCAAAACAAATCCTTTAGTGCGAGTGGGACCTGTCGTACGCCTGAGTGGCTGCCACTCAGGCGTACGACAGGTCCCATGCAGTCGACCAGCACAATTGCCGGCGCGCGCGCCACAGGGAGGCGCCCACTTTGACACCGTGCTCTGCGTGGCTAGACACAGCTATAGAAACTTTACCACTGCATTTTGGCAGGCTACATCTGCACTGGCGTGGCTGAGCACGCTCGAGCATGCTGAGCACGGTCTTGACCGTAGTGGCGGTATTTATTGGGGACCGTGCTCGAGCACGGTCATGACCGTAGTTACGGTGTCAAGAAAGTTCAAAGGAAACAGTATCACACACCAAGAAAGGCCGAGCAAAACAAATCCTTTAGTGCGAGTGGGACCTGTCGTACGCCTGAGAGGCCGCCACTCAGGCGTACGACATGTCCCATGCAGTTGACCAGCACAATAGCCAACCGCCTAACATTGCCAAAGAAAAACGAATTGCCAAAGAATTACCAAAGAAAAACGAAAGGTGAAAGTTATGGTTTTGTCAAACAAAGTTAAACGGAAACAGTATCACGAGCAAAACAAATCCTTTAGTGCGAGTGGGACCTGTCGTACGCCTGAGTGGCCGCCACTCAGGCGTACGACAGGTCCCATGCAGTCGACCAGCACAATTGCCGGCGCGCGCGCCACAGGGAAGCGCCCACTTTGACACCGTGCTCTGCGTTGCTAGACACAGCTATAGAAACTTTACCACTGCATTTTGGCAGGCTACATCTGCACTGGCGTGGCTGAGCACGCTCGAGCATGCTGAGCACGGTCTTGACCGTAGTGGCGGTATTTATTGGGGACCGTGCTCGAGCACGGTCACGACCGTAGTTACGGTGTCAAGAAAGTTCAAAGGAAACAGTATCACACACCAAGACCGAGCAAAACAAATCCTTTAGTGCGAGTGGGACCTGTCGTACGCCTGAGAGGCCGCCACTCAGGCGTACGACATGTCCCATGCAGTCGACCAGCACAACCGCCTAACATTGCCAAAGAAAAACGAATTAAGGTAAAAGTTATGGTTTTGTCAAACAAAGTTAAACGGAAACAGTATCACGAGCAAAACAAATCCTTTAGTGCGAGTGGGACCTGTCGTACGCCTGAGTGGCCGCCACTCAGGCGTACGACAGGTCCCATGCAGTCGACCAGCACAATTGCTGGCGCGCGCGCCACAGGGAAGCGCCCACTTTGACACCGTGCTCTGCGTTGCTAGACACAGCTATAGAAACTTTACCACTGCATTTTGGCAGGCTAAATCTGCACTGGCGTGGCTGAGCACGCTCGAGCATGCTGAGCACGGTCTTGACCGTAGTGGCGGTATTTATTGGGGACCGTGCTCGAGCACGGTCATGACCGTAGTTACGGTGTCAAGAAAGTTCAAAGGAAACAGTATCACACACCAAGGCCGAGCAAAACAAATCCTTTAGTGCGAGTGGGACCTGTCGTACGCCTGAGAGGCCGCCACTCAGGCGTACGACATGTCCCATGCAGTCGACCAGCACAACCGCCTAACATTGCCAAAGAAAAACGAATTAAGGTAAAAGTTATGGTTTTGTCAAACAAAGTTAAACGGAAACAGTATCACGAGCAAAACAAATCTATTAGTGTGAGTGGGACCTGTCGTACGCCTGAGTGGCCGCCACTCAGGCGTACGACAGGTCCCATGCAGTCGACCAGCACAATTGCCGGCGCGCGCGCCACAGGGAAGCGCCCACTTTGACACCGTGCTCTGCGTTGCTAGACACAGCTATAGAAACTTTACCACTGCATTTTGGCAGGCTAAATCTGCACTGGCGTGGCTGAGCACGCTCGAGCATGCTGAGCACGGTCTTGACCGTAGTGGCGGTATTTATTGGGGACCGTGCTCGAGCACGGTCATGACCGTAGTTACGGTGTCAAGAAAGTTCAAAGGAAACAGTATCACACACCAAGGCCGAGCAAAACAAATCCTTTAGTGCGAGTGGGACCTGTCGTACGCCTGAGAGGCCGCCACTCAGGCGTACGACATGTCCCATGCAGTCGACCAGCACAATAGCCAACCGCCTAACATTGCCAAAGAAAAACGAATAAAGGTGAAAGTTGTGGTTTTGTCAAACAAAGTTAAACGGAAACACTATCACGAGCAAAACAAATCCTTTAGTGCGAGTGGGACCTGTCGTACGCCTGAGTGGCCGCCACTCAGGCGTACGTCAGGTCCCATGCAGTCGACCAGCACAATTGCCGGCGCGCGCGCCACAGGGAAGCGCCCACTTTGACACCGTGCTCTGCGTGGCTAGACACAGCTATAGAAACTTTACCACTGCATTTTGGCAGGCTACCTCTGCACTGGCGTGGCTGAGCACGCTCGAGCATGCTGAGCACGGTCTTGACCGTAGTGGCGGTATTTATTGGGGACCGTGCTCGAGCACGGTCATGACCGTAGTTACGGTGTCAAGAAAGTTCAAAGGAAACAGTATCACACACCAAGGCCGAGCAAAACAAATCCTTTAGTGCGAGTGGGACCTGTCGTACGCCTGAGAGGCCGCCACTCAGGCGTACGACATGTCCCATGCAGTTGACCAGCACAATAGCCAACCGCCTAACATTGCCAAAGAAAAACGAATTGCCAAAGAATTACCAAAGAAAAACGAAAGGTGAAAGTTATGGTTTTGTCAAACAAAGTTAAACGGAAACACTATCACGAGCAAAACAAATCCTTTAGTGCGAGTGGGACCTGTCGTACGCCTGAGTGGCCGCCACTCAGGCGTACGTCAGGTCCCATGCAGTCGACCAGCACAATTGCCGGCGCGCGCGCCACAGGGAAGCGCCCACTTTGACACCGTGCTCTGCGTGGCTAGACACAGCTATAGAAACTTTACCACTGCATTTTGGCAGGCTACCTCTGCACTGGCGTGGCTGAGCACGCTCGAGCATGCTGAGCACGGTCTTGACCGTAGTGGCGGTATTTATTGGGGACCGTGCTCGAGCACGGTCATGACCGTAGTTACGGTGTCAAGAAAGTTCAAAGGAAACAGTATCACACACCAAGGCCGAGCAAAACAAATCCTTTAGTGCGAGTGGGACCTGTCGTACGCCTGAGAGGCCGCCACTCAGGCGTACGACATGTCCCATGCAGTCGACCAGCACAATAGCCAACCGCCTAACATTGCCAAAGAAAAACGAATAAAGGTGAAAGTTGTGGTTTTGTCAAACAAAGTTAAACGGAAACACTATCACGAGCAAAACAAATCCTTTAGTGCGAGTGGGACCTGTCATACGCCTGAGTGGCTGCCACTCAGGCGTACGACAGGTCCCATGCAGTCGACCAGCACAATTGCCGGCGCGCGCGCCACAGGGAAGCGCCCACTTTGACACCGTGCTCTGCGTGGCTAGACACAGCTATAGAAACTTTACCACTGCATTTTGGCAGGCTACCTCTGCACTGGCGTGGCTGAGCACGCTCGAGCATGCTGAGCACGGTCTTGACCGTAGTGGCGGTATTTATTGGGGACCGTGCTCGAGCACGGTCATGACCGTAGTTACGGTGTCAAGAAAGTTCAAAGGAAACAGTATCACACACCAAGTAAGGCCGAGCAAAACAAATCCTTTAGTGCGAGTGGGACCTGTCGTACGCCTGAGAGGCCGCCACTCAGGCGTACGACATGTCCCATGCAGTTGACCAGCACAATAGCCAACCGCCTAACATTGCCAAAGAAAAACGAATTGCCAAAGAATTACCAAAGAAAAACGAAAGGTGAAAGTTATGGTTTTGTCAAACAAAGTTAAACGGAAACACTATCACGAGCAAAACAAATCCTTTAGTGCGAGTGGGACCTGTCGTACGCCTGAGTGGCCGCCACTCAGGCGTACGTCAGGTCCCATGCAGTCGACCAGCACAATTGCCGGCGCGCGCGCCACAGGGAAGCGCCCACTTTGACACCGTGCTCTGCGTGGCTAGACACAGCTATAGAAACTTTACCACTGCATTTTGGCAGGCTACATCTGCACTGGCGTGGCTGAGCACGCTCGAGCATGCTGAGCACGGTCTTGACCGTAGTGGCGGTATTTATTGGGGACCGTGCTCGAGCACGGTCATGACCGTAGTTACGGTGTCAAGAAAGTTCAAAGGAAACAGTATCACACACCAAGGCCGAGCAAAACAAATCCTTTAGTGCGAGTGGGACCTGTCGTACGCCTGAGAGGCCGCCACTCAGGCGTACGACATGTCCCATGCAGTCGACCAGCACAATAGCCAACCGCCTAACATTGCCATTGAAAAACGAATTGCCAAAGAATTACCAAAGAAAAACGAAAGGTGAAAGTTATGGTTTTGTCAAACAAAGTTAAACGGAAACAGTATCACGAGCAAAACAAATCCTTTAGTGCGAGTGGGACCTGTCGTACGCCTGAGTGGCCGCCACTCAGGCGTACGTCAGGTCCCATGCAGTCGACCAGCACAATTGCCGGCGCGCGCGCCACAGGGAAGCGCCCACTTTGACACCGTGCTCTGCGTGGCTAGACACAGCTATAGAAACTTTACCACTGCATTTTGGCAGGCTACCTCTGCACTGGCGTGGCTGAGCACGCTCGAGCATGCTGAGCACGGTCTTGACCGTAGTGGCGGTATTTATTGGGGACCGTGCTCGAGCACGGTCATGACCGTAGTTACGGTGTCAAGAAAGTTCAAAGGAAACAGTATCACACACCAAGGCCGAGCAAAACAAATCCTTTAGTGCGAGTAGGACCTGTCGTACGCCTGAGAGGCCGCCACTCAGGCGTACGACATGTCCCATGCAGTTGACCAGCACAATAGCCAACCGCCTAACATTGCCAAAGAAAAACGAATTGCCAAAGAATTACCAAAGAAAAACGAAAGGTGAAAGTTATGGTTTTGTCAAACAAAGTTAAACGGAAACACTATCACGAGCAAAACAAATCCTTTAGTGCGAGTGGGACCTGTCGTACGCCTGAGTGGCCGCCACTCAGGCGTACGTCAGGTCCCATGCAGTCGACCAGCACAATTGCCGGCGCGCGCGCCACAGGGAAGCGCCCACTTTGACACCGTGCTCTGCGTGGCTAGACACAGCTATAGAAACTTTACCACTGCATTTTGGCAGGCTACATCTGCACTGGCGTGGCTGAGCACGCTCGAGCATGCTGAGCACGGTCTTGACCGTAGTGGCGGTATTTATTGGGGACCGTGCTCGAGCACGGTCATGACCGTAGTTACGGTGTCAAGAAAGTTCAAAGGAAACAGTATCACACACCAAGGCCGAGCAAAACAAATCCTTTAGTGCGAGTGGGACCTGTCGTACGCCTGAGAGGCCGCCACTCAGGCGTACGACATGTCCCATGCAGTCGACCAGCACAATAGCCAACCGCCTAACATTGCCAAAGAAAAACGAATTGCCAAAGAATTACCAAAGAAAAACGAAAGGTGAAAGTTATGGTTTTGTCAAACAAAGTTAAACGGAAACAGTATCACGAGCAAAACAAATCCTTTAGTGCGAGTGGGACCTGTCGTACGCCTGAGTGGCCGCCACTCAGGCGTACGTCAGGTCCCATGCAGTCGACCAGCACAATTGCCGGCGCGCGCGCCACAGGGAAGCGCCCACTTTGACACCGTGCTCTGCGTGGCTAGACACAGCTATAGAAACTTTACCACTGCATTTTGGCAGGCTACATCTGCACTGGCGTGGCTGAGCACGCTCGAGCATGCTGAGCACGGTCTTGACCGTAGTGGCGGTATTTATTGGGGACCGTGCTCGAGCACGGTCATGACCGTAGTTACGGTGTCAAGAAAGTTCAAAGGAAACAGTATCACACACCAAGGCCGAGCAAAACAAATCCTTTAGTGCGAGTGGGACCTGTCGTACGCCTGAGAGGCCGCCACTCAGGCGTACGACATGTCCCATGCAGTCGACCAGCACAATAGCCAACCGCCTAACATTGCCAAAGAAAAACGAATAAAGGTGAAAGTTGTGGTTTTGTCAAACAAAGTTAAACGGAAACAGTATCACGAGCAAAACAAATCCTTTAGTGCGAGTGGGACCTGTCGTACGCCTGAGTGGCTGCCACTCAGGCGTACGACAGGTCCCATGCAGTCGACCAGCACAATTGCCGGCGCGCGCGCCACAGGGAAGCGCCCACTTTGACACCGTGCTCTGCGTGGCTAGACACAGCTATAGAAACTTTACCACTGCATTTTGGCAGGCTACCTCTGCACTGGCGTGGCTGAGCACGCTCGAGCATGCTGAGCACGGTCTTGACCGTAGTGGCGGTATTTATTGGGGACCGTGCTCGAGCACGGTCATGACCGTAGTTACGGTGTCAAGAAAGTTCAAAGGAAACAGTATCACACACCAAGTAAGGCCGAGCAAAACAAATCCTTTAGTGCGAGTGGGACCTGTCGTACGCCTGAGAGGCCGCCACTCAGGCGTACGACATGTCCCATGCAGTTGACCAGCACAATAGCCAACCGCCTAACATTGCCAAAGAAAAACGAATTGCCAAAGAATTACCAAAGAAAAACGAAAGGTGAAAGTTATGGTTTTGTCAAACAAAGTTAAACGGAAACACTATCACGAGCAAAACAAATCCTTTAGTGCGAGTGGGACCTGTCGTACGCCTGAGTGGCCGCCACTCAGGCGTACGTCAGGTCCCATGCAGTCGACCAGCACAATTGCCGGCGCGCGCGCCACAGGGAAGCGCCCACTTTGACACCGTGCTCTGCGTGGCTAGACACAGCTATAGAAACTTTACCACTGCATTTTGGCAGGCTACATCTGCACTGGCGTGGCTGAGCACGCTCGAGCATGCTGAGCACGGTCTTGACCGTAGTGGCGGTATTTATTGGGGACCGTGCTCGGGCACGGTCATGACCGTAGTTACGGTGTCAAGAAAGTTCAAAGGAAACAGTATCACACACCAAGGCCGTCTGTACTTTTGGGGCCTAGTGTTGACATGGTGTTCGGTCTGCTTCAACATGGCCGTGTATTGCAAAAAGATACGGATAGTGTCATACACGGCCGCTTCAACACGGCCGTGTACAGATGGCCGTGTCCAACACGGCCATGTATATCGCCCCGTGTAGACACGGTTGGACATGGTCGTGTAGACACGGCTTGTGTAAAGTCTAGCTATAGAGTCAAAGAAGAGGCATACCGAGGATTGCCCAAATCCAGTATAGTATGGCGGTTAAAACCACCGAATTCCTTTGGCAGATCCTATTCACCCGTCGGCTGGGAGAATAAGTTCGCCCGGCCTGGATCGTGCCGCCCCTCATCAGGCTGACGGGAGCAGTGCCACTGTGCACTAGTCCGTTGGCTAGTCCGTTAGCTTTCGACCCGGCGACCCTTGACTTTCCAAACTATTCACACCACTGTAACAGCGGGGCAACAACACACTGGATGCCAAGGATTCTAGCTCCTGTTACAAGGGCTTGCTGGCTATCATGTTGCAAACAGAACGTCCCGAGAAGCGGCAGCCGTACTCACTTAGAAGAGCTATTCGAGCGAGCCGCTGACACCTGCCCAGTCCTCTCCCGGCCGCTAGCGCTACGACTGGCCAGCCACACCATACCATGTTCGGGGAATCCACGCCAGGCCGCTAGCTCCGAGCTGCTCGCCACCCAGGCCGCCTGAGTGTGTGGCCCAGCCTCAACGCACGTGCACCCTGCGATTAAGGAAGCGACAGCTAGCCGTACTCACTTGCTTGGGAGAGCTATTCGAGCGAGCCGCTGACACCTGCCCAGTCCTCTCCCGGCTGCTAGCGCTACGACTTGCCAGCCACAACATACCATGTTCGGGGAATCCACGCCAGGCCGCTAGCTCCGAGCTGCTCTCCACCCAGGCCACCTGAGGGTGTGGCCCAGCCTCAACGCACGTGCACCCTGCGATTAAGGAAGCGACAGCTAGCCGTACTCACTTGCTTGGGAGAGCTATTCGAGCGAGCCGCTGACACCTGCCCAGTCCTCTCCCGGCTGCTAGCGCTACGACTTGCCAGCCACAACATACCATGTTCGGGGAATCCACGCCAGGCCGCTAGCTCCGAGCTGCTCTCCACCCAGACCACCTGAGTGTGTGGCCCAGCCGCAACGTGCACCCTGCTAGTTCCAATCATCATTAGGATAAAAGAAGCGACAGCCGTACCCACTTGGGATAGCTATTCGAGCGGGCCGCTGACACCTACCCAGTACCGTACTCTCCCGACCGCTAGCGCTTCGACGTTCCAGCCACAACGAACACACCATGTTCAGGGAATCCACGCCAGGCCGCTAGCACCAAGCTGTTCGTCACCCAGGCCGCTTGAGCGCGTGTCCCAGCCTCAACGTGCGCCCTGCGAGTTGGAATCATCATTAGTGACAGCCGTACTCACTTGGGAGAGCTATTCGTTCGAGCGGGCTGCTGACACCTCTCCCGGCCGCTAGCTCCGAGCTGCTCGCTGCCCAGGCCGCCTGAGTGTGTGCCCCAGCCCCGATGTGCAGCCTGCGGGTTGCACTCATCAATAGGATAAGGTTAAGCCATTCTCCTCTTCTGGTAAGAACAGATGACCTGGAGTTGAACACAAAACATAACAAAATTTTCGAGCACACGCTTTACGTCGTATGCATCACCAATCCTATTAGCGAACTTTTGTAAGTAGTTCCTCGTTGCGGTCCGTGCTCGTTGGGCAAGCGTGCGTCCGCCGGTGCCAAAGCATGCGCTCCTCGGCGAGCATTAACCGGGCCCGCCGACAAGGCTAACGACTCCTGCCTTATCTTCAGCAACACCTTCCATCATTGTCAGCGTTGTACCGAACTCGGTGAGGGCGTCTGGGCAGCCAAGGCCGAATGCTGACCGGTTGTTGCCGCGGTCAGAACTTCGCACATGCGCATAGTATCTAGAAATGCAGTTTTAGTATTATCTATTAAGTTATTTATCTATAAGCTTGAGTAAAAAAAGAGTTCAGGCATGGGTTGCATTAAGCCAGCCCAAACTTTCGTGACAATTTTCGGATACTAAAATTTCTTATTAAGAGAAGTCGAGTGTAATCAATAGCTCATTTCGCAACCGTGACCTGTGCTATTCGAGTTTTGTTCGTGATGCAGTCAAGCTGCGACTTCTAAACCACTGTCGTACGTTGCCCCAGGATTGGGGCAAAGTACGGCACGCCGTCTACAACCTTCACGCTTCACCCTCCACCCCGACGAAGTAAACCTGGATTCTAAACATCCACACATGAGTATACCTTGTTTTTGACAAGCAAGCTTGACGTTTACTTTTTGCTAACAATGTTCTTTGGTGTCAGGATTTCAGTGTCGCCTTGATTTTGCCCAACTCTTAGTTATAGTTCACATTTGAGGCAGAAAATGGTGATGCCGTAATTCTATGTGGCAGAAAGGATTTCAGGAACGTTGTCCTTTTTTGCCTCAGACCTTTTCTGCCTGAAATGTGAACTATACCTTACGCAAGCTCTAAATATGACAAAACCAGAATCGTGTAGTCATGAAATGTGATATGGTGGTTATATGAAGTATCCATGGCCTCCGTATCTCTACAGTCTGGCGCTATGCCCGAGATTTGCGCTCTGTCAACACGTGCCACCACCTTAAAACGCGCCACGCATGATGTGGCTTTGGGCTCGTTTGCTTTGGCGTCGAAAATTTCAAAGTGCCGTCCTGGTTCGGTGCTTCACTACCGCCTGCTATGTGGATACGCACCAGCAAAGGGCAATGGTACATCCATATACGATATTAGATTAGGGACAGGGCTCCCTTTGGTGGTTTGGGCTTTTAGCCAAATGGCACGGCTTGCTGTTCTTGCTCGCGCGGCCTGCTTTTTGGGCTCTGTGACTTCCCGGGACGTCCCCCACAGAAAAAAGGGGCTGAATGGGCCGTCAAGTAGCGCGGGGGCTGGGCCCTTGCTTGGGTGGTGCAGGGGCGGGGCCATCAGGTGGCGCGGGGGCTGGGCTGTCGTCGTGTAACACAGGCGCAGGGCCGTCGGGTGGCGCGGGGGTGGGGCCGTCATGTAACGCAGGGGCGGGGCTGCCGGGTGGCGCGGGGGCGGAGCATGGGCGGGGCATGGGCCGTCGGGTGGTGTGGGGGCGGGTGGCGTGGGTGTGGGGCATATGGTTGCCTGCCCGGATGAGCCGTTTTAGTCACTTGTGAGCATCTGGGAGAGGTGAACTGCACTCGTCTCGTGTGCTTCGGCTATATTCCTCATGTATAATCGGGACCGTGTTGAAACAGCCCGTGTCGATCCCCTGTCAAACACGAGCCGTGTTGAAACAGCCCGTGTCGCCCCGTGTCAAACACGAGCCGTGTTGAAACAGCCCATGTCGCCCCGTGTCAAACACGAGCCGTGTTGAAACGGTGTCAAATTTTCCCTCATTTATTACACGGGGTTGCCATTTATACACGGCCCTCAAGATTACAGACGAGCAAAACAAGTCCTTTAGTGCGAGTGGGACCTGTCGTACGCCTGAGAGGCCGCCACTCAGGCGTACGACATGTCCCATGCAGTCGACCAGCACAATAGCCAACCGCCTAACATTGCCAAAGAAAAACGAATAAAGGTGAAAGTTATGGTTTTGTCAAACAAAGTTAAACGGAAACAGTATCACGAGCAAAACAAATCCTTTAGTGCGAGTGGGACCTGTCGTACGCCTGAGTGGCCGCCACTCAGGCGTACGACAGGTCCCATGCAGTCGACCGGCACAATTGCCGGCGCGCGCGCCACAGGGAAGCGCCCACTTTGACACCGTGCTCTGCGTTGCTAGACACAGCTATAGAAACTTTACCACTGCATTTTGGCAGGCTAAATCTGCACTGGCGTGGCTGAGCACGCTCGAGCATGCTGAGCACGGTCTTGACCGTAGTGGCGGTATTTATTGGGGACCGTGCTCGGGCACGGTCATGACCGTAGTTACAGTGTCAAGAAAGTTCAAAGGAAACAGTATCACACACAAAGGCCGAGCAAAACAAATCCTTTAGTGCGAGTAGGACCTGTCGTACGCCTGAGAGGCCGCCACTCAGGCGTACGACATGTCCCATGCAGTCGACCAGCACAATAGCCAACCGCCTAACATTGCCAAAGAAAAACGAATAAAGGTGAAAGTTATGGTTTTGTCAAACAAAGTTAAACGGAAACAGTATCACGAGCAAAACAAATCCTTTAGTGCGAGTGGGACCTGTCGTACGCCTGAGTGGCCGCCACTCAGGCGTACGACAGGTCCCATGCAGTCGACCAGCACAATTGCCGGCGCGCGCGCCACAGGGAAGCGCCCACTTTGACACCGTGCTCTGCGTTGCTAGACACAGCTATAGAAACTTTACCACTGCATTTTGGCAGGCTAAATCTGCACTGGCGTGGCTGAGCACGCTCGAGCATGCTGAGCACGGTCTTGACCGTAGTGGCGGTATTTATTGGGGACCGTGCTCGAGCACGGTCATGACCGTAGTTACGGTGTCAAGAAAGTTCAAAGGAAACAGTATCACACACCAAGGCCGAGCAAAACAAATCCTTTAGTGCGAGTGGGACCCGTCGTACGCCTGAGAGGCCGCCACTCAGGCATACGACATGTCCCATGCAGTCGACCAGCACAATAGCCAACCGCCTAACATTGCCAAAGAAAAACGAATAAAGGTGAAAGTTATGGTTTTGTCAAACAAAGTTAAACGGAAACAGTATCACGAGCAAAACAAATCCTTTAGTGCGAGTGGGACATGTCGTACGCCTGAGTGGCCGCCACTCAGGCGTACGACAGGTCCCATGCAGTCGACCAGCACAATTGCCGGCGCGCGCGCCACAGGGAAGCGCCCACTTTGACACCGTGCTCTGCGTTGCTAGACACAGCTATAGAAACTTTACCACTGCATTTTGGCAGGCTAAATCTGCACTGGCGTGGCTGAGCACGCTCGAGCATGCTGAGCACGGTCTTGACCGTAGTGGCGGTATTTATTGGGGACCGTGCTCTAGCACGGTCATGACCGTAGTTACGGTGTCAAGAAAGTTCAAAGGAAACAGTATCACACACCAAGACCGAGCAAAACAAATCCTTTAGTGCGAGTGGGACCCGTCGTACGCCTGAGAGGCCGCCACTCAGGCGTACAACATGTCCCATGCAGTCGACCAGCACAATTGCCGGCGCGCGCGCCACAGGGAAGCGCCCACTTTGACACCGTGCTCTGCGTTGCTAGACACAGCTATAGAAACTTTACCACTGCATTTTGGCAGGCTAAATCTGCACTGGCGTGGCTGAGCACGCTCGAGCATGCTGAGCACGGTCTTGACCGTAGTGGCGGTATTTATTGGGGACCGTGCTCGGGCACGGTCATGACCGTAGTTACGGTGTCAAGAAAGTTCAAAGGAAACAGTATCACACACCAAGGCCGAGCAAAACAAGTCCTTTAGTGCGAGTGGGACCTGTCGTACGCCTGAGAGGCCGCCACCCAGGCGTACGACATGTCCCATGCAGTCGACCAGCACAATAGCCAACCGCCTAACATTGCCAAAGAAAAACGAATAAAGGTGAAAGTTATGGTTTTGTCAAACAAAGTTAAACGGAAACAGTATCACGAGCAAAACAAATCCTTTAGTGCGAGTGGGACCTGTCGTACGCCTGAGTGGCCGCCACTCAGGCGTACGACAGGTCCCATGCAGTCGACCAGCACAATTGCCGGCGCGCGCGCCACAGGGAAGCGCCCACTTTGACACCGTGCTCTGCGTTGCTAGACACAGCTATAGAAACTTTACCACTGCATTTTGGCAGGCTAAATCTGCACTGGCGTGGCTGAGCACGCTCGAGCATGCTGAGCACGGTCTTGACCGTAGTGGCGGTATTTATTGGGGACCGTGCTCGGGCACGGTCATGACCGTAGTTACGGTGTCAAGAAAGTTCAAAGGAAACAGTATCACACACCAAGGCCGAGCAAAACAAATCCTTTAGTGCGAGTGGGACCTGTCGTACGCCTGAGAGGCCGCCACTCAGGCGTACGACATGTCCCATGCAGTCGACCAGCACAATAGCCAACCGCCTAACATTGCCAAAGAAAAACGAATAAAGGTGAAAGTTATGGTTTTGTCAAACAAAGTTAAACGGAAACAGTATCACGAGCAAAACAAATCCTTTAGTGCGAGTGGGACCTGTCGTACGCCTGAGTGGCCGCCACTCAGGCGTACGTACGACAGGTCCCATGCAGTCGACCAGCACAATTGCCGGCGCGCGCGCCACAGGGAAGCGCCCACTTTGACACCGTGCTCTGCGTTGCTAGACACAGCTATAGAAACTTTACCACTGCATTTTGGCAGGCTAAATCTGCACTGGCGTGGCTGAGCACGCTCGAGCATGCTGAGCACGGTCTTGACCGTAGTGGCGGTATTTATTGGGGACCGTGCTCGAGCACGGTCATGACCGTAGTTACGGTGTCAAGAAAGTTCAAAGGAAACAGTATCACACACCAAGGCCGAGCAAAACAAATCCTTTAGTGCGAGTGGGACCCGTCGTACGCCTGAGAGGCCGCCACTCAGGCGTACGACATGTCCCATGCAGTCGACCAGCACAATAGCCAACCGCCTAACATTGCCAAAGAAAAACGAATAAAGGTGAAACTTATGGTTTTGTCAAACAAAGTTAAACGGAAACAGTATCACGAGCAAAACAAATCCTTTAGTGCGAGTGGGACCTGTCGTACGCCTGAGTGGCCGCCACTCAGGCGTACGACAGGTCCCATGCAGTCGAACAGCACAATTGCCGGCGCGCGCGCCACAGGGAAGCGCCCACTTTGACACCGTGCTCTGCGTTGCTAGACACAGCTATAGAAACTTTACCACTGCATTTTGGCAGGCTAAATCTACACTGGCGTGGCTGAGCACGCTCGAGCATGCTGAGCACGGTCTTGACCGTAGTGGCGGTATTTATTGGGGACCGTGCTCGAGCACGGTCATGACCGTAGTTACGGTGTCAAGAAAGTTCAAAGGAAACAGTATCACACACCAAGACCGAGCAAAACAAATCCTTTAGTGCGAGTGGGACCCGTCGTACGCCTGAGAGGCCGCCACTCAGGCGTACGACATGTCCCATGCAGTCGACCAGCACAATAGCCAACCGCCTAACATTGCCAAAGAAAAACGAATAAAGGTGAAAGTTGTGGTTTTGTCAAAGAAAGATCAAAGGAAACAGTATCACGAGCAAAACAAATCCTTTAGTGCGAGTGGGACATGTCGTACGCCTGAGTGGCCGCCACTCAGGCGTACGACAGGTCCCATGCAGTCGACCAGCACAATTGCCGGCGCGCGCGCCACAGGGAAGCGCCCACTTTGACACCGTGCTCTGCGTTGCTGGACACAGCTATAGAAACTTTACCACTGCATTTTGGCAGGCTAAATCTGCACTGGCGTGGCTGAGCACGCTCGAGCATGCTGAGCACGGTCTTGACCGTAGTGGCGGTATTTATTGGGGACCGTGCTCGAGCACGGTCATGACCGTAGTTACGGTGTCAAGAAAGTTCAAAGGAAACAGTATCACACACCAAGACCGAGCAAAACAAATCCTTTAGTGCGAGTGGGACCCGTCGTACGCCTGAGAGGCCGCCACTCAGGCGTACGACATGTCCCATGCAGTCGACCAGCACAATAGCCAACCGCCTAACATTGCCAAAGAAAAACGAATAAAGGTGAAAGTTGTGGTTTTGTCAAAGAAAGATCAAAGGAAACAGTATCACGAGCAAAACAAATCCTTTAGTGCGAGTGGGACATGTCGTACGCCTGAGTGGCCGCCACTCAGGCGTACGACAGGTCCCATGCAGTCGACCAGCACAATTGCCGGCGCGCGCGCCACAGGGAAGCGCCCACTTTGACACCGTGCTCTGCGTTGCTGGACACAGCTATAGAAACTTTACCACTGCATTTTGGCAGGCTAAATCTGCACTGGCGTGGCTGAGCACGCTCGAGCATGCTGAGCACGGTCTTGACCGTAGTGGCGGTATTTATTGGGGACCGTGCTCGAGCACGGTCATGACCGTAGTTACGGTGTCAAGAAAGTTCAAAGGAAACAGTATCACACACCAAGACCGAGCAAAACAAATCCTTTAGTGCGAGTGGGACCCGTCGTACGCCTGAGAGGCCGCCACTCAGGCGTACGACATGTCCCATGCAGTCGACCAGCACAATAGCCAACCGCCTAACATTGCCAAAGAAAAACGAATAAAGGTGAAAGTTATGGTTTTGTCAAACAAAGTTAAACGGAAACAGTATCACGAGCAAAACAAATCCTTTAGTGCGAGTGGGACATGTCGTACGCCTGAGTGGCCGCCACTCAGGCGTACGACAGGTCCCATGCAGTCGACCAGCACAATTGCCGGCGCGCGCGCCACAGGGAAGCGCCCACTTTGACACCGTGCTCTGCGTTGCTAGACACAGCTATAGAAACTTTACCACTGCATTTTGGCAGGCTAAATCTGCACTGGCGTGGCTGAGCACGCTCGAGCATGCTGAGCACGGTCTTGACCGTAGTGGCGGTATTTATTGGGGACCGTGCTCGGGCACGGTCATGACCGTAGTTACGGTGTCAAGAAAGTTCAAAGGAAACAGTATCACACACCAAGACCGAGCAAAACAAATCCTTTAGTGCGAGTGGGACCTGTCGTACGCCTGAGAGGCCGCCACTCAGGCGTACGACATGTCCCATGCAGTCGACCAGCACAATAGCCAACCGCCTAACATTGCCAAAGAAAAACGAATAAAGGTGAAAGTTATGGTTTTGTCAAACAAAGTTAAACGGAAACAGTATCACGAGCAAAACAAATCCTTTAGTGCGAGTGGGACCTGTCGTACGCCTGAGTGGCCGCCACTCAGGCGTACGACAGGTCCCATGCAGTCGACCAGCACAATTGCCGGCGCGCGCGCCACAGGGAAGCGCCCACTTTGACACCGTGCTCTGCGTTGCTAGACACAGCTATAGAAACTTTACCACTGCATTTTGGCAGGCTAAATCTGCACTCACTCTGGGAACGCCACTACTTCATGGCCACTTCATGGCGGGTTCATGGCGGAGGCAGGTTTCTCTTCATGGGCTGGTTCATGGCGCGCTTCATGGGAAGCGTTTGCCATGCGGACGGATTCATTAAGATACTTCATGGGGCCGCCATGAAGGGTTCCGATCTGCCATTAACCACGCCACAAAGTGCGCCATGAATCTTCCTGGGACGTTACAAAGAGCCCTATGAAGGGTTCCCGATGTGCCATTAACCACGCCATGAAGAGCGCCATGAATCTTCCTGGATCGCCACAAAGGACGCTATGAAGGGTTCCCGATCTGCCATTAACCACGCCATGAAGAGCGGCATGAATCTTCATGGGATGTTACAAAGAGCCCTATGAAGGGTTCCCGATCTGCCATTAACCACGCCATGAATCTTCCTGGATCGCCACAAAGAGCCCTATGAAGGGTTCCCGATCTGCCATTAACCACGCCATGAAGATCGCCATGAATCTTCCTATTTCGCCACAAAGAGCCCTATGAAGAGTTCCCGATCTGCCATTAACCACGCCATGAAGAGCGCCATGAATCTTCCTATTTCGCCACAAAGAGCCCTATGAAGAGTTCCCGATCTGCCATTAACCATGCTACGAAGACCGCCATGAATGAATCTGCCTGAGTCAACCGGGCTCCCGCGCGGGCCCCCAGGCTCCCGCGCCGGCCCCCAGGCTCCCGCGCGGGCCCCCAGGCTCCCGCGCGGGCCCCCAGGCTCCCGTGCCGGCCCCCAGGCTCCCGCGCGGGCCCCCAGGCTCCCGCGCCGGCCCCCAGGCTCCCGCGCGGGCCCCCAGGCTCCCGCGCCGGCCCCCAGGCTCCCGCGCGGGCTCCTGGGTTCCCGCACGGGCTCCTGGGTTCCCACGCTCAATATCCTACCGCGCTCAATCACCAATAAAATGGTTCCTGCCTGCCGCACGGGCTCCCGGGCTCACTCGCGGGCTCCCGTGCTAACACGCGGGCTCCCGGGCTCCCGCACTCAATATCCTACCGCGCTCAATAATCTATAAAATGGTTCCTGGCTGCCGCACGGGCTCCCGGGCTACCGCAAAGGCTCCCGGGCTACCGCACTCAATATCCTACCGCGCTCAATAACCAATAAAATATTTCCTGGCTCACTCGCGGGCTCCCAGGCTCACACGCGGGCTCCTGGGTTCCCACGCTCAATATCCTACCGCGCTCAATAACCAATAAAATGGTTCCTGGCTCCCGTGCGGGCTCCCGGGCTCCCGCACTCAATATCCTACCGCGCTCAATAACCTACAAAATGGTTCCTGGCTGCTGCGCGGGCTCCCTGGCTGCCGCACAGGCTCCTGGGCTCCCGCACGGGCTCCCGGGCTCCCGCACGGGCTCAGTCAGTATCTAGTAGGGCCTTCCTCATCCACAATGACCATGTTTGTACATCGCGGCATTTCCCTAAGAAGCCATATGGATGATGGTGGCGAATGAATTCCTAATCCGCCATTACCAGCGCATCACGAACGGTTGCTGCGCCTGGCCCGCGCACCCTTGCCCTCCGCTTGCTTCACGCCCTTGATCTTGGCGCCCTTGCCCTGCCCACCCTTGCTGCCCCCGCCGGGCTTGACGCCCTTGTGCGCAACCTTGGTGATTTGCGGGCTGGACGGCTTTGAGCAGGGCCGCTTCCCCGCCCTGTTCTTTACCGACAGATCCGGCTGCTCGCCCTCCTGCTCGCCCTCCTGCTCGCCCTCCTGCTCGCCCTCCTGCTCGCCCTCCTGCTCGCCCTCCTGCTCGACCCAGCCCAGAGGCACCTCGTTGTCGAGTCGCTCCTCCTGCTCGGCAACTGGCTTTGGCTTCGCTGCCAGCTCAGCGCAGTTCCGTGGCCCTGTCGGAGGCGCAAGTGGAAGGGAAAGGAACCGTAAACGTCTCGACCCAACACTGCATGGGACATGTGGGGTGCTTTTGAAACACCCTACTTGGAGAACACACATGCTATAACAACCGCATCGCATAGTTGCTGTGAGCTTCAGTCTCACCTGCTAAAATACTACCCACATACTACCCATTCAGGGAAGCACGAACCCCAATAAGCGTTAACATACCTGGGGTCTGGGTCTTCTTTTTCTTGTTCTTGTTTCCGAAAGCCGTGATGGCCGACTCGTGGAGCCGCGTGCCTGTTCAGGATGCAAGAAACCCAAGGAACCGGACATTTTTGCATGGCAGGTCAGCATATCCATATTTTTACAGGTGTGAAGACAAGAGGTAATAAGAAAAGATCACTGCAGAGGTGCGCTAGCGCTGAGGCAGTCCCAGTACCGCCTTTGGAAGGACCTATATATCCCAATGGGAACCAGTGATGACCGTCCAGTTGATGGCTTCATGCGAAGGGATGGAACGCGCCGCGGTGCATACGTCTGCCTATCTATACCCCAACTTTGGAACCAGTGACACGTCCGCTCGATTGCATACCCACCGCAGGCTTTTGAGATCTTGACGACGTATTTCCACGACGTCGCCATCATGCCCAGCTTAAGGTGCAGCCTGTGGGGTTAACAAAGAACCGCAAAAGCGAGTGAAGCCGGTGGGGTGTGCGGGGCCATTGGTCATGCAATGCATAGGCGAATGTGCATATGCCTATCGTTGCTCGCCCACCCTTCGCCCCATTCCTCATCTTTCTATGGCTGGCCCATGCTACATGCTGTGAGATGCATGTGCAATGCAATACCCCCCTGCAACCCAAGGCAGCTTACACGAGAGGCTCGTCCTCGGGTTCACATAGCGCGGCCTCCAATTGCTGGATCACAGCTGGCATGTTGCTGCCCTCGGAGACAGCGTCCAAGTAGTCTGCCACGTTGACCTTGTTTTTATCGCCCACCAGTAGCCCCTGCACGCTCTCGAAGAGGTCGCACAACCCGTCCTCGGGCTTGTCATACTCGGTGATGAGCTCCTGGGTGCTGATCTCCTGGTTGTGCTTCCACTGGGTAAACTTGTTCTCCTTCTCCTCCGCGGTTTTTCCGCCGAAGTATCCGGCCTTCTTCCGGTATACGGCCGACTTATTGCTAAAGTCGATGGAGGCCTGGCTGCGTGCGTGAAGTGAAGAGCAAGCAAGGACACAACGAAGGCGTCAGTGCCGCAGTCCAGTCCATGAGATCGTGAACCATCGAGACATTGCGAGTTCGCGTGTAACTAGTATGGGGTGCATGGTTGTGATGATACGTGATGAACGCAGGTCCCCTGCGTGGTGCGGCGGCACACCACCCAAACCCCCGGTTTTGGGCCCACGCTGTATGTAACATTGCTTTTCACGAATGGGTGACCCCGCCCCGCCTAACCACCCACGCCCATACAACTCGCAACGGGGCTGAATCCTGGCCCTGCGGCGCCTCTCACCCTAGCCTCACTGAATATGCACCTACCATCTCACTCGGCTCTGGATGGCGTTCATGTCCGGGAATGGCTCAGTCCACGGGTTGGACCTGCCCGTTGGGAAGAAGCGCGGTTGTAGGATGCCCGACTGGTGGATCTGCAGCCAGCCGTTCAGTAGCGCCGGTGGGAGTGACGTCCCCTCACTCACGAGCTCCGAAGCGACCATGCCTACACATGGACAAGGGGTTACAGGGCCAAGGCCCATAGCGATAGGTCACATAAGGTGTATGCCGTGATCGGTGAGCGGTGAGACAATGGTGACCTGCCAAGGTCTTAGTAATGACGACGAGGCAAACTTTTGTATAAACCGTACGGCGTCGTACATGTACGGACCTAGCAGCACAATACGACAAGTGCAAAACACCATGCCAGCATCTCATTCAAATGAAGCGGTGCGACAACGGTCCCAGTAGAGGCAAACTTTGGAGACGTGCTACGGCGGCGTACATGTACGGCCCTAGCAGCACAATACGACAAGCGCAAAACACCATGCCAGCGTCTCAAGAGGCCATAGAGGCACTCATAAGCTGCCACGGCCCATGAAACATGCACGTGAGGCCCAGCACTAGGCCAAGTCCAGCCCGCACTTACCAACAGCAGCCGTGGTGGCGGCTGACAGCACCTTCGCGCGTTTCCTGTCCGCCATCGTCAGTTGGCGGGGTTGTTCGTCCTTGCCAGGTGCACCCTTGCCGTGTTGGCCCGCCGGGTCGTCGTCCTTATAGCGTAGGAAGCCCTTGCAGTCTGAGCCCAGCGGCAAGTAGTGCTTGGCCGCTGCACAATGGGAGTTGGCGAGGGTTTGTTTTCAGGGCGGGATCAGCATCAAATGGAGGGGAGCCATTAAGGCCGGCACGCTGTTGGAAAACAGCAGGTTTGCCGAGCGAAAAAAGGGGGTGCCAAGGAAGGACGACGGGGAGCGGTCCTGTGTGCGCTGATCCGTACACGTACGGCATGCCGTACAAGCGAGCACCGTATTCATCTTCTACAATGCTCATACATGCACGGCGCTGCGTACTAGCACTGAGCACCATATTCATTGTGTATGCATCCAAGGTTGCACCGCCCGCACCCCCCCCCACTGATTTGATACCGTTCACGGGCTCCGGCCTATACGTGGATAACCCCCACGCTCATCCCCACCAGTCTCCTTTCTGCTTCAGAAACTGCTAACCCACCTCGGCTAACTGCACTGTTCTGCGCGTCTTTGACGATCTTGTCGGCCTGATCGAACAGGCCATTGGCAATGTGAGCGGCCTTGACGAGTTTGTTCCTTTCTTCACCATCGGCGTCGAGGATGTCCGTCAAACCCCTCACCATGGCCTCCACAGACAGCTTGGCGGGCTTGGGCGCCTGCAGGCCAAGAGAAGCCAGCGGGACAACAGGATATGGTGCACATTGGGCGGGGAACGGGGCATAATGCCAAGCTATTTCCGCTGTCGACAGTATTGGGATGCAGGGAAACCGTTGGCGGCCGAGTTTACCAACGGCAATGCCCAAGCCTGCAAATGCCTAAGTTTACCACTCGTGTGCATGCCAACCCACCTGCTGCTTCGGGCCAGTCTGAGCGCCGCCGCTTGGCGTCGGATCGAGCGGCACAGCACTGGGAGTGGCGACCACGAGCCCGGACGCTGGCGGGATAGCCGACAACCGGCCGGGCCCGTGTCCGCTCGGTGTGACACCGAGGGGTGTCGCCGTGCTGACGCTGGACCCGGCCATCAGCACGCCAAGCCGCACGACGTTGATCTTGTCGGTCTCATCGAACGCGGACTCGATGAGTGCGAATGGCGCCTGGCGCGCGGTCATCGGGTTGAGGGATCCCGACTTGATCTTCTCCAAGCGGTCCAGTAACTTCTCGGCGCTAGTGACGCAGCGGGCGCCCTTAGCCATTTCTGAAGGATATAAGGCATAATACAAAGTTAGACAAACCTGCAAGCCAGTGGTGCTAGTGCGGTTCCAGCATGGTCCGACGAACAATCCTCACCGCTTGCGCTCTTGACGAGGTCATCTAGCCCCTGTCCGACTGGTGCACGGTCGTAGACGATCACCTCCACACCCGACAAGGGCGGGTTCAATGTAGCGAAGCGCTCCCTCGCTTTGTTGACCAGGCGCTTCAAGTCCTCAGGGGACTCAAAGGGCTCCGTAGCTACAAACGTTGGGTCATCTATCAGCCTCACAACGATTGTAACGTATGTTTCAGCTGTGCCCAGGATGTATACGTTTTCCTGCGTTGCTAGACACAGCTATAGAAACTTTACCACTGCATTTTGGCAGGCTAAATCTGCACTGGCGTGGCTGAGCACGCTCGAGCATGCTGAGCACGGTCTTGACCGTAGTGGCGGTATTTATTGGGGACCGTGCTCGAGCACGGTCATGACCGTAGTTACGGTGTCAAGAAAGCTCAAAGGAAACAGTATCACACACCAAGACCGAGCAAAACAAATCCTTTAGTGCGAGTGGGACCCGTCGTACGCCTGAGAGGCCGCCACTCAGGCGTACGACAGGTCCCATGCAGTCGACCAGCACAATTGCCGGCGCGCGCGCCACAGGGAAGCGCCCACTTTGACACCGTGCTCTGCGTTGCTAGACACAGCTATAGAAACTTTACCACTGCATTTTGGCAGGCTAAATCTGCACTGGCGTGGCTGAGCACGCTCGAGCATGCTGAGCACGGTCTTGACCGTAGTGGCGGTATTTATTGGGGACCGTGCTCGGGCACGGTCATGACCGTAGTTACGGTGTCAAGAAAGTTCAAAGGAAACAGTATCACACACCAAGGCCGAGCAAAACAAATCCTTTAGTGCGAGTGGGACCCGTCGTACGCCTGAGAGGCCGCCACTCAGGCGTACGACATGTCCCATGCAGTCGACCAGCACAATAGCCAACCGCCTAACATTGCCAAAGAAAAACGAATAAAGGTGAAAGTTATGGTTTTGTCAAACAAAGTTAAACAGAAACAGTATCACGAGCAAAACAAATCCTTTAGTGCGAGTGGGACCTGTCGTACGCCTGAGTGGCCGCCACTCAGGCGTACGACAGGTCCCATGCAGTCGACCAGCACAATTGCCGGCGCGCGCGCCACAGGGAAGCGCCCACTTTGACACCGTGCTCTGCGTGGCTAGACACAGCTATAGAAACTTTACCACTGCATTTTGGCAGGCTAAATCTGCACTGGCGTGGCTGAGCACGCTCGAGCATGCTGAGCACGGTCTTGACCGTAGTGGCGGTATTTATTGGGGACCGTGCTCGAGCACGGTCATGACCGTAGTTACGGTGTCAAGAAAGTTCAAAGGAAACAGTATCACACACCAAGACCGAGCAAAACAAATCCTTTAGTGCGAGTGGGACCCGTCGTACGCCTGAGAGGCCGCCACTCAGGCGTACGACATGTCCCATGCAGTCGACCAGCACAATAGCCAACCGCCTAACATTGCCAAAGAAAAACGAATAAAGGTGAAAGTTGTGGTTTTGTCAAAGAAAGATCAAAGGAAACAGTATCACGAGCAAAACAAATCCTTTAGTGCGAGTGGGACATGTCGTACGCCTGAGTGGCCGCCACTCAGGCGTACGACAGGTCCCATGCAGTCGACCAGCACAATTGCCGGCGCACGCGCCACAGGGAAGCGCCCACTTTGACACCGTGCTCTGCGTTGCTGGACACAGCTATAGAAACTTTACCACTGCATTTTGGCAGGCTAAATCTGCACTGGCGTGGCTGAGCACGCTCGAGCATGCTGAGCACGGTCTTGACCGTAGTGGCGGTATTTATTGGGGACCGTGCTCGAGCACGGTCATGACCGTAGTTACGGTGTCAAGAAAGTTCAAAGGAAACAGTATCACACACCAAGGCCGAGCAAAACAAATCCTTTAGTGCGAGTGGGACCTGTCGTACGCCTGAGAGGCCGCCACTCAGGCGTACGACATGTCCCATGCAGTCGACCAGCACAATAGCCAACCGCCTAACATTGCCAAAGAAAAACGAATAAAGGTGAAAGTTATGGTTTTGTCAAACAAAGTTAAACGGAAACAGTATCACGAGCAAAACAAATCCTTTAGTGCGAGTGGGACCTGTCGTACGCCTGAGTGGCCGCCACTCAGGCGTACGACAGGTCCCATGCAGTCGACCAGCACAATTGCCGGCGCGCGCGCCACAGGGAAGCGCCCACTTTGACACCGTGCTCTGCGTTGCTAGACACAGCTATAGAAACTTTACCACTGCATTTTGGCAGGCTAAATCTGCACTGGCGTGGCTGAGCACGCTCGAGCATGCTGAGCACGGTCTTGACCGTAGTGGCGGTATTTATTGGGGACCGTGCTCGAGCACGGTCATGACCGTAGTTACGGTGTCAAGCAGTTCAAAGGAAACAGTATCACACACCAAGGCCGAGCAAAACAAATCCTTTAGTGCGAGTGGGACCTGTCGTACGCCTGAGAGGCCGCCACTCAGGCGTACGACATGTCCCATGCAGTCGACCAGCACAATAGCCAACCGCCTAACATTGCCAAAGAAAAACGAATCAAGGTAAAAGTTATGGTTTTGTCAAAGAAAGTTCAAAGGAAACAGTATCACGCACCAAGGCCGAGCAAAATAAAAATCCTTTAGTGCGAGTGGGACCTGTCGTACGCCTGAGTGGCCGCCACTCAGGCGTACGTACGACAGGCCCCATGCAGTCGACCCAGGTCACAGGTTCGATCCCTGTGGAGACCCCCGGCTACCGCTGGGTGTGAGATTATGGCTAGCTGCTATGAGTGGAGTTGGTGGCCGAGTTGATTGGCCAAGATTCACACGTTTGAGTGGTGGCGATCGCTGAACCCTCTGTCTCGGTGGTAGTTGGGTGAATGGATGAGGTCCGCCCTAGAAGGCAGAGCTATCCCAGTTGTCCAATGAGGATCGTCTGGAAGGTTCTGTGGTGCGGATGGTGCCCAGAGGAGAATGGGGCCATACCGTACAACTGTAACAATCTCTCTCTCTCTCAGTCGACCAGCACAATTGCCGGCGCGCGCGCCACAGGGAAGCGCCCACTTTGACACCGTGCTCTGCGTTGCTAGACACAGCTATAGAAACTTTACCACTGCATTTTGGCAGGCTAAATCTGCACTGGCGTGGCTGAGCACGCTCGAGCATGCTGAGCACGGTCTTGACCGAAGTGGCGGTATTTATTGGGGACCGTGCTCGAGCACGGTCATGACCGTAGTTACGGTGTCAAGAAAGTTCAAAGGAAACAGTATCACACACCAAGGCCGAGCAAAACAAATCCTTTAGTGCGAGTGGGACCCGTCGTACGCCTGAGAGGCCGCCACTCAGGCGTACGACATGTCCCATGCAGTCGACCAGCACAATAGCCAACCGCCTAACATTGCCAAAGAAAAACGAATAAAGGTGAAAGTTGTGGTTTTGTCAAAGAAAGATCAAAGGAAACAGTATCACGAGCAAAACAAATCCTTTAGTGCGAGTGGGACATGTCGTACGCCTGAGTGGCCGCCACTCAGGCGTACGACAGGTCCCATGCAGTCGACCAGCACAATTGCCGGCGCACGCGCCACAGGGAAGCGCCCACTTTGACACCGTGCTCTGCGTTGCTGGACACAGCTATAGAAACTTTACCACTGCATTTTGGCAGGCTAAATCTGCACTGGCGTGGCTGAGCACGCTCGAGCATGCTGAGCACGGTCTTGACCGTAGTGGCGGTATTTATTGGGGACCGTGCTCGAGCACGGTCATGACCGTAGTTACGGTGTCAAGAAAGTTCAAAGGAAACAGTATCACACACCAAGGCCGAGCAAAACAAATCCTTTAGTGCGAGTGGGACCTGTCGTACGCCTGAGAGGCCGCCACTCAGGCGTACGACATGTCCCATGCAGTCGACCAGCACAATAGCCAACCGCCTAACATTGCCAAAGAAAAACGAATAAAGGTGAAAGTTATGGTTTTGTCAAACAAAGTTAAACGGAAACAGTATCACGAGCAAAACAAATCCTTTAGTGCGAGTGGGACCTGTCGTACGCCTGAGTGGCCGCCACTCAGGCGTACGACAGGTCCCATGCAGTCGACCAGCACAATTGCCGGCGCGCGCGCCACAGGGAAGCGCCCACTTTGACACCGTGCTCTGCGTTGCTAGACACAGCTATAGAAACTTTACCACTGCATTTTGGCAGGCTAAATCTGCACTGGCGTGGCTGAGCACGCTCGAGCATGCTGAGCACGGTCTTGACCGTAGTGGCGGTATTTATTGGGGACCGTGCTCGAGCACGGTCATGACCGTAGTTACGGTGTCAAGCAGTTCAAAGGAAACAGTATCACACACCAGGCCGAGCAAAACAAATCCTTTAGTGCGAGTGGGACCTGTCGTACGCCTGAGAGGCCGCCACTCAGGCGTACGACATGTCCCATGCAGTCGACCAGCACAATAGCCAACCGCCTAACATTGCCAAAGAAAAACGAATCAAGGTAAAAGTTATGGTTTTGTCAAAGAAAGTTCAAAGGAAACAGTATCACGCACCAAGGCCGAGCAAAATAAAAATCCTTTAGTGCGAGTGGGACCTGTTGTACGCCTGAGTGGCCGCCACTCAGGCGTACGTACGACAGGCCCCATGCAGTCGACCCAGGTCACAGGTTCGATCCCTGTGGAGACCCCCGGCTACCGCTGGGTGTGAGATTATGGCTAGCTGCTATGAGTGGAGTTGGTGGCCGAGTTGATTGGCCAAGATTCACACGTTTGAGTGGTGGCGATCGCTGAACCCTCTGTCTCGGTGGTAGTTGGGTGAATGGATGAGGTCCGCCCTAGAAGGCAGAGCTATCCCAGTTGTCCAATGAGGATCGTCTGGAAGGTTCTGTGGTGCGGATGGTGCCCAGAGGAGAATGGGGCCATACCGTACAACTGTAACAATCTCTCTCTCTCTCTCAGTCGACCAGCACAATTGCCGGCGCGCGCGCCACAGGGAAGCGCCCACTTTGACACCGTGCTCTGCGTTGCTAGACACAGCTATAGAAACTTTACCACTGCATTTTGGCAGGCTAAATCTGCACTGGCGTGGCTGAGCACGCTCGAGCATGCTGAGCACGGTCTTGACCGAAGTGGCGGTATTTATTGGGGACCGTGCTCGAGCACGGTCATGACCGTAGTTACGGTGTCAAGAAAGTTCAAAGGAAACAGTATCACACACCAAGGCCGAGCAAAACAAATCCTTTAGTGCGAGTGGGACCTGTCGTACGCCTGAGAGGCCGCCACTCAGGCGTACGACATGTCCCATGCAGTCGACCAGCACAATAGCCAACCGCCTAACATTGCCAAAGAAAAACGAATAAAGGTGAAAGTTGTGGTTTTGTCAAACAAAGTTAAACGGAAACAGTATCACGAGCAAAACAAATCCTTTAGTGCGAGTGGGACCTGTCGTACGCCTGAGTGGCCGCCACTCAGGCGTACGACAGGTCCCATGCAGTCGACCAGCACAATTGCCGGCGCGCGCGCCACAGGGAAGCGCCCACTTTGACACCGTGCTCTGCGTTGCTAGACACAGCTATAGAAACTTTACCACTGCATTTTGGCAGGCTAAATCTGCACTGGCGTGGCTGAGCACGCTCGAGCATGCTGAGCACGGTCTTGACCGTAGTGGCGGTATTTATTGGGGACCGTGCTCGAGCACGGTCATGACCGTAGTTACGGTGTCAAGCAGTTCAAAGGAAACAGTATCACACACCAAGGCCGAGCAAAACAAATCCTTTAGTGCGAGTGGGACCTGTCGTACGCCTGAGAGGCCGCCACTCAGGCGTACGACATGTCCCATGCAGTCGACCAGCACAATAGCCAACCGCCTAACATTGCCAAAGAAAAACGAATCAAGGTAAAAGTTATGGTTTTGTCAAAGAAAGTTCAAAGGAAACAGTATCACGCACCAAGGCCGAGCAAAACAAATCCTTTAGTGCGAGTGGGACCTGTCGTACACCTGAGAGGCCGCCACTCAGGCGTACGACATGTCCCATGCAGTCGACCAGCACAATAGCCAACCGCCTAACATTGCCAAAGAAAAACGAATCAAGGTAAAAGTTATGGTTTTGTCAAAGAAAGTTCAAAGGAAACAGTATCACGCACCAAGGCCGAGCAAAATAAAAATCCTTTAGTGCGAGTGGGACCTGTCGTACGCCTGAGTGGCCGCCACTCAGGCGTACGTACGACAGGTCCCATGCAGTCGACCCAGGTCACAGGTTCGATCCCTGTGGAGACCCCCGGCTACCGCTGGGTGTGAGATTATGGCTAGCTGCTATGAGTGGAGTTGGTGGCCGAGTTGATTGGCCAAGATTCACACGTTTGAGTGGTGGCGATCGCTGAACCCTCTGTCTCGGTGGTAGTTGGGTGAATGGATGAGGTCCGCCCTAGAAGGCAGAGCTATCCCAGTTGTCCAATGAGGATCGTCTGGAAGGTTCTGTGGTGCGGATGGTGCCCAGAGGAGAATGGGGCCATACCGTACAACTGTAACAATCTCTCTCTCTCTCAGTCGACCAGCACAATTGCCGGCGCGCGCGCCACAGGGAAGCGCCCATTTTGACACCGTGCTCTGCGTTGCTAGACACAGCTATAGAAACTTTACCACTGCATTTTGGCAGGCTAAATCTGCACTGGCGTGGCTGAGCACGCTCGAGCATGCTGAGCACGGTCTTGACCGTAGTGGCGGTATTTATTGGGGACCGTGCTCGGGCACGGTCATGACCGTAGTTACGGTGTCAAGAAAGTTCAAAGGAAACAGTATCACACACCAAGGCCGAGCAAAACAAGTCCTTTAGTGCGAGTGGGACCTGTCGTACGCCTGAGAGGCCGCCACTCAGGCGTACGACATGTCCCATGCAGTCGACCAGCACAATAGCCAACCGCCTAACATTGCCAAAGAAAAACGAATAAAGGTGAAAGTTATGGTTTTGTCAATCAAAGTTAAACGGAAACAGTATCACGAGCAAAACAAATCCTTTAGTGCGAGTGGGACCTGTCGTACGCCTGAGTGGCCGCCACTCAGGCGTACGACAGGTCCCATGCAGTCGACCAGCACAATTGCCGGCGCGCGCGCCACAGGGAAGCGCCCACTTTGACACCGTGCTCTGCGTTGCTAGACACAGCTATAGAAACTTTACCACTGCATTTTGGCAGGCTAAATCTGCACTGGCGTGGCTGAGCACGCTCGAGCATGCTGAGCACGGTCTTGACCGTAGTGGCGGTATTTATTGGGGACCGTGCTCGAGCACGGTCATGACCGTAGTTACGGTGTCAAGCAGTTCAAAGGAAACAGTATCACACACCAAGGCCGAGCAAAACAAATCCTTTAGTGCGAGTGGGACCTGTCGTACGCCTGAGAGGCCGCCACTCAGGCGTACGACATGTCCCATGCAGTCGACCAGCACAATAGCCAACCGCCTAACATTGCCAAAGACAAGGGGTTGGTGTCGGCTTCCTTGAAGCCGGAAAAAGGGCGGGGCCCCGTTCAATCCGTACGGGTGGAGTTGAAGGGCTAGGGCGGCGGGGTGCCCCTGGGGTAGGATGAGCAGTCTGTCTAGCCTGTACGGCTAGCGACCGGTGTGACAACCGGTCCCCCTTGTATTCACCGAATCCTAGGGCGGCGAGGGCGTGAAGTGTGAGAGTATCAACATTCCTGCTGATAGACAGCCAGAGCTTTCAGCAATCCGCCCCATGTTTAGCATCGCGCGCCGTCTCTGCACTGTGCAACTCTTCCGGCCAGCGCATTGGCTGAAGTTACTTGACAGTAGACATGCAGTGTATCATTTACACATCACGCAGGCTGACTTGCCAATAGAAGGACAGCGGAACTGTTTGAGAGGGTCGCGATGATGACGTGCAGTTGCCGACGAGAGTGCACAGGCTTCGCTACCGAGGTATTCGTCGTAGAGGAGGCTTGACAACTTTAACATTAGGACAGGGAATGTAGAAGTCCCCTAGGTTGCCGACTGGACTTGTTGGGCGGCCGTGCATTGGCGGCTTGGCGTCCAACAACCAGCAGTTTGCCCATCATGGTTTGCTCCTTGCAACCTTTGTAATAGCAATATGCGCCAAGACGATCGGACCGGCTAGCAGAGCTGCTGTGGTGTGGTCGCGGGAAGAATGTTCGCACGCAATGCAAACATAGTTGGTTGCTTGCCGAAACGAAGATTCATTTCACGCCGTCATGTCAGAATTCCTCTTTGAGAAACGATGAATCTTCTGGAATTAATTATAGGCCGAGAGGTGATGGTTTGACCTCGGCCTCGGTCCATGGAGACTGCCAAACTGGTTTGTACTCATGTGATGTTGGGTTCCAATAATAAATTTACCGTGCAATAAAGAATGTAATCTTTTACTTATGCAGACTTTCCGTTGACCGAAAGTCTACACATGACACGTGTTGCCTGCGGCAACACTTCCCGGAGCAATTTGAAACGGTCGCGCCGGGCGATGGGAGGGAGGTACGGCAGGTGACGGGTAGGGGGTTTGCACGTGTTGGGTGTGGCACGTGTAAGGGAGTCCTCGGCCACACAAGCCTCGCCCGCCGTAAGGTCCAGCTCCAGGGGTGCAGTGTGTCGCTCAGGAAATGGGGTGCCGGAGCCCCGTACAGTTGCCTCCCCCTCTGCATGCCCGCCCGTTGTGGCGAGCGCTGGCTGCCCTGCCGGCCCACAAATATGCTAGCCGTCCCCAATTGGCCCGTATTGGGTTCTTCGGTGTGCTGTTAGCCCCACCCGCTTGTCCCTTCTCGGCCGCACGGTGCACCCTGACTGACCGACTCCTCTGCGAGTGCTGTGTCTTCCCCCTTGGGCCAGGACCCTCGTGCGACATGCCACCTCCCTGCCGATTCAGCGACGCGTGCCGTCCCTTTCCCCTTTGCCATGCACTCACTGCCTGAGGCACGTGACGCCCAGTTCCTTTGTGCCCGGTCCCGTGCGTGGTGCACCCCTCCCCTGCAGACCCCACGGTGTGCGCCGCCCCCCTTTCCCCTTGGCTCGGTTTCTCGCGTAGTGCGCCCTCCCCCTGGTGCACGCCGCCACCCTTGTCCTGATACGGTATTCGGTCTCACGCTCGATGCGCCCCTCCTGGCAACCCCAGCGGCGCACACCACCCTCCTCCTTTCCCACCCTGTACTCGATGCCGCGTGCCATGCATCCCCTCCTGCTGTCCGAGCGGCGTGCACCACCCTTTCCCGTATCCCCATGGGCTCGATCCACATGTGGATCCACATGTGGATCCACATGGGCTCGATCCACACCATTTCTCAGCGGCGTGCACCGCTCCCCGCCCCCCCCCGTTCCCTTAGTACCCGGTCTCACGCGTGACCCATAGCCGGTGCAGGAAACGGTTGTAGGGTATCACTCCAGGCCCCCCACGATCTGGCCTATGCCCTCCTACCCTAGTTGTACCCGCTTGCGGGGCAGATCTGTAGGCGCCGCGACCGCTCCCATGTCGTCCCGCTCCTGCTGGTGCCGGCCCTGGTCCCGGCCTCGGGAGGTTGGATCCCCTGTGTTCCCGACGGCATTCGGGTGCAGTGTGTCGCTCAGGAAACAGGCTACCGGTGCCCCGTACAGTTGCCTACCCCTATGCATGCCCGCCCTTTCTGGCGAGCGCCGGCTGCCCCACCGGCCCACAATCGTGCTAGCCGTCCCCATTTGGCCCGTATTGGGTTCTTTGGTATGCCGTGAGCCCCACCCTGTACCCATCGACGCCGCTTGCCCCATCTCGGCCGCACGGTGTGCTCCCCCTCTTAGGCCCAATCTGGCACACAGTGCACCCTCGCTGACCGACCCCTCGGCGAGTGCCGTATCTTCCCCCTTGGGCCAGGCCCCTCGTGCGACACGCCACCTCCCTGCCGATTCAGCGACGCGTGCCGTCCCTTTCCCCTTTACCATGTGCTCACTGCCTGAGGCACGTGACGCCCAGTTCCTTTGTGCCCGGTCCCGTGCGTGGTGTGCTCCTCCCCTGCAGACCCCGCTGCGTGCGCCGCCCCCCTTTCCCCTTGGCTCGGTCTCACGCCTGGTGCGCCCTCCCCGTGGTGCACGCCGCTGCCCTTCTCCTTATACGGTATTCGGTCTCACGCTCGATGCACCCCTCCTGGCAACCCCAGCGGCGCACACCACCCTCCTCCTTTCCCACCCTGTACTCGATGCCGCGGGCCATGTGTCCCCTCCTACCGTCCGAGCGGCGTGCGCCGCCCTTTCCCGTATCCCCATGGACTCGATCCGCACGTGGTGCACCATGCCTCAGCGGCGCGCGCCGCCCCCCCCCCGGTCCCTTGGTACCTGGTCTCGCGCGTAATGCGCCCCTCTTCGGCCGACCCCACGGTGCGTGTCGCTTCCCCTTTCTGCCTTGTGCCCTATTCCGTGCGTGATGCACCCCGCCTACAGCCCCCCCGGTGCGCACCACCCTTTCCCCCCGAACCCGGCCCCGCACGAGATGGGCCCTTTGCTGCCATACCCGCGGCACACGCCGCCCCTCCCCATTGGAACCGGTCCCACGCGCAACTTGCCCTCAAGGTGTGGGCGCACGGTGCACAGTTGTGAACGACCTGTGTGTGGTGGTATCCGTCTCCCGTGTCGCCTGCTGCTCCCCGTGGCCTTGGCCTGAGACCCCTGTCTTTTCCGTAAGCCCAGGCTCGTCGTGCTGACTGACCTGGCCCGCGCGGGCCGAGCCTTCAACCTTGGTGTCCGGGGGCGGTGGCTCTGTTACTTGACGTGTGGGGCTGTTGCCCGGCAGCCGCAGGCCCAAGCCTTGTCTCCCCATCTCGGTGTTTGGCAACGGTCCTCGACTTCCTGCTGGAGGGGTTGGCGTACCTTCCCGAGGGTGGCATGCCTTGCTTGTTTGGTCCCGCCCTAGGCCCAGTAAGCCCTCGAGTGCCTCCTGAGCGGCTGCGCGTGCTTACTATTACCGTAAGCGGTCCTTCTGCCTCCCGCTGGCTGCTGCCGGTCTCTCCGATGTGGCATTCGACAACGATTGGCGCGCGGCTCAGTCATTCCGACTAGCGATGTTGAGGCGTGGCAAGGTGTTGTGTTGCCTCGTTTCCAGAAGCCGCATGGTCCCGCTCATTGACAACAGGTGCGACATAGCTCCGAGGATGAGTGTGACGAGCACTGTACGCCCTGGGCCCCAGTTTGCCACTATACTAAATGTTGTCGCAGGCGTCTGCTTTGTCCGAATACAGTTTGGCACCGGATGCTTGGCGTTTCGCTGTCATGAGCGTCATCATCAGCGTCGTCGTACCACCGACACCCCATCGGTGAAGCCGCGCTTACAGCATGCCCTAGCGGGATGTCAGTAGAACTGATTGTATGCCGTTACGCCTATTTTTTAGGCCGCCTTACGGCCATTGAACATGTTGCAACCGCTGCCGGCTGCGACCTATCTGATACTGAGCTTTTGTCAAACTTTAATATGCAACATAATTCCATGTCATCTTTGTTTATGTGCCGGCGTACATATTTGCTGAAGTTACCCTCTCAGGTCGCTATCCGTTTGTGACTGTATTGCGACCGGCGCCTGAGGTCACGCCGCATCGTGCAATGCACGTTGTTTACAATGCGGCATTGACTGCAATTGAAAGACTTCATTGGAGGCGTTGTGGTCGCGCGCCGGTGGGTCGCTCGTCCATGGAGCCTTTGAATGGCTGCGACGTGGGCGTGCCTGCCTCTCCGACACGGAGGCAGCCATCAATAATATAGAATGCTGATTCCTAGAAATTTCGGTGGCCAGAAGTCGCAAAAGACGAGTGCGTTTTGTGACATCACATTTTTTTTTGGGGTATGCAGTCCCTCCGCAATCTACGATTGCTCCGGGAACTTGTCCAATTACTTCCCAGAACCCAGAACCCAGAACCCAGAACCCAGAACCCAGACACGGACATGGGCAATCCTACAGGGCGGGGCCCCCCTGGGCGCTTCACGCTGGGGCCCCGCCCAAAAAACGAATCAAGGTAAAAGTTATGGTTTTGTCAAAGAAAGTTCAAAGGAAACAGTATCACGCACCAAGGCCGAGCAAAATAAAAATCCTTTAGTGCGAGTGGGACCTGTCGTACGCCTGAGTGGCCGCCACTCAGGCGTACGTACGACAGGCCCCATGCAGTCGACCCAGGTCACAGGTTCGATCCCTGTGGAGACCCCCGGCTACCGCTGGGTGTGAGATTATGGCTAGCTGCTATGAGTGGAGTTGGTGGCCGAGTTGATTGGCCAGGATTCACACGTTTGAGTGGTGGCGATCGCTGAACCCTCTGTCTCGGTGGTAGTTGGGTGAATGGATGAGGTCCGCCCTAGAAGGCAGAGCTATCCCAGTTGTCCAATGAGGATCGTCTGGAAGGTTCTGTGGTGCGGATGGTGCCCAGAGGAGAATGGGGCCATACCGTACAACTGTAACAATCTCTCTCTCTCTCAGTCGACCAGCACAATTGCCGGCGCGCGCGCCACAGGGAAGCGCCCACTTTGACACCGTGCTCTGCGTTGCTAGACACAGCTATAGAAACTTTACCACTGCATTTTGGCAGGCTAAATCTGCACTGGCGTGGCTGAGCACGCTCGAGCATGCTGAGCACGGTCTTGACCGTAGTGGCGGTATTTATTGGGGACCGTGCTCGGGCACGGTCATGACCGTAGTTACGGTGTCAAGAAAGTTCAAAGGAAACAGTATCACACACCAAGGCCGAGCAAAACAAATCCTTTAGTGCGAGTGGGACCCGTCGTACGCCTGAGAGGCCGCCACTCAGGCGTACGACATGTCCCATGCAGTCGACCAGCACAATAGCCAACCGCCTAACATTGCCAAAGAAAAACGAATAAAGGTGAAAGTTATGGTTTTGTCAAACAAAGTTAAACGGAAACAGTATCACGAGCAAAACAAATCCTTTAGTGCGAGTGGGACCTGTCGTACGCCTGAGTGGCCGCCACTCAGGCGTACGACAGGTCCCATGCAGTCGACCAGCACAATTGCCGGCACGCGCGCCACAGGGAAGCGCCCACTTTGACACCGTGCTCTGCGTTGCTAGACACAGCTATAGAAACTTTACCACTGCATTTTGGCAGGCTAAATCTGCACTGGCGTGGCTGAGCACGCTCGAGCATGCTGAGCACGGTCTTGACCGTAGTGGCGGTATTTATTGGGGACCGTGCTCGGGCACGGTCATGACCGTAGTTACGGTGTCAAGAAAGTTCAAAGGAAACAGTATCACACACCAAGGCCGAGCAAAACAAATCCTTTAGTGCGAGTGGGACCTGTCGTACGCCTGAGAGGCCGCCACTCAGGCGTACGACATGTCCCATGCAGTCGACCAGCACAATAGCCAACCGCCTAACATTGCCAAAGAAAAACGAATAAAGGTGAAAGTTGTGGTTTTGTCAAACAAAGTTAAACGGAAACAGTATCACGAGCAAAACAAATCCTTTAGTGCGAGTGGGACCTGTCGTACGCCTGAGTGGCCGCCACTCAGGCGTACGACAGGTCCCATGCAGTCGACCAGCACAATTGCCGGCGCGCGCGCCACAGGGAAGCGCCCACTTTGACACCGTGCTCTGCGTGGCTAGACACAGCTATAGAAACTTTACCACTGCATTTTGGCAGGCTACATCTGCACTGGCGTGGCTGAGCACGCTCGAGCATGCTGAGCACGGTCTTGACCGTAGTGGCGGTATTTATTGGGGACCGTGCTCGAGCACGGTCATGACCGTAGTTACGGTGTCAAGAAAGTTCAAAGGAAACAGTATCACACACCAAGGCCGAGCAAAACAAATCCTTTAGTGCGAGTGGGACCTGTCGTACGCCTGAGAGGCCGCCACTCAGGCGTACGACATGTCCCATGCAGTCGACCAGCACAATAGGCAACCGCCTAACATTGCCAAAGAAAAACGAATAAAGGTGAAAGTTGTGGTTTTGTCAAAGAAAGATCAAACGAAACAGTATCACGAGCAAAACAAATCCTTTAGTGCGAGTGGGACCTGTCGTACGCCTGAGTGGCCGCCACTCAGGCGTACGACAGGTCCCATGCAGTCGACCAGCACAATTGCCGGCGCGCGCGCCACAGGGAAGCGCCCACTTTGACACCGTGCTCTGCGTTGCTAGACACAGCTATAGAAACTTTACCACTGCATTTTGGCAGGCTAAATCTGCACTGGCGTGGCTGAGCACGCTCGAGCATGCTGAGCACGGTCTTGACCGTAGTGGCGGTATTTATTGGGGACCGTGCTCGGGCACGGTCATGACCGTAGTTACGGTGTCAAGAAAGTTCAAAGGAAACAGTATCACACACCAAGGCCGAGCAAAACAAATCCTTTAGTGCGAGTGGGACCCGTCGTACGCCTGAGAGGCCGCCACTCAGGCGTACGACATGTCCCATGCAGTCGACCAGCACAATAGCCAACCGCCTAACATTGCCAAAGAAAAACGAATAAAGGTGAAAGTTATGGTTTTGTCAAACAAAGTTAAACGGAAACAGTATCACGAGCAAAACAAATCCTTTAGTGCGAGTGGGACCTGTCGTACGCCTGAGTGGCCGCCACTCAGGCGTACGACAGGTCCCATGCAGTCGACCAGCACAATTGCCGGCGCGCGCGCCACAGGGAAGCGCCCACTTTGACACCGTGCTCTGCGTTGCTAGACACAGCTATAGAAACTTTACCACTGCATTTTGGCAGGCTAAATCTGCACTGGCGTGGCTGAGCACGCTCGAGCATGCTGAGCACGGTCTTGACCGTAGTGGCGGTATTTATTGGGGACCGTGCTCGGGCACGGTCATGACCGTAGTTACGGTGTCAAGAAAGTTCAAAGGAAACAGTATCACACACCAAGGCCGAGCAAAACAAATCCTTTAGTGCGAGTGGGACCTGTCGTACGCCTGAGAGGCCGCCACTCAGGCGTACGACATGTCCCATGCAGTCGACCAGCACAATAGCCAACCGCCTAACATTGCCAAAGAAAAACGAATAAAGGTGAAAGTTATGGTTTTGTCAAACAAAGTTAAACGGAAACAGTATCACGAGCAAAACAAATCCTTTAGTGCGAGTGGGACCTGTCGTACGCCTGAGTGGCCGCCACTCAGGCGTACGACAGGTCCCATGCAGTCGACCAGCACAATTGCCGGCGCGCGCGCCACAGGGAAGCGCCCACTTTGACACCGTGCTCTGCGTTGCTAGACACAGCTATAGAAACTTTACCACTGCATTTTGGCAGGCTAAATCTGCACTGGCGTGGCTGAGCACGCTCGAGCATGCTGAGCACGGTCTTGACCGTAGTGGCGGTATTTATTGGGGACCGTGCTCGGGCACGGTCATGACCGTAGTTACGGTGTCAAGAAAGTTCAAAGGAAACAGTATCACACACCAAGGCCGAGCAAAACAAATCCTTTAGTGCGAGTGGGACCTGTCGTACGCCTGAGAGGCCGCCACTCAGGCGTACGACATGTCCCATGCAGTCGACCAGCACAATAGCCAACCGCCTAACATTGCCAAAGAAAAACGAATAAAGGTGAAAGTTATGGTTTTGTCAAACAAAGTTAAACGGAAACAGTATCACGAGCAAAACAAATCCTTTAGTGCGAGTGGGACCTGTCGTACGCCTGAGTGGCCGCCACTCAGGCGTACGACAGGTCCCATGCAGTCGACCAGCACAATTGCCGGCGCGCGCGCCACAGGGAAGCGCCCACTTTGACACCGTGCTCTGCGTGGCTAGACACAGCTATAGAAACTTTACCACTGCATTTTGGCAGGCTAAATCTGCACTGGCGTGGCTGAGCACGCTCGAGCATGCTGAACACGGTCTTGACCGTAGTAGTGGCGGTATTTATTGGGGACCGTGCTCGAGCACGGTCATGACCGTAGTTACGGTGTCAAGAAAGTTCAAAGGAAACAGTATCACACACCAAGGCCGAGCAAAACAAATCCTTTAGTGCGAGTGGGACCTGTCGTACGCCTGAGAGGCCGCCACTCAGGCGTACGACATGTCCCATGCAGTCGACCAGCACAATAGCCAACCGCCTAACATTGCCAAAGAAAAACGAATAAAGGTGAAAGTTATGGTTTTGTCAAACAAAGATCAAACGAAACAGTATCACGAGCAAAACAAATCCTTTAGTGCGAGTGGGACCTGTCGTTCGCCTGAGTGGCCGCCACTCAGGCGTACGACAGGTCCCATGCAGTCGACCAGCACAATTGCCGGCGCGCGCGCCACAGGGAAGCGCCCACTTTGACACCGTGCTCTGCGTTGCTAGACACAGCTATAGAAACTTTACCACTGCATTTTGGCAGGCTAAATCTGCACTGGCGTGGCTGAGCACGCTCGAGCATGCTGAGCACGGTCTTGACCGTAGTGGCGGTATTTATTGGGGACCGTGCTCGGGCACGGTCATGACCGTAGTTACGGTGTCAAGAAAGTTCAAAGGAAACAGTATCACACACCAAGGCCGAGCAAAACAAATCCTTTAGTGCGAGTGGGACCCGTCGTACGCCTGAGAGGCCGCCACTCAGGCGTACGACATGTCCCATGCAGTCGACCAGCACAATAGCCAACCGCCTAACATTGCCAAAGAAAAACGAATAAAGGTGAAAGTTATGGTTTTGTCAAACAAAGTTAAACGGAAACAGTATCACGAGCAAAACAAATCCTTTAGTGCGAGTGGGACCTGTCGTACGCCTGAGTGGCCGCCACTCAGGCGTACGACAGGTCCCATGCAGTCGACCAGCACAATTGCCGGCGCGCGCGCCACAGGGAAGCGCCCACTTTGACACCGTGCTCTGCGTTGCTAGACACAGCTATAGAAACTTTACCACTGCATTTTGGCAGGCTAAATCTGCACTGGCGTGGCTGAGCACGCTCGAGCATGCTGAACACGGTCTTGACCGTAGTAGTGGCGGTATTTATTGGGGACCGTGCTCGAGCACGGTCATGACCGTAGTTACGGTGTCAAGAAAGTTCAAAGGAAACAGTATCACACACCAAGGCCGAGCAAAACAAATCCTTTAGTGCGAGTGGGACCTGTCGTACGCCTGAGAGGCCGCCACTCAGGCGTACGACATGTCCCATGCAGTCGACCAGCACAATAGCCAACCGCCTAACATTGCCAAAGAAAAACGAATAAAGGTGAAAGTTATGGTTTTGTCAAACAAAGATCAAACGAAACAGTATCACGAGCAAAACAAATCCTTTAGTGCGAGTGGGACCTGTCGTACGCCTGAGTGGCCGCCACTCAGGCGTACGACAGGTCCCATGCAGTCGACCAGCACAATTGCCGGCGCGCGCGCCACAGGGAAGCGCCCACTTTGACACCGTGCTCTGCGTTGCTAGACACAGCTATAGAAACTTTACCACTGCATTTTGGCAGGCTAAATCTGCACTGGCGTGGCTGAGCACGCTCGAGCATGCTGAGCACGGTCTTGACCGTAGTGGCGGTATTTATTGGGGACCGTGCTCGGGCACGGTCATGACCGTAGTTACGGTGTCAAGAAAGTTCAAAGGAAACAGTATCACACACCAAGGCCGAGCAAAACAAATCCTTTAGTGCGAGTGGGACCCGTCGTACGCCTGAGAGGCCGCCACTCAGGCGTACGACATGTCCCATGCAGTCGACCAGCACAATAGCCAACCGCCTAACATTGCCAAAGAAAAACGAATAAAGGTGAAAGTTATGGTTTTGTCAAACAAAGTTAAACGGAAACAGTATCACGAGCAAAACAAATCCTTTAGTGCGAGTGGGACCTGTCGTACGCCTGAGTGGCCGCCACTCAGGCGTACGACAGGTCCCATGCAGTCGACCAGCACAATTGCCGGCGCGCGCGCCACAGGGAAGCGCCCACTTTGACACCGTGCTCTGCGTGGCTAGACACAGCTATAGAAACTTTACCACTGCATTTTGGCAGGCTAAATCTGCACTGGCGTGGCTGAGCACGCTCGAGCATGCTGAACACGGTCTTGACCGTAGTAGTGGCGGTATTTATTGGGGACCGTGCTCGAGCACGGTCATGACCGTAGTTACGGTGTCAAGAAAGTTCAAAGGAAACAGTATCACACACCAAGGCCGAGCAAAACAAATCCTTTAGTGCGAGTGGGACCTGTCGTACGCCTGAGAGGCCGCCACTCAGGCGTACGACATGTCCCATGCAGTCGACCAGCACAATAGCCAACCGCCTAACATTGCCAAAGAAAAACGAATAAAGGTGAAAGTTATGGTTTTGTCAAACAAAGATCAAACGAAACAGTATCACGAGCAAAACAAATCCTTTAGTTCGAGTGGGACCTGTCGTACGCCTGAGTGGCCGCCACTCAGGCGTACGACAGGTCCCATGCAGTCGACCAGCACAATTGCCGGCGCGCGCGCCACAGGGAAGCGCCCACTTTGACACCGTGCTCTGCGTTGCTAGACACAGCTATAGAAACTTTACCACTGCATTTTGGCAGGCTAAATCTGCACTGGCGTGGCTGAGCACGCTCGAGCATGCTGAGCACGGTCTTGACCGTAGTGGCGGTATTTATTGGGGACCGTGCTCGGGCACGGTCATGACCGTAGTTACGGTGTCAAGAAAGTTCAAAGGAAACAGTATCACACACCAAGGCCGAGCAAAACAAATCCTTTAGTGCGAGTGGGACCCGTCGTACGCCTGAGAGGCCGCCACTCAGGCGTACGACATGTCCCATGCAGTCGACCAGCACAATAGCCAACCGCCTCACATTGCCAAAGAAAAACGAATAAAGGTGAAAGTTATGGTTTTGTCAAACAAAGTTAAACGGAAACAGTATCACGAGCAAAACAAATCCTTTAGTGCGAGTGGGACCTGTCGTACGCCTGAGTGGCCGCCACTCAGGCGTACGACAGGTCCCATGCAGTCGACCAGCACAATTGCCGGCGCGCGCGCCACAGGGAAGCGCCCACTTTGACACCGTGCTCTGCGTGGCTAGACACAGCTATAGAAACTTTACCACTGCATTTTGGCAGGCTACATCTGCACTGGCGTGGCTGAGCACGCTCGAGCATGCTGAGCACGGTCTTGACCGTAGTGGCGGTATTTATTGGGGACCGTGCTCGAGCACGGTCATGACCGCAGTTACGGTGTCAAGAAAGTTCAAAGGAAACAGTATCACACACCAAGGCCGAGCAAAACAAATCCTTTAGTGCGAGTGGGACCTGTCGTACGCCTGAGAGGCCGCCACTCAGGCGTACGACATGTCCCATGCAGTCGACCAGCACAATAGCCAACCGCCTAACATTGCCAAAGAAAAACGAATAAAGGTGAAAGTTATGGTTTTGTCAAACAAAGATCAAACGAAACAGTATCACGAGCAAAACAAATCCTTTAGTGCGAGTGGGACCTGTCGTACGCCTGAGTGGCCGCCACTCAGGCGTACGACAGGTCCCATGCAGTCGACCAGCACAATTGCCGGCGCGCGCGCCACAGGGAAGCGCCCACTTTGACACCGTGCTCTGCGTTGCTAGACACAGCTATAGAAACTTTACCACTGCATTTTGGCAGGCTAAATCTGCACTGGCGTGGCTGAGCACGCTCGAGCATGCTGAGCACGGTCTTGACCGTAGTGGCGGTATTTATTGGGGACCGTGCTCGGGCACGGTCATGACCGTAGTTACGGTGTCAAGAAAGTTCAAAGGAAACAGTATCACACACCAAGGCCGAGCAAAACAAATCCTTTAGTGCGAGTGGGACCTGTCGTACGCCTGAGAGGCCGCCACTCAGGCGTACGACATGTCCCATGCAGTCGACCAGCACAATAGCCAACCGCCTAACATTGCCAAAGAAAAACGAATAAAGGTGAAAGTTGTGGTTTTGTCAAACAAAGTTAAACGGAAACAGTATCACGAGCAAAACAAATCCTTTAGTGCGAGTGGGACCTGTCGTACGCCTGAGTGGCCGCCACTCAGGCGTACGACAGGTCCCATGCAGTCGACCAGCACAATTGCCGGCGCGCGCGCCACAGGGAAGCGCCCACTTTGACACCGTGCTCTGCGTGGCTAGACACAGCTATAGAAACTTTACCACTGCATTTTGGCAGGCTACATCTGCACTGGCGTGGCTGAGCACGCTCGAGCATGCTGAGCACGGTCTTGACCGTAGTGGCGGTATTTATTGGGGACCGTGCTCGAGCACGGTCATGACCGCAGTTACGGTGTCAAGAAAGTTCAAAGGAAACAGTATCACACACCAAGGCCGAGCAAAACAAATCCTTTAGTGCGAGTGGGACCTGTCGTACGCCTGAGAGGCCGCCACTCAGGCGTACGACATGTCCCATGCAGTCGACCAGCACAATAGCCAACCGCCTAACATTGCCAAAGAAAAACGAATAAAGGTGAAAGTTATGGTTTTGTCAAACAAAGTTAAACGGAAACAGTATCACGAGCAAAACAAATCCTTTAGTGCGAGTGGGACCTGTCGTACGCCTGAGTGGCCGCCACTCAGGCGTACGACAGGTCCCATGCAGTCGACCAGCACAATTGCCGGCGCGCGCGCCACAGGGAAGCGCCCACTTTGACACCGTGCTCTGCGTTGCTAGACACAGCTATAGAAACTTTACCACTGCATTTTGGCAGGCTAAATCTGCACTGGCGTGGCTGAGCATGCTCGAGCATGCTGAGCACGGTCTTGACCGTAGTGGCGGTATTTATTGGGGACCGTGCTCGGGCACGGTCATGACCGTAGTTACGGTGTCAAGAAAGTTCAAAGGAAACAGTATCACACACCAAGGCCGAGCAAAACAAATCCTTTAGTGCGAGTGGGACCTGTCGTACGCCTGAGAGGCCGCCACTCAGGCGTACGACATGTCCCATGCAGTCGACCAGCACAATAGGCAACCGCCTAACATTGCCAAAGAAAAACGAATAAAGGTGAAAGTTGTGGTTTTGTCAAAGAAAGATCAAACGAAACAGTATCACGAGCAAAACAAATCCTTTAGTGCGAGTGGGACCTGTCGTACGCCTGAGTGGCCGCCACTCAGGCGTACGACAGGTCCCATGCAGTCGACCAGCACAATTGCCGGCGCGCGCGCCACAGGGAAGCGCCCACTTTGACACCGTGCTCTGCGTTGCTAGACACAGCTATAGAAACTTTACCACTGCATTTTGGCAGGCTAAATCTGCACTGGCGTGGCTGAGCACGCTCGAGCATGCTGAACACGGTCTTGACCGTAGTAGTGGCGGTATTTATTGGGGACCGTGCTCGAGCACGGTCATGACCGTAGTTACGGTGTCAAGAAAGTTCAAAGGAAACAGTATCACACACCAAGGCCGAGCAAAACAAATCCTTTAGTGCGAGTGGGACCTGTCGTACGCCTGAGAGGCCGCCACCCAGGCGTACGACATGTCCCATGCAGTCGACCAGCACAATAGCCAACCGCCTAACATTGCCAAAGAAAAACGAATAAAGGTGAAAGTTATGGTTTTGTCAAACAAAGTTAAACGGAAACAGTATCACGAGCAAAACAAATCCTTTAGTGCGAGTGGGACCTGTCGTACGCCTGAGTGGCCGCCACTCAGGCGTACGACAGGTCCCATGCAGTCGACCAGCACAATTGCCGGCGCGCGCGCCACAGGGAAGCGCCCACTTTGACACCGTGCTCTGCGTTGCTAGACACAGCTATAGAAACTTTACCACTGCATTTTGGCAGGCTAAATCTGCACTGGCGTGGCTGAGCACGCTCGAGCATGCTGAGCACGGTCTTGACCGTAGTAGTGGCGGTATTTATTGGGGACCGTGCTCGAGCACGGTCATGACCGTAGTTACGGTGTCAAGAAAGTTCAAAGGAAACAGTATCACACACCAAGGCCGAGCAAAACAAATCCTTTAGTGCGAGTGGGACCTGTCGTACGCCTGAGAGGCCGCCACTCAGGCGTACGACATGTCCCATGCAGTCGACCAGCACAATAGGCAACCGCCTAACATTGCCAAAGAAAAACGAATAAAGGTGAAAGTTGTGGTTTTGTCAAAGAAAGATCAAACGAAACAGTATCACGAGCAAAACAAATCCTTTAGTGCGAGTGGGACCTGTCGTACGCCTGAGTGGCCGCCACTCAGGCGTACGACAGGTCCCATGCAGTCGACCAGCACAATTGCCGGCGCGCGCGCCACAGGGAAGCGCCCACTTTGACACCGTGCTCTGCGTTGCTAGACACAGCTATAGAAACTTTACCACTGCATTTTGGCAGGCTAAATCTGCACTGGCGTGGCTGAGCACGCTCGAGCATGCTGAGCACGGTCTTGACCGTAGTAGTGGCGGTATTTATTGGGGACCGTGCTCGGGCACGGTCATGACCGTAGTTACGGTGTCAAGAAAGTTCAAAGGAAACAGTATCACACACCAAGGCCAAGCAAAACAAATCCTTTAGTGCGAGTGGGACCTGTCGTACGCCTGAGATGCCGCCACTCAGGCGTACGACATGTCCCATGCAGTCGACCAGCACAATAGGCAACCGCCTAACATTGCCAAAGAAAAACGAATAAAGGTGAAAGTTGTGGTTTTGTCAAAGAAAGATCAAACGAAACAGTATCACGAGCAAAACAAATCCTTTAGTGCGAGTGGGACCTGTCGTACGCCTGAGTGGCCGCCACTCAGGCGTACGACAGGTCCCATGCAGTCGACCAGCACAATTGCCGGCGCGCGCGCCACAGGGAAGCGCCCACTTTGACACCGTGCTCTGCGTTGCTAGACACAGCTATAGAAACTTTACCACTGCATTTTGGCAGGCTAAATCTGCACTGGCGTGGCTGAGCACGCTCGAGCATGCTGAACACGGTCTTGACCGTAGTAGTGGCGGTATTTATTGGGGACCGTGCTCGAGCACGGTCATGACCGTAGTTACGGTGTCAAGAAAGTTCAAAGGAAACAGTATCACACACCAAGGCCGAGCAAAACAAATCCTTTAGTGCGAGTGGGACCTGTCGTACGCCTGAGAGGCCGCCACCCAGGCGTACGACATGTCCCATGCAGTCGACCAGCACAATAGCCAACCGCCTAACATTGCCAAAGAAAAACGAATAAAGGTGAAAGTTATGGTTTTGTCAAACAAAGTTAAACGGAAACAGTATCACGAGCAAAACAAATCCTTTAGTGCGAGTGGGACCTGTCGTACGCCTGAGTGGCCGCCACTCAGGCGTACGACAGGTCCCATGCAGTCGACCAGCACAATTGCCGGCGCGCGCGCCACAGGGAAGCGCCCACTTTGACACCGTGCTCTGCGTTGCTAGACACAGCTATAGAAACTTTACCACTGCATTTTGGCAGGCTAAATCTGCACTGGCGTGGCTGAGCACGCTCGAGCATGCTGAGCACGGTCTTGACCGTAGTGGCGGTATTTATTGGGGACCGTGCTCGAGCACGGTCATGACCGTAGTTACGGTGTCAAGAAAGTTCAAAGGAAACAGTATCACACACCAAGGCCGAGCAAAACAAATCCTTTAGTGCGAGTGGGACCTGTCGTACGCCTGAGAGGCCGCCACTCAGGCGTACGACATGTCCCATGCAGTCGACCAGCACAATAGCCAACCGCCTAACATTGCCAAAGAAAAACGAATAAAGGTGAAAGTTATGGTTTTGTCAAACAAAGTTAAACGGAAACAGTATCACGAGCAAAACAAATCCTTTAGTGCGAGTGGGACCTGTCGTACGCCTGAGTGGCCGCCACTCAGGCGTACGACAGGTCCCATGCAGTCGACCAGCACAATTGCCGGCGCGCGCGCCACAGGGAAGCGCCCACTTTGACACCGTGCTCTGCGTTGCTAGACACAGCTATAGAAACTTTACCACTGCATTTTGGCAGGCTAAATCTGCACTGGCGTGGCTGAGCACGCTCGAGCATGCTGAGCACGGTCTTGACCGTAGTAGTGGCGGTATTTATTGGGGACCGTGCTCGGGCACGGTCATGACCGTAGTTACGGTGTCAAGAAAGTTCAAAGGAAACAGTATCACACACCAAGGCCAAGCAAAACAAATCCTTTAGTGCGAGTGGGACCTGTCGTACGCCTGAGATGCCGCCACTCAGGCGTACGACATGTCCCATGCAGTCGACCAGCACAATAGGCAACCGCCTAACATTGCCAAAGAAAAACGAATAAAGGTGAAAGTTGTGGTTTTGTCAAAGAAAGATCAAACGAAACAGTATCACGAGCAAAACAAATCCTTTAGTGCGAGTGGGACCTGTCGTACGCCTGAGTGGCCGCCACTCAGGCGTACGACAGGTCCCATGCAGTCGACCAGCACAATTGCCGGCGCGCGCGCCACAGGGAAGCGCCCACTTTGACACCGTGCTCTGCGTTGCTAGACACAGCTATAGAAACTTTACCACTGCATTTTGGCAGGCTAAATCTGCACTGGCGTGGCTGAGCACGCTCGAGCATGCTGAACACGGTCTTGACCGTAGTAGTGGCGGTATTTATTGGGGACCGTGCTCGAGCACGGTCATGACCGTAGTTACGGTGTCAAGAAAGTTCAAAGGAAACAGTATCACACACCAAGGCCGAGCAAAACAAATCCTTTAGTGCGAGTGGGACCTGTCGTACGCCTGAGAGGCCGCCACCCAGGCGTACGACATGTCCCATGCAGTCGACCAGCACAATAGCCAACCGCCTAACATTGCCAAAGAAAAACGAATAAAGGTGAAAGTTATGGTTTTGTCAAACAAAGTTAAACGGAAACAGTATCACGAGCAAAACAAATCCTTTAGTGCGAGTGGGACCTGTCGTACGCCTGAGTGGCCGCCACTCAGGCGTACGACAGGTCCCATGCAGTCGACCAGCACAATTGCCGGCGCGCGCGCCACAGGGAAGCGCCCACTTTGACACCGTGCTCTGCGTTGCTAGACACAGCTATAGAAACTTTACCACTGCATTTTGGCAGGCTAAATCTGCACTGGCGTGGCTGAGCACGCTCGAGCATGCTGAGCACGGTCTTGACCGTAGTGGCGGTATTTATTGGGGACCGTGCTCGAGCACGGTCATGACCGTAGTTACGGTGTCAAGAAAGTTCAAAGGAAACAGTATCACACACCAAGGCCGAGCAAAACAAATCCTTTAGTGCGAGTGGGACCTGTCGTACGCCTGAGAGGCCGCCACTCAGGCGTACGACATGTCCCATGCAGTCGACCAGCACAATAGCCAACCGCCTAACATTGCCAAAGAAAAACGAATAAAGGTGAAAGTTATGGTTTTGTCAAACAAAGTTAAACGGAAACAGTATCACGAGCAAAACAAATCCTTTAGTGCGAGTGGGACCTGTCGTACGCCTGAGTGGCCGCCACTCAGGCGTACGACAGGTCCCATGCAGTCGACCAGCACAATTGCCGGCGCGCGCGCCACAGGGAAGCGCCCACTTTGACACCGTGCTCTGCGTTGCTAGACACAGCTATAGAAACTTTACCACTGCATTTTGGCAGGCTAAATCTGCACTGGCGTGGCTGAGCACGCTCGAGCATGCTGAGCACGGTCTTGACCGTAGTGGCGGTATTTATTGGGGACCGTGCTCGAGCACGGTCATGACCGTAGTTACGGTGTCAAGAAAGTTCAAAGGAAACAGTATCACACACCAAGGCCGAGCAAAACAAATCCTTTAGTGCGAGTGGGACCTGTCGTACGCCTGAGAGGCCGCCACTCAGGCGTACGACATGTCCCATGCAGTCGACCAGCACAATAGCCAACCGCCTAACATTGCCAAAGAAAAACGAATAAAGGTGAAAGTTATGGTTTTGTCAAACAAAGTTAAACGGAAACAGTATCACGAGCAAAACAAATCCTTTAGTGCGAGTGGGACCTGTCGTACGCCTGAGTGGCCGCCACTCAGGCGTACGACAGGTCCCATGCAGTCGACCAGCACAATTGCCGGCGCGCGCGCCACAGGGAAGCGCCCACTTTGACACCGTGCTCTGCGTTGCTAGACACAGCTATAGAAACTTTACCACTGCATTTTGGCAGGCTAAATCTGCACTGGCGTGGCTGAGCACGCTCGAGCATGCTGAGCACGGTCTTGACCGTAGTAGTGGCGGTATTTATTGGGGACCGTGCTCGAGCACGGTCATGACCGTAGTTACGGTGTCAAGAAAGTTCAAAGGAAACAGTATCACACACCAAGGCCGAGCAAAACAAATCCTTTAGTGCGAGTGGGACCTGTCGTACGCCTGAGTGGCCGCCACTCAGGCGTACGACAGGTCCCATGCAGTCGACCAGCACAATTGCCGGCGCGCGCGCCACAGGGAAGCGCCCACTTTGACACCGTGCTCTGCGTTGCTAGACACAGCTATAGAAACTTTACCACTGCATTTTGGCAGGCTAAATCTGCACTGGCGTGGCTGAGCACGCTCGAGCATGCTGAGCACGGTCTTGACCGTAGTGGCGGTATTTATTGGGGACCGTGCTCGAGCACGGTCATGACCGTAGTTACGGTGTCAAGAAAGTTCAAAGGAAACAGTATCACACACCAAGGCCGAGCAAAACAAATCCTTTAGTGCGAGTGGGACCTGTCGTACGCCTGAGAGGCCGCCACTCAGGCGTACGACATGTCCCATGCAGTCGACCAGCACAATAGCCAACCGCCTAACATTGCCAAAGAAAAACGAATAAAGGTGAAAGTTATGGTTTTGTCAAACAAAGTTAAACGGAAACAGTATCACGAGCAAAACAAATCCTTTAGTGCGAGTGGGACCTGTCGTACGCCTGAGAGGCCGCCACTCAGGCGTACGACAGGTCCCATGCAGTCGACCAGCACAATTGCCGGCGCGCGCGCCACAGGGAAGCGCCCACTTTGACACCGTGCTCTGCGTTGCTAGACACAGCTATAGAAACTTTACCACTGCATTTTGGCAGGCTAAATCTGCACTGGCGTGGCTGAGCACGCTCGAGCATGCTGAGCACGGTCTTGACCGTAGTAGTGGCGGTATTTATTGGGGACCGTGCTCGAGCACGGTCATGACCGTAGTTACGGTGTCAAGAAAGTTCAAAGGAAACAGTATCACACACCAAGGCCGAGCAAAACAAATCCTTTAGTGCGAGTGGGACCTGTCGTACGCCTGAGAGGCCGCCACCCAGGCGTACGACATGTCCCATGCAGTCGACCAGCACAATAGCCAACCGCCTAACATTGCCAAAGAAAAACGAATAAAGGTGAAAGTTATGGTTTTGTCAAACAAAGTTAAACGGAAACAGTATCACGAGCAAAACAAATCCTTTTGTGCGAGTGGGACCTGTCGTACGCCTGAGTGGCCGCCACTCAGGCGTACGACAGGTCCCATGCAGTCGACCAGCACAATAGCCAACCGCCTAACATTGCCAAAGAAAAACGAATAAAGGTGAAAGTTATGGTTTTGTCAAACAAAGTTAAACGGAAACAGTATCACGAGCAAAACAAATCCTTTAGTGCGAGTGGGACCTGTCGTACGCCTGAGTGGCCGCCACTCAGGCGTACGACAGGTCCCATGCAGTCGACCAGCACAATTGCCGGCGCGCGCGCCACAGGGAAGCGCCCACTTTGACACCGTGCTCTGCGTTGCTAGACACAGCTATAGAAACTTTACCACTGCATTTTGGCAGGCTAAATCTGCACTGGCGTGGCTGAGCACGCTCGAGCATGCTGAACACGGTCTTGACCGTAGTAGTGGCGGTATTTATTGGGGACCGTGCTCGAGCACGGTCATGACCGTAGTTACGGTGTCAAGAAAGTTCAAAGGAAACAGTATCACACACCAAGGCCGAGCAAAACAAATCCTTTAGTGCGAGTGGGACCTGTCGTACGCCTGAGAGGCCGCCACCCAGGCGTACGACATGTCCCATGCAGTCGACCAGCACAATAGCCAACCGCCTAACATTGCCAAAGAAAAACGAATAAAGGTGAAAGTTATGGTTTTGTCAAACAAAGTTAAACGGAAACAGTATCACGAGCAAAACAAATCCTTTAGTGCGAGTGGGACCTGTCGTACGCCTGAGTGGCCGCCACTCAGGCGTACGACAGGTCCCATGCAGTCGAGCAGCACAATTGCCGGCGCGCGCGCCACAGGGAAGCGCCCACTTTGACACCGTGCTCTGCGTTGCTAGACACAGCTATAGAAACTTTACCACTGCATTTTGGCAGGCTAAATCTGCACTGGCGTGGCTGAGCACGCTCGAGCATGCTGAACACGGTCTTGACCGTAGTAGTGGCGGTATTTATTGGGGACCGTGCTCGAGCACGGTCATGACCGTAGTTACGGTGTCAAGAAAGTTCAAAGGAAACAAAGGAAAAAGGAAGGCAGGTAACGCTGCTCTTTGCGGACATCAAAGGTGAGTGACAGCGACAATACAATACAATACCAGCAGCTGACCTCGACAGCTGACCAGGTTCGATTCAAACGCGTAAGTGCGAGCTCCCGGCCACGCGCGCACATCAACTGGCGTTTGCAAATGCTTTGTCTGTTGATGCTAACCGTGTTTCTCTTGGGCGCCGAGGCCTGCCTCCTGGCTGAAGTTGGGGCGAGGGAAGAGTTCTGGCCGGACTATCGGGCCGGCCGTCTCATTGGCCCTCTGCCCCTTGGACTTCAGACCGTGGGAGATAAAGCAGAGCTACGACCGGTCTGCCTTGAAAAATGGCTAAATGAACAGGGAGACGCCCTACGCCGGGTCAATGGACGAACCAAACTGACGCCCGCTGGAAGCTGGACGAACGTATTGTGCTGTAATGAAACGCATCTCAGCAGACTAACAGCTACGACCACAGAGCCAATCCAACCAGCACACTCCCAAGTAATAGAAGAGCGCAATCATGGCCCGAGACGCTGGCCTCCGAAGCCTGCGCGCAACGAGACGGACAACATTAAGTGCAAATGGAATAGTCCGCACCCATTGCAGCCCCGAAAAACCATCCGACAGAAGCCCGCACTAGCGAAACATACGCAACGTGCTGGCACACTTAGTCGTGCTACCAAAACAGCATCCTTTGAATCTACAAATAAAGATGCCCTACAAAACAACAGTGCCCCACTGAGAAGAGCTGCAACACTCGGTGAACGACCTGAATGGGACTGGAACGCGGACGGATCGCCCTCGCCACGAACCTACCGGCTATGTGGAAGCTCCTGGAATGTTATACAGCACGAAGAATGCAGCAGCTGCCAATGGAGGAAGCCGAACCTAATAGTCCGCCCGCCATGGGCCTCTGGGTCCCGCAAGCCACCATGGTCACCGGATAAAGCACAGCCTAATATGTGTGAGCCTCGACAAGATTCGATAATGCCAATGCAATGGCAAAACCCCCGCAATGCGAGGAAACTCCGGGAAAAGCAGTACATCAGTGAGCGGACGCCAGCAACTACCCACAGCAGACTATGCGAAACCTCTGTCTCAATATGCGACGCATTTTCCACAAAGCAACGGCAAGCAAGAATGCTAAAACCTGCCTGGGAGCACCTGTACGGAACCCAGCCCGGACAGGCTTATAAACCGGCCGAGAACACAACACACCCTCTCCCATCGCCGCACCACGAGGCACTCAGCACCATGGCTCACTTTGTACCCCCGCACCTGGTCGGTCGCTGCACCATCGGTGATGAATACGGCGTCGTGGCGGTTCAGTCGCGCGCTCTCCCACAAAACCGACTTGAAGGGCTGAAGAGGCACGGCACCCTCTCAACCGGGGCTGCGAACGCCATTGAGTCGAGCGCCTTGAGGACCAACCGAGGCACATGCGCCGCGAGCGACGCACAGCCCTACGGTAGCCGCGAACCCACCCCACACAGCGTGAGAGGCCGGGAGCGACGGAACCCGAACGCCGTAGTCAGGACCAGCCTCTGGCTGCTGCGCCAGACGGGCATGACCCTGCTCCACTGGCTTCAGTTTGCAATGATGGCATACATACAGTTTCATATCCTGCTGTATCGTTACATGGTACTGGCGCCCCTGGCCGTCGCCCTTGCCCTTTACTGTGCACGCACCGCCGCTCTGATCACCAAACACCTCGCACACAGACTTTTGGCGGCGACACGACTAACCATGCAAGCCAACAGACCGCGACGAATACATGCCGAATGGACTCGAGTCGCCCATACAATACTACTCATGCCCCTCGCATTCACCCCAACCGCCCTAACCCTCGCCCTACAACCCCTGAACGACGTCGTCCACTATCTGATCTCTGCATTCCTCCTGATCTGGGCGGGACGCCTGATCCTCGTAACACTCGCCCTACCCCGAGGTGCCGCCCTGCTCCGCACCGTACGACATGCCATACACACCTTACACGTCGGCGCCCGCCAAATATGGAACGCACCCGGACACCTTGCACATCAGCTGGCATTCCTCACCATGCTCACCCTGATCTGCTGGCAACTGATCACAGGGGACATCATTGCACTATACCTCGCAGCCGGCATCCTCCTCATCTCAAGAATTATGCAGGCCACACCACCATTAGCACGCCTCGTGCACGGTCATGTTTGTGCCTGTGCTCTCGCCGGTCTGCTCACACACGTCCCAAACACGAGCCAAGGCACGGTTGCGCCCCTCGCAACGGCGCTCACTCTGCTAGTCTTGGACATCCCGGAAGCGACCCGCCGCAACCGACAACAACATGAGCCCCAATACGGAGGGCCCGACGAGATCACGACCCGACACGCTGCAACACCTGCCCACATGACCGGCACAAACAACGCGCCGCGACGCCCCGAGGACGTCCCCTGGCCGCCACCGGGACACCCGCCCGAACAGGAAACCCCCACCTACCACGAAAAGCAACAAGCGCAGATGTGCATGATTCACGCCATTAACAACCTGCTCGGGGGCCCGTACATCGACCCACCCCACGTACTAAGCTACTGTCGTACCATGACAACACACATGCAGCAGCAAGGCCTCCATGCAGCGGCCGCCATCTGGAAGCACGCGCACAACCCCAGCACGGGCCACTTCTCCACCATAGTGCTGAACCACTACATACGTCACAACGTACGGATCCGCGACGCCAGCGGCAACACACTCCGCGACACACACATCGCATCAGTGAGCACCGAGCTTCCGATCCGCAAAGGGGACCCGCTCGACACCCTCTGGGCACAACTCCCCTCTCACGCCCAACACTGGGGTTTCATAGTGCATCTCGAAGGCCATGCCGTCGCGGTCCGAAGGCAACACACGCATTGGTTCATCATCGACTCGCAATCGCCGCGCCCTTCACGGCTGACAACCAATTGGCCCCTCGCTCACGGCACTATCTACTGCCTCCAACACCGGCGCAACAGCGCCCCATGTCAAACACATGTCGACCTCCGGAATGTTACGCCACCTGAGCAATGGACCGCAACCCTGACGACCAACACACAGAACGGACCCGCCGCCACCACCACGGACACGACGGAACAGCACCAGACTGGCCACGACGACACACGCACACCACCGGAACCCACCCCCACCGAAGCGCTCCCCTCGCCCTCCCACGAGGGGAGAGCGACTGCAGAGCACGAGGCACCCCGGTACACCGCCGCCAGCCCAAACCCCACCCCGATGGAGGTAGATGACGCGGGCTCCCCCGAAACCGAAGCACACATGCAACCGACGGAACCCGGAAGCCCCGAGGGCCCCCCGGCACATACCCCTGCCGACCCCAGCCCCATGGACACTGACGACGCAGAACTGGATGCGGAAATCCCGCAGCCTCCGCCGGATGCCAGCGACGCCGCGGGCGCCCCGCGGCCCGCGCAGCAAGACGTCCCTAGGCCCCGTAGAGCAACCGCGAATGCTCCTGAAGCGCGCCACGCCGACACGGGACGGGCCACCAGGCGCGCCCCCACTCCAGAGGCCGCGGCACCTGCACGCACCAGCAGAAAGCGGACCAGAAGGCAAGTAGGGCCCGCGCCCGCAACCCACACCATCACATATCACCTGCTCCGCATGCAAGGACTCCCCATCCGACAGGGCCATAACCGCACGGCCGCCGACGCACCGGACGGAGCCGAGACAACCGAGACACCGCAACACAACCCACCGAACCCGGCCCCCGACCCGGTACGGCTGGCGGCGCACGGCACGACGCGCCCCACTCCGGAACGGGATGCAGCACGTCCACGCCCACGCAAGCGCCCAGCGGAAAGCTCCCCCCCTCCGCAGTCCCGCCCTAAACCAAAAACAGGACCTCAGCAACAACACATGACGAAATACGCCCACCCCAAAAAGCCAAAGACGGACACCCCCGCCGCACCTGCCAAGGCGCCAGCGCAGACCGCCAGCGAGCCACCCCCGGCCGCACCCGGAGCACCACCGACCGGCTATCTCAAACTCGTTACGATGAACACGCGAGGCCTGCAAGGGCACCGCGAGGGTATTTTGCGCCTAGTCGACGACCACAAGCCAGATGTGCTGGTGCTCACCGAAACCAAGCTAAGCGCTCATCATCGGCGCGCTATTGCAAGCATGAAGCAAAGCATGCAGCCCTATCAGACCTACCTGAGCAACCGCCCGCATGTCGCCGACCGCGCCAATCGGGAAGCAGGCGTCCTGATCGGAGTGGCGGAGCGCTTCAGTAGACAGGGCAGCGCCACCGCAGAACCTATACCCACTGAACTGGAAGGGTACATAGGGCATGTGCGTATAGCCCCCCCAGCCAGCTCCGCCCTCCACATCATAGGGGTGTACTGCCCATCCGACTCCACCGCACGGCAGAGAATATACGAATATGGTCGAGCGGCCTCGGCGCACGCCAAAGCGAAGGGTGAACACCTGGTCATGGCGGGCGACTGGAACGCCGTGCTCAAAGCGAGTGACCGGTCGACAGGCATCTGCAACTCGGACGACAGGGCACACAGATGCTTCTCAACGGACAGCGACCTACGACCAGTAGACACCAGGCGACGAGAATATACCTACACGCAGACGCAACTCGGACTCGACACCCACCTGAGCCGCATCGACGACGTCCTCCTTGCTCCCCAAACCACCGCCGCTGTGGCCAAGGAGGGCAATGCATACGAACAAGTGTACGATTGTGGAGGCAACTTCGACCACCGACCGCTGTGTACCCTCCTTCCCCTAGCGGGACTCCGCCTCCTCCCTGCCCCCGCTGCCCAGCCCCCCACAGACCTGAACCCCAGCTCATGGAGCCGCATCCAGCTGCCCATCCTCAAAGAAAGCAAAGGCAAAGCACGCATGGAAATGGAGGCGACACTCACGGGCGCAATTACCCACCTGCTGGACGCTCTCCGCCCCGCGCACGAGACCATAACAGCCGCCTCCACCCAAATGGAGCGCGCCGCGGGCAAGGACCAGGCGCGGATGATCCTTGGCCACCTGCGCAATCACGAGGCCGTGCAAGCCACGAATGTCACTTCCCTAAGCCAAGAGCTTGGGACGCTCATGCTGCAATGCCTCGGCATCCTCGAAAGTCACTGCCAACAAAACCCCCCCCGCTCAGGGAGACTGCACGCGCGACGGGGCATTGGCAGGCGCCTGACCCGTTTACATGATGAACACAAAGCACTGAAACGCGACCTCACGCAAGCACTGCACCCGCCGGGGGCCCCCCCCCAACCCGACGAAAAAAGCGACCCAACAACCCCCATCACGGCACCCCCAGGAGGCAACGCCGGTCCCGAAAGACACAGATCAGACCCCCGACCCACCTGAAACTGGTACCACCCGCCAAACACAAGGCCAGGGGGACCCATGGGACAACCTTGAAACCCGCGACCTGCGCACCGCGATCCGGAGCAAGGGGGACGAAATCAGGAAGGTGGTTAATGAGACGCGCAAACTGCACATGCGCAGAGCAAGCAGGCGGCTCCAACGCCTTCTCACAAAGAAGCCAAAGCAGGCGCACAGGCAAATCCTGGAGCCTGACGATCAACCGCGAGGTATCGCGGCTATACGCCACCCCGAGGACGGGCACCTGTGCACGGATTCCGAAGGCATTCTCGACGCGCTACACACACACTTCGCCCTCCTAGCCAAGCCAGTCTCCGGTCCCCGCACAGGCAAATACCTCCCAGGCGAGGCCCCACGCAATTACCCCTGGGAAGAGGCTGGGGCCCCTGACCCACTCAGACAAGGCCTTGCACGCTGGGACGGTGCGCCCCCGTCCCTCCTCCCCGGAATCCTCGACCCATGCAACTTTCGCACCTGCCTAGGCCACCTCGCCCGCAACAAAGCCCCCGGGCCGGACGGCCTGCCCAATGAACTCCTCCAAACCCTTCCAGACGACCTCCAGACCGCAATACACCACCTGATCACCGTAATGTGGGTCAAAGCCGAAATCCCCCCCCACTGGACACAATCCGACACGGTCCTCATCCCCAAGAAAGGAGACCCACTTCTTATTAAGAACAAACGCCCGATCGCCCTGGCCAACACCCTCTACAAGCTGTACACCAGCCACATCACGCTAAACATCGTAACTTACAGCGAGCAAGCACACATCTTTACCGAGGCCCAGGAAGGGTACCTCCGGCAGCGCAACACAGAACGGCAAATCCAGAACGTGCTGCACGCTATCGAAGACGCGGGCCTTACCGGGCGCGACCTGTTCCTCCTTTATATTGATTTCACATCCGCGTTCAACACCATCGATCATGATAAACTGCTTATGATCATGTACGACCTGGGCTACCCAGATGACCTCATCGAGGTGGTTGCGAACCTGTACTCGCACGCCGCGACACGCATACGAACCGAGCACGGATGCACTGCGAACATTGCAATCGAGCGCGGAACGATCCAGGGAGACACGCTGTCACCCGTCCTGTTCATTATCTACATGGAACCCCTCCTACGATGGCTGCACAGCGGCGGCAGGGGGTACCGATATGGCTGCCTCCGGGCGGAAGAAAACGATCGCCATCACTTCAGCTCGGGGGCATTCGCTGACGACCTAGTTATCCTTACGAACGCGGTATCGGATCTGCGGCTCCAATGCTCAAAAATTGAACGGTATGCGAGGTGGGGGGCCCTCAAGGTCAACGTGAGCAAGTGCCAGATACAAGGCATTCTCCATGGCCGCGCGCGCTCGGACAAGGATCTGAGCAGAGGCCCCGGCACACAAAAATACCAGACCGCCCTGGAACGCCTTCTGAAAAACCAAATTCGAATAGACGACACGCCTATCCCGTACGCACCCCCCACGCAGCCGTACAAGTATCTGGGAGTACACATTACCCCCACGCTAGACTGGGCAGAACAAGTGGCCTATGTGCGCGCCGAAGTTGACAGACGAGGACGGGGCATTCAGAGCTCCCTCACGACCCCCGACCAACGCATCAACATGATCAGAACCCTCATACACCCCTTCGTGGCGTACAGCCTGCCCACCATGGCGTACACCCCACTAGACATTGCCAGTTTCGATGCGCAAATCGCGGGCATAGCCAAACGCAGCTACGGACTCAAGATGGGCTTCCCCACCCGCGCCATTCTCAACCCGACCGCGAGGCTCGGCCTGGGGGTTGGCACCGTACGCACCTTATACGCCGTCCGGGCGGCAAAGACCCTCGTCCTCTCCCTCAATGATGACGGCCGTCTCGGAGCGGTGACCAGAGCTCTCCTCCACCTGCAAAGTCGATACATGGGCACCGTACCGGCACATGAACTCAAACGGGAATGCAAATTCTACACCACACTGAAACAGCTCGCTCTCGTGAGGGAGGCGGGGATTGAACTCACGGATAAAGGGACAGCATACGAAACGACAATGAGCAGCCTCGCCCACCTGATCGGATCTCTCAACCCAGCGGCCGAACCCAAGGCGCTTGCGCTCCTCTTCCGATGCGTACAACCTCTGCTTGAGCTGGGTCTCGACCTCCGGGCCCTGAGGGATCAGAACACGGGCACGCACATCATCACCACCGATCAGCTGCAACTAATCGGAGGCCGGAACGTGGGATCGCGCCATAGGATAGCCCTGAACCAGCTCAGCCTCGCCATGAATGCTGACCCCAGCGTGCGGGCTCGGGCACCCAGATACCGCGGATCCACATCTCTACCCCCCGAGCTGCGGCTCATTCCAGACAACCCCGGCCTGACCGGCCTAACCGACGAAACGGCTGGACCCAAACCCATACCGTACGGACGCATAACAAAGTACCTCGTAACAAAGCCCCGTGACCCGGTCGAAGCCATGCAAACCGCACTCGCCGACACAGCCCCCACACCCCCAGGCGTGATAATCGCCAACGAGGCGACCCAACCGACGCCGCCCGGGGGCGCGACGGCAGATCCCACCACACGACGCTCGACGCCTAGATGTCACGCCCGGCAACACCAGCCACGGCGGCTAACCGACCGTGACCGCCTCAAAGCATACCTTTTGCGTCAAAACCTCAAGCCGGCAACGGGCATCGTGGACACCGACGCCATCGGCTGGAACCCCCGACACACCCCACTCACCATCCAACATTGCGAAGAGCTCATACGCCACCCGCACCACAAGGGCCTGCTAACCAGGGTAGGCTCCGCCGAACGGCTCCTCCAGATGCTGCTGGGCGAGGAACCATGGCCTGCGGAGGTCCCGGCGCGGTATGGAATCAGTATCACGCAATTCCTCTTCGGAGACCAAGAAAGGGTGGCGTGCATCAACGCAGAAATACGTAAACGGGTCGCCGTCGGCCAACCGACCCCAAAGAAGCAGCGCACAATCCACCCACCGAGCCAAGGCACCCACCGCACCTACTACCTGGTCGACTGGGAACGCACGGCAGTAACCAAAGGAGCCCTCGCCCTCTACGCTGCCAACGGCTACCACCCCCAGGCGGTACACCCCCATGCGCCTCCCAACGGCACACCACCGCAGGTGGGCCTAGTCGAAGTGGACTGGGAGCCCACTACAGACGAGGGCACGCGTCTGGCCCAACAAGATAACTGGATCGAACTGCTCAATGCATTCCGGGATCGACGCGCTCAGGAAGCCGGACATGACCCGGGGCGCGCGGCGGAGACACGCGACAAGCACCTGACGGAAAGGCAACAACAAGGTCGATGGGAAACCGAATGCCTAAACACGACCCGAGGGCAGCGCCTTCTCAGACAGTTTGTCGAAATCAACGTCCAACCGGGCAACCCGGACAAGGACATCTACCCCACAGGGCGTTACACTATCCAGATCGGCAAACACAACGGCCCCCTCTGCGGAACACCCTGGGAGGGTGACGGGGACATACCTGAAGGACTGCAGACCATCGGACTGGCCCTCGTCTACGGCCCCCAAGGTAACTGTGTAGGCCAAATCTCCGTCTGTCGGCTCCGCAGCCTGTGGTACAGGTACCAAGACGCGCAGCAGAACCGCCCGGAAGACCATGCCCGACTCGCCGCCAGGGGCGGCTTTGCGGAAGACGTCGCACGCCTCCTCCTGCGGTACCGGAACGGCGGGGGCACCAAACTGCAACCCGTCAAAGCGGCAAACGAGCGCCGGCTGCCCGAAGCACTTATGAAGCGCCTCACGACCGCGCTCGGCGCCACAACCGAACGCTTTGCATCCCCCCTCAATGTAGCCGACTGCGTAGATACATACTATTCACGCTTTTCAGAGGACCAGCTCTTTGGGGCGAACCACGATGCATATACGCAGCCATTCACAGGCCTCTCCATCGCCCACCCCGAGCCTACGCCGGAGGAGGGGCATCACGCCCTAAGATGGGCCTTGGGATGGGCCGAGACAGTACGGTCTGAGAGCACACCCACCGCCACCCTCCTCCTGCTGCCCACGGCTCGAACGGCGCCATATACCCGTTACCTCACCCACCCGCTGGTCACTATGATCGGCAGAATCGACGCGTTCACGGGCACAGCCAGTCTGTACAGCGAAACCCTTGAAGATACCCCCCAACCCTACCCGATGGGCCTCACTCTTCTCTTAGTCAGCAACGCAACTGGTCGAACCCACGCCGAACGCCTCCGTCGGACTCTTGGCATGCCGGCTGCAACCGCCACCCCCATGGAGCCCTCCCACCCCTGGAACCCGCCCCAGTGGGTGCGGAAACGGGTGCGCAGTATGAGCGACCGGCCACCTAACATTGCCAAAGAAAAACGAATTAAGGTAAAAGTTATGGTTTTGCCAAACAAAGTTCAACGGAAACAGTATCACGAGCCAAACAAATCCTTTAGTGTGAGTGGGACCTGTCGTACGCCTGAGTGGCCGCCGCTCAGGCGTACGACAGGTCCCATGCAGTCGACCAGCACAATTGCCGGCGCGCGCGCCACAGGGAAGCGCCCACTTTGACACCGTGCTCTGCGTTGCTAGACACAGCTATAGAAACTTTACCACTGCATTTTGGCAGGCTAAATCTGCACTGGCGTGGCTGAGCACGCTCGAGCATGCTGAGCACGGTCTTGACCGTAGTGGCGGTATTTATTGGGGACCGTGCTCGAGCACGGTCATGACCGTAGTTACGGTGTCAAGAAAGTTCAAAGGAAACAGTATCACACACCAAGGCCGAGCAAAACAAATCCTTTAGTGCGAGTGGGACCTGTCGTACGCCTGAGAGGCCGCCACTCAGGCGTACGACATGTCCCATGCAGTCGACCAGCACAATAGCCAACCGCCTAACATTGCCAAGGAAAAACGAATTAAGGTAAAGTTATGGTTTTGTCAAACAAAGTTCAAAGGAAACAGTATCACGCACCAAGGCCGAGCAAAACAAATCCTTTAGTGCGAGTGGGACCTGTCGTACGCCTGAGTGGCCGCCACTCAGGCGTACGACAGGTCCCATGCAGTCGACCAGCACAATTGCCGGCGCGCGCGCCACAGGGAAGCGCCCACTTTGACACCGTGCTCTGCGTTGCTAGACACAGCTATAGAAACTTTACCACTGCATTTTGGCAGGCTAAATCTGCACTGGCGTGGCTGAGCACGCTCGAGCATGCTGAGCACGGTCTTGACCGTAGTGGCGGTATTTATTGGGGACCGTGCTCGAGCGAGCACGGTCATGACCGTAGTTACGGTGTCAAGAAAGTTCAAAGGAAACAGTATCACACACCAAGGCCGAGCAAAACAAATCCTTTAGTGCGAGTGGGACCTGTCGTACGCCTGAGAGGCCGCCACTCAGGCGTACGACATGTCCCATGCAGTCGACCAGCACAATAGCCAACCGCCTAACATTGCCAAAGACAAGGGGTTGGTGTCGGCTTCCTTGAAGCCGGAAAAAGGGCGGGGCCCCGTTCAATCCGTACGGGTGGAGTTGAAGGGTTAGGGCGGCGAGGGCGTGAAGTGTGAGAGTGTCAACATTCCTGCTGATAGACAGCCAGAGCTTTCAGCAATCCGCCCCCTGTTTAGCATCGCGCGCCGTCTCGGCACTGTGCAACTCTTCCGGCCAGCGCATTGGCTGAAGTTACTTGACAGTGTATCATTTACACATCACGCAGGCTGACTTGCCAATAGAAGGACAGCGGAACTGTTTGAGAGGGTCGCGATGATGACGTGCAGTTGCCGACGAGAATGCACAGGCTTCGCTACCGAGGTATTCGTCGTAGAGGAGGCTTGACAACTTTAACATTAGGACAGGGAATGAAGAAGTCCCCAAGGTTGCCGACTGGACTTGTTGGGCGGCCCGCAGATGAATCGTGCGTGCATTGGCGGCTTGGCGTCCAACAACCAGCAGTTTGCCCCTCATGATTTGCTCCTTGCAACCTTTGTAATAGTAATATGCGTCAAGACGATCGGACCGGCTAGCAGAGCTGTGGTGTGGTCGCGGGAAGAATGTTCGCAAAGCAAACATAGTTTGTTTCCGAAACGAAGTTTCATTTCACGCCGTCATGTCAGAATTCCACTTTAAGGAACGATGAATCTTCTGGAATTAATTATAGGCCGAGAGGTGTTGGTTTGACCTCGGCCTCGGTCCATGGAGACTGCCAAACTGGTTTGTACTCATGCGATGTTGGGTTCCAATAATAAATTTACCGTGCAATAAAGAATGTAATCTTTTACTTATGCAGACTTTCCGTTGGCCGAAAGTCTACACTTGTCCAATTACTTCCCAGAACCCAGAACCCAGAACCCACGGACATGGGCAATCCTACAGGGCGGGGCCCCCCTGGGCGCTTCGCGCTGGGGCCCCGCCCAAAAAACGAATTAAGGTAAAAGTTATGGTTTTGCCAAACAAAGTTCAACGGAAACAGTATCACGAGCCAAAGAAATCCTTTAGTGTGAGTGGGACCTGTCGTACGCCTGAGTGGCCGCCGCTCAGGCGTACGACAGGTCCCATGCAGTCGACCAGCACAATTGCCGGCGCGCGCGCCACAGGGAAGCGCCCACTTTGACACCGTGCTCTGCGTTGCTAGACACAGCTATAGAAACTTTACCACTGCATTTTGGCAGGCTAAATCTGCACTGGCGTGGCTGAGCACGCTCGAGCATGCTGAGCACGGTCTTGACCGTAGTGGCGGTATTTATTGGGGACCGTGCTCGAGCACGGTCATGACCGTAGTTACGGTGTCAAGAAAGTTCAAAGGAAACAGTATCACACACCAAGGCCGAGCAAAACAAATCCTTTAGTGCGAGTGGGACCTGTCGTACGCCTGAGAGGCCGCCACTCAGGCGTACGACATGTCCCATGCAGTCGACCAGCACAATAGCCAACCGCCTAACATTGCCAAGGAAAAACGAATTAAGGTAAAGTTATGGTTTTGTCAAACAAAGTTCAAAGGAAACAGTATCACGCACCAAGGCCGAGCAAAACAAATCCTTTAGTGCGAGTGGGACCTGTCGTACGCCTGAGTGGCCGCCACTCAGGCGTACGACAGGTCCCATGCAGTCGACCAGCACAATTGCCGGCGCGCGCGCCACAGGGAAGCGCCCACTTTGACACCGTGCTCTGCGTTGCTAGACACAGCTATAGAAACTTTACCACTGCATTTTGGCAGGCTTAATCTGCACTGGCGTGGCTGAGCACGCTCGAGCATGCTGAGCACGGTCTTGACCGTAGTGGCGGTATTTATTGGGGACCGTGCTCGAGCGAGCACGGTCATGACCGTTGTTACGGTGTCAAGAAAGTTCAAAGGAAACAGTATCACACACCAAGGCCGAGCAAAACAAATCCTTTAGTGCGAGTGGGACCTGTCGTACGCCTGAGAGGCCGCCACTCAGGCGTACGACATGTCCCATGCAGTCGACCAGCACAATAGCCAACCGCCTAACATTGCCAAAGAAAAACGAATTAAGGTAAAGTTATGGTTTTGTCAAACAAAGTTCAAAGGAAACAGTATCACGCACCAAGGCCGAGCAAAACAAATCCTTTAGTGCGAGTGGGACCTGTCGTACGCCTGAGTGGCCGCCACTCAGGCGTACGACAGGTCCCATGCAGTCGACCAGCACAATTGCCGGCGCGCGCGCCACAGGGAAGCGCCCACTTTGACACCGTGCTCTGCGTTGCTAGACACAGCTATAGAAACTTTACCACTGCATTTTGGCAGGCTAAATCTGCACTGGCGTGGCTGAGCACGCTCGAGCATGCTGAGCACGGTCTTGACCGTAGTGGCGGTATTTATTGGGGACCGTGCTCGAGCGAGCACGGTCATGACCGTAGTTACGGTGTCAAGAAAGTTCAAAGGAAACAGTATCACACACCAAGGCCGAGCAAAACAAATCCTTTAGTGCGAGTGGGACCTGTCGTACGCCTGAGAGGCCGCCACTCAGGCGTACGACATGTCCCATGCAGTCGACCAGCACAATAGCCAACCGCCTAACATTGCCAAAGAAAAACGAATTAAGGTAAAGTTATGGTTTTGTCAAACAAAGTTCAAAGGAAACAGTATCACGCACCAAGGCCGAGCAAAACAAATCCTTTAGTGCGAGTGTGACCTGTCGTACGCCTGAGTGGCCGCCGCTCAGGCGTACGACAGGTCCCATGCAGTCGACCAGCACAATTGCCGGCGCGCGCGCCACAGGGAAGCGCCCACTTTGACACCGTGCTCTGCGTTGCTAGACACAGCTATAGAAACTTTACCACTGCATTTTTGCAGGCTAAATCTGCACTGGCGTGGCTGAGCACGCTCGAGCATGCTGAGCACGGTCTTGACCGTAGTGGCGGTATTTATTGGGGACCGTGCTCGAGCACGGTCATGACCGTAGTTACGGTGTCAAGAAAGTTCAAAGGAAACAGTATCACACACCAAGGCCGAGCAAAACAAATCCTTTAGTGCGAGTGGGACCTGTCGTACGCCTGAGAGGCCGCCACTCAGGCGTACGACATGTCCCATGCAGTCGACCAGCACAATAGCCAACCGCCTAACATTGCCAAAGAAAAACGAATTAAGGTAAAGTTATGGTTTTGTCAAACAAAGTTCAAAGGAAACAGTATCACGCACCAAGGCCGAGCAAAACAAATCCTTTAGTGCGAGTGGGACCATGCAGTCGACCAGCACAATTGCCGGCGCGCGCGCCACAGGGAAGCGCCCACTTTGACACCGTGCTCTGCGTTGCTAGACACAGCTATAGAAACTTTACCACTGCATTTTTGCAGGCTAAATCTGCACTGGCGTGGCTGAGCACGCTCGAGCATGCTGAGCACGGTCTTGACCGTAGTGGCGGTATTTATTGGGGACCGTGCTCGAGCGAGCACGGTCATGACCGTAGTTACGGTGTCAAGAAAGTTCAAAGGAAACAGTATCACACACCAAGGCCGAGCAAAACAAATCCTTTAGTGCGAGTGGGACCTGTCGTACGCCTGAGAGGCCGCCACTCAGGCGTACGACATGTCCCATGCAGTCGACCAGCACAATAGCCAACCGCCTAACATTGCCAAGGAAAAACGAATTAAGGTAAAGTTATGGTTTTGTCAAACAAAGTTCAAAGGAAACAGTATCACGCACCAAGGCCGAGCAAAACAAATCCTTTAGTGCGAGTGGGACCTGTCGTACGCCTGAGTGGCCGCCACTCAGGCGTACGACAGGTCCCATGCAGTCGACCAGCACAATTGCCGGCGCGCGCGCCACAGGGAAGCGCCCACTTTGACACCGTGCTCTGCGTTGCTAGACACAGCTATAGAAACTTTACCACTGCATTTTGGCAGGCTAAATCTGCACTGGCGTGGCTGAGCACGCTCGAGCATGCTGAGCACGGTCTTGACCGTAGTGGCGGTATTTATTGGGGACCGTGCTCGAGCGAGCACGGTCATGACCGTAGTTACGGTGTCAAGAAAGTTCAAAGGAAACAGTATCACACACCAAGGCCGAGCAAAACAAATCCTTTAGTGCGAGTGGGACCTGTCGTACGCCTGAGAGGCCGCCACTCAGGCGTACGACATGTCCCATGCAGTCGACCAGCACAATAGCCAACCGCCTAACATTGCCAAGGAAAAACGAATTAAGGTAAAGTTATGGTTTTGTCAAACAAAGTTCAAAGGAAACAGTATCATGCACCAAGGCCGAGCAAAACAAATCCTTTAGTGCGAGTGGGACCTGTCGTACGCCTGAGAGGCCGCCACTCAGGCGTACGACATGTCCCATGCAGTCGACCAGCACAATAGCCAACCGCCTAACATTGCCAAAGAAAAACGAATTAAGGTAAAGTTATGGTTTTGTCAAACAAAGTTCAAAGGAAACAGTATCACGCACCAAGGCCGAGCAAAACAAATCCTTTAGTGCGAGTGGGACCATGCAGTCGACCAGCACAATTGCCGGCGCGCGCGCCACAGGGAAGCGCCCACTTTGACACCGTGCTCTGCGTTGCTAGACACAGCTATAGAAACTTTACCACTGCATTTTTGCAGGCTAAATCTGCACTGGCGTGGCTGAGCACGCTCGAGCATGCTGAGCACGGTCTTGACCGTAGTGGCGGTATTTATTGGGGACCGTGCTCGAGCGAGCACGGTCATGACCGTAGTTACGGTGTCAAGAAAGTTCAAAGGAAACAGTATCACACACCAAGGCCGAGCAAAACAAATCCTTTAGTGCGAGTGGGACCTGTCGTACGCCTGAGAGGCCGCCACTCAGGCGTACGACATGTCCCATGCAGTCGACCAGCACAATAGCCAACCGCCTAACATTGCCAAGGAAAAACGAATTAAGGTAAAGTTATGGTTTTGTCAAACAAAGTTCAAAGGAAACAGTATCACGCACCAAGGCCGAGCAAAACAAATCCTTTAGTGCGAGTGGGACCTGTCGTACGCCTGAGTGGCCGCCACTCAGGCGTACGACAGGTCCCATGCAGTCGACCAGCACAATTGCCGGCGCGCGCGCCACAGGGAAGCGCCCACTTTGACACCGTGCTCTGCGTTGCTAGACACAGCTATAGAAACTTTACCACTGCATTTTGGCAGGCTAAATCTGCACTGGCGTGGCTGAGCACGCTCGAGCATGCTGAGCACGGTCTTGACCGTAGTGGCGGTATTTATTGGGGACCGTGCTCGGGCACGGTCATGACCGTAGTTACGGTGTCAAGAAAGTTCAAAGGACGACATGTCCCATGCAGTCGACCAGCACAATAGCCAACCGCCTAACATTGCCAAAGAAAAACGAATAAAGGTGAAAGTTATGGTTTTGTCAAACAAAGTTCAACGGAAACAGTATCACGCACCAAGGCCGAGCAAAACAAATCCTTTAGTGCGAGTGGGACCTGTCGTACGCCTGAGTGGCCGCCACTCAGGCGTACGACAGGTCCCATGCAGTCGACCAGCACAATTGCCGGCGCGCGCGCCACAGGGAAGCGCCCACTTTGACACCGTGCTCTGCGTTGCTAGACACAGCTATAGAAACTTTACCACTGCATTTTGGCAGGCTAAATCTGCACTGGCGTGGCTGAGCACGCTCGAGCATGCTGAGCACGGTCTTGACCGTAGTGGCGGTATTTATTGGGGACCGTGCTCGAGCACGGTCATGACCGTAGTTACGGTGTCAAGAAAGTTCAAAGGAAACAGTATCACACACCAAGGCCGAGCAAAACAAATCCTTTAGTGCGAGTGGGACCTGTCGTACGCCTGAGAGGCCGCCACTCAGGCGTACGACATGTCCCATGCAGTCGACCAGCACAATAGCCAACCGCCTAACATTGCCAAAGAAAAACGAATTAAGGTAAAAGTTATGGTTTTGCCAAACAAAGTTCAACGGAAACAGTATCACGAGCCAAACAAATCCTTTAGTGTGAGTGGGACCTGTCGTACGCCTGAGTGGCCGCCGCTCAGGCGTACGACAGGTCCCATGCAGTCGACCAGCACAATTGCCGGCGCGCGCGCCACAGGGAAGCGCCCACTTTGACCCCGTGCTCTGCGTTGCTAGACACAGCTATAGAAACTTTACCACTGCATTTTGGCAGGCTAAATCTGCACTGGCGTGACTGAGCACGCTCGAGCATGCTGAGCACGGTCTTGACCGTAGTGGCGGTATTTATTGGGGACCGTGCTCGAGCACGGTCATGACCGTAGTTACGGTGTCAAGAAAGTTCAAAGGAAACAGTATCACACACCAAGGCCGAGCAAAACAAATCCTTTAGTGCGAGTGGGACCTGTCGTACGCCTGAGAGGCCGCCACTCAGGCGTACGACATGTCCCATGCAGTCGACCAGCACAATAGCCAACCGCCTAACATTGCCAAAGAAAAACGAATAAAGGTAGAAGTTATGGTCTTGTCAAACAAGGTTGAACGGAAACAGTATCACGAGCAAAACAAATCATTTAGTGTGAGTGGGACCTGTCGTACGCCTGAGTGGCCGCCACTCAGGCGTACGACAGGTCCCATGCAGTCGACCAGCACAATTGCCGGCGCGCGCGCCACAGGGAAGCGCCCACTTTGACACCGTGCTCTGCGTTGCTAGACACAGCTATAGAAACTTTACCACTGCATTTTGGCAGGCTAAATCTGCACTGGCGTGGCTGAGCACGCTCGAGCATGCTGAGCACGGTCTTGACCGTAGTGGCGGTATTTATTGGGGACCGTGCTCGAGCACGGTCATGACCGTAGTTACGGTGTCAAGAAAGTTCAAAGGAAACAGTATCACACACCAAGGCCGAGCAAAACAAATCCTTTAGTGCGAGTGGGACCTGTCGTACGCCTGAGAGGCCGCCACTCAGGCGTACGACATGTCCCATGCAGTCGACCAGCACAATAGCCAACCGCCTAACATTGCCAAAGAAAAACGAATAAAGGTAGAAGTTATGGTCTTGTCAAACAAGGTTGAACGGAAACAGTATCACGAGCAAAACAAATCCTTTAGTGCGAGTGGGACCTGTCGTACGCCTGAGTGGCCGCCACTCACGTCTGTAATCTTGAGGGCCGTGTATAAATGGCAACCCCGTGTAATAAATGAGAGAAAATTTGACACCGTTTCAACACGGCTCGTGTTTGACACGGGGCGACATGGGCTGTTTCAACACGGCTCGTGTTTGACACGGGGCGACACGGGCTGTTTCAACACGGCTCGTGTTTGACAGGGGATCGACACGGGCTGTTTCAACACGGTCCCGATTATACATGAGGAATATAGCCCAAGCACACGAGACGAGTGCAGTTCACCTCTCCCAGATGCTCACAAGTGACTAAAACGGCTCATCCGGGCAGGCAACCATATGCCCCACACCCACGCCACCCGCCCCCACACCACCCGACGGCCCATGCCCCGCCCATGCTCCGCCCCCGCGCCACCCGGCAGCCCCGCCCCTGCGTTACATGACGGCCCCACCCCCGCGCCACCCGACGGCCCTGCGCCTGTGTTACACGACGACAGCCCAGCCCCCGCGCCACCTGATGGCCCCGCCCCTGCACCACCCAAGCAAGGGCCCAGCCCCCGCGCTACTTGACGGCCCATTCAGCCCTTTTTTTCTGTGGGGGACGTCCCGGGAAGTCACAGAGCCCAAAAAGCAGGCCGCGCGAGCAAGAACAGCAAGCCGTGCCATTTGGCTAAAAGCCCAAACCACCAAAGGGAGCCCTGTCCCTAATCTAATATCGTATATGGATGTACCATTGCCCTTTGCTGGTGCGTATCCACATAGCAGGCGGTAGAGAAGCACCGAACCAGGACGGCACTTTGAAATTTTCGACGCCAAAGCAAACGAGCCCAAAGCCACATCATGCGTGGCGCGTTTTAAGGTGGTGGCACGTGTTGACAGAGCGCAAATCTCGGGCATAGCGCCAGACTGTAGAGATACGGAGGCCATGGATACTTCATATAACCACCATATCACATTTCATGACTACACGATTCTGGTTTTGTCATATTTAGAGCTTGCGTAAGGTATAGTTCACATTTCAGGCAGAAAAGGTCTGAGGCAAAAAAGGACAACGTTCCTGAAATCCTTTCTGCCACATAGAATTACGGCATCACCATTTTCTGCCTCAAATGTGAACTATAACTAAGAGTTGGGCAAAATCAAGGCGACACTGAAATCCTGACACCAAAGAACATTGTTAGCAAAAAGTAAACGTCAAGCTTGCTTGTCAAAAACAAGGTATACTCATGTGTGGATGTTTAGAATCCAGGTTTACTTCGTCGGGGTGGAGGGTGAAGCGTGAAGGTTGTAGACGGCGTGCCGTACTTTGCCCCAATCCTGGGGCAACGTACGACAGTGGTTTAGAAGTCGCAGCTTGACTGCATCACGAACAAAACTCGAATAGCACAGGTCACGGTTGCGAAATGAGCTATTGATTACACTCGACTTCTCTTAATAAGAAATTTTAGTATCCGAAAATTGTCACGAAAGTTTGGGCTGGCTTAATGCAACCCATGCCTGAACTCTTTTTTTACTCAAGCTTATAGATAAATAACTTAATAGATAATACTAAAACTGCATTTCTAGATACTATGCGCATGTGCGAAGTTCTGACCGCGGCAACAACCGGTCAGCATTCGGCCTTGGCTGCCCAGACGCCCTCACCGAGTTCGGTACAACGCTGACAATGATGGAAGGTGTTGCTGAAGATAAGGCAGGAGTCGTTAGCCTTGTCGGCGGGCCCGGTTAATGCTCGCCGAGGAGCGCATGCTTTGGCACCGGCGGACGCACGCTTGCCCAACGAGCACGGACCGCAACGAGGAACTACTTACAAAAGTTCGCTAATAGGATTGGTGATGCATACGACGTAAAGCGTGTGCTCGAAAATTTTGTTATGTTTTGTGTTCAACTCCAGGTCATCTGTTCTTACCAGAAGAGGAGAATGGCTTAACCTTATCCTATTGATGAGTGCAACCCGCAGGCTGCACATCGGGGCTGGGGCACACACTCAGGCGGCCTGGGCAGCGAGCAGCTCGGAGCTAGCGGCCGGGAGAGGTGTCAGCAGCCCGCTCGAACGAATAGCTCTCCCAAGTGAGTACGGCTGTCACTAATGATGATTCCAACTCGCAGGGCGCACGTTGAGGCTGGGACACACGCTCAAGCGGCCTGGGTGACGAACAGCTTGGTGCTAGCGGCCTGGCGTGGATTCCCTGAACATGGTGTGTTCGTTGTGGCTGGAACGTCGAAGCGCTAGCGGTCGGGAGAGTACGGTACTGGGTAGGTGTCAGCGGCCCGCTCGAATAGCTATCCCAAGTGGGTACGGCTGTCGCTTCTTTTATCCTAATGATGATTGGAACTAGCAGGGTGCACGTTGCGGCTGGGCCACACACTCAGGTGGTCTGGGTGGAGAGCAGCTCGGAGCTAGCGGCCTGGCGTGGATTCCCCGAACATGGTACGTATGTTGTGGCTGGCAAGTCGTAGCGCTAGCGGCCGGGAGAGGACTGGGCAGGTGTCAGCGGCTCGCTCGAATAGCTCTCCCAAGCAAGTGAGTACGGCTAGCTGTCGCTTCCTTAATCGCAGGGTGCACGTGCGTTGAGGCTGGGCCACACCCTCAGGTGGCCTGGGTGAAGAGCAGCTCGGAGCTAGCGGCCTGGCGTGGATTCCCCGAACATGGTACGTATGTTGTGGCTGGCAAGTCGTAGCGCTAGCGGCTGGGAGAGGACTGGGCAGGTGTCAGCGGCTCGCTCGAATAGCTCTCCCAAGCAAGTGAGTACGGCTAGCTGTCGCTTCCTTAATCGCAGGGTGCACGTGCGTTGAGGCTGGGCCACACCCTCAGGTGGCCTGGGTGGAGAGCAGCTCGGAGCTAGCGGCCTGGCGTGGATTCCCCGAACATGGTACGTATGTTGTGGCTGGCAAGTCGTAGCGCTAGCGGCTGGGAGAGGACTGGGCAGGTGTCAGCGGCTCGCTCGAATAGCTCTCCCAAGCAAGTGAGTACGGCTAGCTGTCGCTTCCTTAATCGCAGGGTGCACGTGCGTTGAGGCTGGGCCACACCCTCAGGTGGCCTGGGTGGAGAGCAGCTCGGAGCTAGCGGCCTGGCGTGGATTCCCCGAACATGGTATGTTGTGGCTGGCAAGTCGTAGCGCTAGCAGCCGGGAGAGGACTGGGCAGGTGTCAGCGGCTCGCTCGAATAGCTCTCCCAAGCAAGTGAGTACGGCTAGCTGTCGCTTCCTTAATCGCAGGGTGCACGTGCGTTGAGGCTGGGCCACACACTCAGGCGGCCTGGGTGGCGAGCAGCTCGGAGCTAGCGGCCTGGCGTGGATTCCCCGAACATGGTATGGTGTGGCTGGCCAGTCGTAGCGCTAGCGGCCGGGAGAGGACTGGGCAGGTGTCAGCGGCTCGCTCGAATAGCTCTTCTAAGTGAGTACGGCTGCCGCTTCTCGGGACGTTCTGTTTGCAACATGATAGCCAGCAAGCCCTTGTAACAGGAGCTAGAATCCTTGGCATCCAGTGTGTTGTTGCCCCGCTGTTACAGTGGTGTGAATAGTTTGGAAAGTCAAGGGTCGCCGGGTCGAAAGCTAACGGACTAGCCAACGGACTAGTGCACAGTGGCACTGCTCCCGTCAGCCTGATGAGGGGCGGCACGATCCAGGCCGGGCGAACTTATTCTCCCAGCCGACGGGTGAATAGGATCTGCCAAAGGAATTCGGTGGTTTTAACCGCCATACTATACTGGATTTGGGCAATCCTCGGTATGCCTCTTCTTTGACTCTATAGCTAGACTTTACACAAGCCGTGTCTACACGACCATGTCCAACCGTGTCTACACGGGGCGATATACATGGCCGTGTTGGACACGGCCATCTGTACACGGCCGTGTTGAAGCGGCCGTGTATGACACTATCCGTATCTTTTTGCAATACACGGCCATGTTGAAGCAGACCGAACACCATGTCAACACTAGGCCCCAAAAGTACAGACGCAGGCGTACGACAGGTCCCATGCAGTCGACCAGCACAATTGCCGGCGCGCGCGCCACAGGGAAGCGCCCACTTTGACACCGTGCTCTGCGTTGCTAGACACAGCTATAGAAACTTTACCACTGCATTTTGGCAGGCTAAATCTGCACTGGCGTGGCTGAGCACGCTCGAGCATGCTGAGCACGGTCTTGACCGTAGTGGCGGTATTTATTGGGGACCGTGCTCGAGCGAGCACGGTCATGACCGTAGTTACGGTGTCAAGAAAGTTCAAAGGAAACAGTATCACACACCAAGGCCGAGCAAAACAAATCCTTTAGTGCGAGTGGGACCTGTCGTACGCCTGAGAGGCCGCCACTCAGGCGTACGACATGTCCCATGCAGTCGACCAGCACAATAGCCAACCGCCTAACATTGCCAAAGAAAAACGAATAAAGGTAGAAGTTATGGTCTTGTCAAACAAGGTTGAACGGAAACAGTATCACGAGCAAAACAAATCATTTAGTGTGAGTGGGACCTGTCGTAGGCCTGAGTGGCCGCCACTCAGGCGTACGACAGGTCCCATGCAGTCGACCAGCACAATTGCCGGCGCGCGCGCCACAGGGAAGCGCCCACTTTGACACCGTGCTCTGCGTTGCTAGACACAGCTATAGAAACTTTACCACTGCATTTTGGCAGGCTAAATCTGCACTGGCGTGGCTGAGCACGCTCGAGCATGCTGAGCACGGTCTTGACCGTAGTGGCGGTATTTATTGGGGACCGTGCTGGAGCACGGTCATGACCGTAGTTACGGTGTCAAGAAAGTTCAAAGGAAACAGTATCACACACCAAGGCCGAGCAAAACAAATCCTTTAGTGCGAGTGGGACCTGTCGTACGCCTGAGAGGCCGCCACTCAGGCGTACGACATGTCCCATGCAGTCGACCAGCACAATAGCCAACCGCCTAACATTGCCAAGGAAAAACGAATTAAGGTAAAAGTTATGGTTTTGTCAAAGAAAGTTCAACGGAAACAGTATCACGAGCCAAACAAATCCTTTAGTGTGAGTGGGACCTGTCGTACGCCTGAGTGGCCGCCACTCAGGCGTACGACAGGTCCCATGCAGTCGACCAGCACAATTGCCGGCGCGCGCGCCACAGGGAAGCGCCCACTTTGACACCGTGCTCTGCGTTGCTAGACACAGCTATAGAAACTTTACCACTGCATTTTGGCAGGCTAAATCTGCACTGGCGTGGCTGAGCACGCTCGAGCATGCTGAGCACGGTCTTGACCGTAGTGGCGGTATTTATTGGGGACCGTGCTGGAGCACGGTCATGACCGTAGTTACGGTGTCAAGAAAGTTCAAAGGAAACAGTATCACACACCAAGGCCGAGCAAAACAAATCCTTTAGTGCGAGTGGGACCTGTCGTACGCCTGAGAGGCCGCCACTCAGGCGTACGACATGTCCCATGCAGTCGACCAGCACAATAGCCAACCGCCTAACATTGCCAAAGAAAAACGAATAAAGGTAGAAGTTATGGTCTTGTCAAACAAGGTTGAACGGAAACAGTATCACGAGCAAAACAAATCATTTAGTGTGAGTGGGACCTGTCGTACGCCTGAGTGGCCGCCACTCAGGCGTACGACAGGTCCCATGCAGTCGACCAGCACAATTGCCGGCGCGCGCGCCACAGGGAAGCGCCCACTTTGACACCGTGCTCTGCGTTGCTAGACACAGCTATAGAAACTTTACCACTGCATTTTGGCAGGCTAAATCTGCACTGGCGTGGCTGAGCACGCTCGAGCATGCTGAGCACGGTCTTGACCGTAGTGGCGGTATTTATTGGGGACCGTGCTGGAGCACGGTCATGACCGTAGTTACGGTGTCAAGAAAGTTCAAAGGAAACAGTATCACACACCATGGCCGAGCAAAACAAATCCTTTAGTGCGAGTGGTACCTATCGTACGCCTGAGAGGCCGCCACTCAGGCGTACGACATGTCCCATGCAGTCGACCAGCACAATAGCCAACCGCCTAACATTGCCAAAGAAAAACGAATTTAGGTGAAAGTTATGGTTTTGTCAAACAAGGTTGAACGGAAACAGTATCACGAGCAAAACAAATCATTTAGTGTGAGTGGGACCTGTCGTACGCCTGAGTGGCCGCCACTCAGGCGTACGACAGGTCCCATGCAGTCGACCAGCACAATTGCCGGCGCGCGCGCCACAGGGAAGCGCCCACTTTGACACCGTGCTCTGCGTTGCTAGACACAGCTATAGAAACTTTACCACTGCATTTTGGCAGGCTAAATCTGCACTGGCGTGGCTGAGCACGCTCGAGCATGCTGAGCACGGTCTTGACCGTAGTGGCGGTATTTATTGGGGACCGTGCTGGAGCACGGTCATGACCGTAGTTACGGTGTCAAGAAAGTTCAAAGGAAACAGTATCACACCCCAAGGCCGAGCAAAACAAATCCTTTAGTGCGAGTGGGACCTGTCGTACGCCTGAGTGTCCGCCACTCAGGCGTACGACATGTCCCATGCAGTCGACCAGCACAATAGCCAACCGCCTAACATTGCCAAGGAAAAACGAATTAAGGTAAAAGTTATGGTTTTGTCAAAGAAAGTTCAACGGAAACAGTATCACGAGCCAAACAAATCCTTTAGTGTGAGTGGGACCTGTCGTACGCCTGAGTGGCCGCCACTCAGGCGTACGACAGGTCCCATGCAGTCGACCAGCACAATTGCCGGCGCGCGCGCCACAGGGAAGCGCCCACTTTGACACCGTGCTCTGCGTTGCTAGACACAGCTATAGAAACTTTACCACTGCATTTTGGCAGGCTAAATCTGCACTGGCGTGACTGAGCACGCTCGAGCATGCTGAGCACGGTCTTGACCGTAGTGGCGGTATTTATTGGGGACCGTGCTCGAGCACGGTCATGACCGTAGTTACGGTGTCAAGAAAGTTCAAAGGAAACAGTATCACACACCAAGGCCGAGCAAAACAAATCCTTTAGTGCGAGTGGGACCTGTCGTACGCCTGAGAGGCCGCCACTCAGGCGTACGACATGTCCCATGCAGTCGACCAGCACAATAGCCAACCGCCTAACATTGCCAAAGAAAAACGAATTAAGGTAAAAGTTATGGTTTTGCCAAACAAAGTTCAACGGAAACAGTATCACGAGCCAAACAAATCCTTTAGTGTGAGTGGGACCTGTCGTACGGCTGAGTGGCCGCCACTCAGGCGTACGACAGGTCCCATGCAGTCGACCAGCACAATTGCCGGCGCGCGCGCCACAGGGAAGCGCCCACTTTGACACCGTGCTCTGCGTTGCTAGACACAGCTATAGAAACTTTACCACTGCATTTTGGCAGGCTAAATCTGCACTGGCGTGGCTGAGCACGCTCGAGCATGCTGAGCACGGTCTTGACCGTAGTGGCGGTATTTATTGGGGACCGTGCTGGAGCACGGTCATGACCGTAGTTACGGTGTCAAGAAAGTTCAAAGGAAACAGTATCACACACCAAGGCCGAGCAAAACAAATCCTTTAGTGCGAGTGGGACCTGTCGTACGCCTGAGAGGCCGCCACTCAGGCGTACGACATGTCCCATGCAGTCGACCAGCACAATAGCCAACCGCCTAACATTGCCAAGGAAAAACGAATTAAGGTAAAAGTTATGGTTTTGTCAAAGAAAGTTCAACGGAAACAGTATCACGAGCCAAACAAATCCTTTAGTGTGAGTGGGACCTGTCGTACGCCTGAGTGGCCGCCACTCAGGCGTACGACAGGTCCCATGCAGTCGACCAGCACAATTGCCGGCGCGCGCGCCACAGGGAAGCGCCCACTTTGACACCGTGCTCTGCGTTGCTAGACACAGCTATAGAAACTTTACCACTGCATTTTGGCAGGCTAAATCTGCACTGGCGTGGCTGAGCACGCTCGAGCATGCTGAGCACGGTCTTGACCGTAGTGGCGGTATTTATTGGGGACCGTGCTGGAGCACGGTCATGACCGTAGTTACGGTGTCAAGAAAGTTCAAAGGAAACAGTATCACACACCAAGGCCGAGCAAAACAAATCCTTTAGTGCGAGTGGGACCTGTCGTACGCCTGAGAGGCCGCCACTCAGGCGTACGACATGTCCCATGCAGTCGACCAGCACAATAGCCAACCGCCTAACATTGCCAAGGAAAAACGAATTAAGGTAAAGTTATGGTTTTGTCAAACAAAGTTCAAAGGAAACAGTATCATGCACCAAGGCCGAGCAAAACAAATCCTTTAGTGCGAGTGGGACCTGTCGTACGCCTGAGTGGCCGCCACTCAGGCGTACGACAGGTCCCATGCAGTCGACCAGCACAATTGCCGGCGCGCGCGCCACAGGGAAGCGCCCACTTTGACACCGTGCTCTGCGTTGCTAGACACAGCTATAGAAACTTTACCACTGCATTTTGGCAGGCTAAATCTGCACTGGCGTGGCTGAGCACGCTCGAGCATGCTGAGCACGGTCTTGACCGTAGTGGCGGTATTTATTGGGGACCGTGCTCGAGCGAGCACGGTCATGACCGTAGTTACGGTGTCAAGAAAGTTCAAAGGAAACAGTATCACACACCAAGGCCGAGCAAAACAAATCCTTTAGTGCGAGTGGGACCTGTCGTACGCCTGAGAGGCCGCCACTCAGGCGTACGACATGTCCCATGCAGTCGACCAGCACAATAGCCAACCGCCTAACATTGCCAAAGAAAAACGAATAAAGGTAGAAGTTATGGTCTTGTCAAACAAGGTTGAACGGAAACAGTATCACGAGCAAAACAAATCATTTAGTGTGAGTGGGACCTGTCGTAGGCCTGAGTGGCCGCCACTCAGGCGTACGACAGGTCCCATGCAGTCGACCAGCACAATTGCCGGCGCGCGCGCCACAGGGAAGCGCCCACTTTGACACCGTGCTCTGCGTTGCTAGACACAGCTATAGAAACTTTACCACTGCATTTTGGCAGGCTAAATCTGCACTGGCGTGGCTGAGCACGCTCGAGCATGCTGAGCACGGTCTTGACCGTAGTGGCGGTATTTATTGGGGACCGTGCTGGAGCACGGTCATGACCGTAGTTACGGTGTCAAGAAAGTTCAAAGGAAACAGTATCACACACCAAGGCCGAGCAAAACAAATCCTTTAGTGCGAGTGGGACCTGTCGTACGCCTGAGAGGCCGCCACTCAGGCGTACGACATGTCCCATGCAGTCGACCAGCACAATAGCCAACCGCCTAACATTGCCAAGGAAAAACGAATTAAGGTAAAAGTTATGGTTTTGTCAAAGAAAGTTCAACGGAAACAGTATCACGAGCCAAACAAATCCTTTAGTGTGAGTGGGACCTGTCGTACGCCAGAGTGGCCGCCACACAGGCGTACGACAGGTCCCATGCAGTCGACCAGCACAATTGCCGGCGCGCGCGCCACAGGGAAGCGCCCACTTTGACACCGTGCTCTGCGTTGCTAGACACAGCTATAGAAACTTTACCACTGCATTTTGGCAGGCTAAATCTGCACTGGCGTGGCTGAGCACGCTCGAGCATGCTGAGCACGGTCTTGACCGTAGTGGCGGTATTTATTGGGGACCGTGCTGGAGCACGGTCATGACCGTAGTTACGGTGTCAAGAAAGTTCAAAGGAAACAGTATCACACACCAAGGCCGAGCAAAACAAATCCTTTAGTGCGAGTGGGACCTGTCGTACGCCTGAGAGGCCGCCACTCAGGCGTACGACATGTCCCATGCAGTCGACCAGCACAATAGCCAACCGCCTAACATTGCCAAAGAAAAACGAATAAAGGTAGAAGTTATGGTCTTGTCAAACAAGGTTGAACGGAAACAGTATCACGAGCAAAACAAATCATTTAGTGTGAGTGGGACCTGTCGTACGCCTGAGTGGCCGCCACTCAGGCGTACGACAGGTCCCATGCAGTCGACCAGCACAATTGCCGGCGCGCGCGCCACAGGGAAGCGCCCACTTTGACACCGTGCTCTGCGTTGCTAGACACAGCTATAGAAACTTTACCACTGCATTTTGGCAGGCTAAATCTGCACTGGCGTGACTGAGCACGCTCGAGCATGCTGAGCACGGTCTTGACCGTAGTGGCGGTATTTATTGGGGACCGTGCTCGAGCACGGTCATGACCGTAGTTACGGTGTCAAGAAAGTTCAAAGGAAACAGTATCACACACCAAGGCCGAGCAAAACAAATCCTTTAGTGCGAGTGGGACCTGTCGTACGCCTGAGAGGCCGCCACTCAGGCGTACGACATGTCCCATGCAGTCGACCAGCACAATAGCCAACCGCCTAACATTGCCAAAGAAAAACGAATTAAGGTAAAAGTTATGGTTTTGCCAAACAAAGTTCAACGGAAACAGTATCACGAGCCAAACAAATCCTTTAGTGTGAGTGGGACCTGTCGTACGGCTGAGTGGCCGCCACTCAGGCGTACGACAGGTCCCATGCAGTCGACCAGCACAATTGCCGGCGCGCGCGCCACAGGGAAGCGCCCACTTTGACACCGTGCTCTGCGTTGCTAGACACAGCTATAGAAACTTTACCACTGCATTTTGGCAGGCTAAATCTGCACTGGCGTGGCTGAGCACGCTCGAGCATGCTGAGCACGGTCTTGACCGTAGTGGCGGTATTTATTGGGGACCGTGCTGGAGCACGGTCATGACCGTAGTTACGGTGTCAAGAAAGTTCAAAGGAAACAGTATCACACACCAAGGCCGAGCAAAACAAATCCTTTAGTGCGAGTGGGACCTGTCGTACGCCTGAGAGGCCGCCACTCAGGCGTACGACATGTCCCATGCAGTCGACCAGCACAATAGCCAACCGCCTAACATTGCCAAGGAAAAACGAATTAAGGTAAAAGTTATGGTTTTGTCAAAGAAAGTTCAACGGAAACAGTATCACGAGCCAAACAAATCCTTTAGTGTGAGTGGGACCTGTCGTACGCCTGAGTGGCCGCCACTCAGGCGTACGACAGGTCCCATGCAGTCGACCAGCACAATTGCCGGCGCGCGCGCCACAGGGAAGCGCCCACTTTGACACCGTGCTCTGCGTTGCTAGACACAGCTATAGAAACTTTACCACTGCATTTTGGCAGGCTAAATCTGCACTGGCGTGGCTGAGCACGCTCGAGCATGCTGAGCACGGTCTTGACCGTAGTGGCGGTATTTATTGGGGACCGTGCTGGAGCACGGTCATGACCGTAGTTACGGTGTCAAGAAAGTTCAAAGGAAACAGTATCACACACCAAGGCCGAGCAAAACAAATCCTTTAGTGCGAGTGGGACCTGTCGTACGCCTGAGAGGCCGCCACTCAGGCGTACGACATGTCCCATGCAGTCGACCAGCACAATAGCCAACCGCCTAACATTGCCAAGGAAAAACGAATTAAGGTAAAGTTATGGTTTTGTCAAACAAAGTTCAAAGGAAACAGTATCATGCACCAAGGCCGAGCAAAACAAATCCTTTAGTGCGAGTGGGACCTGTCGTACGCCTGAGTGGCCGCCACTCAGGCGTACGACAGGTCCCATGCAGTCGACCAGCACAATTGCCGGCGCGCGCGCCACAGGGAAGCGCCCACTTTGACACCGTGCTCTGCGTTGCTAGACACAGCTATAGAAACTTTACCACTGCATTTTGGCAGGCTAAATCTGCACTGGCGTGGCTGAGCACGCTCGAGCATGCTGAGCACGGTCTTGACCGTAGTGGCGGTATTTATTGGGGACCGTGCTCGAGCGAGCACGGTCATGACCGTAGTTACGGTGTCAAGAAAGTTCAAAGGAAACAGTATCACACACCAAGGCCGAGCAAAACAAATCCTTTAGTGCGAGTGGGACCTGTCGTACGCCTGAGAGGCCGCCACTCAGGCGTACGACATGTCCCATGCAGTCGACCAGCACAATAGCCAACCGCCTAACATTGCCAAAGAAAAACGAATAAAGGTAGAAGTTATGGTCTTGTCAAACAAGGTTGAACGGAAACAGTATCACGAGCAAAACAAATCATTTAGTGTGAGTGGGACCTGTCGTACGCCTGAGTGGCCGCCACTCAGGCGTACGACAGGTCCCATGCAGTCGACCAGCACAATTGCCGGCGCGCGCGCCACAGGGAAGCGCCCACTTTGACACCGTGCTCTGCGTTGCTAGACACAGCTATAGAAACTTTACCACTGCATTTTGGCAGGCTAAATCTGCACTGGCGTGGCTGAGCACGCTCGAGCATGCTGAGCACGGTCTTGACCGTAGTGGCGGTATTTATTGGGGACCGTGCTGGAGCACGGTCATGACCGTAGTTACGGTGTCAAGAAAGTTCAAAGGAAACAGTATCACACACCAAGGCCGAGCAAAACAAATCCTTTAGTGCGAGTGGGACCTGTCGTACGCCTGAGAGGCCGCCACTCAGGCGTACGACATGTCCCATGCAGTCGACCAGCACAATAGCCAACCGCCTAACATTGCCAAGGAAAAACGAATTAAGGTAAAAGTTATGGTTTTGTCAAAGAAAGTTCAACGGAAACAGTATCACGAGCCAAACAAATCCTTTAGTGTGAGTGGGACCTGTCGTACGCCTGAGTGGCCGCCACTCAGGCGTACGACAGGTCCCATGCAGTCGACCAGCACAATTGCCGGCGCGCGCGCCACAGGGAAGCGCCCACTTTGACACCGTGCTCTGCGTTGCTAGACACAGCTATAGAAACTTTACCACTGCATTTTGGCAGGCTAAATCTGCACTGGCGTGGCTGAGCACGCTCGAGCATGCTGAGCACGGTCTTGACCGTAGTGGCGGTATTTATTGGGGACCGTGCTGGAGCACGGTCATGACCGTAGTTACGGTGTCAAGAAAGTTCAAAGGAAACAGTATCACACACCAAGGCCGAGCAAAACAAATCCTTTAGTGCGAGTGGGACCTGTCGTACGCCTGAGAGGCCGCCACTCAGGCGTACGACATGTCCCATGCAGTCGACCAGCACAATAGCCAACCGCCTAACATTGCCAAAGAAAAACGAATAAAGGTAGAAGTTATGGTCTTGTCAAACAAGGTTGAACGGAAACAGTATCACGAGCAAAACAAATCATTTAGTGTGAGTGGGACCTGTCGTACGCCTGAGTGGCCGCCACTCAGGCGTACGACAGGTCCCATGCAGTCGACCAGCACAATTGCCGGCGCGCGCGCCACAGGGAAGCGCCCACTTTGACACCGTGCTCTGCGTTGCTAGACACAGCTATAGAAACTTTACCACTGCATTTTGGCAGGCTAAATCTGCACTGGCGTGGCTGAGCACGCTCGAGCATGCTGAGCACGGTCTTGACCGTAGTGGCGGTATTTATTGGGGACCGTGCTGGAGCACGGTCATGACCGTAGTTACGGTGTCAAGAAAGTTCAAAGGAAACAGTATCACACACCATGGCCGAGCAAAACAAATCCTTTAGTGCGAGTGGTACCTATCGTACGCCTGAGAGGCCGCCACTCAGGCGTACGACATGTCCCATGCAGTCGACCAGCACAATAGCCAACCGCCTAACATTGCCAAAGAAAAACGAATTTAGGTGAAAGTTATGGTTTTGTCAAACAAGGTTGAACGGAAACAGTATCACGAGCAAAACAAATCATTTAGTGTGAGTGGGACCTGTCGTACGCCTGAGTGGCCGCCACTCAGGCGTACGACAGGTCCCATGCAGTCGACCAGCACAATTGCCGGCGCGCGCGCCACAGGGAAGCGCCCACTTTGACACCGTGCTCTGCGTTGCTAGACACAGCTATAGAAACTTTACCACTGCATTTTGGCAGGCTAAATCTGCACTGGCGTGGCTGAGCACGCTCGAGCATGCTGAGCACGGTCTTGACCGTAGTGGCGGTATTTATTGGGGACCGTGCTGGAGCACGGTCATGACCGTAGTTACGGTGTCAAGAAAGTTCAAAGGAAACAGTATCACACCCCAAGGCCGAGCAAAACAAATCCTTTAGTGCGAGTGGGACCTGTCGTACGCCTGAGTGTCCGCCACTCAGGCGTACGACATGTCCCATGCAGTCGACCAGCACAATAGCCAACCGCCTAACATTGCCAAGGAAAAACGAATTAAGGTAAAAGTTATGGTTTTGTCAAAGAAAGTTCAACGGAAACAGTATCACGAGCCAAACAAATCCTTTAGTGTGAGTGGGACCTGTCGTACGCCTGAGTGGCCGCCACTCAGGCGTACGACAGGTCCCATGCAGTCGACCAGCACAATTGCCGGCGCGCGCGCCACAGGGAAGCGCCCACTTTGACACCGTGCTCTGCGTTGCTAGACACAGCTATAGAAACTTTACCACTGCATTTTGGCAGGCTAAATCTGCACTGGCGTGGCTGAGCACGCTCGAGCATGCTGAGCACGGTCTTGACCGTAGTGGCGGTATTTATTGGGGACCGTGCTGGAGCACGGTCATGACCGTAGTTACGGTGTCAAGAAAGTTCAAAGGAAACAGTATCACACACCAAGGCCGAGCAAAACAAATCCTTTAGTGCGAGTGGGACCTGTCGTACGCCTGAGAGGCCGCCACTCAGGCGTACGACATGTCCCATGCAGTCGACCAGCACAATAGCCAACCGCCTAACATTGCCAAAGAAAAACGAATTTAGGTGAAAGTTATGGTTTTGTCAAACAAGGTTGAACGGAAACAGTATCACGAGCAAAACAAATCATTTAGTGTGAGTGGGACCTGTCGTACGCCTGAGTGGCCGCCACTCAGGCGTACGACAGGTCCCATGCAGTCGACCAGCACAATTGCCGGCGCGCGCGCCACAGGGAAGCGCCCACTTTGACACCGTGCTCTGCGTTGCTAGACACAGCTATAGAAACTTTACCACTGCATTTTGGCAGGCTAAATCTGCACTGGCGTGGCTGAGCACGCTCGAGCATGCTGAGCACGGTCTTGACCGTAGTGGCGGTATTTATTGGGGACCGTGCTGGAGCACGGTCATGACCGTAGTTACGGTGTCAAGAAAGTTCAAAGGAAACAGTATCACACACCATGGCCGAGCAAAACAAATCCTTTAGTGCGAATGGTACCTATCGTACGCCTGAGAGGCCGCCACTCAGGCGTACGACATGTCCCATGCAGTCGACCAGCACAATAGCCAACCGCCTAACATTGCCAAAGAAAAACGAATTTAGGTGAAAGTTATGGTTTTGTCAAACAAGGTTGAACGGAAACAGTATCACGAGCAAAACAAATCATTTAGTGTGAGTGGGACCTGTCGTTCGCCTGAGTGGCCGCCACTCAGGCGTACGACAGGTCCCATGCAGTCGACCAGCACAATTGCCGGCGCGCGCGCCACAGGGAAGCGCCCACTTTGACACCGTGCTCTGCGTTGCTAGACACAGCTATAGAAACTTTACCACTGCATTTTGGCAGGCTAAATCTGCACTGGCGTGGCTGAGCACGCTCGAGCATGCTGAGCACGGTCTTGACCGTAGTGGCGGTATTTATTGGGGACCGTGCTGGAGCACGGTCATGACCGTAGTTACGGTGTCAAGAAAGTTCAAAGGAAACAGTATCACACACCATGGCCGAGCAAAACAAATCCTTTAGTGCGAGTGGGACCTGTCGTACGCCTGAGTGTCCGCCACTCAGGCGTACGACATGTCCCATGCAGTCGACCAGCACAATAGCCAACCGCCTAACATTGCCAAGGAAAAACGAATTAAGGTAAAAGTTATGGTTTTGTCAAAGAAAGTTCAACGGAAACAGTATCACGAGCCAAACAAATCCTTTAGTGTGAGTGGGACCTGTCGTACGCCTGAGTGGCCGCCACTCAGGCGTACGACAGGTCCCATGCAGTCGACCAGCACAATTGCCGGCGCGCGCGCCACAGGGAAGCGCCCACTTTGACACCGTGCTCTGCGTTGCTAGACACAGCTATAGAAACTTTACCACTGCATTTTGGCAGGCTAAATCTGCACTGGCGTGGCTGAGCACGCTCGAGCATGCTGAGCACGGTCTTGACCGTAGTGGCGGTATTTATTGGGGACCGTGCTGGAGCACGGTCATGACCGTAGTTACGGTGTCAAGAAAGTTCAAAGGAAACAGTATCACACACCAAGGCCGAGCAAAACAAATCCTTTAGTGCGAGTGGGACCTGTCGTACGCCTGAGAGGCCGCCACTCAGGCGTACGACATGTCCCATGCAGTCGACCAGCACAATAGCCAACCGCCTAACATTGCCAAAGAAAAACGAATTTAGGTGAAAGTTATGGTTTTGTCAAACAAGGTTGAACGGAAACAGTATCACGAGCAAAACAAATCATTTAGTGTGAGTGGGACCTGTCGTACGCCTGAGTGGCCGCCACTCAGGCGTACGACAGGTCCCATGCAGTCGACCAGCACAATTGCCGGCGCGCGCGCCACAGGGAAGCGCCCACTTTGACACCGTGCTCTGCGTTGCTAGACACAGCTATAGAAACTTTACCACTGCATTTTGGCAGGCTAAATCTGCACTGGCGTGGCTGAGCACGCTCGAGCATGCTGAGCACGGTCTTGACCGTAGTGGCGGTATTTATTGGGGACCGTGCTGGAGCACGGTCATGACCGTAGTTACGGTGTCAAGAAAGTTCAAAGGAAACAGTATCACACACCATGGCCGAGCAAAACAAATCCTTTAGTGCGAATGGTACCTATCGTACGCCTGAGAGGCCGCCACTCAGGCGTACGACATGTCCCATGCAGTCGACCAGCACAATAGCCAACCGCCTAACATTGCCAAAGAAAAACGAATTTAGGTGAAAGTTATGGTTTTGTCAAACAAGGTTGAACGGAAACAGTATCACGAGCAAAACAAATCATTTAGTGTGAGTGGGACCTGTCGTACGCCTGAGTGGCCGCCACTCAGGCGTACGACAGGTCCCATGCAGTCGACCAGCACAATTGCCGGCGCGCGCGCCACAGGGAAGCGCCCACTTTGACACCGTGCTCTGCGTTGCTAGACACAGCTATAGAAACTTTACCACTGCATTTTGGCAGGCTAAATCTGCACTGGCGTGGCTGAGCACGCTCGAGCATGCTGAGCACGGTCTTGACCGTAGTGGCGGTATTTATTGGGGACCGTGCTGGAGCACGGTCATGACCGTAGTTACGGTGTCAAGAAAGTTCAAAGGAAACAGTATCACACACCATGGCCGAGCAAAACAAATCCTTTAGTGCGAATGGTACCTATCGTACGCCTGAGAGGCCGCCACTCAGGCGTACGACATGTCCCATGCAGTCGACCAGCACAATAGCCAACCGCCTAACATTGCCAAAGAAAAACGAATAAAGGTAGAAGTTATGGTCTTGTCAAACAAGGTTGAACGGAAACAGTATCACGAGCAAAACAAATCATTTAGTGTGAGTGGGACCTGTCGTACGCCTGAGTGGCCGCCACTCAGGCGTACGACAGGTCCCATGCAGTCGACCAGCACAATTGCCGGCGCGCGCGCCACAGGGAAGCGCCCACTTTGACACCGTGCTCTGCGTTGCTAGACACAGCTATAGAAACTTTACCACTGCATTTTGGCAGGCTAAATCTGCACTGGCGTGGCTGAGCACGCTCGAGCATGCTGAGCACGGTCTTGACCGTAGTGGCGGTATTTATTGGGGACCGTGCTGGAGCACGGTCATGACCGTAGTTACGGTGTCAAGAAAGTTCAAAGGAAACAGTATCACACACCAAGGCCGAGCAAAACAAATCCTTTAGTGCGAGTGGGACCTGTCGTACGCCTGAGAGGCCGCCACTCAGGCGTACGACATGTCCCATGCAGTCGACCAGCACAATAGCCAACCGCCTAACATTGCCAAAGAAAAACGAATAAAGGTAGAAGTTATGGTCTTGTCAAACAAGGTTGAACGGAAACAGTATCACGAGCAAAACAAATCATTTAGTGTGAGTGGGACCTGTCGTACGCCTGAGTGGCCGCCACTCAGGCGTACGACAGGTCCCATGCAGTCGACCAGCACAATTGCCGGCGCGCGCGCCACAGGGAAGCGCCCACTTTGACACCGTGCTCTGCGTTGCTAGACACAGCTATAGAAACTTTACCGCTGCATTTTGGCAGGCTAAATCTGCACTGGCGTGGCTGAGCACGCTCGAGCATGCTGAGCACGGTCTTGACCGTAGTGGCGGTATTTATTGGGGACCGTGCTGGAGCACGGTCATGACCGTAGTTACGGTGTCAAGAAAGTTCAAAGGAAACAGTATCACACACCAAGGCCGAGCAAAACAAATCCTTTAGTGCGAGTGGGACCTGTCGTACGCCTGAGAGGCCGCCACTCAGGCGTACGACATGTCCCATGCAGTCGACCAGCACAATAGCCAACCGCCTAACATTGCCAAAGAAAAACGAATTTAGGTGAAAGTTATGGTTTTGTCAAACAAGGTTGAACGGAAACAGTATCACGAGCAAAACAAATCATTTAGTGTGAGTGGGACCTGTCGTACGCCTGAGTGGCCGCCACTCAGGCGTACGACAGGTCCCATGCAGTCGACCAGCACAATTGCCGGCGCGCGCGCCACAGGGAAGCGCCCACTTTGACACCGTGCTCTGCGTTGCTAGACACAGCTATAGAAACTTTACCACTGCATTTTGGCAGGCTAAATCTGCACTGGCGTGGCTGAGCACGCTCGAGCATGCTGAGCACGGTCTTGACCGTAGTGGCGGTATTTATTGGGGACCGTGCTGGAGCACGGTCATGACCGTAGTTACGGTGTCAAGAAAGTTCAAAGGAAACAGTATCACACACCATGGCCGAGCAAAACAAATCCTTTAGTGCGAGTGGTACCTATCGTACGCCTGAGAGGCCGCCACTCAGGCGTACGACATGTCCCATGCAGTCGACCAGCACAATAGCCAACCGCCTAACATTGCCAAAGAAAAACGAATAAAGGTAAAAGTTATGGTTTTGTCAAAGAAAGTTCAACGGAAACAGTATCACGAGCCAAACAAATCCTTTAGTGCGAGTGGGACCTGTCGTACGCCTGAGAGGCCGCCACTCAGGCGTACGACATGTCCCATGCAGTCGACCAGCACAATTGCCGGCGCGCGCGCCACAGGGAAGCGCCCACTTTGACACCGTGCTCTGCGTTGCTAGACACAGCTATAGATACTTTACCACTGCATTTTGGCAGGCTAAATCTGCACTGGCGTGGCTGAGCACGCTCGAGCATGCTGAGCACGGTCTTGACCGTAGTGGCGGTATTTATTGGGGACCGTGCTCGAGCACGGTCATGACCGTAGTTACGGTGTCAAGAAAGTTCAAAGGAAACAGTATCACACACCAAGGCCGAGCAAAACAAATCCTTTAGTGCGAGTGGGACCTGTCGTACGCCTGAGAGGCCGCCACTCAGGCGTACGACATGTCCCATGCAGTCGACCAGCACAATAGCCAACCGCCTAACATTGCCAAAGAAAAACGAATAAAGGTAGAAGTTATGGTCTTGTCAAACAAGGTTGAACGGAAACAGTATCACGAGCAAAACAAATCATTTAGTGTGAGTGGGACCTGTCGTACGCCTGAGTGGCCGCCACTCAGGCGTACGACAGGTCCCATGCAGTCGACCAGCACAATTGCCGGCGCGCGCGCCACAGGGAAGCGCCCACTTTGACACCGTGCTCTGCGTTGCTAGACACAGCTATAGATACTTTACCACTGCATTTTGGCAGGCTAAATCTGCACTGGCGTGGCTGAGCACGCTCGAGCATGCTGAGCACGGTCTTGACCGTAGTGGCGGTATTTATTGGGGACCGTGCTGGAGCACGGTCATGACCGTAGTTACGGTGTCAAGAAAGTTCAAAGGAAACAGTATCACACACCATGGCCGAGCAAAACAAATCCTTTAGTGCGAGTGGTACCTATCGTACGCCTGAGAGGCCGCCACTCAGGCGTACGACATGTCCCATGCAGTCGACCAGCACAATAGCCAACCGCCTAACATTGCCAAAGAAAAACGAATTTAGGTGAAAGTTATGGTTTTGTCAAAGAAAGTTCAACGGAAACAGTATCACGCACCAAGGCCGAGCAAAACAAATCCTTTAGTGCGAGTGGGACCTGTCGTACGCCTGAGTGTCCGCCACTCAGGCGTACGACAGGTCCCATGCAGTCGACCAGCACAATAACCAACCGCCTAACATTGCCAAGGAAAAACGAATTAAGGTAAAAGTTATGGTTTTGTCAAAGAAAGTTCAACGGAAACAGTATCACGAGCCAAACAAATCATTTAGTGTGAGTGGGACCTGTCGTACGCCTGAGTGGCCGCCACTCAGGCGTACGACAGGTCCCATGCAGTCGACCAGCACAATTGCCGGCGCGCGCGCCACAGGGAAGCGCCCACTTTGACACCGTGCTCTGCGTTGCTAGACACAGCTATAGATACTTTACCACTGCATTTTGGCAGGCTAAATCTGCACTGGCGTGGCTGAGCACGCTCGAGCATGCTGAGCACGGTCTTGACCGTAGTGGCGGTATTTATTGGGGACCGTGCTCGAGCACGGTCATGACCGTAGTTACGGTGTCAAGAAAGTTCAAAGGAAACAGTATCACACACCAAGGCCGAGCAAAACAAATCCTTTAGTGCGAGTGGGACCTGTCGTACGCCTGAGAGGCCGCCACTCAGGCGTACGACATGTCCCATGCAGTCGACCAGCACAATAGCCAACCGCCTAACATTGCCAAAGAAAAACGAATAAAGGTAGAAGTTATGGTCTTGTCAAACAAGGTTGAACGGAAACAGTATCACGAGCAAAACAAATCATTTAGTGTGAGTGGGACCTGTCGTACGCCTGAGTGGCCGCCACTCAGGCGTACGACAGGTCCCATGCAGTCGACCAGCACAATTGCCGGCGCGCGCGCCACAGGGAAGCGCCCACTTTGACACCGTGCTCTGCGTTGCTAGACACAGCTATAGAAACTTTACCACTGCATTTTGGCAGGCTAAATCTGCACTGGCGTGGCTGAGCACGCTCGAGCATGCTGAGCACGGTCTTGACCGTAGTGGCGGTATTTATTGGGGACCGTGCTGGAGCACGGTCATGACCGTAGTTACGGTGTCAAGAAAGTTCAAAGGAAACAGTATCACACACCAAGGCCGAGCAAAACAAATCCTTTAGTGCGAGTGGGACCTGTCGTACGCCTGAGAGGCCGCCACTCAGGCGTACGACATGTCCCATGCAGTCGACCAGCACAATAGCCAACCGCCTAACATTGCCAAGGAAAAACGAATTAAGGTAAAAGTTATGGTTTTGTCAAAGAAAGTTCAACGGAAACAGTATCACGAGCCAAACAAATCCTTTAGTGCGAGTGGGACCTGTCGTACGCCTGAGTGGCCGCCACTCAGGCGTACGACAGGTCCCATGCAGTCGACCAGCACAATAGCCAACCGCCTAACATTGCCAAAGAAAAACGAATAAAGGTAGAAGTTATGGTCTTGTCAAACAAGGTTGAACGGAAACAGTATCACGAGCAAAACAAATCATTTAGTGTGAGTGGGACCTGTCGTACGCCTGAGTGGCCGCCACTCAGGCGTACGACAGGTCCCATGCAGTCGACCAGCACAATTGCCGGCGCGCGCGCCACAGGGAAGCGCCCACTTTGACACCGTGCTCTGCGTTGCTAGACACAGCTATAGAAACTTTACCACTGCATTTTGGCAGGCTAAATCTGCACTGGCGTGGCTGAGCACGCTCGAGCATGCTGAGCACGGTCTTGACCGTAGTGGCGGTATTTATTGGGGACCGTGCTGGAGCACGGTCATGACCGTAGTTACGGTGTCAAGAAAGTTCAAAGGAAACAGTATCACACACCAAGGCCGAGCAAAACAAATCCTTTAGTGCGAGTGGGACCTGTCGTACGCCTGAGAGGCCGCCACTCAGGCGTACGACATGTCCCATGCAGTCGACCAGCACAATAGCCAACCGCCTAACATTGCCAAGGAAAAACGAATTAAGGTAAAAGTTATGGTTTTGTCAAAGAAAGTTCAACGGAAACAGTATCACGAGCCAAACAAATCCTTTAGTGCGAGTGGGACCTGTCGTACGCCTGAGTGGCCGCCACTCAGGCGTACGACAGGTCCCATGCAGTCGACCAGCACAATAGCCAACCGCCTAACATTGCCAAAGAAAAACGAATTAAGGTAAAGTTATGGTTTTGCCAAACAAAGTTCAAAGGAAACAGTATCACGCACCAAGGCCGAGCAAAACAAATCCTTTAGTGCGAGTGTGACCTGTCGTACGCCTGAGTGGCCGCCACTCAGGCGTACGACAGGTCCCATGCAGTCGACCAGCACAATTGCCGGCGCGCGCGCCACAGGGAAGCGCCCACTTTGACACCGTGCTCTGCGTTGCTAGACACAGCTATAGAAACTTTACCACTGCATTTTGGCAGGCTAAATCTGCACTGGCGTGACTGAGCACGCTCGAGCATGCTGAGCACGGTCTTGACCGTAGTGGCGGTATTTATTGGGGACCGTGCTCGAGCACGGTCATGACCGTAGTTACGGTGTCAAGAAAGTTCAAAGGAAACAGTATCACACACCATGGCCGAGCAAAACAAATCCTTTAGTGCGAGTGGTACCTATCGTACGCCTGAGAGGCCGCCACTCAGGCGTACGACATGTCCCATGCAGTCGACCAGCACAATAGCCAACCGCCTAACATTGCCAAAGAAAAACGAATTTAGGTGAAAGTTATGGTTTTGTCAAAGAAAGTTCAACGGAAACAGTATCACGCACCAAGGCCGAGCAAAACAAATCCTTTAGTGCGAGTGGGACCTGTCGTACGCCTGAGTGTCCGCCACTCAGGCGTACGACAGGTCCCATGCAGTCGACCAGCACAATGGCCGGCGCGCGCGCCACAGGGAAGCGCCCACTTTGACACCGTGCTCTGCGTTGCTAGACACAGCTCATGACCTTTAAATGCAGGATTGCCGGCCTACAGGCCCAGGTGGGACGGCCATCACACAGAGCATTGGGATGAAGTGCACTTGAGCAAAACAACACCAGCAAGGGATGGGCAAATCCCCATTTTTATCGGAGTATATGGTTGCACTAGCTATAGAAACTTTACCACTGCATTTTGGCAGGCTAGATCTGCACTGGCGTGGCTGAGCACGCTCGAGCATGCTGAGCACGGTCTTGACCGTAGTGGCGGTATTTATTGGGGACCGTGCTCGAGCACGGTCATGACCGTAGTTACGGTGTCAAGAAAGTTCAAAGGAAACAGTATCACACACCAAGGCCGAGCAGCTCACCCTGTATATATTACGTGACGTGTCTTTGGGACGGTATAGAGAAGAACGGGTCCCCCGGATTAGAGTTGAAAGTGGCTTGGTAAAATTGCTCAATTCAACTGGAAACCCACCAGCTGTTATCGATGATGACGGCCTTCCTACCGTATACGAGAACGACGGTGGATCGCCTCAACCGCGCCGGTGGCGTGTGGGGCGACGAGGAGGACGGAGGTGGTGACGAAGGCGACTTCCGAGACATTGGAGCATGAGCGAAACGTCGACGCGCGGCGGGGCAGTGGGTGGGGACGGCACGGACTTTTGGCGGACTGAGACTCGAGTGTTTTCATATTCTGGTGCTGTCTCCCTGGGCCTGTTACATCGTGCGTGGTTCTGCAGGGGCTGACGTGCGGACCGACTGTGCAAGCGCGAGAGCAAGAGAGACGGGAAGCGGGGACCGGCTGCATTGGGCCCTTACACTGCAGGAGAACTCAGCCCAGCAACACATGAAGGCCGCGCGCAAACGGCGCCCACCGAGCCGCCCGCCTTCCGGGAATTTGTTTAGACGACCGCTCCTGTATTTCCAACTTCGTATATGACACTGCAAGCGTATTACGGTGCACAAATTTACCAATGTAATTAAGTAATCACAGGTGACTTGGAAAACAGCTACGGCGCAGTACATGCATAGCAGAAGGCGTGGCAGGAGCTTAGCAACGCTTCACAGGCGGTTAGCAGCTAAAATGCTAGCTGCGACGAATCTGCTAGCCTGGCAGCTAGGGTTGCTACGATCATGCCTAGCAGGTTAGCAGGATATATATTAGCAGCCCTAGCTAGCAGGCCCTAGCAGGCAAAACTGCCCTAGCAGGGCCCCCCTGCTAGGCTTCTGCCAACGTAGCAGGCGGATCTGATACGTAGCAGATAGGCCCCGGCTCGCGTAGGGACACTACAGCTCTGCTAGCCGGTCCGATCGTCTTGACGCATATTACTGTTACAAAGGTTGCAAGGAGCAAACCATGAGGGGCAAACTGCTGGTTGTTGGACGCCAAGCCGCAAATGCACGCACGATAGATGCAGTCGGCAACCTAGGGGACTTATACAGTCCCTGTCCTAATGTTAAAGTTGTCAAGCCTGCTCTACGATACGGCGAATACCTCGGTAGCGAAGCCTGTGCACTCTCGTCGGCAACTGCACGTCGTCGCGACCCTCGCAAACAGTTCCGCTGTCCTTCTATTGGCAAGTCAGCCTGCGTGATGTGTAAATGATACTCTCCATGTCTACTGTCAAGTAACTTCAGCCAATGCGCTGGCCGGAAGAGTTGCACAGTGCCGATACGGCGCGCGATGCTAAACATGGGGCGGATTGCTGAAGCCGCAGGCATTTCAGATATAAAGCTCTGGCTGTCTATCAGCAGGACTGTCAGGACACTCTCACACTTGACGCCCTCGCCGCCCTAACACTCAACTTAACCCGTAGTGATTGAACGGGGCCCCGCCCTTTTTCCGGCTTCAAGGAAGCCGACACCAACCCCTTGTCATGTGAGGGATCGATTTTCGTGAAGAGCTCGTTACACTTCGTGACAGTACCGCTTTGTGGCGGCACACCTTCCATCTTACTTCGTTCGTTGGGCCCAACTGAACGTTCTATGCGTATAAAGGGTGAGGCATTTACTGATAGATGAGGCATTCATTAATGAGATCGGCATTTTTTATTGGGGCGATACACAGCTGATGATCACGGACTGAGTGCGGCTAGTGCGCTCTTTCTCTGTGTGACAACTGGCTAGGGTGGCCAGCAGTTTATTACCCTTGTGAAGGAGGAACGCAGCAGCCCCGGAGCTTCTAATTTAACTTGGTCATACAATCCAACAGAGATAGGCGGCATGGTACGCGCCGACTCGAAAGCGCCGAGTTCAGGTATGTAGGAGCGACCTGAGCTGACCTGAGCACACTTCTGGCCCCTCGATCGGCGGCCTGCCCTACCACTCGCGCGGCTTGTGATCTTTTGAGGAAGCCAGCAGGACTATACTGCGTTATTTGTTTCATCGGATCCGCACTATCTGTAATCAAGCAATCAATCAATCCAGTTGCGCAGCTAACTGCTTTTCGGGCGTCTGCTGGTGTCTGACGAGCGAACGCCTGCTGCGTGTGCCAATCCGTCCATCATCACCCTCGCTCTATCTATCTGGCCCCCGTTCTTACGCTGCGCCGGCTGCGCTTCACGCCGTCATCATACGCACATCAGGCGCTGGTGTGATGAGCATGCAACGGCGGCTCTCCAATGTGGGACCTCTACTACATGCCTCGCCAGTAGAAGTGCGATACCAGCAGCAGGCGTGGGCTCCCAGCAGCTGTTCGTCAGCAGGCCGCCACCGCCGCCGCCCCGAGCGCCTGGCGCTGCTTTCGGCCCTGCTGTGGAGCATGATGGCGGCCAGCCTCCTCGTCTTCCCGATACCCGCTGAGGGCGAAAGCGTCGGCGGCCGAATGCTGCTGCAGGCTGAAGGTGCGTGCGTGCGTGCGCGATCGAGCAACGGGCCCGCATACATCGTGTTCATTCATGGCGCGCGCAGACTGCTGCTGCTGCATACATACATGTATTGCCTTGCCTTGCCCAGCCAGCAGCGCACGCGCGCGAACGCTTGCGATGCATGATCTCACGCATGCGTCGGTGTATTTATGTGTGTGCTTCATTATTTCAACGAATTGCATGCAGGAAACGCGTCGATGATGCTGACCGCCGACCTTTTGCCCGAGGTCGCCTACTTCGACGCCTCAGCCGGCCTCTCCGTCTCCGGCAGCGGCTCCGTGAAGACATGGCGGGACATGGAACCCACCCGCCGTCCCAACAACGTCCTGAAATTCACTACCGGCTGCACCCTGCAGCAGCAGCCACCCTCGGAGGCTGCCGCTGCCGCCGCCGGAGCAGCAGCAGTCACGTTCTCGGGCTCCTGCCTGGGCCGCATGAAAGCCAGCCTTTCCCCCACGGGTAGTGCCGGTAGTAGGTGGCGCAAGTCCAACGAGGCCTTCACGGCCGTGTGGGTTGGCCGCTTCGAGGCCGACCCGGCGACCACCAAGCAGGCCCTCATTCACCTCAGCCGCACACGCACCGACAGGAAGCATGCGCTGGTTTGGTCCTCTAATGAGCTGTCCATCTCTGCTGGTGACGAGAACAAGGACGACAGCAACCGGACTACTGTCAGTGCTGGAGGGCTGCTAACAGACAACCCGCCGCCCGTCAACGAATGGACCATGGAGGTTCTGGTCCGGAAGCGGGGTGCAGAGTCAGCCACCTACTATCGCGCCCGGGAGGGGGATAGGCAGGTTTCCTCTTGGCCTGTGTCCAGTGTTCCTTCGGCGATTGATGGAGACAACCTCGTGATTGGCGGAGACTACCGTGACAAAAACTCGTACATGCGAGGCCAGGTGGCGGCGGTGCTGCTGTACGATCGGGCACTGAGCGCTGATGACGTCACCAATCTTGCATTACACTTCAATCCGCGATTCGGTTTGTTGAGCGGCGGTGAGCCACATAAACACGCGTGCGTGCGCGTCGGTGCGTGCCTGCAGCAGCTAGCTAGCACCACTGCAGGTAGCTAGATAGCCAGCTAGGTTGTGCCGTGCGTGTCCAGTCCATCCGTCATTACGCACGTGACATGTCCCTCTTCATTCCGAGCTTTGGGGTTTAGGTTTTTTTAGGGTTTTAGGCTTAAGGTTTATTTTAGGGTTTCAGGGCGTGATGCTGAAGAAAGACGGAAGAGTGCGTGCGCGCGCGCGGCAACTTGTTAGGTTAGTTGTGTTCATACGTATACGTAGCTATCTAGGTGTATGTGCCGCCGTCCGCAGGTTCGACCATCTATCTGTTTCTGAAGTGGTGGTGGATGCATGAGACTGCGTGGGACGGACCCGGGAAACTCGTCACCCCACCCCCTCTGATCCCATAAATAACCCAAGCCTCGGCTCCCGTCCGGGCGTATCATTACCGGTAATCTTATTATTACATACGTTTATTTCTGCCTCCGCCATGTTTCCTTGCAGGCGGCATTCTGGCCGAAAGTATCAATGCGAACTTTACCGTGCTGGGCTGCGATGCACAGACCTACGCCCGTGGCTTTGGCCGTGTGCCCACCTCCTGCCCTGCAAATAAGCCGGACAAGAGCGGTGCGCGCCGGCGCGTCCAGGGGAGGGCAGGCAGGGCCACGCACGGGAGGGCAGGGCAGGGCGGGATAGGGCAGGGCAGGGGAGGGCAGGGCAGGGGAGGGCAGGGCAGGGGAGGACAAGGGAGGTCATCACGGGAAGTCAGGGAGCGAGGTGATGTGTGTGTGGGCGGGGCAGGTCAAGGAAGGGCAGCGAGGGCAGCAGAGGAGGGCAGCACATAGAGGGGTTGGGAGGGGCAGCAGGCAGCAGGGAAGGGCTGCTGCATGTATGGGAGGGGCAGGAACGGACACGCAAGCAAACAAGGGAGTGACGGAGGGTTGTTTTGGTTTCTCCCTCGACCTTGGCTACCAGCTACCGGACATGCCTGTAGATAGTAAGCCGAGAGACTTGCTAGCTTGCCATCCAGTGCGCATGCATGCAACTAACTACTAACCCTTGAACCATCATCATACTTCTATTCCATCCCCGCATGCTATGTGTGTAGGCGCCCTTTGCTACCCCAACTGCGAAGCCGGCTACACGGGAAACGCGTTCTTGTGTTGGCAGAATTGCCCCGCGGGCTTTCGGGACGATGGGCTCTTCTGCTTCAAGCCATGTAGGTGATATGCGTGCGTGCTATGCGTTCCTCCTCCCACAGAATCATCCTGTTGTTTGTATTCTGAGCCACCATCTATATCGATCTCGCTCATGGCCGTGGTGCCGGGTACGTCTTGTGGGCCAGGTCAAAGTGCGAAAAAGAGCACTCGCAGGGCTGTGAGCGGTACGGCCTGTTGTGGTACCCCAGATGCGCTCCCGGTTTCTATGCCTTTGGCTGCTGCCTCTGCTCCGCCCGATGGTAGGTCACGCGCGCGTGCGTGAGGGTCGGTTATTTGAGGGACGGATAGATAGAATATAGATGCTGCCCTATTCATCGATGATGATCACGCATGACTGTGCTGCTTCTCGCTTATATACCTATCTATCTATATATATACCTATCTGCATGTATGTATGTGTGTATGTATGTCCGCCATTCCATGTTTTCCAGCTCCTCTGTAATATAACCATTCCATCCGCTTTTCATACATACGCCGCCGTCGGTGCCCGCCCCCAGCCCGAATGATATGCTGGACATTGGCATATCCTGCGGTAAACAGTCCTACGCACGAACCCTTGGCGTCCCAGCGATCTGCCGATCGGACCAGGTATGTATGTTCAGGTTTGTACAGTATAGTGTGTGCATATGCATGTGGCTGGATGGATGGATGGCCGCGTGCGTGTATCGGTCTGCCGCCGATCGATCGAGCGAGGTGGACATATATATACGTACATACACTGCATTTCCATTATTAATTTAGTCTGCAGCAACACACATAAACAGGCTTCATGCATTTCGTTAATTGTTTGAATCACATACATATATAGCTACGGTACCCCCCTACCTTCCGTACCCCCCGTACCGTACCTTCCGTACCCCCCGTACCTGCCTTTCACCAGTGGTGCTTCGTTGCTTCGTCTTGCTTGCTTGCGCGCGCACTTGCAAAATAAAAAACACGCGCGTTAGGTTTTGGCCGCCTGTTGCACGCATGCTGATAATTTATCGATTGAGTCGTCAATCGAAGGCTATGTATGTATACATCTGCCTGCGTGCTGCTGTCGCCCCTCCGTCCGTCCGCAGGAAAAGGACGGCGCCCTTTGCTACGAAAAATGCAAAAGCGGATACAACGGCATAGGGTGCGTAAGCAAGCGGCGCCAGCGAGCAGACGGCGGGCATTGCAGCAGATATTGCATCGATTTATTCGTGCGTGTTCCATCGATCCCTTACGTCGTCATTATATATATTACGTCGTCATTACCTACCTCCGCCGCCCCGCGCCCCCCCCCTTTGCTTCCCGCCGCCGCATGCGTGCAGCCCCGTGTGCTGGCTAGTCGACTGTCCCGAAGCCAAATACAGTGCGTCGTACCTTGCGGCCCAATCTGCGCGCGCCACTCCAACACCTGACAGATGAATGAAGGTGTCCACTAGTAACGAAGTCAGTAGTCGCGCGGCTCGAACGGTGAGACGGGCGGGGTCCATTATTTGGGTACGTAGGTGGTGTTTTGTTGGTGTGCATGGCATGGGTTGCATTGGGAGTAACCTATTATTATTTGCCCCGTGCGTACGTGTATTTCACAAATAAAGGATTGCCCCATCCATGTATGGTTGGATGTTAAGGAAACCGCCCTGAGATACGTACTAGATACATGAGATACGTACTACATACATACAACCGTACAATCGATCCCGCCCGCTAGATAGCCTCGCCGTCCTCTTGATGCGTTGATCGGGTAGGCGGCGCGGCGGCGGCGGGGAATAAAAAAATATTTAGTATAGTGGACAGCTCGCTCTGCACATACCGACCTACCGAGCAGACATCAAGCACACCTGAGCACACTGTATGGCGGTCATCACCCTGCCTGCCTGTATCATTATTTATGCCTGCTGGTGCATATACATTATACGATGAGGGCTTCATTTATTTTGTATAATTCGTAGGGAGGGAGAGGGAGGGAGGGAGGGAGGGGCAGCAGGGAATAATGTATGACTGGTAGAGGACAACCGTCAATCAATCAAACCAAATACATACGGCCAAAGGCGAATATTTATTTGACAAATGGCTTCCCGCCCGCTCGTGCGAAACGCCTTGCTTGGCGATGACAACAGCGCATGTACGGCACGGCAGTCTCGAGCCTCTCGCCGCGCGCCGACGTCGATCTCTGCGCTTCCCTCAAGTGCTGGCTGGGCGCCCATACCATTCATGCTGGCGGACGCTTTGGGCGGTGCGGCGGTGGAGTATTGGACAAACAAGCAACTTTATTTGAGATGTGCTCGCTGAAGGTCTTTTAAGATAGAACGAACCACTCATCATTGCAAGCCACGGAGGTTGCGTATGTATGTATGGGGTTTGGTGTTGTGGCACATACACATGCATGGCAGCAACCTTGGGCTTGTTTGCTTGCTTTGATCTCGATCGGGACTATCTGCGACGGAGCTAGCTCGGGACTATCTGCGAGCTCGGGGTTAGCTTTAGACTGATGTATGATGAGTGTATCCTGCCTGATCCTGCCTGCTGGAATGTCTCTCCATCTACGGATAGAAAAGGCATTCGTTCGTTCTAGACGCAATCGATTCGATCATCGATCAGTGCATGCATGTATGGCAACTATCATCGGTGTATTCGTATGCTATAAGCCTATAACAGTACAGATATACAGATGTATGCCACACGCACGTCTTCATGCTGTATGTTGTTATTGCTCTTGTCAGAGGTAGGGTCACTATCGTCGATTATCTGGATTCTGAATATATGCTTTGTTGGTAATGGTAACGCGTCGCGTCGTGGTCCAGCGAATACGGCGGATTGCGACATACACCGTACACTGCATGCCGCTCGCTTATGCTGTCGGTCAAACGTCGTAAACTTCGGGGCGTTACGTGCGTGATTTGTGGTAGGGTTTACAGGGAAGTGTTTGTTCATTGCGATTATATATGCGTGTTTATTTGTTCTTGCTTAGCAGCAGCGTTTGGCAACCCATTATTATTGTATGCATGTTTGCGTCCAGGTACAGAGTATGGTAACGGCTAACAACATTTATGCTTCCCAAAAAAATCAGGCATACGTACGTGTGCGATGCATAGATATTTTTGGGCGTTTATTTGTGACCAGCGAGTGTTGCCGGGGCATGTAAGGGGAAAGGGCGCCGTAAACGGGGGCAAGTGTGGGGGAGCTCCGGTACTTGGGATACCGTACATGTACCGGAGATGGGGGGATAGATGGGGTAGGGAGTACGTATCCCGCGGGCTCGACAGCGCTATGGTTCAGCACCGCAGCATGCATGAGGGGAGGGGGAGGGCATAAGCGCATAACCAGTCACATACAGCAACTAGACAGGGACCGGCCCCGATTTGATTGGTCCCAATATCAGAGCAGCTGTTGGGTAGACAGCTTCACTGCGCCTGCTGCCCCTCCGGCGATGGATCTTGGGAGCAAAATCGGGTCAAGCTTGCTTGCAGGGGGGACAGCAGGACACCCGCCAGGCGCCAGGACACCCGCCTAGCCTGTCCCGATCAGGCCCAAGTATGTCTCGTGCCGCAAACTGAAACGAAACCCATGGTTGAAGCCCTGCCGCGCGCGGCGGAGCATGCAATGCACTTCTCCGCTCTCGCACGGTTATTTCAGTATGGCATCTCGGTGTTCTCCATCGCCAAACCACGCCCACCTGACAACTTGTACGCAAGCGAAGGCCGCGCGCCAAGGGTCTTGCGGATGCCAGTACGTAGTTCTCCAGCTAGGCAAGCTCTTGAATCTTAAAATTGTGAACCAAAGGACAGCTTTTGCCATTGTTGCATACGTACGGTATGCATGTTTCGTGCGCGAACATGGCAAGCATGGCAATCATACCTGCTCCCAACCGTGTGACAGCGCTGGCCTTGCATTTTGTCTAAGGTATAGCTACATTTACATTGCGGTTTGTCAACTTGAGACATTGTAAATTTGCGATGTCGCTGTTCTCTTTTTGTTCGGAACGCATGCACGCGAATGCGCAATATGGCAAGTTCACAATAATGTCTGAACGAATCTGCCAAAATCAAATATGGTATTATATGTAATTTTCACATTTTCGCAAGGCCAGCGCTGACACGCGGTTGGGCGCAGGTATGGATACGAGCGACCCTTTATTTGCCATGCTTGCCATGTCGCTCGGCGCCCGCGCGTTCGGCAGCGCCCAACGATGCAAGTCGCCGCGTAAACAATAGCGATGGCGGAAAGTGCATGGCATGCTCCGCCGCGCGCGGCAGGGGTTCGACCATGGGTTTCGTTTGCGGCGCGCGGCTTCGGCCTGAGAGGGCCTGAGCGGGGCAGGGTAGGTGCCCCGGCGGGCGAAGCTTTCTACCTGACGGCTAGCTGCACAGAAAGCCACTTCAAATAATTAATCAATTAATTCTAGAAGCTTGAGGCGAACAAAATGACATTATCCAGCGGTCATGCTCACAATACCGGTAGCAAGCATTGAATTCATAAGACACGTGTTTTCATACCATTTAGAATGAAAAAAGGCATTATTTTATGTCCAACTACGGTCGATATCGTAGCGAATGCATGCGATGCACGACTCGTGCGTCTTTTAATGGAACATACCGTACACTTATCACGTGCTGGCTGTTGTTAATGCCAATCCTCAACGATCAGCGCGGCCTTGCGAAAGCTATCTTTGAGATGTTCAGTCTGCGGCAAGAACGCATTTCATCCTGAGAAGTTTGTTTTTGTGCGACCTCACGCAGTTTACGTCATTCCATTGCACCACTTTCGTTATGAATCGTTTGTGCTGTCATTTTGTTTTCTTTATCTTTTTTTGCGCGACTGAAGCGGTTCATGAGCCTCCGGGTTCGTTTGAGCCGTACGAGCTCACTGAAGCTTGTAACATCATCATCATCATCATGCCAATCCTCATAATAAAGATAAATATCTAGTTGTGTTGACGATACTTTCAGTACATCGCGCGGGCCACCTACCAAAAGCCACTGCCTCTATCTGCTGCCCTCCGAAAGACACTGTTAATAACTGCTGTTAAATCTGGCCGCATGTCGTCTGGACTGACCTGGACGAACGGATCAATCTGCACCCAACAGCACATATCGAAAGTATAGTGAAATAAATTAGCACGCCTGCTAGGCATATTTGCAACGATTTATGCAACGAAGACGTGCACCTCAGGTGCGTGCTTCCTCCTACGCATTGGGTGCGAATGCAAATGGGGACAGATTATCAAAAACGTAACCTCGTACTTCTGCCCTACAATTTGAGATACGTACGCCCCACGTACTCATAGAATTTTCGCCCCGAGCTGCATGGCCTACGTACGCTAAATGGACAAATCCCCAATAACGTGATCGCAGCCAAGCAACCTAGATAGCTATGTCTCGACCGCAGCTGCTGCTGCGGCTGCGGCTACGGCTGCTGCCGCAGCTGCGGACACTACTAGTGCTGTATCTCATGGCGGCGCCTCCAGCCGTGGTGTATGTGAGTGCTCAAGGTACGTTTGATTGGAGACACCCTACCGGCCACTACTGCCGGCCCAGCTAGCTGCTGGTCGGTGGCGGTGGCGGTGCGTGGGGAACAAAACCGGACATGTATGGATAAGGATACCAACATACATACATATGCTGCTGGCGCCGAGCGAGCCCGGCTTAAGCAGGGCGTATATATGCGAGTCTTAATCACGTCAATATTCACACATTGGACACTCGTGCTGCTTTCCCGCGCGCCACACTACTAAGGCATGCCGCATGCGGCTATCTATTAATAAGGCTCCATCAGCCCCATGCATCCAGGTAGCTAGCCAGCTGCTCTTGCATCTGATACCAGTCGAATTCCGATAGGTGTGCTCGCTCGTACTATGTAGCTGTTATCCAGCTCCTCTGTTTTTAATTTATTCGCTCGTACGTGCGGTTTTCTCAGTTGCTGATGACAGCGAGCTCATCATCAGATAGAGCAGACCTGTCTACGTAGGTTCCATTCACTGACAAGTATGAGGTGGCGGGCGGGCCCCCCTGTTGCCAGCAGCTAGCTGTTTGGATGGGCAGTTGCATTTTCATGTGCGTGCATACTACTAAGTTGCAAAGAGCGTACGTAGGGTATTACGTACCCCTCATCTGTGCTGTAACCTCCCAGCCAACAAGCAGTGTCCCCCTATGCAATTGAGCAATGAACACTGCTCTTACGTACTTCCGATGTTGTGTTGAAACACAGGGTCGCCATCACCTGATGAGCCGCCCAGCCCCTTACCACCGTCCCCGCTCCCGCTCCCACCCAGCCCTCCCCTCCCTCCCTCCCCACCCAGACCTCCGCCCCCTCCCTCCCCACCCGGACCTCCGCCCCCCCCACCCTTCCCACCAACACCACCCTCGCCTCCGCCGCCGCCTCCACCACCTCCCTCCATCAACCTCGCCCTGGTCACTGCGAACAGGACCACGTACAGCTCGTCAGTGCTGGACAACAACATTAGCCTCTACGGGCCCCAGCTTGCCATCGACGGCATCATCCCAGCAAACGGCAGCTCCGAAAGCACCTTCATGAGCGCCGCAAATGATACGGGCCGCTGGCTTAGCATCGACTTTGGGGAGCTGGTCACGATCAACCAAATCGTGTACTACAACCGAAGGGACTGCTGCGGCGAAAACGTCGTGGGAATTTCTTTTCGTTTTGGAGGAGCCAGTGTCGCGCCTGACGGCTATTTACCTCAACATAACACGGTGGTCTTCAATACTGGAATTAGCACCCCCAGCCGTACCGGAGCTGTGCTCACAGTAAACCTTACCACGCCGCGGATAGGCCGCTTCTTAAGCTTCCATACTTCTGGCAGCTCACCTGCTGCCTACGTCGCAGAACTGGAAGCGTACGGCACGCCCGCAGGTGCGCAGCGGCGGGACATGCACGTACGGCAGCTACCTATCTAGCATCTTCGAAGACCATTATTGCCTGGACACGCGCGCACACATGTACTAGTTATACACCAACCGGACAAGGACGACACGCGGAATATCCTGTCCAGGAGCGAGTGAGACCGGAAGTATCTTTTCAGTCAACCAAACGACTCGCTCGGGCAGAATGTGCCAACTGGTGCCAACGATCCAATCCCTACCTATCTATGTATTTGCCGGGTTGCATCGGATATATGTCCAACATAAGAATTATACAAATTAATAATCACCGAACGCGCGATCCCTGGACAAGGAAACGAAAAAGTAAGGAAAAAAGAAAAGAAAATTTCACGCTGGACCGTAAGCCCAAGCATGTCGGTACACTCGTGTACTGAGGGAGCAGACTGATGCCTATTCGGCGCGTAAAGACCACTACCGCGTTGCATGACGGCGTTTTTGACATAGATGGGTTGCTTTTCCGTCCCACCCCTCCGTGCGTGTCTATATATCTGGGCTCCGTCTCACTACGCGGATTATGTGTATCTGGGCTTGCACCCGCACGTTGTCGGTTCCTCCCAGATATGCAAAGACACACATCATTGTTAAGCATCCAACCGTGCTGAGTTCTACCACGCAGTGCGGGGGACAGGGACATGGCTGAAGAGCCATGCGATCACCTGCTGCTGTTTGTCCCACATACACCGGGCTCACCGGGGCCCCCATCGGTCACCCAATCAAGCAAGCAACCCTCTGCGAAGGTTGAGATCGAACCTGCCACATTGCTTGCTTGCGGTCACACGTTCAGTGCCCTTACTCTCAAGCATTCTCTAGGGAATCCCTGGACACTACTTCCCTATCATGAGTGTGGCAGTTTACGTATACCGGTAAGCCATGTTCATGCATGCTGATGCACGACGCATGCGGGAGTCCGACAAAAACACGCACCTTGCACGAAGAGGAACGAAATACGTACCACCGCCTGCTGCCTACACGGTACGCTCGGTCCGAAGGCGTTTACAGTAGTGCTGACTGACAAACCGAATGTCTTGGCCTGTGCATCAGCATGAATAATGCATGTAGCACCACAGACCGGATCAATTGAATAGCTACGTGGATAGATACAACGTCATTGAATGCTTACTTTCGCGTCAATCGTTCCCGCATTCACGTAATTCTGCATGTCGTGCGTGTATCTTTGCACCCACCCGCCGACCACGCACGCACGCAGCCTGCACCCTGCAACCCCAATACGGGGCAGCGTATGGTGATGACTCGGCCGCCCTGGCCACCTCGACCCAGCCGGACGAGAGCGCTTGCTGCCAGGCCTGCTATGTGAGATCCACCTGCCTCTACTGGGACTGGGAGCGCAGCACCGGCATCTGTCGCCTCAAAGGCGACCAGGGCGGCTCCATCCCGGCGGGGCAGCTCATCCCGGGATTCTGGCGGAACTCCGATCGAGTGGCGGGAGGGAAGCGGGGTGAGTGGCAATCAAGCAGGGTGGCTATATATGTTCCTGCGGTGTACGTATTAGACGGAGGTTGATTTGTACGTGAGGAGAAAGATAGAGTTAACACGCATACATGCACGACGGAGGGTGTGTACACTGATGCTCGATCGCTCTGCCTGCTGTAACCCGTAATGAAACAGACAGCTGATGCTCAAGGCGGGCGAAGTAGCTCTTCCATCCCAGTAGCGTCCGTTCCGCTCAAACATAACGTATCACGCATAACTTGCGCTTCTATCAGGATTTAGCCATGCTCCCCTCCCTCGTCATCATTCACCCCCATTGCTGAGTCGGTGAAGCGAGCCACGAAACCAACCTTACCTGCCATCACCCTACCCCCACTGCTTGGATATGCAGCGGTGAGTTACATTAATTCTTTTAGGTTGTATTCAAGTACTCTTGAAAGCGGCAACGCCCGCCCAATCTGGTCTACGCCCGCCGTGTATACTCCAAACCAGCAAAAGAACGTTCGGACCCTCTTTTACAAGGCGTTCTACACAGCACAGCCCATCATTAACGCTACCCTGTACATGATCGTCGATGATTTCGCCGAGGTCTGGCTGAATGGACAAATGAATCCATCTCAACCGACGCGGTCGTCGGGCACCAACATCGTATCGCTCAACCTGCAGGCAGGACACAATCTGCTGGCCTTGTGGGTTACTCAGTTGGAGTCATTCGCTTACGTGCAGTGCACCTTGTATGCACCCATTTTCACCACTAGTGTGCTGCTGCTGACAGATCACACCTGGGCCTGGGCGGCTGAAACTCCCATCGCTCAGCCACCCCCACCACTGTCTCTACCTCCACCCCCCATACCTCCAGTACCCCCGTCACCCCCCTCACCACAGCCTCCCAGCGCACCCCCCTCACCCCAGCCTCCCAGCGCTCCCCCCTCACCCCAGCCTCTCAGCCCTCCCCCCTCACCCCAGCCTCCCAGCCCTCCCCCCTCACCCCAGCCTCCCAGCCCTACCCCCTCACCCCAGCCTCCCAGCGCTCCCCCCTCACCACAGCCTCCCAGCCCTCCCCCATCACCCCAGCCTCCCAGCCCTCCCCCCTCACCCCAGCCTCCCAGCGCTCCCCCCTCACCCCAGCCTCTCAGCCCTCCCCCCTCACCCCAGCCTCCCAGCCCTCCCCCATCACCCCAGCCTCCCAGCCCTCCTCCTTCACCCCAGCCACCCAGCCCTCCCCCATCACCACAGCCTCCCAGCCCTCCCCCATCACCCCAGCCTCCCAGCCCTCCCCCATCACCCCAGCCTCCCAGCCCTCCACCATCACCCCCGCCACCCAGCCCTCCTCCTTCACCCCAGCCTCCCAGCCCTCCCCCCTCACCCCAGCCTCCCAGCCCTCCTCCATCCCCCCAGCCTCCCAGCCCTCCCCCATCACCCCAGCCTCCCAGCCCTCCTCCTTCACCCCAGCCTCCCAGCCCTCCCCCCTCACCCCAGCCTCCAAGCCCTCCCCCATCACCCCAGCCTCCCAGCCCTCCCCCATCACCCCAGCCTCCCAGCCCTCCTCCTTCACCCCAGCCTCCCAGCCCTCCCCCATCACCCCAGCCTCCAAGCCCACCTCCTTCACCCCAGCCTCCCAGCCCTCCCCCAACACCCCAGCCTCCCAGCCCTCCTCCTTCACCCCAGCCTCCCAGCCCTCCCCCCTCACCCCAGCCTCCAAGCCCTCCCCCATCACCCCAGCCTCCAAGCCCTCCCCCCTCCCCCCAGCCTCCCAGCCCTCCACCCTCACCCCAGACTCCCAGCCCTCCTCCATCACCCCAGCCTCCAAGCCCTCCTCCTTCACCCCAGCCTCCCAGCCCTCCACCCAACCCAACTTCTCTTGGGCTCCCACCCGGACCTCCACCAATTCCTCAACCCACATATCACACGGATTCACCATCCATTAGTCCACCATCACCTTCACCACACCTGTCAGCAGTTGCATACCCATCACCCATGTCATCGCAATTGCTTCCGCCGTCTTCAATGGCGCCTCCCCCTCCACCAGCAGTTACAAATGTGGCGGCCGGCAAGCTTGTGTTCGCCTCATCAGTTGCAAATTCCGATCTAAGGTCCTTCGGGCCGCAATTTGCTGTGGACGGCGTCAGTTCAAGCACTGCAGCGGAATTCTTCCGTAGCGACAGCAGCGACCGTGCCCCCTGGTTGTCCATTGACTTGGGAAGTCTGTTCACCGTCTCCAAAATCGTTTATTACAAGCGGCGGGACTGTTGCAGTGCACGCACCGTAAGAACTGAATTCCGTGTTGGTGGCGCCCTCGTCAGCAACAGCCTAACTGCCAACCAAATCTCAGCGAACGAGCTCGTTTACAAGATGGAAGGGCCTAGCTCCACTACTGCAACTGTCACCACCATCGACCTCGGCCCACCGGTAACAGGCCGGTATGTCACCCTCCAGAGTTTCGGCCAAGGTTCTGACACCCAAGAGCTTCAGGTTTCGGAGCTTCAGGTTTATGGTATACCTGCGGGCATGGTGCGCTTCACGTATCTGCAGCCGAGCTGGGTCAGCTCCCGGCTGTGGCAGGGTTGGAGCAGCAACAGCGTCCCGCGCATGTACAGCCCCGTTTCAGGTACGTAGATAGGTCTGTGAGTGGGAAATTTGGCATCTTCCTTCCTTTGCATGAAATTTCATATGGAAATGGAAACTTCATACGCTGTAGTAAATGTTGTTGTAAACTACGAGCGCTCGGGATGACAGCCAGTAGTTTACAACAAATGCCCTAGCTAGACGATGGTCATTCCATCCGCTGAATATTGTGCCTAGCTCAGCAGAGGCCTAGCTACACCGTCCTACACCGGCCTACACCGGTTTTCTAGCGTTGCACTCATCAGAAAACCTTCAGTTATTTTACATTAGATGTTCAAAGAAGTCGCGAAGTCGCGCGCGCGTCGCGAACTTATGACGTATGGTAATGGACTTACTCGAACATCTTTTATACTGCCTCGCCTAAATCGCGCAGAAAATCACAACTATAAAGAAAAATTGTAAGCAAGAGCGTTTGGGCAAAGATTGCGTGTGAGGTGGTTGGTGCTGGCGGGGCCCTATGCTGAGTTCCTGCGCGATTTAGGCGAGGCCCATGCACTTATAAATGGTTCTTTGATTATAATAGATTTTATCAAGGTCAATTACAGGGGGGTACGCCTATTATGGGACACCCCGTATTATGGGACACTGGCGTTTTCTTCACAATCGGACATTCATTGGCCACGAAACTCTGGAATCGTAAACTACACATATAAACTTATATTTTCGTCAGCGGACATGTGTCCTGAATCTTTTCATGTGACGTGCGATTTTGGTTGTGGTCTCGGAACCATGAGCGGCAACTGTCGTCGGTAAATTCTGCAAGCCATTGAGCGCTAGCCCTCAGGAAACAATTAACTATATATATTATAGACATTTTTGCACCGGAAAACACTGATTCGCTGCCTTTTAGCACTACGGAGGTACCCTCGCCCAGCGACATGGGTGAGAGTGGCGACACCGAGTGAGTCGACACCATAGCTTTACACGCCAGACGTGTTCCAGGCATAATAATGGCTAATACGAATATGATGGAGCAATTTGGGACGCCAGTGTGCGTGTATGCGGTCCTTTTGAGTCATTTTCAAACTGTCCCATAATAGGGGGCGATTTCAAAAAAGGGGGTTTTTGGACCCAATCACAGAAGTGCCTTTGTACTTGATGTTCATGTCAGAGTTTTAGACCGCGGTTCAAGGGCCTCACAAAGGACATATACGGCCATGTACAACCCGCGGCTGAGGGCGAGTGACGGTCATTTGCCCAATCTGCAGAGCATGTAAAGCTGAAGTGTCCCATAATACGCGAACCCACCTGTAAGCTTGCTTTACACTGTATCGCTCTAAGAAGGTTGGTCGTCACGCAGCCAGCCAGGCCCTGCCAGGCAACCAGGCCTGCCAACCTAACGCTCCCCCGTCCCTAGGATGCGGGGTGAAAGTACCGGTATTGAGTGGACAGGAGCCAACCTGTTCAGCCGGAAGTACATTCCGTGCCGCCTTTCGGCTACATCTCAACGTGACAGGCGGCCATGGCCACTTTGTTCACGGGGTCCACTCCCCAGGCAGGGCCGAAGCGAAGCCTCAGCAGCTGACTCGGTTCAATTGCATACTAGGACCTCTCGCGGTGAAACTGCCCGAAATCACGTTGTCAGAGCCTCAGAGGAGTTCTAGCTTAGGCAGCGGGCATCCAGCGGCTCGGCCCAAGTCCCTAGCTAGCACTCAACTCCACCCGTACGGATTGAACGGGGCCCCGCCCAGCCCCGCCCTTTTTCCGGCTCGCTTCAAAAAAGCCGTCACCCCTTGTGGTATTTTACGCTCTACACTTTATGCGCAAAAAGTTATATAACATCTTGAATTTCCAACCCTAACGTGGTTTGCGACAAAAAAATATGGGGGCGATATTTAATCCATCCGTCCCTGATCCACTTGCTGCTGGCACAAACGGGTACAGGTTGTCTTTGGTGGTAGATGGCTAATAGGAGTTCCAACGGCGGCTTGTTCGCCATGAACATTCCATATCCTTGCCGGTGGTCCCCTACCTGCCCCCTGGCTGGGGGATCCTCTAAGCAGTAGTAGTGCCCGCGGCACCAAGAGATAGAGTCTCTGGTCGCTTACGTATGGCTGGGTTGCTTCGAAGATGCTCCAAGCAAGCAAAGATATATGCATATCGGTTCGACGTTTACGTGGATGATGGCGGGATGTACAATTAAAAGGAGCATGGCTCGCTCGTATATAAGCTCGATAGCTCTACCGTACGTACAACCCCATATGTATGTATGCGCAAGGCTGATTTAAGGGCCGCTACGTAGCCGGCTGGCTACGTGTGATGGCTGGCGTTGTCGCCTACCTTTCCCGCCGCTAATAACCGAACGAACCCCCTTTATTATTTTATATGGTTGACCGACCACTTGCCCGCCCGCCAAATACATACGTTTGTGTTCGCATGTGCACATATACATCTACCTAAATCCAGACTGCTCATTAGTTCAGTATGGTGTCACGTATGCCAACGACTCAGCCGCCCTGGCCACCTCGACCCAGCCGGACGAGGGCGCCTGCTGTCAGGCCTGCTACGCCAACCCCATTTGCATCCACTGGGACTTTGAACTGGGCAGCCGCACCTGTCGCCTCAGGGGAGATCGGTCCGTCAGTACGATGGCCACCTCACTGCTGACTCTGCAACGAGACAATGAACGAGTCGCTGGCTCCCGGAATGGTGGGTTTCACTGTATGCCGTATAACAACGTTGCCGGAATGGTATCGGATGGAAACATCTGCGTGTGCTGCCTGCGTGCGTGCAGTGTGCGTGAGGCCTGCGTGCGTGCTGCTGATCTGCTGGAGAAGTTAAGGTTATATAATCTGTTCAATTTCCAGAATGATAGATGTTGGTTTACAAATTTTGCGAGGGGCGGGATTTGTTGAACGAAGGAACTGCGCGGACCTTGATGAGCTTCCATCCGCCGGGCGAGTATTATTAGTGAGGATAGGGGTAGCTAGAAAGTAAGCGCGTACAACACCCATGCACGCACCACGCACACACCAAGCTTTGAGGGATCCGAACGAACACCAACAAACAAACCGGCCCTCGGCTGCGTGTCTGTGTGCAGGTGTGAGCACATACGTCAGCCACCCCCGGTACCCTCCGGCAGCAGCAGCAGCAGCAGGAGCCCTGATCGGCGGCACAAGTGCCCGATGGATTTCGCCCCTGCCGACTGCATTCGTGCCCTTCGCCAATCGTGTCAAGGCATCCGCCTGGACCTACACCACCTTCTACAAGACAGTCTTCGTGCCACCTGCTGCTGATGATGATCCTGCTGATCCCACCACCGCCCAGCAGCCCCACCTAAACGTCACCCTCACGATCGTCGCCGACGATGAGGCCGTCGTCTATTTGAACGGGCAGCAGAAGGGCCAAACGACGGGATCTCTGATCCAAACCGTCCTGGGTCTCACGTTGCAGGCCGGCAGCCGCCATCTACTTGCACTGCAGTGCGGGAGCACCGGAGGGCCCGCGGTGGTGATGGCCATATTGACCGGCCCCGATGGCTCTGTGCTGGCCTACACAGACCACACCTGGCTGTGGCTTTAGCTGGGTATTCAGCTGGGCATATGTACGACAACAGGCACTCTGTCGTTGGGCGGTTCTTCGTTCACGTGCATACATGGGATGCTACGTACACTACTGGGAGCGAGTAGATAGATAGCCCTTCGTTGCTCCCATCCTTGTATGTGCGATGCAATTCGCCTTCGCATGTTCATTGAATTCATATCAATCAAACGCCGCCGACTGATGAGGACAGGCAATTGGGTATGTAGAGCTAATAATTTATTATACATTTGTCACATTGGTCAGGCGCAGCAGCAGGTGCAGATAATAATGTATGGCACGCATTAGGTATGTATAATATTTATTGTGTGCCGTAGCGCACTAACATTCGTTCTCGGCTCGCTCCGGAGCACTCAACCTGCGTGCATGCATGCAAGGGACGACCAACGTGCGTTGGGTCGTCCATCCGGGGGAGGGGGGGGCACGATACATTGTTTCAACATCCGCTACGCCGGCCATGCATTAATTTGTATATATATGTTGTATGTTATAATTGTATATATATATATATATATTGGTGCTACGTTGAAGGACGGATGCATCAGCAGCCACATCGATCTACAGCGTCGCATGCGGCGAGCTGAACGAATGGCTGGATGGATCGGGCATGTATGTGCAAGCGTGACTTGCTTGCTATCGACGCTTCAATATTGAGGACTTTGCATACGTATGCATACATATATGGTTTTTTGGGTACCCAGATGCGCATGTGATCCGATTTAGACGGAGCCCGGATACGGCGGAGGGGTGGGAAAAGCAACCCATCTTAGTCACCGCGGTAGTGGGCTTAACACACACTAGCGAAAATTTTGGGGCGGGGCCCCTTTAATATTATTACTTTTAAGAGGATCAAAATATTATGAGAATTGTGTTTAGACCACTAAATTTTAAGAATTTTGGGGCGGGGCCCCAGCAGCGCGAAGCCAACTCATGCTCACCACATCCATGCTTCACATACAGCCGTCCCCACTTGAACCGCGATGTCTTAATAAGTGAGGACAAACACTTCAGTAACTCCATCCAGTCTACAAGGGTCTACATGACCAAAATGCAAAGCCCGCCCGACATCGCATATTATTATTGCAAGACCTGCGCGACACCACACAGACTGCAAAGTGCATCTGTGCATGGCCTCGCCGTTGCGGGCTCACACTTAAGCTTCACACTTACAACCGGACGCGCGACATACCAAATACATCTTTCAATTTGCCCAAAAAACGAGCCCTTCCGCACAGCGATCCTTTCTGAGCACATATCCTTTCGTACATGCCCGAAGGACTATCCTTTTGCCCTCACTTATTAAGAGGCCCCGCCCTGTAGGATTGCCCATGTCCGTGCCTGTGATGTCAGATGTCTGATGTTTTCATGAGAAATCATCGTTCGTTACACACAAAGGGTACCTGCAAGCAATGAAAGCCGTCCTTATTCGGCAGGTAGGCCGGGTGAGGGCCGGCTATCGCTAAGGCCTTAATGCCCACAGCCTCGCAGCAACCACCCTATGTAGCTACAAAACCCGAAAATCACTCCTCCACGCCTTCGCGGACACCTTAACTGGCACCATGTGCCGTACCAACGCCCTTATGAGGGCACAACTCCTCTGAGTTCACAGAAAACCTTGGTTTTCTAGCGTTGCACTCAGAAAACCTTCAGGCTGATGGCTGATGTGTAATGTAAAAAGTCAAGTGCAGTATCTCAGCCAGCGGAAACACTGTATAAGTAAAAGATTATATTGCATGGTATCTTTATTATAGGAACCCAACATCGCATGTGTAAAAACCAGTTTGGCATACGGATTGAACGGGGCCCCGCCCTTTTTCCGGCTTCAAGGAAGCCGACACCAACCCCTTGCTTGTCGTCAGGAGGTGCGCGAACTTGTAGGCAAGTCGGTTAGTGTTCGTTAGTTATTAGGTAACGCCACCGAGCGATGAGCGATGCGGCAGTACGTAGCTAGCTAGCCGTATGGAGCAGCAGCAAATGGAGCAGTCGTAGCGAGTGCACGCGTGGATGGGCCGGTAGGTCGCGCGGGAGCGATGACACGTTTGGGCGAGCGACGAATGAATATCTGCTGGGCCCGCCGGCAGCTGATACTCCCGTCAAGGAAGATAATAAGCCTGCTGCGTGCATGTACAATTAGCCTTACGTTAGTTCATTCGAATGCGTGAAGCCGAATGTCCGTACCTCGGCTTCAGTAGGGAAGGGTAGGGAAGGCAGGTATCACGCACGCATGAGCGCTCAGGGATAGGCAGGGATAGGCATGGATAGATGGTTCACCGTTCGACAGACCGAATCGTGGTTAAACGGAAGTATAGTGAGTGCATGAATGACGGAAGTGAATGAGTTGATGGGTAGATAGTGTAGGTATGTCGGCAGCGCTCATCAGTAGTGCGCAGTTGAAGAGCGAGCAGCAGCACCGCCACGCACGCACCTGGATGGCCTCATCACACGAATGCGTTACATCCGTCCCTGTCATGCGCGGTTGTGTCCACCGATCACGCACCAAGTCGTCTCCATCCATCAATCAATCTCCAAAGGAACAATAAACAGACAGAGGCCATACAGGAGGAAATCTGCGACGCCCCCTCCGGAGGGGTTCGTTCCCGGGATCCCGGGCGCGATCATGAATACGTATCTAGTTGCTTGGCTGATGCTGCATGCACGCACGCACCCGGGTTCGTTCCGGCCCAGGACCAGCAGCAGGACCAGGACCATGCACACACGCACCCAGGCTCAGGACCAGGACCATACATCCAGGATCCTGATCAGGACCTACCTCCAGCCAGCGAGAAGTTCCTACGTACCTGCTCGATCCATCCCGCCCCGCAATTACCCGTTCTGCCGCACACGTTCGACCTACCTCCAGCGAGCGAGAAGTTCCTACCTGCTCGATCCATCCCGCCCCGCAAGTACGTACCCGTTCTGCCGCACACCGGATCCCCAAGCAAGCAGCCTCCTTAGTAGGTATGTAGGTAGGATTTGAGTGAGATAGCATATATAGAGCTTGCCCCCTTTATTTTTAACAACAGATATATAACAACCATGCATCGCATCAGTCCTAATAAATTGGATGGGACTTGTGCGAGAGCTGGTCCCCTCCTGTCCCCTTGCCTTCTACGTATTTGATAACCCATCGATCGATCGCATCCTAAACAGGATTTTCGTGTTGTTGGATCTTGACATTTTTGGGCGGGGCCCCAGCGCGAAGCGCCCAGGGGGGCCCCGCCCTGTAGGATTGCCCATGTCCGTGTCTGGGTTCTGGGTTCTGGGTTCTGGGTTCTGGGTTCTGGGTTCTGGGTTCTGGGTAATTGGACAAGTGTAGACTTTCGGCCAACGGAAAGTCTGCATAAGTAAAAGATTACATTCTTTATTGCACGGTAAATTTATTATTGGAACCCAACATCGCACGAGTACAAACCAGTTTGGCAGTCTCCATGGACCGAGGCCGAGGTCAAACCAACACCTCTCGGCCTATAATTAATTCCCTAAGATTCATCGTTTCTCAAAGAGGAATTCTGACATGACGGCGTGAAATGAATCTTCGTTTCGGAAACAAACTATGTTTGCATTGCGAACATTCTTCCCGCGACCACACCACAGCAGCTCTGCTTGCCGGTCCGATCGTCTTGACGCATATTACTATTACAAAGGTTGCAAGGAGCAAACCATGAGGGGCCAACTGCTGGTTGTTGGACGCCAAGCCGCCAATGCACGCACGATGCAGCGGTCTTCTGCGGGCCGCCCAACAAGTCCAGTCGGCAACCTAGGGGATGGACTTCTACGTTCCCTGTCCTAATGTTAAAGCAGTCAAGCCTCCTGTACGGTGATTACCTCAGTAGCGAAGCCTGTGCACTCTCGTCGGCAACTGCACGTCGTCGCAACCCTCGCAAACAGTTCCGCTGTCCTTCTATTGGCAAGTCAGCCTGCGTGATGTGTAAATGATACACTCCATACACTCCATGTCTACTGTCATGTAACTTCAGCCAATGCGCTGGCCGGAAGAGTTGCACAGTGCCGAGACCGCGCGATGCTAAACATGGGTCGGATTGCTGAAGCCGCAGGCATTTCAGCTATAAAGCTCTGGCTGCCTATCAGCAGGAATGTCGACACTCTCACAGTTGGCGCCCTCGCCGCTCGCTTTGGAAATGCCGTATTTCGGTCGATGCGCACATGCGCTCATGCACCCGACGGGATGATGCGCTTCGCGCGGCGCCGGCAGGCCTTGCTAACGACTCGGCTAGCAGGCATTTCGGGAAACAGCTCTGGCTGTCTATCAGCAGGAATGTCGACACTCTCACACTTCACGCCCTCGCTGCCCTAGCACTCAACTTAACCCGTACGGATTTAGTGGGGCCCCGCCCTTTTTCCGGCTTCAAGGAAGCCGACACCAACCCCTTGTCATGTAAGGGATCGATGCTAGTGAAACGCTCGTTACACTTCGTGACAGTACCGCTTTGTGGCGGCACACCTTCCATCTTACTTCGTTCGTTGGGCCCAACTGAACGCTCTACGTATGCGTATAAAGGTTGATGATGCATTTATTGATGACGGAGGCATTCATTGATGAGGCATTTATGAGGCGGTACGCAGCTGGTAATCACGGACTGTGTGCGGCAAAAGCTAGAGTGCGCTCTTTCTCTGTGTGTCAACTGCATGGCTAGCGAGGGTGGCCGGCCAGCAGTATACCCTTGTGAACGAAGGAGAAACGCAGCAGCCCCGGAGCTTCTTATTTAACTTGGTCATACCATCTAACATAGGTACGTACGCACGTAGGCGGCATACATGGTACGCGCCGACGACTTGAAAGCGCCGACTTCAGGTTCGTTCGTTTGAGCGACCGGCACACTTCTGGCCCACCCTTCGACGGCATGCCCTACCACGCACTCGGCTTGTAGAGTTATTTAAGTAGCCAGGGCTGCGTTAGTTGCTTCATCAGACTAACTCCATTCATAACCAATCAATCATCAAGTTGCGCTGCTAGCTGCTTTGGGGCATCTGACATCTGACGTGACAACGCCTGTCCCATCCCCATTCATACGTACATCGCCCTGCCTCGCTCTATCTGGCTCCGCTTCCGTCCATCTTACGCTGCGCCGACTGCACTTAATTCCTTCATACGTACGCACATCAGGCGCTGGTGTGATGAGCATGCAACGGCGGCTCTCCAATGTGGGACGACTCCTTCATGCCTCGCCAGTAGAAGTGCGACACCAGCAGGCGTGGGCTTCTAGCAGCTGTCTAGGCCACCGCCACCGCCGCCCCGAGCGCCTGGCGCTGCTTTCGGCCCTGCTGTTCAGCATGGTGGCGGCCAGCCTCCTCGTCTTCCCGATACCCGCTGAGGGCGAAAGCGTCGGCGGCGGCCGAATGCTGCTGCAGGCTGAAGGTGCGTGCGTGCGTGCGCGATCGAGCAACGGGCCCGCATACATCGTGTTCATTCATGGCGCGCGCAGGCTGCTGCTGCATATTTACATACATGTATTGCCTTGCCTTCCCCAGCCAGCAGCGCACGCGCGCGAACGCTTGTGATGCATGATCTCACTGATGTCGGTGTATGTATGCGATGTCTTTCATTATTATTACAACGAATTGCAGGAAACGCGTCGATGATGCTGACCGCCGACCTTTTGCCCGAGGTCGCCTACTTCGACGCCTCAGCAGGCCTCTCCGTCTCCGGCAGCGGCTCCGTGAAGACATGGCGGGACATGGAACCCACCCGCCGTCCCAACAACGTCCTCAAATTCACTGCCGGCTGCACCCTGCAGCAGCAGCCACCCTCGGAGGCTGCCGCTGCCGCCGCCGGAGCCGCAGCAGTCACGTTCTCGGGCTCCTGCCTGGGCCGCATGAAAGCCAGCCTTTCCCTCACGGGCAGTACCGGTAGCAGGTGGCGCAAGTCCACCGAGGCCTTCACAGCGGTGTGGCTCGGCCGCTTCGAGGCCGACCCGGCGACCACCAAGCAGGCCCTCATCCACCTCAGCCGCACACGCACCGACAGGAAGCATGCGTTGGTTTGGTCATCCAATGAACTTTCCATCTCTGCTGGTGATGAGAACAAGGAAGACAGCAACCGGACTACTGTCAGTGCTGGGGAGCTGCTAACGGACAACCCGCCGCCCGTCAACGAATGGACGATGGAGGTTCTGGTTCGGAAGCGGGGTGCAGAGTCAGCCACCTACTATCGCGCCCGGGAGGGGGATAGGCAGCTTTCCTCTTGGCCTGTGTCCAGTGTTCCTTTGGCGATTGGTGGCGACAACCTCGTGATTGGTGGAGACTACCGCGACAGGAACTCGTACATGCGAGGCCAGGTGGCGGCGGTGCTGCTGTACAATCGGGCACTGAGCGCTGATGACGTCACCAATCTGGCAGTACACTTCAATTCGCGATTCGGTTTGTTGAGCGGCGGTGAGTGAGCCATATATACACGCGTGCGTGCGCGTCGGTGCGTGCGCCTGCAGCAGCTAGCTAGCACCACTGCAGGTAGCTAGCCAGCTAGGTTGTGCCGTGCGTGTCCAGTCCGTCATTACTACGCACGCGCGTGTGTCCCTCTATCTTCATTCAGAGCTTTGGGTTTTAGGTTTTTTTTAGGGTTTTAGGGTTCAGGTTTATTTTAGGGTTTCATCAGGGCGTGATGCTGCAGAAAGACGGAAGAGTGCGTGCGCGCGCGGCAACTTGTTAGGTTAGTTGTGTTCATACGTATGGTAGGTGTACGTGCCGTCCATCCGCAGCATCGACCATCTATCTGTTTCTGCGGTGGTGCGTGGTGGGTGAGACTGCGTGGGACGGACCCGGGAATCCCGTCACCCCAACCCCTCTGATCCCATAACCCGCGCCTCGGCTCCCGTCCGGTACTCTTATTATTACATATGTTTCTGCCTCCGCAATGTTTCCATGCAGGCGGCTATCTGGTCGAAAGCAGTGATTTTTACCTTTACTTTGGGGACTGCCCTGTACGGACCTACGGCCGTGGCGTTGGCCGTGTGCCAACCTCCTGCCCTGCAAATAAGCCGGACAAGAGCGGTGCGCGCGCGTCCAGGGCAGGGCAGGGCAGGGCAGGGCAGGGCAGGGCAGGGCAGGGCAGGGCAGGGCAGGGCAGGGCAGGGCAGGGCAGGGCAGGGCAGGGCAGGGCAGGGCAGGGCAGGGCAGGGCAGGGCAGGGCAGGGCAGGGCAGGGCAGGGCAGGGCAGGGCAGGGCAGGGCAGGGCAGGGCAGGGCAGGGCAGGGCAGGGCAGGGCAGGGCAGGGCAGGGCAGGGCAGGGCAGGGCAGGGCAGGGCAGGGCAGGGCAGGGCAGGGCAGGGCAGGGCAGGGCAGGGCAGGGCAGGGCAGGGCAGGGCAGGGCAGGGCAGGGCAGGGCAGGGCAGGGCAGGGCAGGGCAGGGCAGGGCAGGGCAGGGCAGGGCAGGGCAGGGCAGGGCAGGGCAGGGCAGGGCAGGGCAGGGCAGGGCAGGGCAGGGCAGGGCAGGGCAGGGCAGGGCAGGGCAGGGCAGGGCAGGGCAGGGCAGGGCAGGGCAGGGCAGGGCAGGGCAGGGCAGGGCAGGGCAGGGCAGGGCAGGGCAGGGCAGGGCAGGGCAGGGCAGGGCAGGGCAGGGCAGGGCAGGGCAGGGCAGGGCAGGGCAGGGCAGGGCAGGGCAGGGCAGGGCAGGGCAGGGCAGGGCAGGGCAGGGCAGGGCAGGGCAGGGCAGGGCAGGGCAGGGCTGGGCAGGGCAGGGCAGGGCAGGGCAGGGCAGGGCAGGGCAGGGCAGGGCAGGGCAGGGCAGGGCAGGGCAGGGCAGGGCAGGGCAGGGCAGGGCAGGGCAGGGCAGGGCAGGGCAGGGCAGGGCAGGGCAGGGCAGGGCAGGGCAGGGCAGGGCAGGGCAGGGCAGGGCAGGGCAGGGCAGGGCAGGGCAGGGCAGGGCAGGGCAGGGCAGGGCAGGGCAGGGCAGGGCAGGGCAGGGCAGGGCAGGTCAGGGCAGGGCAGGGCAGGGCAGGGCAGGGCAGGGCAGGGCAGGGCAGGGCAGGGCAGGGCAGGGCAGGGCAGGGCAGGGCAGGGCAGGGCAGGGCAGGGCAGGGCAGGGCAGGGCAGGGCAGGGCAGGGCAGGGCAGGGCAGGGCAGGGCAGGGCAGGGCAGGGCAGGGCACGGGAAGTCAGGGGGGGATGTGTGTGTTGGCGGGGCAGGTCGAGGAGGGGCAGCTAGCGAGGGCAGCAGAGGAGGGCAGCAGATAGAGGGGTCGGGAGGGGCAGCAGGCAGCAGGGAAGGGCTGCTGGATGTATGGGAGGGGCAGGAACGGACAAGCATGTAAACCAGGGCGCGACGGAAGGTTGTTTTGGTTTCTCCCTCGACCTTGCATTGGCTGTCATCACCTACCGGACATGCATGTAGGTAGAAAGCCGAGAGACTTGCTAGCTTGTCAGTGCGCACGCATGCAACGAACTACTAACCCTTGAACCATCATCATACTTCTATTCCCCGCATGCTTTGTATGTAGGCGCACTGTGCTACCCCAACTGCGACGCTGGCTACACGGGAAACGCGTTCTTGTGTTGGCAGGATTGCCCCCCGGGCTTCCGGGACGACGGGGCCTTCTGCTTCAAGCCATGTAGGTGCTATATATGGGTGCAGCGCTGCAAGCATCGATTTATGTACAGCTCCCCATACGGTATACCTTCGCCACCGACAGCGAGCGAGGGCAGGGTGTGGCAAGGCGAGCCCTTCCGCCTTCTTCCGCCCTCTTCCGCCTCCTCCCATCTTCTTCCGTCTTCTTCCGTCTTCTTACGCCCTTCCGCCTTTCCGCCGCTCTGCCCTGCCCTGCCCTACCATGCCCCACCTCGCCCTGCTGCTGGGCCGCTCGCTAGCTGAGGCCCCCCGATTCTCCTTGATTTTTCCTTACATTACTTGATTGCAAAGCCCCAATTCCTCCTCCCTCAGAATCTTCATGTTGTTTGTATTCACCATCTATATCTATCTCGCTCCTGTTCCAATTTCGTGCAGCTACCTACGGCCGTGGCGCCGGTTACGTCTTGTGGTCCAAGTCAAAGTGCGAAAAAGAGTACTCGCAGGGCTGTGAGCGGTACGGCCTGTTGTGGTACCCCAAATGCCGTCCTGGTTTCTTTGCCTTTGGCTGCTGCCTCTGCTCCGCCCGATGGTAGGTCACGCGCGCGTGCGTGCGTGAGGGTCGGTTATTTGAGGGACGGATAGATAGAATATATATATAGATGCTGCCCTATACATCGATGATCACGCATGATTCTGCTTTTCGCTTATATACCTATCTAGCTATCTAGCTATCTCGCTAGTGAATGAATAATATAATTGCGCCTGCCATCTGCTGCACCACGCACGCACGGGGGTGGACTGGACCCACCAATCAAATAAATAAAGATGCAACAAACAGCAATTTGATCGTAGGCAGAGACGGAGGAAATAATATGCATGCACATGGACACCCGATCCCATCCGTCCCGGGCCGTGTAGTTTTTCGGAATTGTAGCGGTCTTAGTAGCTGAAGGCCACTCGAGTTGCCTTTAGCAGCTAAGACTGCTACAGAAATAGATCGTCTATCACGGTCTATCCGTAGGAAGGTCTCTACGTATTTTACAGACGCGCTTGCCCGATCGACGCACTACTACTATTTTCCTACTTAGGGTACCTGCTGTCTATCTGTCTGTCTGTCTATGTGTCTGGTAGTTTGCATGTCATCACTGCTCGCTCTGCTGGACGTGCGTGCGTGCCTAGCACATGCATACACATGCATGCAAACAGCTCTAGTTAGGCTGCCTCTTTGGTCCCCCCATGCATTCTGTATGTGTGTATGTATATATGTCCATCCGCCATTCCATGTTTTCCAGCTCCTCTGCAATATAACCATTCCATCCGCTGTTCATACATGCGTCGCCCCCGTCGGTGCCCGCCCTCAGCCCGAATGATATGCTGGACATAGGCATATCCTGCGGTAAGAAGTCCTACGGACGAACCGTTGGCGTTCCAGCGATCTGCCGATCGGACCAGGTATGTATGTATATATGTATGTTTAGGTTTGTACAGTATAGTGTGTGCATATGCATGTGGATGGATGGATGGATGGATGGATGGATGGATGGATGGATGGATGGATGGATGGATGGATGGATGGATGGATGGATGGATGGATGGATGGATGGATGGATGGATGGATGGATGGATGGATGGATGGATGGCCGCGTGCATGTATCGGTCTGCCGCCGATCAAGCGAGTGAGGTGGACATATGTACGTACATACATTGCATTTCCATTGTTAAGTTGGTCTGCAGCAGCACACATATATAAACGTGCCTCATGCATTTCGTTAATTGTTTGAGTCGCATACCTAGCTACGGTACCCCCCTACCTTCCGTACCCCACGTACCGTACCTTCCGTACCCCGCCCCCGTACCTTTCACCAGTGGTGCTTCGTTGCTTCGTCTTGCTTGCTTGCGCGCGCACCTGCCGGTTTTTTTGTTTGGGTGTAGGGTTTGGGGTTTGGGGTTTGGGGTGTGGGGTTTAGGGTTTGGGGTAAGGCTTTGGGGTAAGGGTTTGGGGTAAGGGTTTGCGTTTAGGGTTTTAGGGTTTAGGGTTTTAGGGTTTTAGGGTTTTAAATAAAAAAAAACACGCGTTAGGTTTTGGCCGCCTGTTGCATGCTGATAATTTGTCGATTGAGTCGTCATACATCTGCCTGCATGCGTGCTGCTGTCGCCCCTCCGTCCGTCCTCAGGAAAAGGATGGCGCCCTTTGCTACGAAAAATGCAAAAGCGGATACAACGGCGTAGGGTAAGCAAGCGGCGCCACGCAGACGGCGGACATTGCAGCAGATATTGCATCGATTTATTCGTGCGTGTTCGATCCTGCATCTTACATACATACGTCGTCATTACATACGTCGTCATTACATACGTCGTCATTACATACCTCCGCCGCCCCGCCCCCCGCCCCCCCCCCCGCCCCCCCCTTTGCTTCCCGCCGCCGCATGCGAGCAGCCCCTTGTGCATGCATAGCGACGACTGCCGCGAAGGCAAATACAGTGCGTCGTACCTTGCGGCCGCATCTGCGCGCGCGACTCCAACACCTGACGGATGAATGAAGGTGTCCACTAGTAACGAAGTCAGTCGTGCGGCTCGAATAATGAGACGGGCGGGGTCCATTTGGGTATGCAGGTGTTCTTTTGTTGGTGTGCATGGCATGGGTTGGGAGTAACCTATTAGTAGCTAGACAGCTCGCTCGAACTCCAACAGATCGATTTTATTGTCAGGTGCGCGAGCTTACGCTTGAAGGCAAGTACATACAGGCGAGTTAGTGTTATATTAGCTAGGTAGCCATCGAGCGAGGAAGAGGAGGCAGTACGTAGCCGGAACCAGCAGTAGCAAATGCACGCGTGGAACCGTGGATGGGTCGCTATCGATATATGTATGGGTCGCGCGGGAGCGACATAGAGCAAGGGCGGCGAATGAAGGCGGCAGCAGCGGGCAGGGGGGTACGTAGATAGCGAGATTCGTTGATTAATTACAGAGCGAGAATGAGGAGGACGGCGGCCGGGGTAGCGATGTGATGAGGTGCGGGGGGCAGCAGTGTGCGTGGTGGAGATTCGTTGCGCCACGCAACGATTACTTTTTCGTCGTACCGGTACGATTTTACGATCGATGCGTGTCGCGGCGGGCGGGCTTCTTATCTACGTAAGCTTTCCCGTACGTCGAACTCATTATTATGAGTGGCGCGCGCGCGGGTCAATCGGAGTTTATTCGCCCTCGCTCCTGCGTGCGTGATGAGCTTTGGATTTGTCTTGTGTGTGGGCGGCGGTGCGCGGGTCTCGCTAGCTGGATGAGCGAGAGGACGACCACCTTCGGTACTCCAGCCAAACCAACGTATGTTTTTATTAGAACTGGGCTCTGCGGGTGCTTTTAGGGCCGTGATGAGCTGTCTAGATAGCGTGCGGGCCATTGTGATCTCTATCTTTATGGGTACTTTCAGTTGTTCGGTAACTTGTAATAATCCCCCTTGAGCTATATACCTATCTCACCCTACGTTTTCCCATAGTTTCGTCCCAAGTCAGCCGGCTGAGGAGTGAGGACCCTCCACGCAACCTATGCTGGAGCGTGCCGAGCGACCGCATCTGCCCGAGCTCCAAAAGACCAGCGGTGGGCACGACCAACGAAAGCGCGTGCTGCAAAGCCCCCCGACGAAAGCTGTGACAGGTCTCCCCCTCGTACAGGCCGGCGCCCTGCAAGTGGAGCCGCAGCCGAGCGGACAGTGCCGCGCTCCCTAGCGGCCGCTCAGAGAAGTGGGGACCCTCCAGAGGATTGAGGACCCTCCACGCCACCATTCGCCAGCCGTCAGTCCGAGATCACCCAAACATGCGCGCGTTTCCACCCATTCACGAAGCATTCGTTCGTTTACCCGCTACGCCACACATATAAGGTGCGTCAACCCGCCGCCCCTTATTCACGAATGACCAGATCCTGCCTAACCACCGTACCCTACTTATCGCTACCCACCTTCACGCACCAACCTCGCCCCCGGCGGCTTTGCTTTGCCACATTGATTACAAGGCGCCGGAGTGCCGCGACATGAGCGCCACGCACGCCGCCGGCCCCGCCGCCTCCGCCGCCGCCCACTCCCCGGCCGGCAGCGCCACCATTCGCCAGCCACGAGCCGTCAGGCACCGCGCTCGGAACGCAGCATCGCCGATCAGCACCGCAGCCGGAGCCGGACGCACGGCCCCCTCAGCAGCTCCGCCGACGCTGCCGGCACCAGTGGCAGCTGCGGCGTCATCACCATCATCGTTACTGTTACTGTTATCACCACCGCCAGCTGTGGCTCCGAAACCAACGCTGCTGCTGTTGGCCGCAAAGGCGCCGTCCGGCAGCACTTCCACGCCCACCTTCCTGCCGCCTGGCAGCACCACACCGCACGCAACCCGAAAGAACCCATCCGAAGTCACCCACTGCTCAAACACCGGCAGCCCCAACGACCGTAGCAGCGCTGAAAGCCGCAGCGGCGACTGCACGGTATCGCCGCCACCGCCGCCGCGGCGCAGGCGCTTCGCGCCGCCGCCGCGGCGGTCACGCTGCACCACCGCCACCTCCGGCGCCCGCGGCGCAGCGGTCCCCAGCCCCGCCGCGTGCCAGGCGCTGGCGGCTCGGGCCAGCAGCGCCGCCGCCACGGCCGGCGTCAGTGCCCGATGTAGAGCCGCCTCCAGGCCGCCCCTCGGCGCCCCCTGGCCCTCGCCAGTGCCTCCAGCCTCCCACCACCACTCGCGCCCTGTCACGTCCTCATCGACCCGCATGTGTGCGCCAGGCCCTTCCACCTCAACCTCTCCCTGCTCCTCCTCCTCCGCCGCCGCGGCCGCCGCCGCCGCCCGCCCCGCCCTTTCTTCCCATCGGTCCTGTGAAGCGATGACGGCGCGGAAGAGGTGGCACGCCGCCGCGTCGTCAAGCGCCGCCGCCCCCTGCGCCGCCGTGAGAGGCTGCGCCGCCGCCGCCGCCGACGCCAGGCGCATTCCCGCGTAACGCGCCGGCGTCGCCGCTGCGGTTGCTAAGCCGACGGTCTCCGCCTCGGCACCCTCCGCCGCCGCCGCCGCAGCCCCCACGAGTCGCTCAATGGAGCATGCCAGCGCGAGGGCCAGGGCGAGCTCCTCTCCCTCGTGAAGTCGGGCGCCGGTGCAAGCCAGTCCCGCCGCCAGCTGGCATACCCACTGCGGGCTCAAGGGGTCCGGGAGGCCCCTGGCGTCAGCGACGTCGAAGCGGCCCCAGCGCCAATGCTGCCCGGCCTGAGCGTGGGCGGCGCCGCCGCGGCCCCAGCGGCCCCCCCGCACCAGCAACAACAAGAGCTGCAGCCGCGACAGGACCTCCTGGTCCCGCGGCCCCGTGTCCAACAACACCGCGGCGGCGGCTCCTCCTCTCTTCTCGTCCTTGGTCAGTGGCCGCAAGGCGGCGGCGGCGCCGCGGCCGCTGCTGCGCTGTCGTACCGCCGTCGCCGCCGCCAGCGTCGCGACAGTGCGCGGGCACGGGTACGACAGCTGTCGGCAGACGGCGTCCAGAAACCCGGGCAGCCAGGACGGGTCGGGCGCCGCCGCCGCTGCCGCCGCCGCCGTCGGGCTGCCGCCGCTGGCGTCGGCGGCGGCGGCGGCAGCTGCGGTGGCGGCTGAGACAGCGTTCTCCAGGAACACCGCCGCCGCTGCGTCCAGTTTATCCAGAAGGGCTTCGTCCCGGTGGCGTAGCGCCGCCAGAGATCCCGCCAGACTGACCACCTGATCCACCTGTGCAGGAGAAGGAGAGGTTGAAAGACAGGGGAGTGAAAGACAAGGGGTTCGCCAGCTCTTAAAGACTCAATCGACCAAACTGACCAACGGACAAACGGAAAACGAACAACTAACACTTGGCGGGGATTTTTTTGTTGTTCCAGCCCAGCTCGACGTTCGACGAACTCACCGACATGGAGCGCATCCAGCAAGGTTGCTGCTGCTGCGCACGCATCGCGTCCAACAGCTGTCCCGGGTACACCCCTACGCCAGCAAATCCCTCCAGGAGTGCCGTAAGTGCCGCCGCCAGCGCCCGCGGCTGCGACTCGCCCAGCCGCGCTGCCGTCGCCTCACGCAGCAACGCGGCGGCACCCGCCGCCAGGCGGTCGTACAACTCACTGTCGTACACTTGTGCCGTACTGAAACCGTGCACCAGGCCGGCCAGCGTGTTGAGGTCGAGGGTGAGCTCGCGGCCGCGGGAGGAGGACGAGCCGAGCGGTGGCGGCGCCGCGGCCGTCGTACTGCCGTACTGACCGTTGGCACAAAGTTCCGACGATTGCCTTGCGCCGGCCTCCTCGGACTCAGATCCGATTCCAAACGCGGGTCTGGGAGCGACGGCTTCATCCGCGGCGTCTGCGTCTGAGTCCAGCATGGTTTCGGAGCTGTGGGGGTGTGGGACGTGATGCTGGAAATCAAACGACTTGGCGTGGGTGGCCAGAGCTTGGAGGAGGAGCGGGTGTTCGTGCCTGGCGCCGGCAAACGCCCGCAGCACCGACCATGTCTGGCGCAGCGTCAGCGCCCCCACGCCGCCGCGCGCCACCAACGCATCCGCAGCCTCGGAGAAGACCCGTGGGTCATACCAGCCAGCCCTGGCACACAAGGCCAGCGCCTCCGCGACGTGGCCCGCGGCAGCGGCGGCGGCGGCGGCGCCGCCGCCTCCGCGGCGCGCGACGGCGGCCTCCAGAAACGCCTGAGCGACCCGCGGGTCGGTGACGCCGGCCCTGCCATACGCGATCGCCGCCGCCGCCACGACGGCAGGCGCCTCGTTGCCAGCGCGCCGTACGGCAACATTGACGAGCACTTCCAGCAGCGGCGGCGTCAGCGCACCCAGCGCCGCCAACGGCTCGACCAACTCCGCCGCGTCGCGCAGCGTGGCGGTGTGCAGCCTGCCGTACCCTTGCCGTACTGCAGGGCCCTGAGGCCACGGCTGCTGTGCACCGGGGCCGGCGCTGGCGCCGAGGGCTGCAGAGGACCCGGGCACCAGCGCCTCAAGCATTCGCGCCAACAGCTCCGGCGGCGGTTTCCGAACCGATCCCCATCCCTGCAGGTCAAGACATCGAACGCCGACAAAGCAGGTTGCACGATGTGCTCGTGATGAGAGAGCGCGGGCGAACCGAGAGGCACCCCACAGCACCCGCCCCGGCCCGCCCCTCCCCAATCTCTTCTGTTTGCATCTGGGAAACTTCTTCAAGTCATGTCATGGTGATCAAAAGGGTAGCTGGTCGCTGCAATCAGTGTCGCTGCAACGACGCATCGAAAACCTTAACCGCCCCGTCCTTCCCTCACCCGCAACAGGACCTTGAGCACATCCACGCCGGCCCCGGTCCGACTGCCCGTGTCGCCACCGCGGAGGTCGCGGCCGCCAGCCGCCGCCGCCGCCGCCAGCGCCGCCGCCGTGCACTGCGCCGCCAGGCGCCGCGCCGCGGCGCGGTCCGCGCTCCGAGACCCGTACGTCAGCTGGCCCAGTCGGCACACGACCTCCGCGTAATTCGCAGGGCGCATGCGGCGGCCGTGGCGCTCGACCAGATCCTGTCGTACGGGGTACGACATGGGAACACATGCCGTGCGGGACGAGCGCAGTCAGTACATGTCACTTCAATGTTTCCGACAATGTTTCCGACACGGAGTGCTGTGTTCCTGGGGCGCGCGCTGCGTTGGAGTCTCGATCCTTCCAATCCCCAGTTCATCATCATCATCATCAACACCATCATAATCATAACGCATGCCCCCAAAAAGCCCTTCCCGCACCCAGCCCACCGTGCTCCCCATATTCGTACCTGCACCTCCTGCACTGTCGTACAGCCCTGAAGCTCCTGCGGGAAGAAGCTTGGGCCTGCCGCCGACAGGCCCCGCCGGGCGCCAACCGCCGTTGCGATCGGCGGCGGCGCCGCCGCCGACGCGAGAGGCGCCGGCAGCGGCAGCGGCAACCAGGACGACGGAGCCAGAAGCAACCCCAGCGGCAGCGTCCGCGCGTGCAATGCCGCCGGCGCGTGCCATGCCGCCAGCAGCACAGGTGCAGCCGAGGCGGGTTCCGAGGCCTGCGCTGCCGCGCCTGCTCCTGCGCCTCCGCTGCTGCTGCCGCCTCCGCTGCTGCTGCGGAGCCCCCGCTGGCGGCAGCACACTGACAGGCGGTTTTGCTGATGGTGGGATGTCCTGAGGGTGACGCCCTTCAGGGCCTGCCCGGCTGCTGGGGCCGGCCAGCCGCTCTCGTTGCAGCAACTCCCGTGCGCGAGCCGGGAGTGGCTCGCGCTCCCATCATTCCTGGATGATAGGAGGGCGGGACTGCAAGACGAGGTGTCCTGACTGGAAGATGGAGATGGAGACGGGTTGAAGGAGGCTGCGCTGCAGGCGTGGACAGAGGGCCTGGAGAACCGGGGAAAAGGGGGCGTGTGGGGAAGTTGTACGCTTGTCAACGTTACAGGAGCAGCGGGATGAGAACAGTCTCGACGATGTGTTTCTCTGCAGTTCCAATAAGGCGTGACACGGTGTACTCGTATAGGTTATAAGACGGCAGCGGTACAGCGGTACAAGTACGGCTGACATGCCCCGCGAACCATGGGTCTACTTGCGCCGAAGTTGAACTCGTGCAGGTAAGGTGGCTGCGCTCGACCAAGATGGGTCTTACCGCAGCAGCTGCTCCAGGTCCCGGCTGCAGGCTGCAAGGCTTCGGGCTGACAGGGAGCCGTCCGGCAGAGCTCGAACGCAGCAGGCCGCCGTCGCCACCTCGCGCGCAACCCGCATCAAGTTGCATCATTGCGCTGCAAACGTTTCATTCGGCATGTTCCTCACATGCGATGTTGCTGGAATGCCCTAAGCTGTGCTGAAAGTCACTTCCCATTGTGTTTTAAGTTGGTTCCCAACACCAAGGTCATGGCTGATGCTTCATGAATGACTTGTAAACAATGCATGTAGTGGTCGCCTCGCGGATCAGGTTGACCACCTGGTCACCTAACTGTACGGAATCGGGTTTGTTTTGTTCTAATCACAATCGTTGCTAACTGTTACAGCAAGTATATTGGCAACTGCCTTTTGTTTCAGGCGTTTCATCGCACATTAGCAGAAGGCAAGCCCCTTGCAGACGGCATCAGGCACGCTAAGGGGCCTGCGTAACACAAAGCCATGACGTCTCTGGTGAGCCGGGCTGTAAATTGTAGTTTGCCATCTCCATATACGCTTCTGACCAGGTCGCCTTTCTGATGCCTTCCTTGCGCACAGCTTGTGCAATTTACGCGGCCGCTCTACGAGAGCCTGGCTCGGACTTACCGGGCTGCTGCTGGTAAAAAGCTGGCGCACTATGGCCTGCGCTTTGATGACCTCCAGGACCCGCTGAAGGACGAGGTGGGACTGCATCCGCGTTGCGGAGTTTCTCGGTGCGACATTAAGCGCTTTAGCAAATACTGTTCTGCAGGATGTCGCGGAGGCTCTGCGCCGTCTGCCTCCGGACGTCATTGTCGCCCGGAACTGCCGTCTGCGGCGTGCCCTGGACCTGTCGCTGAAGCATGAGGGCCTGCCGGCCGACCTGCTGGCTAAGCAGACGCCGGAGCTTTCCTATCTGCAGGTAATTAAAACATGTGCATAGTCCGCGAGAACATTTGCCGGTGTCTGACCCCTTTCATGTCGGCACGAACCCTGCCATTGCAGGAGGTTCTCGCGGAGGTCCGGGCCGAGCGGCGCGAGCGCGCCCAGCTGGGTGCCCCGGCGCCGTACACCCGCATCTACTACGACTGAGCCGTTGCACATGCGACGCGCGGTCCTGGCTTAATTGAGGTGTGGGGTCCCGTCCGGTCCCTGTCTGCACTCAGCCCTCTGCGCGGGGCATGGCTTGCCGACATCTGCCCGCGGGACTTGAAGTTAGACCTGTAGATGAGCACGGCGACGATTTGAACACTTGCTGGCTGGGGAGGGCACATGAAGCCACGCACGTTTGTGGGTTATTGCCAGCGTCCGAACTTTAAAGGACACCCGTGGGTGTGATGCGACGCTTCTGCCTGCTTGGGGACGACCGCGGATCAGGCGGAAGTCCCGGCGCGCCAGGGGTCGATGTTCTGTAAGGTGGTCGAGACGTTCAGGGGTTTCGGTGTTTCTAGGACGTAAGCTTCTTGTAACTTTAGCTCTTGATATGCTCCTCCCCAGTCCTCCCCATCCGACCGACGCTTTAGCCCTTCAGACAGTCAAACGGATAAACCAGTCAGCCAGCCAGGCGCATCTTCCAATCTGTTGCCCATAACACCAGCACCACATTCCTCTTCACGCCCCCCTCCTATCTCTATTACGCCGCTGTGCTGGGACATACGACGAGCATTGCCCGGGTCCGCATTGCCTGGGTCCGCTTAGTCCCATGTATGGTGGGCGAGGCCGCATGCAGATGCGGGCCTGGGGCAATACCCGACGCGCACTGAATGGGTCTTGGCGCGTCTTGGCCTGTCTGCGTGTGTGCGACTCGCGCCCGTGGGACCAAAGTCATCAGTCGGGGCGGAAACGGTTTGCTCGGGAGCCGTCCCTTGTCGTACTCATCATGGCAGCAAGCGCTGTGGCATCAACTAACCATACGAGGATCACGGGAACAGGGCGGCTTGCGTATGATGAGTGGCCGTACAGCAGTACGGCAATACGGCCACGACATCAGCACCCCAGTGCACGCGGTCAAGCATCCCACCGGCGGGGGAATCCTTCGCAGGCGGCAACAGACAGCGTGCGTGACACCCGACACGGTACTGATCCCCTCGGTTGAATCTCACATCAGTCGGGATACCGATGGGTCCGCGCGGCGTCTCTTCGGTTTCCTGCGTGCATCCGATGTAACCGAGCGAGTCAGGCCTCAGGCGGGGCCTTCATTTGAAAGGCTCCATCAAAGCACAGCCGCGGCAGCGGATGATGAGGGGGTAAGGGGCAAAGCACAGCCGTGAACGGAAGCGGCGTTCCATGTGCCTTGCATGCGCTGATACCGTACGCTGCCTGGATATATATGGAGCAGCTGGTTGCAGGAATCGCGGCGAGACCCTGCTGCCCGGGCGCGGCTGCCTGCCGTGGGAGCCCCTGCAGGCGCACATTCCCTACTACAGCCAAGACCACATCGCTTCTGTGGATGGGCCGCCGTGATGCGTTGTGATCACTGAGTCCGCCCAGGACGCATGCCGGGAGCATGGTTTGCGATCCATCCACGGGTTCGCAAGTAAGCTCGCATCCCTTTAACAACAAGCGGCAGGTGTCGTGCACCGTTGGCGGCTGGGAGATATCGGGTCAGTCAGCCTGACTGACAGTTGGAGCGCAGAGCCGCAGACGGGCGGACGCTTTCCGTTGGGCTCGCACTGAGACCCCAGGGCAGGGGGCACACCCTGGTTGGCTCCGGAACCTGGTTTGTCGTACTGCTCGTCCAGAGCGAGTCGTCCTACCTAGGCACTGTAGGGCACCTTCCAGCAGAGGACGAAACCCCAGTAAGGCACCAGCACTCGGCAGCTGGCACCAACAGCTGCATATACCAGCGCAAAATCCGAATTGCAATCAATCCATAACACACTGAACGACGGCCCGCTGTAGCAGTCTTAGTCGCTAAAGGCCACTCGAGTTGTTTGTGCATGTGTAGCTTAGGCTCTTATAGCCTAGCGCCGCACTGTCGTACTGTCGTACGGCTGCTACACCCGCCCTCCCCGGCGGGTCATCGTTCTATACCTCCCTCGACGCATCCATCCGGTGGGCATTACAGATGCGGCGGCGACGCGGCGCTAGCAAGCTGACATGGCCGCGCAACCGGCCGCACAGGTGCGGAGAGCAGGAAGAGCGCAGTGGAGGCGTCTAGTGCCAAACGTGACACCTTCTTGCGCTCGCGTGGTGTAGTGGTCATCACTGTGGACTTTGAATCCACCAACCCGGGTTCGAGTCCCGGCGCGAGCTGATGCTGCGCTTGTCTTTGCATCTAGGCGGTCATCATGGCGCAATGCGTTCTTGATTGGCGCCAGGATCGGTGTCGGCGCCGGCGAGGTCCGAGACTGACGACGGTCGTCGGGATTTGACGGGATGTATGCGGAAAGCAGTTCTGTGCTCCTGTCTCCCTGGACCTGTGATCTCCTGGCTCTGCCGAGGCTAACGTGCTGACCGACTGGGCTTTGAGAGAGCAAGCGAAAGGGGAAGCGGGGACCGGCTGCCAAGGGCCCTTACACTGCGGGAGAACTCAGCCCAGCACACACCAGCCGCGCGCAGCGGCACCCCGAGCCGCCCACCAGCCGAACGCGTGCCACTCCACCGTAAAAAGCCCCCCCCAACCCCGCGGCGCGACTTAACCCGTAACCGCGCTCTACCAACAGGCCTCCGCCGCCGACAATAGCCGAACCACCGCCCCTCCAAGAACAAGGTTCATACCGAGAGGGAGGCAACAACCGCCTGATGAGAACGAAACATGACACCCCTGCCGGCATGATTTCATGTCCGCCATTTCCGCGAAGGTAATCCAACACCAACACCAACAACAATAACAACTCAGCAGTTAAACAATCGAGGCGTCGATCGCCGAACCACCGAAACCCCGCCTCAGCCCGCCTTGATTGGTGTCGGAACAGCTGGCTGCACAAAAGACCAAACATGATGACCAAACATGAGATGGGCGGACCGGATGCCAGAGGCGCTGCGAACAAGGGGACAAGCTCGGCGAAGGTACACCACGTACGCCCGCCTACTTGATCCTGCAGCAGCGACACTGACCAAGCCGCACCGGACACGACAACAAGGGGAATAGGGACCGACGTATTCCCTACCTCCTTGAGCTACCGGTTAGAGGATGAAGATGATCGCTGTGTTACACTATCAAGAGTGGTACTCGTGCTGTCAACCTCCAGGGGACTGCACGGGGCCTGTTGCCTAGCTCAGAACGTTACAAGTGTTCAGAGCCGAAAAGCGACCAGACAGGCTCGCTTTCGGCCTTAAATACGCACAACAGTTCATCACGGAACCCTCGGATAAGCGTAAGGCCCCGGATTACGGAACGCCGGACACGGGCCCCGGTGTTCCTACCACCAACGCTCACACAGCGATGCGATACGTCTTACTAACAACAAATAGATCACAACATTTACGCCATAACGCGCCCAACAGCGGCGCGTGCGACACACAACTCGCAAAGATCCGTAACCAAGTGACCGCGAACGGGCGATCACACCAGTCAGACTGGCGAGCAGTCATGCAAGTACGACTGCACCGAAATCAAGTTCTTCTAATAAGCAAACAGACAAAAACAGTTCTTGCCGTTAATTAACCGTTTGGCGGCAATTCGTCGATGACACCCAAACGCTCTGTCAGCTGTCGGAACAGCTGGCTGCACAAAAGACCAAACATGTGCCTAGTGACCAGTTCCCCCCCCAGCGGGTAGGACTACAATGGACGAAAAACGCTGAATTATTTGATAACGACGGCACCGCTTATGCGATGTCCTCCACGAAACCGCTCTGCTTAACCACCAACCGCCGAATGGCGGGCGACGCGAAAACCACCAGCCACATGAACAGCTCCTGACCGGCCTCGAACGGGCACCTAAACATCAACAACCTATCCTGCCTCTGCAACGACTTCAACCAGCGCATGCGAACCTCATCCGCACCCGAGACATACGACATCGGAACCCGCGCTACCACGAAGCTCTGGGCCACCTTCAGCGCCGCCGGAATTGCAAGATCCAGAGGCGCACCCGTAACCGACAGGAACACCGACTCTACCGACGACAACTGCTTTTTCGCCGCCTCGTAGAACCCTGGCGCGAGCGGCTCGCGCGCATCTGACAACTTACCTTTGGAAACCCGAATCCCCTTGCTGACCAGCACCGATCGAACCGCGGGGTCCGCACCCCACGGGAGAAGCGCATCCCGAACCATACCCAGCTCCACGTACTCCGTCAACGCTTGGACGTGCTGAATCGGCACCGGCGGGGTATCGAACGCCGCAGAACCCACAACACGAGAGAGAAGAGCTACCTTGGCCGGAGGGTGCTCACCCGGCATCGCAGCCATCAGCGCACATGCCACATCTCCTCCAGCTCCGAGCTTCCAGGTCTCCGGCTGAGCGGTCACCGCAGCCGCACGGCTTGCCCGCACGGGGCGAGCGACCTTTGGCGCCAGCATAGTCCTCAGGCGCGTGGGTTTCACAAGCTCCAGCTCACCATCATCATACAACACCTCGAAGAGGTGCCGGCGCCCTTGGCGACCAGCATAGGTTGCGACGCCACTCTTAGCCGCAGCCACACCTTGAGCACCGTGGTCCTGGCGAACGACCTTCGCGCCCTGAAGTTCCGACCAGTACTGAGGGGGAACCGGCTTGGAAGCCGACTTGGCAGGGGGCATCTTAGACGCACCAGGCTCACGGGGCCTGTCGATGGGACGTGCATCCACGCTTTCGGGCGTAACGCCCTTGCTTGTGCAGTTGGGGCACACCCACGTGCCCTCGGGAATTTGCTTCAGGGCCGGCTTCATGCAATACGTGTGCCAGCCCGTACCGCAGCTATCACAGAGCAGCATCCACTCCTCCCCTTTGGGGGAGCGGCACACCTCACAGGACAAAGTGGCAGACGGGCGTGCGACGCGCGGGTCAACCACTTCATCACGGATGGGCAGATGGCAAGGCGCACAGTCCTTCACGTGCGACTTCAGGGTCTGACCGCAGTGACCCTCCAAAACCAGCACGCCACTGGGGCGCACCTCAATGACACGCAAGATGGTTGGTTGGGCAGGCGGGTCAAGCGTGGTGCGGGAGCTAGTGTTGCGATAATACACGTAGTCCCCGACGTCAAACTCACGCAGCTTGGGATGGTACCCGCCCCCATGCAGCGCAGCATAGCGCAGAGTATCCCGGTGCTGCGCTATCAGCAAGTTCTCCCCAGCAATGGCCATCCGGTGGCGCATAGCGTCCGCACGCGTCAAAATTGACGCCGCAGCTAACTCCCCGTCATCAAACGAAACCGGAACGTCAAACCTTGGTTTGATGGCAGGCGGAATGGTTGGCTCCACACCGTGCAGGATTAGGTAGGGACTGAAACCAGTGGACTTGTGGGTCGAGCAGTTGTAGCCCAGCATGACGTACGGCAGCAGCTCGTCCCAGTCCCGGCCCTCGGCACGCTGCCTAGCCATGCGGCGTAGCGCGCGCTTGCACGTCTGCACGACGCGTTCTGCTAAGCCATTTGCTTGAGGGTGGTTGGGTGAAGTCTGGCGGTGGTCGATTAGCGAATCAAGGAGCAGTTGCGCAAAAGGACCCTTCCACTCGCTCCCACCGTCCGTGCAAACCTCAGCTGAGGCCCCATACCGCCCCAAAATGTGGTGCAGATATGCAAAAGCGGTGTGCCCCGCCTCCTTATCGGGCAGAGGCACCAGAACAGCGTATTTGGAGAAATGCTCGACACAAATCATGACATAAGTGTGCCCCGATTTGGTAACGGGCAAAGGCCCGCACAAATCTACCCCCCACCGGTAAAACAAACCCTGAACAGGCAAGGGGTGCAGATCGGGCTGCGGGGCCGCAAAAGAAGTGTTGACCCGATCACAGTGCTCACAATGACGAACAAAGTTGGATACGTCGCGGTACATGCCGTACCACCAGTGCCGGGTGAGGAGAAGGGCGATCGTACGGCGGATGCCGAAGTGACCCGTCTCCTCGTGAGTGCGCCTAATGAGCTCAACCCGATCAGGCGGCTTGGGCACGAGCCGAGACTTCGCATCGTTAAAGACACGGTACAAATTGCCTCCCTGCATGGTATACGACCCCACCCGGCGCGCGACGCGACGCTGTTCCTCTACCGAAAGGTTAGGCAGGTGGGTGCCGTTGCGAAGGAAGTGGATGGACGCCTCATCGTCCCAGATGTCCGGCCAGCGAGCAGACGGGCGCGCGGCCTCAGCCTCCTCAGCGTGGGCTGCAGCTGCGAAGGCTACGGACCACGGGGAGGGATCCTCCGAAGGGAAAAGAGGGTACGCAAGACCACGAACCGGCTCAGGCGCCGCTTGTGGGGTTACGTCAGACACAAATGCTGCCACCTCATGCAAGGACACGTCCGAGAGAACGCGGCACATGGCCAAAATGCCAGCCGTAGACATGGCGTCAGGAGCAAGTCCCAGCAGGACGCGGCGCTGTGCGTCAGTGACATCAGGGGCCTCGGTGTCCCCAGCCTGGTAGCCCATGGCACACTCGGACTCCGTGATGGTGAGAGCCCCGTTATCCGGATCAAGTGGATCATGCACGAGATCAAACAAGGACTGCAAGTCCGGGCGACTAAGGCTCGGCGCAACGCGAAGGGGCTCACCAACCTTGTTGCAGGGAAACAGCCCCTGCGCCTCCGGGACGCGCGCGGATTTGACCGTGCGCCCGGGCGACAAAATGCTTTGGAGGGAAAGATCATGCTCCGGACGAACCAGGGAAGTAGTTAAGGCAAGCAGCTCGGGAGCCGAGAGGTTAGTCCAGTGGGCAGACAAGCGATGCGCAAGGGAACCGAAGCGCGCAGCGTCAACAACCACCGGCTCACCAAAGGCATCCGAAACACGCTGCTGTGCAGCCGACGCATTGCGCCACGAGGCGCGCGGCTGCTCGCAGACAAACATAAATGCAGGAGCGCGGCGCTGAATGGACTGCAAGGTCTGCACTATGCGTACGACGTGGTCAGTGGCGCAAGCGCCAGGCGCGAGCGAACCTGCCTCCTTACCGACGTCATGCCAACACCAGCCGGCGAAGACGAGCCACTGAGATCCGTCGCAGGCGCCAGCTGAGAGAAGGGCTTGCTCAGTCACGTTAGCGAGGGACAAGGGGAGGTCGAGCCAGACCCGGCGGTAAGCGTCAGGGGGGAACTGCTTGGGAAACTCGGCGCTCAGCCGCTCCAGCCGCATGTTCACAACCCTGACTGCTGCTGGGTCCGACTCGGAACACAGGTACCGATCCACCTTGAGCCCCGCCCGAAGGCAAGCCTCGAGTCCCGCGCACAAGCCGCCCATGGGCTCATACACGGTAACGCCCGTACCCAAACCCCGAGCGAAGAAGGCACGCGACAAGGGGTTGGTCTTGTTAGCCTCAAAAACCTGGGGATTCGCCTTGGCGGCAGCCCTTACCCACTTCACTGCAGACGCATGCGTCCTGTCCCGGGAGGTGCTGACTATTTCGTGCTCCGAATCCGGGGGTACGTTCATGGGGTCAATGGGCAGGCCAAGGTTACCCGGCAACAAAACATCCGGGGAAGGGCAGAAGTCATCAGAAAAAGACGCAACAGGGCGGTGAGATGCGAGGGCAGTGCGGAACACCAGGCCCTGGGCCTTCGAATGCGTCAGGAGGGCCTGCGTGCGAGCAAGCGAAGGAGGCTCCTCCTCGTCCAAACGGGCACCCGTGTTGTCAGCGTCAGACGGCGAGGGGTAGCGCGAAAGCACGTCCGCGTTTTGGTGCTTCAAACCCGGGCGATGCACAACCTCAAAGTCGTACTCCTGCATCACCGCCGCGAAACGCGCGTACTGCTCCGTAAGCCCGTCCGTGCTCATGAGGTACGTGAGGGGCTGGTGATCCGTGACCAGCGTGAACTTGAGACCACCAAGCAGGTGATGCCGAAAGGACTTGCACCCCCACACAGCCGCAAGCATCTCCCCTTTGTAGCTGCTGTAGTTGCGCTCATGCTTGTTCAGCGAACGGCTAATGCAGGCACACATGTACTCGTTCCCGTCAGAGTCAAGCTGACCCAGGACCGCCCCGATACCCCGGTTGGAAAAATCGGTATGAAGGATGAGGGGCTTGGAATAGTCAATGGGCCGCAAGACCAAACCCTCCTGGGCGAACACGGCCTTGATGGCGTTAAACGCGCTCTCCTGTTCCGGACCCCAAACCCAGCACTGGTCTTTCTTGAGCAGCTGCGTGAGAGGGGTGGTCAGTTGGCTCATGTTGGGAATGTAACAACGGTAGTAGTTAACAAAACCCAGGTGGGAGCGCAGCTCGGACACGTTGCGCGGGGGCTTAAGACCCATGATCGAAGATACCTTGGCGTGATGCGGGCTGATGCCCTGCGCGCTCATGTTGTGCCCCAGGTACTCGATCACGTCAGCCCCAAAGATGGACTTATCGGGGTGCGCCCGCAGCCCGCAGCCGTGCAACACATCGAGAACCGCGGCCACATGCTGTATATGCTCTTCTACGGAATTGCTGAAAATCAGAACGTCGTCCACGTACGCACGGGCACAGTGGTCGAGGCCCCCCTTCGCGAGTTCGTAATCCATGACCCGCTGGAACTTGGCCGACGCATTCTTCAACCCGTATGGCATGCGAGTGTAATTCATAATTTTATTCCCAACCCAATACGAAGTTTTCGCTTGGTCGGCAGGGTCAATGGGGATCTGTAAGAACCCCTGCCGCAGGTCTAGCTTCGAGAACACTCGCGCCTTCGCGCACTGGTGGAAGATATCCTCCGGACGATGCAACCCATAACGGTCCGCGCGCGTGACTTTGTTTACGGGCCTGTAGTCCTGCGCCATGCGGTGATCCGTCCACATTCCTGTTTCGGGATCCTTTTTAGCCGCAATCACAGGGTTGACAACACACACCGTGGGTCCCGTGTTCTCAACTACGATGCCCGCTTTCACCAGTTCCGCCGTCTTTTCCGCAATAACCTCCTTTTCCTTAGGCGAATACCGGCGCGGTGGCTGCACGACTGGCCGCTCGGTTTCCAGCTCTAGCGTAAACGGACCTTGCCCGCCATGGTATCCCGGCAGCTCTTCCATGCTGTAAGCAAAGGCCTTCCCCATTCGACTGCGAACCACTTCCTGGAGGGCCGCCTTAGACTGGGTATCAAAAAGAGCGCTATTGCCCCAAATCCACCCACCGTCGGGGTCCTTCTCGTAGCGGTCGTAGGCGGCAGCCGCGGAAACGCCCTCCGGAGTGAACGAGCTGACACTGGCCATGACGGAGGCGTGCCCACCGGGGCACTGGAACGCGTCGGACCCACCAGGGTCGGACGGAGCGCAAGGATCCCCGCCGTGAGCAAAGGAGACCCCTTCACCAGCCTGACGAAGCAAGACGCCGCCAGTTGTGAAGACGTTGGATGAGATCCGCGCAAAATCTGAACCCATGACGCCGCCGTGAACGGCGCCGACCCCTGCAGCTAGTGTGAAAAGAAGAGAAGCCACCAGGGCAAAAGAGAGAAAGTGCGGCCAGGAGCGACGCGCAGGAGGCGGACAAGGCGGGACCCCCCTAGGAGCTCGCGCACGCTTGCGCTTGCCCTTCCTTGTGCTCCGAACCTGCTCCTGCCCCTGGGCAGGCGGAGCAGTGGCGACGCACGCGTGCTCGATGACCCGGTCAAGAGCAGAGATGACCGGGCTGGCGATGTGCTTGTGAAACATGCCGGCAGTGCTGGAAATGCTGGCAAACAAGGCGATGTACAAAAACGCACACAGCCCCTTGACGGCCCCCCCGATGCCACCAATCAGCCCGCCCAGCAGGTTGCGCTTGGGCGCAGTAGCGCCCTTGCGGTTCACCTCAGCGTTAGCCTCCTCGCGTGCCTCCGCCTTTTCCTGAAGAGGCTGCGCGCCCTGAGCCTGCGCCGGTTCCTGGCGCCCCGTGTTGGGAGTGGGGTGCGCCGGTTCCTGGGAGTGCGGCTCAGGGTCCTGCTGCGTGGGGCTGGGCGAAAAGGGCTCAGCGCGGGGCGCTCCCCCCCCCAGCTCGACGCCGGAGGAGGAAGAGCAGGAAGAGACCGCGCTGACGCACGCGGTTGCGGCCGCTATGCGCGTCCCCTTGCGGTGAAACGGCAAGGGCGTCATCGGAATCGTGACCTGGTACCCAGGATGCTCGACAAAGTTGGGATGGAAGAACAGCTGGGGTGATGGGAATGACCGCAACCCATCGCCCAGGAGCTTCGCCTGCTCGTTCCCCACCAAGAACTGGAACAAGGACGGGGCAACATCAACCACCAAGGTCTGCGTGAGCGGCACGCGCGTGGCGTGCGGCGTGCCACGGAGCAGCTCGAACCACAAACCCTCCACCTCGAGCTCCCCCCGAACCGTGCATCCCAGCTCCATGGACGTGGAGAGCCGGGTGCCGGTGGGCTTGACGCGGAGGTCGTGCGCCACAGCCAACGAATACGGGATGAGGCTGACCGTGGCTGCGAAGTCCCTCAGTGCCGACAGACCCAGGACTGTACCCCCTAGGTCGATAGTGCAGGAGCCCTTCGGATAATAGTACATCCCCGTGGGCTCCGAGAGGTACCGCTCGGCGGCGGGGTTGCCCTGCAACGCGCGCTCACGCTCGCTGGGCGACAGGTCCGACAGCGTGCGCGGAGGCGCGCCCGACCACCCACTCACCTCGTACGTAACCCGGCCCAAGCCGGAGCCGGTAACGTGCTTGCCGCCGACCAGCGCAGAGACGGCGGTGTCAATAAAGCCTCCGGCGCCAAAGCGAGCGCCCGCACTTGAGGGGGCAGAGGCTGATGCTGCGGCGGAGGGGACCGACACTGGTCCTTTGGGAGCGTTCTTGGCGCCAGCCAGCGCGCCGTCGTAGGCACCGCCAGCGGCCGCGACAGAAGAGGACGCCAAGCACTTGCTGAGGGCCACTCCGGCGCCAAGCCACGCGCCGTCCGTCGTGGAGGCGTCGCTGGCGGCTGCGACAGAGGATCCCTGCACGGCTTCGACAGAGCTGGAGGGAGCAGGCTCAGCGGGTGCCACCTCCCCCGTGGGAGGGAGAGGGGCATCGACAGAGGGAGAGTGCAGGGACGTAAGAATGCGGTGGAAGTCCCCCACCCTCATATCCGCGACGCGCCTGACCGCGGCGCTGTCGGGATCCTCCTTGGGCTGATTCACCTTGGCAGACTCCGCGCGCTGTGGGGTGGGAGACTGAGGCGGGTACGACGAAACATCCAGAGGCTTGGGAGTGAACGAAACCGGAACGGCCTGCTTGCCGGTAGCCGCGAGTGCGCTTTTCTCCTGGGCGCGCACGTGGGCCGCGCGAACGGCGTCGCGCACGACACGCATGTAATCCTCGGAAGTGCAACCCGGCTGCCAGTTCCAGATCCCCTGGGAAACGCACGCGACACGCTCGTCATCCTCCTCCTCGAAGTCGTCCTCCACCACGCACGCCGCGACTTTGCCCTTCTGGGCCTTCATGGTCTCGAAGACCAGCTGCAGGGCTTTTGTTGGTGGCTTGTAGCCCGGGTACGCTAGGTCGGGGTTCTTAATGAAGCACTTCTCCGGAACGTGCCCTGTGCGCCCGCAGAAATCGCATGGCTCCCCGTCGGTTGCGCCCCTGCCCTGGCGCCCACCCTGCCGCTGCTGTCCCCGGTTTCCTCCGCCACGGTAGCCGCCCCCGCTCGTGCCCGCGCCCTGCTGCTTCGGCTGAGATGGGCGGACCGGATGCCAGAGGCGCTGCGAACAAGGGGACAAGCTCGGCGAAGGTACACCACGTACGCCCGCCTACTTGATCCTGCAGCAGCGACACTGACCAAGCCGCACCGGACACGACAACAAGGGGAATAGGGACCGACGTATTCCCTACCTCCTTGAGCTACCGGTTAGAGGATGAAGATGATCGCTGTGTTACACTATCAAGAGTGGTACTCGTGCTGTCAACCTCCAGGGGACTGCACGGGGCCTGTTGCCTAGCTCAGAACGTTACAAGTGTTCAGAGCCGAAAAGCGACCAGACAGGCTCGCTTTCGGCCTTAAATACGCACAACAGTTCATCACGGAACCCTCGGATAAGCGTAAGGCCCCGGATTACGGAACGCCGGACACGGGCCCCGGTGTTCCTACCACCAACGCTCACACAGCGATGCGATACGTCTTACTAACAACAAATAGATCACAACATTTACGCCATAACGCGCCCAACAGCGGCGCGTGCGACACACAACTCGCAAAGATCCGTAACCAAGTGACCGCGAACGGGCGATCACACCAGTCAGACTGGCGAGCAGTCATGCAAGTACGACTGCACCGAAATCAAGTTCTTCTAATAAGCAAACAGACAAAAACAGTTCTTGCCGTTAATTAACCGTTTGGCGGCAATTCGTCGATGACACCCAAACGCTCTGTCATTGGGGTGAGGCCTGCGCTGGCAGCATAAATCAAATCATAATTCCTCGCTCTCCAACCAAGCACGCACCGTCCCTGCACTTTTGGATGAATGAGCATTGGCGTGATACTGAAACGCATCCATCGACAGCACATACGGTAGCGCAAAACCCTAGAACCCTTGTGCCCTACTCCATACGTACCGTACACAGGGTGGGTAGAGTGCGTGACAACAGACAGAAACCAATAACTCCCACTCCGCCATAATTCTGTCCTCCAAATAAAACTCTTGCAGGCCAGCAGCAGCCGAATGAAAGGAATCAAAGCCTCAGAAGAAGACGAACCCAGACACCTCAGATCCTCAGCTCAGAACACGTCGTCCAGGGATGAGCTCTTGAAGAAGCGCGCGTGGATGCGCTTGGCGATGGTCGCCCCCAGCGCCATCCCGTCGTCGTTGGACTTCCGGAGGTGCACTCCCGCGAACACGCGGCTCCAGCCCACCTCCAGCGCCGCCTGGCGGAAGCTGGGCCAGGTGCGAGTGCCCAGGTCGGGGGCGGAGAGGGAGGCGGCGGAGAAGGGCACGTTGGCGCCAAAGTGGGACTCCAAGAGGTACAGCGCGGCTCCGGTGGTGGCCGTGTGGCTGGAGATGTACTCGGGGTCGGTGGGGGTGGGCAGGAGGGGGCTCCAGGAGGGGTCGGCGGGCCGGGCGCCGTGGGCCGTACTGCAAGCACAAAGCGCGAGATGGAGGAAAGGGGGACGTAGGGAGGGACGTGTGGCTTTGGTTTGGGACTTGGTTGGGGCGGAAGTGCAGAGCAGCGCAGCGCGCGGCGGGACGTGTGAGGGGACGAGCCACGGGCATCCATCAGCTCCACCCCTGGTGCGCCCGAGAGGACCGAGAGTAAACCCATGGGCTGGGGAACGACGGACGTACAGACCTGATTGCGGTGATTGGGCGCCAGAACAGCTCCCGGAACTTGATACGCCAGCTGCGATGGGTGGTATTGGTGAGGGTTTCGAGGAGATGGTATGGCAAATGGCTTGTACCGGTACATTGAAGGATGCCACGGCCGAGCATGATCGCACGGTTACGTATGTAACGACCGCATGTCGTTAACGCACGTCGTCGTACAATGTACGGACACACCCGTACGACTCACCATGCCACGGCGGTGTCCCAGAAGCTGGTGGTGAGCAGTTTTAGGAATCTCGCCTGCACCAGCAGCGGTGTGGACTCGGGCAGCAAAGCGATGGCGGCGCTCACCCAGAAGCCAGCCAGCGTGCTGGTGCCTGCGTGCGTCCAGATGCGGGTCCAGGGAGGGACACGGAGACAGCGGGCGGCGGGGAATGGAGAGGGGGCGGAAGCGGGACCGAGCGAGTGAAGGGCGACTAGTTGGTTGCCCTGTGGGGGGCAGCGGGGCCCATCCCGCCCCTCCGTCCCAGCAATGACTCACCATCTCCCTGGGCCCAGAAGCGAGCCGAGTCGGTGTCGTACTCCGTACGGTTGGGGGAGGTCGCCGAGCCCAGCCAGTAGGTCTGCAGCAGGTGCGGCACGTCCGTACGACAATTACTAACACGCGGTGGACGGCATGAGACCGTGTTCAGCCCCCAGGTTTGACAACCCCCCAGCCTGGGGCTGCCAGTGCACTCGAGCTTCCCGCCCCTTCTAAGAACCCGCATGGCCCCGCAGCCGGAAGTCTGCAGTACATACAGCCGTACTGCAGAGAATCGCTGTCGTATTAGTATTGCCGTACCTGCTGCAGCTGCGCCGCGTACTCCGGGTCGTCCAGCTTGAATGCGGTCATCTTGGCGGTGAAGGCGTCGATCTCCTTGCTGGTCAGATAGAAGCCGGAGGCGGAGGCGACCTGCGGGTAGTGCACTGAGACCTGCGGGGCAAGCGGGAGGGAGGGAGGGCGGGTCAGGGAGGGAGGGAGGGAGGCAGGTCGGGAAAGGGAGATAAAGCGGCCTGACCTGCGCCTTCCATGCGCCCTCCTGCCCGCCCACGCACCTGTCCGGGAGTCAGCTGGTAGCGGCCCACGTTCTCGGGGGAGCTGTCGGCGGGCTTGAAGTCGGCGAAGGCGCTGCTGCCGTCTACCAGCCTGCAGCGGTGTCGGGGCGCGAAATGAAGGCACGGCAATCAACACACGCAGGCGCGCACGATGATACCACCCACAATGCGGACAGGTTCGGTAGTGCGATGGTGTTCTGGGGGCTCCGTAGCCGCAGCGAACAGCGGCAGTGCGTTTGGTAAGCATTGTGCCCGGTGGTGTGTCCATGCCGGTATGTTTGTATGTCTATTTGATACGGCACCTTTTGGAGAGGATGATCCTGACGGAGTTGGCCACGAGGTTCTTGATGACGGGGACCTGGCCCGCGCTCACTTCCGCGGTCGCCAGCTGGGCAGCCAGGACGGGATCGTAGACGGTGCTCTGGCGCCAGTTGAATTCGGTGGACAGGACGGCGTGGCTAGCGATGGCTGCAAGTAATGAAGCAGTAAACGGGCCGAACAGGTAAATGCCGTTGGCAGCGCGCAGGAAAGGACAGCGACAATTGGGTGTTTCAATCGGTCGATGGATAAATAGCGAGCAACGAAACTGGTACCTCAGACCGGGCAGTCAGTAAGCTAGATAGACCGGGCAGTCAGTAAGATCCGGTTGCTTGCATGTTGTAGGCCTGCTGTATTTATTAGATTATTACCGTACCCTCTGCCTGAGAGCGGAGATAACTTACCAGCAGCGGCAGTTTCTGATACACCAAGAGTGCTCTTCTGTGCCTCTACGATGGCGTCGTATTGAGCTGCGGGAAACGGACGGTGAAGCAAGGCGTGCGTGGCGGTTAGGTCTTCGAAACGCCGGGACTATCGGCGCCGGAACAAGATGAAATAGCGGGACGTGACAAGTGACAACGCAACAACAGTACGTTAGCCACATTTCATTGCCACCACTCAGCTGCGTTGGAGAGGAAGGGCTCCTGGCCCAAACTAACCCGGCATGTTGGTCTTACCGCTCGCGAGCATCGCGTACAACCGGGCCGCTTGCTGGTGCTCGATGCCGAGAGCCAAGACGGTATCTTGAGCGATGTTCATCCACTCCGTGACGACACTGCTGACCGCAGCTTGGCTTGCGCGTAGCGACGACAAAATGCACACGAACGCTGCGACAGCAGCAATACAAGACCTGCGAGGCGCCATTCTACCTGCACTATTGGTATGGACAATTCAGAGGCGATATGGCGAAAATGATCTTGTGTGTGGGATATTTATGGAAGATTGATGCGGTACGGCACGGTACTGCCGCCCGCCGAGCCATTTCGACATTTACGTCAGCACATGCCATGCAGATCCTATTCGAACAGCGAAAGTAATTAAGACGTCGAATTTCAATAGCCTTAATATCAATAAAGCAGAAATGCTCCTCCTGAGTCAACGCTGCACGCCTGCACCAACCTCCAAGATGCTGAAACGCATATCGATCAGGGAGTACTTAATCAAATTGATTATATGAACATTTCTTCATCATTTGCCATGCATTTTTATAGCGCGTCGTTTCGTTTCTGTGCGGTCGTCGATACTCGATTTGTAACGCAATTATGTAATTGGCGGGGCCCGCCAAACGAGCATGGGCCTCTCCGGCTAAATTTCAGCATGAAATCTGTGATACATAATACTTAAACTTCAGATTATGTCGTGTGAAGGTTTGATCGGCAGCAGACGCGAAGCATCGATTGCGTAAGGAGGCGTAAGGTGACTTATGAGGCCGAAGGTAGGGCCCGAGAAGGCTGGCCTCGAAAGTTAAGGCAGTCCTCACAAGCTTTAACTCATGCATTCCGGCTCATTTAGTCCCTTGAGTCTGCGTTCCGTTCCCCGGCATTGTCATGGCTTTTAGTACGCACGCTGCATGTCGGTAGCCGCCGGGGTAGTCGGGTTCCCACGGGAGCCCGGGGATCCGCAACTCCTCGACTCGTCTGGGCAGCTGCACAAGAGCAGCACTCTAGCCACATGCGTGCGTTCCGTGTGTATCCACGCGTATGATTGTGTGTGTATGCATTCTGTCTTCCTGTGTATGTTTTACGCGGTTTTACAAAGAGGGCCATTAACGACCGTTACGTGGGCTCTAACCTGCTCCAAGGGCAAAGAAAGCGCAAGGTCACGCTGGCTTCAGCAGATTTCAGCGGGCAGCGAGCGCAAGTGGAGCGCAACAACGGCGGCCCCGTGCCCGCACCTCATCGCATCGAACTGGGCGCGTGCGGTAATACTAGATACCGTGACACCAGCGTCTAAATCTGCCCGGAACCTATTGATCGGCCGTTGCCCCCTCCCCGGCTGCCACTCTGCGGTTGCGCTTCCTGATACGTGCGACAGGAATGCCGCTGGCTGTACGACCCGTCAGGTAGACGACGATAGGTTATGAGGGAATCGGGCGTCGGGGCGTTGGACGGACGCCGTGGGAGTGGACGGGTGCTCTTGGGAATGGGTCAGTGCCGGCCCCCGCGGCCGTGGGCGGCAGCGGCGGTTGGCGGTACCGGTCAACGGCCGAAGCTTCCTTCGATTGAGCACACGGGTTCGAGACGATCAGCTGATATCTAAACTTCAGCTGGAATGCTCGACAAACTAGGCCTGGGTTAAGCCAGCCTCACAGCGTTGGGCGTTGGGCTCGTCGGCTCGTTGCGACGAGGCATACGGGACTACGGCTCTGTGCTGAGTAGACTATTATGACTTCGCCCATATTTTTACCGTGTACATTTGTTTTTCTGCAAGAGCGGTTAAAGAGCAGCACGGAACGTTTTGGAGCAATGTGTACGGCCTGCATCTCTCCCTTCACAGACACAACAACTTCAGCACTTGACTAATCATATGAGAAGTTGTGAGCGTAGATCTAAGATGGTCTTTGAATTTGCAGCGATCGGCACTAATAATGTTTTGCTGCAAGCCTACTACAAATCGACGTCTTACTGAATGCTAGGCACTAGGATCAACTGACCTGCTCTCACCATGGAGCGGCCATGTCCAATTCGTCGGGTGGGCTGCTTATCTCGCATATCTCTTGGTCATGCGATTGCTGCACTTCGGCCCCGGCGGGGCTGTTGGAGGAACAGCTTGCCTCAACCTGCAAGCCAGCGACGCTTGGAGTGTCATAGCGTTGGCGACGAAGGATCTTTTGACACCGGCTTGACGCGGAGCCAGGAAGCACGTCGCCAGGTGCGTTGGGCGGCGCTTGCGAGTCAAGTTCCCATGATTTTCTGGGTTATACATGTACATATCGTTAGTTGCTGAATTACACCGGCTTTGCGGCTCGCGCGCAGAGGCGGGTCCGCCGACGGGCGTCATCATCAGAATCGCTTGTATGGAGTCCCAGCGAGCCGGCAACTAGCCGCTCGGAGTGGCTTCGGGGCGCCAAGGAGCAGCGCACAGAGGTAAGCAACAGATAACGCCGCAAACGATTGGGAAGTTCTCCCGGTACCCGGCAGGGTGCTCCGGGTCCCCCCGGTCAACGTCAAGGTTGTTGGCGTTGCGCGTAACAGCGCAATCCCTGACCCGCAAAATCACCTCCTTCCGCGCCTTACTTGACCCACCTTGGCTAAGCCCCCCACTTCCGCTCCCTCTCAATCAAGCCAACACGCTACCCGTGAACCCGTGAACTCCTCCCCCGGCCTGCATGCCCATTCTCCGCCCCCCGCCCCCTGGCTGGCTGCTCTTAACCAGTACCCTCAAAGCATTTCACTCTCAACCTTCTCCCGCGCCTCCCTGCAGGTACTGCTGGCCGCGCTCCTCTCCCCGGAGGCTGTCCCCCTGGCGCGCCTGCCCGTGCTGCTGACGCTCGTGGAGGGCCGACCCGACCTGCGGGAGTGTGTGCTGGGCGCCGCCGCCGGGGGGCTGCCCGCGGTGGCAGCGGCGGTGGCGCGGAGCGACATGCTGCAGCGGCTGCTGCCCGGCGGTGCGCTGTTGGAGCTGCTGATGGGGCTGGTGAGATTGAGAGCAGCCAGGGGTGGGCAGTCGGGTGTTTGAGTGGTTGTGGGGAGCCAAGGGAGAGCCTAAAGGGGGCTGACGCAGGAAGCCGGGGCAGCCTGGCTACCTGGACCGGGGGCTCACAGGGTCCTGCCTGCTTGCGTGTATGGGTTTCGGTTTGTAGGTTCTAGGGATGCGGCTGATGGGGCTGGGGGGAGGACACGACCGGGGCCCGGACACGGCAGCAGCAGCTGGCTCACATCCCAACCGTCTGCACACGCACATACACACACGCACCGCACATACATACATACGCACTAAGACATTTAAACATTACGCGCACGCGCAGGTCGAGGAGCGGGCGGCGGACCTGGCACCCGGGGAGCTGCTGGTGGTGGCGCGCATGATCGCGGCCTGGTGCCCGCCCGCCAGCTGCGAAGCGCTGGCGCCTGCGGCCGCCGCCGTCGCGGCAGCGCTGGCAGACCGCTCCCTGGCGTCTGAACCCGTGATCGGCAGCGGTGGCAGGGACAGAAGCTCTAGCAGCGGTGGTGACGCCGCGGCATCGGCGGCGGCTACGGATGGCGATGTTGCCGTGCTGGCGGAAGCGCTCGCCGCCCTGCGCCGCTGGTTGCAGTGGCGCGCCAGCGCCGACGGCAGCGGCGGCGGCGGCGGCTTCAGCGGGCTGCTGCCCGGGTTGCCTGGAGTGGAGGGCGTGGATCAGGCGTTGGCTGGTGGCGTGGTGGAGGAGGGCGCGGGGGAGGCGCTGGAGGGCGCGCGTGCGGCCGTGATGGCGCTTTTGCGAAGGGTGGGCAGCAGCAGCAGCAGCGACGGCGCCACGGCAGAGGCAGCGTCGGCGGAGCCGTCGGCCATGTTTGCCGTCCTGTCAGCTGCCGTGCAGTACGGCGTGACGGTGCCGCAGGGCTTGGCAAAGGTAAGGGAAGAAGGGGGCTTCAAGAGGTTTCAGGGACCCGGCCCGGTGCAGTCCGGGTGGAGGGCGTGGTTCAGTGCGACGCGCCTGCGCGCGACCCTGTTGTGTGTTTTGACGCGTCGCCCATTCTTGTGTATTCGCTTTTTGAAACTTCAGCCTGTGGGCCACGTTTGCGGGCGCAATTGAGAGACGTGAATGAAATCTCCAGCGAAGAGGCTTCAATGAAAGCTGTCCCTGCCTCTGGATGTCCCGCAGACGGCGGCGCGGATGGCGGCCGCGGCGCCGCCGACCCCCCCCGCCTCGTCATCCTCTCCAGCACTGTACGGCGATGACGGACGGGCCGCCCAGCTTGCGGCGCAGCTCGTGGCGCTCGCTTGCGGCGGCGCTAGCGGCGGCGGCAGCATCTCGCTGACGGCGGCGGAGGTCCGCGACCTGGTCGTGCCGCAGCTGTACGGCACGCAGCCCGCCTCATTCCTCACCGCCCTGCTCGCAGCGCTACGGGAAGGGCCCCGTATGGGGTCTGTGGCGGCGCCGTCAGCGGCAGCAGCAGCAATGGAAGGCAGCGCCGGCGGCGCCACGGCGGGATTGCTCGAGGCGTTGGGCTCAGCCGCGGGCCGCTTGGGGCCTGTCGCGCTGGCGCTGGCAATGGAGTGCACAGCTGATGTAGCAGCGGCGGCGGCATCCCTGGCGGCGCCAGGCAGTGTCGGGGAGGTCGGGGCCGTCGCGGCGTGGCAGATGCTGGCGGCGGCGGCGGCGCTGGCGGACCAGCGGCAGTCGTCGCCGCCACCGTCGAGCGGCGCGGAGGCGGCCTGCACACCGGATGAGCTGTGCAGGCTGGCAGCGGCGGCGGCGCGGCTGCAGCGGAGCGGCATTGTCGGCAGCGACGGCGACGGTTCGGAGACTGCGCTAGCGCACGCGGCGCAAGTGCTGACGGCCGTGCAGGCGGCACCGCTGCAGGAAATCAGCGTCGACGCTGCGGCGGCGCTTGTCGCTGCAGCCTGGAGGGCGGCTGGCGGCGGCGAGGTGCCGGGTTCGCTGGGCTTCGGCGGCTTGCCAGGGCCCCTGCTGGACTCCTTGCTCGACCGAATCGCGGTGGCGGCAACCCCCAAAACCGCCGCGCCAGCACGACGCCGCAGCGATCAGCAGCAGCAGCCGGCGGCAGACGCCGTGGCGGCGGAGCCGTCATCGCTGTCGTACGACCAGGCGCTAGGCGTCCTAGCGGCGGTTGTCGCCGCGTCGGAGGCGGCCGCCGATGCGGCTCCGTCGACTTCGGACGGCGGCGGAGCCACCGCCGCTGGGACCGTGCCTCCGGATCGCGCGGCGGCGCTCCGCGCCGCCGCGCTGGTCGCCTGCCGCGCCGTGACGCCGACGGTAGGACAGCTGGACGCCGCCGGCGCGGTCCGGCTGCTGCATTTCGTGGCGCGCATGGAGCACGCCGGCGTGCGGCCCAACTTCCCGCAGCTTCTGTGGGCGCTGCACGAGCGCCTGCGCGCCCTGGCCACCGCCGACAGCCTTGCCCCGGCCGACGTGCTGGCCGTGCTTCGCAGCTGCACGGCGCTGCGCTGGCGACCGTCGGTGCTGCTGCGAGACCTCCTGCTGCCACTGCTGCGATGGATGCAGCTGAGTGGTGAAGCGCCGGAGCCCTCATTTTCCTCGTCGTCATCGTCGTCGCCGATGGCGGCGGCGGCGGTTGCCGCCGGCGCTGCAGCAGCGGCGGCGGACCGGGCAGCAGCCGGAGGCGTCGGCGACGGACGCGGGAGCGGGAGCGGGAGCGCAGAACGTGCGTGGTCGGCTCGGGAGCTGAAGGACTGCCTGGCGCTCCTCGCCAAGCTGCGCTTCAGCGGCCCCTTTGCGTCGGCGGTGGTGAAGATGGGCCTGGGCCGGCTGCTGCGCGATTCGGCGGCGGCAGCCGGTGGCGGCGGCGGCAGGGAGGCTGCGGCGGAGGCGCAGCTGAGCGCTTCGGAGCTCTCGATGCTGCTGTGGGTGTGCGTGTCGACGCGGTACCGGGGCGCGGCGGTGCTGCGGCCGCTGCTGCAGCAGCTCCTGCAGGTGAGGGGACCACCAGACCATCTGGGTGCGCGATGGGCTGTGGCACGGGGATGGCAGCGTCTCGTGCCTGGGGCCTGCGTTAAGAGCGGCCGGGCGAGCGAACGAGCGGCCCCTTTGCGTACCGAACAGAAATACGATCGCTGCGCGTTTTCCGCGTGGCACTTGTTTTCGTCCTCTTGCGCGCGCAGGTACCCCCGGCCCGTGTGCCCGTCAAGGCGGCCGCGCAGGCGGTGTGGGCGGCGGCGCGGCTGGGCGTGGTGGGCGAGCGGCTGGTGCGCTGGGCGCTGGCGTCGTGTCAGGGGGGCGACAAGCTGGCGACGGCGGCGCCGCAGAGCCTCGCCTGCCTGTGCTGGGGCCTGGCCAAGCTGGGTGGGTCCTAACGCGGGCGCGGGGTTGGGTTAGACGGCTCTTATAATCTTATTCTTCGGTGCGCTTCGTCCGGGTCGGTGGGTGAGCAGCGGTAAGCGATACTGAGGCGCCGCGGAGCGATGACGACCTCGTATTCGACTGGATCGGACCCGTTATGACATGCATGGCCTGCCCAGCATGGGTGGGCATGACTGGTGAGGGAGGCAGCGAAGGCCAGTCCTGAGGCCAGCGGGGGAGCGGGCATGGGGGCGACTCTCGAAAGGAACTACCGGTAGGTTACGGGACTGAGACGACCCGCTGCCGCGTTTCGGCAGCTTGTGATCCCAACACGTTTCTTCAGCTTCAGCTTGTGATCCCCACAGCCTAATCCCAACACATGTTTTGCGACGCCATAGCGCAGCTTTCGACCCGGTACCCCTCGCCCTGTCCGCGCTCCGGACTTTCGGGGCTCCATCCTCGTTGTGTGCTGCAGGCGTCCGGCCGCCTCGAGCCTTTGTGATGGCGGCGGCGGCCGCCTCGCGCTCGCAGCTGCGGGCCTTCAAAGCCGCGGAGCTGGCTACCCTGCTCTTCGTGCTTGCCGGCTGGGAAGGACGCCTGCGCGGCGGCGGCGGCGCCGCCGACGACGACGGCGCCGCCAGTGTCGTGCGGCACGTCGTGGCGACGCGCGCGGAGTACGACGGTCCGGCGCTCTGCACTGCGGTGTGGGCGCTGCAGCGACTGACGGCGCCGCCGCCGCCGGACGACCCCGCCGCTGTGACGGCGGACGCCGGCGGCGCCGAGCCCGGCGGCGACGCCGCCGTCGTTGCGGCGCTCGACGCGGCGGCGCTGCGCTCCTTTGAGGACCAGCTGCTGGCCGTCGACCTCCCGGCCGACCCACGGGTCGGTTTCCCCGACCATCACCTGCTCCGCTACTTCTCCGCCTGCGCCGCCGCCGACTACCGCCCAGAGCGCCTGCTGCGACGCTACGCGTCGCGCCTGCTGCCGCGCCTGCGCTCCGTGCGCGGCGTGTCGCCCGCGGACGCACCCGCGGCGGCGGATCGCCTCTCCCGGATGCTCTGGTCGTCGTCGCGCGTGCTGGCAATGTTTGAGCTCCGAAACCCGGATCTCCTGGCTTCCCTGGAGCTGTGCGCGGAGCGCTGCCAGTCGCAGCTGCGACCGGGGCACCTGGCGGGGTTGCTTAACGCCATGGCGACGCTGGGGCACTACCCGGCCCGCTGGGCGGAGCGGGGCCTGCTGCGACGCGTGGGCCTGGCGCTGCGGAGCGCGACGCTGACGGAGGCGGGCCTGATCCTGGAGGCGCTTGCGGCATGGAAGCCGCACATGTCGGCGCCGGGGGCGTCGGCAGCGGCGGCGAAGGCGCAGGAGCAGGAAGCGGGAAATGGGTCGGCGGCGGCGGGGGAGGAGGAGGAGGAGAAGGAGGCGGGGGAGGAGGAGAGGCAGGGGACCCATCGGCTGAGAGGTCCGACGGCTCAGCGAGTGGATGTGCTCCGGCGGGTGGTGCTGGCGCGGCTCACGCAGCTGTGCGCGCCTCCACCTCCGCCGCCGAAGCAGCAGCAGCAGCCGACCCTGCCGGCATCAGCTGCCGGCGGTAGCTCTGCGGCCGGGCCGAGCCCCGCCGCCGCCGCCGCCGCCGAAGCAGCAGCGGTACCAGTGCAAAGCGCTGCGGCGGCTGCAGTGCCGGCCGCGCAGCAGTCAGCAGCCGACGCCGCGTCGGGCAGCGGCGGCGGCGCCGCTGGCGCCGCCGCCGCCAGCATCAGCCTGGACGACGCGATGCGGCTGCTGACGGCGCTGGCGAAGCTCCGGTGGCAGTGCGGCGGGCAGGTGGAGGCGGCGCTGGTGCGCGCGGCGTCGCGGCTGCCCCTGGACCGTCGTCGGCGGCTGCGGGTTCCGGAGCTGACGACGCTGATGTGGGCGCTGGCGTCGCTGCGGCAGGACTCGCCGGAGCTGCAGGAAGACCTGCAGGTACGAACTTGGTGGTTGGTACGAACTTGGTGGTTGGTTGAAAATTTAGCCGGACGAGCGCCGCGACGACGACTCTCTCTCACAGATGCGGTCCGTCTGGGGCAACACCACGATATGGCTATGGGTGGGATGGTTGCGGCCGGGTGGCGTTGTTCCGGTTGGTTGGTTGGTTTGTTGAGTAACGGCATGTTGGTTGGGGTCGCCCAACCATCACCAGCCGCCCAAACCGGCTGGTCGTGGAGGGATTGCAGTACACATGAGATGGGGATCTCCTGCGCTCGGCACACTGTGTACTCGCGGCGCCGTTACTCTTGTCTCGCACCGGTCTTGCGAACCAACGCCACGCGCTGCTCCGAAACCCCCGCAGGCCGCCCTCCTTGGCCTCCCACCACAGCCCTCCCTGGCCGCTGAGATGTCCCTCTTGGAGTCGGGCCGCGTGGCTGCCGTACGCGTCGCCGAAGGAAACGTCCGTCCTGCCGCCGCCGCGGCTGCGACCGCCGCGACCGCGTCGGCGTCGCCGCCGGCGACGGCGGCGGCGGATGCCGCGCAGGAGCAGGCACCCGCGGAGCCACCACAGGCTGGCGGCGCTTCGCGCCGTCACGAGCCACCGCCGCCAAGCGGCTCCGGCTCGCCGGAGGGAGCGTCGGTGGCGACGGCGGCGGCGGCGTCAGACACCGGCAGCAGCAGCAGCAGCAGCACTGAGCGGCCTTCCGAGGATGCAGATGATGGCAGCGGCAGCGGAACCAGAAGCGTTGATGGCGGCGGCAGTGGCAGTGGTGACGAGGCCGCTGCTGCTCGCCGGGACGTCCAGCTGTTGTCCCGTCCGGCGAAGCCGGCGTCGGCCGTCGACTCCGCCGACGAAGCGGCGACGGCTGGCGGCACAGGCGGTGGGGCCGCCGCCGCCGGGCACTTTGACCCCGCCGCCGCCATGGCGGCCGCTGCCGCCGCCGTCACCGAGCGCTACGAGCAGCAGCTGGTCGGACCCTTGGGTCGCTCGCAGCTGGTTTCGGAGCCCTGGGCCCCCGCCGACGTCTTCAAGGTGCTGTGGGCCTGCGCCAAGATGAACCGCCACCCGGGGCCGCTCATCCTGGCGGCGGCGGAGCGCAGCTGGCTGCAGCACACCGCCGCCGGCGGCGGCGATGCGGCGGCGACGGCGCCGCCGCCGCCGCCGCTGCCGCTGCACACCATCACGGGCCTGCTGTGGTCTCTGTCGGTGTTCCGCCACCACAACGGCTCCTTCGCGCAGCGGCTGGCGGAGCAGCTGGGGGCTTGGCTGGCGGAGGCTGACGGGGACGTCCAGGGCACGCGGCCACGACCCCCAACAGCGGCAGCGGTTCTAGAAACGACCGGCGGTGGTGGCGGTGCTGGTCGGGATGGCGCGCCTGCGGCGGAGAACGACGAGCCGAGCCGCGGGCCGGAGCTGCAGCACCTGCCCCAGCAGCAGGAGCGGCAGCAGCAGCAGCAGCAGGAGCAGCAGCGGCGGCAGGCGGCGTTTGCCAGGCAGGCGGTGCAGGTGGCCGCCTGTCTGTTGGCGGCTCAGGCGGATAGGGCCGACTCGCCGCTCAACACTGCACTGCCGCCGGAGGTGCGTGCGCGGTTGGTGGCGGCGTGGAGGGCGCGGCTGGCTCAGCGGCTGGCCACGCCGCCCAACAGGTGAGCGGGCGGGCGCGCGATCGGTGCGAGAGTGAGGGAGGGAGGGGTGCAGCTCCTTGGGAGCGTGTGGGCGGGCGGGGAGCGTGTGGGCGGCTTGGCGGGTACATTGCGTGTTAGCATGTTGTTACCCGGGCACCGGACGGTTGCAAGGGCGGAAAGGACGGTAAGGGAGAGCGAAGTGAGGTGAGGTGAGGCGTGGGGCAGGTGCTGCCGGGGTGCGCGGCGTGACTCGTGGTTCACCCAAAAGCTGTGAGCTCAGGCTGCCCCGTGGAAACCAACCGCTCAATCTCCCAAGCCCGACTCCAATCGCATCTCCCCGTCCGGAGGTTCAGCGGCTGTCGCAGCTTGATCATCAACGTCCGCAGTGACTCATTATTTTATAAAGGAGCATATCACTCCCTGAACCCCCCGTCCGTTTGCTAACGCCGTCTCCGTCTCCGCTGCGGTATCTTCTTGTTACCCCGCGCAAACCGCTCGCCACACCGCACCTCCTCAGGCACCAAGCCGACGTGGTTTCGGTGCTGCGCAAGATGGGCTTCACCGCTGCCGCCAACGTGGCCACACCGGATGGCTGCGCGCTGGTGGACGTGGCGGTGGCGCTGAGGCAGACGGCGCCGTCCGGGGCGACCGCGGCGGCGGCGGCGGCGGCTCCGCGGCTGCTGGCTCTGGAGCTGGTCGGGCCGCACAACACGGCCGCCAACAGCCCGAGAATCCTGGGGGAGGCGGTCCTCAAGTACCGACTGCTGCAGGTGCGTGCGTGCGTGCGTGCGTGCGTGTGTGTATGTGTCCCAGTGGGGTTCTGGGTGTGTGTGTATCTACATCGGCACGCATCCTTGAGTCCATCCCCAACCCCACGCACACAGACGCACACCCGCACCTCTCCTGGCCGTGCCACAGGCCCGCGGCTACCTGGTGGTGCCCATCCCCTGCTTCGAGTGGGACCAAATCAACCACAACGACACCTGGACCAAGATGGTATACCTGCAGACCAAAATAGACCGCAGGACGGCGGGAGCAGCGGCAGCCGCAGCTGCAGCAGGAGCAGGAGCAAGAGCAGCAGGCGCCGCGCCTCCCGCAACTGCTGCCGGCGGCGGCAATGGCAGCAATGGTGTGGTGGCAGCTGCTTCATCAGCAGCTCCGCAGCGCGCGGAGGTAGTGAGCGCTGGTGTGGGGGGCGGTTAGGGAGGGTCACCAGCAGTAGCAGCAACAGCGGCTGTGCAGCTTCAGATACCGGCACGGCCCGCACGGCCAGAAGCAGGAGCAGGGGCAGGGACAGGAGGGAGGGACGACAGCGGTGGTGATGATTGCGGCTTTCCGACGCAGTCGCTCCTAAGCAGGCAAGGGGGGACGGCCACCATTCTCAGGTGGTGGTGGGGAAAAGAAGGCGCTGGGAGCTCATTGCCAGGCATCTAACCGCAGGCTGGCGAGACCGGGGGCGATCAGGGAGGCCTCGAAAAACGCCGTCCCCGATCGGTTTGGAAATGATCGGATATATTTAGGATGTAGGACTCCGCTTATTGGTTTGGTGGGTACCGGTATTTTGTATCCAGTTACGCTGGGACGCGTGGGAGCCTGCGCGTGGGACGCATGCGCGAGAAGAGACCGTTCTATGGGGGGCACGATGGTGGGGGGCACGATGGTGGTGATGGCGGTGATGGTGGTGAGGGAGTACCGGATGCGCGTGCCCGGAAAGCCTGCTGCTCCGCCTGCTGTGGGAACGACGAGCAAGGACAGCGCCGGAAGCGGGTTGGATCCAGGCTCATGAGTACGCACTGGGGTCTGGGGCCTTCAGAACAGAACGGGGAGCGGAGCGCGTGGATGGAGCGACAACGTGAGAGGGTTGGATCGAGCGATAGGTAAAGAGGGCCAGCGCCGCTCGAGAGGGTGGCGGCATCACGAGCGGGGTGTACCGTGTTGGAAGCGAGCGCACCTGCATGCATGCATCTCGCTGCTATCTTGCACCTGAACCTGCACCGGCGGCGGCGGGGAGGGCAGGGCAGGGCAGGGGCGGAGCCCCAGGGTCCGCAGCCCACTGTAACAACAGCTGCAGGGAGGGCGTCGGCGTGTCCTCTCTGTCGGGGGACTGCGCGCAGGAGAACTTTCGGCAGGAAACCTTTCTTCGGAGTCTCGGCATCTCGCAGGTCTGGCGCTTCTGAGCGTCTGGGGCCACCGGCCAGATGCCTCAAATCGCGCGGCGCCGGAGCAAAGCGGGGCAACCGGCGGCGTTGGCGGCTGGCGCTTTCGCGCTTTGGCTGCTCGCATGGGATACGGTCACGGAACCACGGATGGATGCGCCAGCGCTCTTGGGTTTGTGCGCTTGGGTAAAGACGTTCTTGAGGATCGAGGAGGCCGGCAATGGCACTCGTGGCGTTCATTGGGATGAGGGAATCTGGGCGGCAACGGACCCAGAACATCGTGAGCGCGGCCGATGCGGGTGATGCGAGAGCTAGCCGCAGCGCGGGCGGTAAGAAAGACCAACCGCAGCGAAACGAAGGAACCGAAGGGATCGAGCTGGGAGCCGTGATGGCGTGTCGCGTGTGGGTGGGAGCTTTGCGTGCGCTTGGGTGCAAGGGAACGAAGCACCGGCCCGAGCGGGTCAAACCAGGTCAAGAGTCAGGTCAGGCGTCAGGTCAGGATACGCATGAAGTCGGGTCGGGATACGTATGAAGTCAGGTCAGGATATGCATGATATTGCCGTTCTTGCCCGCAGAGGCGTGACCTCGTCTGTTCCATTCTCCCAATCGAGGTTTGCTTCCCTAGGGTCCCACATGACCGAGTGCACCACGGCAGCCCGAAGCGGTCCTATCATAACACCCGAACCGCCTCGCGAAAGGAAGAGGGCAGGGGGCAGGAGGAGGTGGCTGTCCACCACTGACCGAGACCCGACTGATCAGCTGGTGCACTAGGTTAGGGCAACACGTGCCAGGGGCCCAGGGCACAAGTGCTGTGGACCTGCAGCGCATCGGGCCTCACGGCTCCCTCCGGGGAGGGGGGGAGGACGGGAGCTTTCAACGAGGGGTTGAGCAGTAAGGGGCGGGGGGTTTCAAAGGCACAAAAACGATGAAAGCCCCAGGGGTGGAGCAAAGGAGATCGCGCTGTCATGACCCCCTTCGCTGCGCTGTCGCCCACGTACTTTTCTGTCTGGGTCTGGGTTGGTCCGGCAGCGAAGCGGTGGCAGTCGCTGAGGTAATTGGCACGGTAACATGTTGATTTGGTATGTCCTCTGGAAAGGCGTAAAACTCTAAACGCAGAATGTGCACACACAAACGGATATGCAGTTGAAAGCGCACACACCGAGTTCACGCGCGTGGCGTGGGTGCTGCGCTTGCACAAGTCTTGCAGCTGCCAAAGAGAGTTGCGGAGTTGCGGATCCCTGGGCTCCGGCGGACGCGGCCATGCATCGACATGCCGTTTGCGTAGCATGCCGTGGCCTCCGTGGCAATGTGCGAGAACGTACGGTAACATGGATTTACGGTCATGAATGAGTCGTAGCCCGAGCCTGATGGCTTCAAAGGGCTGCCTCGGCTGTAGCGTGATGTGTATGTGATTTGTAGGCTCAAGAGGCATAATGTAAGGGCTAAATGTGATTTCTAGCCATCAAATATCAAAAATCTTTATCTGCACATGTGTTTAATGCTAATTTTTAGCCGGAGATGCCCATGCTCGTTTGGCGGGCACCGTCAATCACAGAATGGAGTCACAAATCGAGTATCGGCGACCAAAAAGTTTACAAATAAGAAATATAAAATACACAATCTTCTTATGGGATGTGATTGATGAGCGTTACCAACCGGATGGACGCACTGCGCCGGCCTGTGGATTGTCGTAGTGGGCCTTCGCCCTTCGGATTGACGAAAGTTGCCCTTCGGATTAACGGAGTTGCCCATAGAACTGCCTTTTTGGGCGGGGCCCCAGCGCGAAGCGCCCAGGGGGGCCCCGCCCTGTAGGATTGCCCATGTTCCCGGAGCAATCGTAGATTGCGAAGGGACTGCATACCCCCAAAAAAATGTGGTGTCACAAAACGCACTCGTCTTTTGCGACTTCTGGCCACCGAAATATCTAGGAATCTGCATTCTATATTATTGATGGCTGCCTCCGTGTCGGAGAGCCAGGCACGCCCACGTCGCAGCCATTCAAAGGCGCCATGGACGAGCGACCCACCGGCGCGCGACCACAACGCCTCCAATGAAGTCTTTCAATTGCAGTCAATGCCGCATTGTAAACAACGTGCATTGCGCGATGCGGCGCGACCTCAGGCGCGGGTCGCAATACATTCACAAACGGATAGCGACCCGAGAGGGTAACTTCAGCAAATATGTACGCCGGCACATAAACAAAGATGACATGGAATTATGTTGCATATGAAAGTTTGACAAAAGCTCAGTATCAGATAGGTCGCAGCCGGCAGCGGTTGCAACATGTTCAATGGCCGTAAGGCGGCCTAAAAAATAGGCGTAACGGCATACAATCAGTTCTACTGACATCCCGCTAGGGCATGCTGTAAGCGCGGCGTCACCGATGGGGTGTCGGTGGTACGACGACGCTTATGATGACGCTCATGACAGCGAAACGCCAAGCATCCGGTGCCAAACTGCATTCGGACAAAGCAGACGCCTGCGACAACATTTAGTATAGTGGCAAACTGGGGCCCAGGGCGTACAGTGCTCGTCACACTCATCCTCGGAGCTATGTCGCACCTGTTGTCAATGAGCGGGACCATGCGGCGTCTGGAAACGAGGCAACACAACACCTTGCCACGCCTCAACATCGCTAGTCGGAATGACTGAGCCGCGCGCCAGTCGTTGTCGAATGCCACATCGGAGAGACCGGCAGCAGCCAGCGGGAGGCAGAAGGACCGCTTACGGTAATAGTAAGCACGCGCAGCCGCTCAGGAGGCACTCGAGGGCTTACTGGGCCTAGGGCGGGACCAAACAAGGAAGGCATGCCACCCTCGGGAAGGTACGCCAACCCCTCCAGCAGGAAGTCGAGGACCGTTGCCAAACACCGAGATATGGAGACAAGGCTTGGGCCTGCGGCTGCCGGGCAACAGCCCCACACGTCAAGTAACAGAGCCACCGCCCCCGGACACCAAGGTTGAAGGCTCGGCCCGCGCGGGCCAGGTCAGTCAGCACGACGAGCCTGGGCTTACGGAAAGGACAGGGGTCTCAGGCCAAGGCCACGGGGAGCGGCAGGCGACACGGGAGACGGATACCGCCACACACAGGTCGTTCACAACTGTGCACCGTGTGCCCACACCTTGAGGGCAAGTTGCGCGTGGGACCGGTTCCAACGGGGAGGGGCGGCGTGTGCCACGGGTATGGCAGCAGGGGGCCCATCTCGTGCGGGGCCGGGTTCGGGGGGAAAGGGTGGTGCGCACCGGGGGGGCTGTAGGCGGGGTGCATCACGCACGGAATAGGGCACAAGGCAGAAAGGGGAAGCGACACGCACCGCGGGGTCGGCCGAAGAGGGGCGCATCGCGCGCGAGACCAGGTACCAAGGGACCGGGGGGGGGGCGGCACGCGCCGCTGAGGCATGGTGCACCACGTGCGGATCGAGTCCATGGGGAAACGGGAAAAGGTGGTGCACGCCGCTCGGACAGCAGGAGGGGACGCAGGGCGCGCGGCATCGAGTACAGGGTGGGAAAGGAGGAGGGTGGTGTGCGCCGCTGGGGTTGCCAGGAGGGGTGCATCGAGCGTGAGACCGAATACCGTATAAGGAGAAGGGCGGCGGCGTGCACCACGGGGAGGGCGCACCACGCGAGAGACCGAGCCAGGGGGAAAGGGGGGCGGCGCGCACCGTGGGGTCTGCAGGGGAGGGGTGCGCCACGCACGGGACCGGGCACTAAGGAAGTGGGCTCCGTGCGCCTCAGGCAGTGAGCGCATGGCAAAGAGGAAAGGGACGGCACGCGTCGCGGAATCGGCAGGGAGGTGCCGCGTCACACGAGGGTCCGGGCCCAAGGGAGAAGACACAGCACTCGCAGTAGGTCGGTCAGTCAGGGTGCACCGTGCGGCCGAGAAGGGACAAGCAGCTTCGAGGGGTACGGGGTGGGGCTCACAGCACACCGAAAAACCCAATACGGGCCAAATGGGGACGGCTAGCATATTTATGGGCCGGCAGGGCAGCCAGCGCTCACCACAAAGGGCGGGCACGCAGGGGGGGAGGCAACTGTACGGGGCACCGGCACCCCATTTCCTGAGCAACACGCTGCACCCCTGGAGCTGGAGCTTACGGCGGGCAAGGCTGGCACGGCCGCGGCCGCGGACTCCCTTACGTGCGGCTGCGGCCGCGCACTCCCTTACGTGCGGCCGCGGCCGCGGACTCCCTTACACGCAGGGGGGGGGGCGGATTCCCGTGGGATTTGTGGGAGCGGGGGATTGCGGCCGTGACACCGGCGTGGACGCCCTCTCGCGCCGGGGCTGCCCCCGGGGCCCGGGATACTTCCTGTTCAGTCATGCCACGGGGTGGTTGCTCTTGGGGCCTGCTTGCCCCAAGTGTTGGCCCTGGTGTTGCTTGTTGGCCTCTTCGCCTTCCCCATCCTTGTAACATCCCTCGCAGAGGACAAAAACGCACTGCAGGCCACACCCAACACGTGCAAACCCCCTACCCGTCTCCTGCCGTACCCCCCTCCCATCGCCCGGCGCGACCGTTTCAAATTGCTCCGGGCAGTGTTGCCGCAGGCAACACGTGTCATGTCCGTGCCTGTGAACTGTGAACTGTGGTGTCCTAACATAGTAGGAAGGGAAGGGAAAAAGTTCGTAGTTCGTATTTTCAGGGGAGGTACGGGTAGTTCGTATCATCTCGGCCAACGGAAATACTGCATAAGTAAAAGATTACATTCTTTATTGCACGGTAAATTTATTATAGGAACCCAACATCGCATGAGTAAAAACCAGTTTGGCAGTCTCCATGGACCGAGGCTGAGGTCAAACCACGGCCTCTCGGCCTATAATTAATTCCAGAAGATTCATCGTTCCTCAAAGTGGATTTCTGACATGACGGCGTGAAATGAATCTTCGTTTCGGCGACCAACTAAGTTTGCATTGCGAACATTCTTCCCGCGACCACACCACAGCAGCTCTGCTAGCCGGTCCGACCGACTTGACGCACACTTATGTTACAAAGGTTGCAAGGAGCAAACCATGAGGGGCAAACTGCTGGTTGTTGGACGCCAAGCCGCAAATGCACGCATGATGCAGCGGTCTTCTGCGGGCCGCCCAACAAGTCCAGTCAGCAACCTAGGGGATGGACTTCTACATTCCCTGCCCTAATGTTAAAGCAGTCAAGCCTCCTCTACGGCGAATACCTCAGTAGCGAAGCCTGTGCACTCTCGTCGGCAACTGCACGTCGTCGCAACCCTCGCAAACAGTTCCGCTGTCCTTCAATTGGCAAGTCAGCCTGCGTGATGTGTAAATGATACACTCCATGTCTACTGTCAAGTAACTTCAGCCAATGCGCTGGCCGGAAGAGTTGCACAGTGCCGAGACGGCGCGCGATGCTGAACATGGGTCGGATTGCTGAAGCCGCAGGCATTTCAGGTATAAAGCTCTGGCTGCCTATCAGCAGGAATGTCGACACTCTCACAGTTGACGCCCTCGCCGCTCGCTTTGGAAATGCCGTATTTCGGTCGATGCGCACATGCGCTCATGCACCCGGCGCGATGACGCGCTTCGCGCGGCGCCGGCAGGCCTTGCTAACGACTCGGCTAGCAGGCATTTCGGGAAACAGCTCTGGCTGTCTATCAGCAGGAATGTCGACACTCTCACACTTCACGCCCTCGCCGCCCTAGCACTCAACTCCACCCGTACGGATTTAGTGGGGCCCCACCCTTTTTCCGGCTTCAAGGAAGCCGACACCAACCCCTTTGTTTGTCACTTCTTAATATCCTTTTACGTAATTGCCCAGCCATACAGTAATAAGGTTCGGCACTTGCTGCCCGGACGTCGCATGCATTCATGCATTACGTGGAACGTTTGCGCGTGGGCGGCGCGCGGCACTTAGATACGGTTCGTTCGGTCACAAACTGGAATAACTAATATATTTAGCTGTCTGCTGTTGTGTATACTGTAGGGCATCATATAGCGAGCCATGTGCAGGATTGTTATCCTTCTTGACGTACGGAAGTATCTGCGCGTCGAAAACTAACCATGTCTGCGCGTCGAAAACTGACATTCGCGTGCGTGCATGGCTAGGCTGCAGGAGAATGCTGCAGATAGCTAGGCGATCGAGCGCGGCGCGCGGGCGAAGACGGTTGTGGCGCGGCGGGCGGACGGGGTCTCAAGGGGTCCTAACCATTTAGATAACAACCATGACAGTGTGCAATTCAAACTTATTCCCAGTTCCACAGTCAGCACATTTGTCGGATTTGAATAACGTCCGTCTCACTTCCCGGGATTCGAATCGGCGACGTAAGATTTCCATCTTTACGGGCTTCCGAGATAATAATTGGCTGGAAATATTCGTTTGCATAATAATGTTACTAAGCTACTCTATTTAAACACCCCGTCTCCACATGTATGACAGCTATTAAAGCTATAATCGTGGTGTGACAAGCGTCGCCCGTTTGTCATTATGCGGCTGAGGATCGTTCATTTGTTATGGGGATGCATGCTGTGTCAGCAGCAGCCACGCACGCACGCACACCGCTGCTTTCTTTTTGAAACTAATGCGCGCACACATGTGCCGCCGCCCCTCGACCTCGAGACGCATATAATCGATCAAGCGCTGTATTTTTTACAAGGGTCCTGCTGATCCTGCTGCTGCGGCTGTGCCACGGCCTGCGCCGGCAGCTGCGGCTTGTGCAGCCCGTCGCGCCTCTTGTCGTGGTCGGACCGCAGCGCCCAGCCAGCTCGTTGCAGCCGCCCGATCAGCTCCGCCTCCGCATCCAGAGCGGCGCTCTTGCCCCCAGCCCGGCGGGGGACGACGCAGTAGACGCACTGCAAGTTGGTCTGGTTGCGTTTGCCGCCGCCTGCGATACGGTGGATGGATGCGGCCCGGTGTGTGGGTGTGAGATGACGAATGCGCAGCAACAGCAGCAGCAGCAGCAGCAGCCGTGAGCGAGTGTCGTTACGTTTTATGGCGGGCGAAGGCCTTTGTTCTTGTGTCCGGAATTCCCAGCAGACGTAATTACGTGTGAAGATAGATGGGCTCTGATCCACGTACTTCCAACACAATCAAATCCCAGCCAGCCAGCCAGCCAGCCAGCCATGCATCCAGCCTCCCTTATCCTCTGTTCTATCCTTTGTTACTTCTTGAGCGCGTGTACGTATACTCCTCACCCGCCAGCAGTTGCCTCCCGGCCGCGCGCCGCTCTCTGGTCTCTGCTGCCCGGTGCGTCTTGAGCGGTGTCCCGATGTCCTCACTCTCGCCAACATACAGAAGCCCGTCCCACCGCCTGCAGACAGGTATGTGCACGCAAACATACACGGGTACCGTATATGCAAACACACGCGTACGCATAGGGTGACGCGCGTGATGAGACGGCGGACGGGCCGGCGGGGGATGGATGGATGGGGGGTGCGAACTGCAGATCTAAGAAACCGCCGGGCGGCGGGTGTTCGGCGTTCGCACGAAGTTCGGACGAAAAGGGCAGTGCGTTCTGGGGAGCCTAGCTACGGCGACCTGGCAGAAACAGGGGTCCGTCCGGCGTTACCATGCGCCGTACAGATCCATACAAATTCGTATGTCGTACATATGTGTGCCGTACATAAGTCTGTACATGTTCATGCATTCGTGTATTTCGCTGCTGGAATGAAAGGTCAAGCAACCACCTGGAGGTGTCGTGGTACGGCACTCACATCAGCACGTACACGACCGCCTCCCCCGCGTGGGCTGGTGCGGGCCGCCACTCGGGCCGGACCCAGTGAAGTTGGCCTGGAGGTGAGAGGTAGATGGAGGGGTATGACGTACAAATGTACGGCAGGGAAGGAAGTCATACGTACTAAAGGAAGAACGAAGGAAATCAGGTTGCCATGACAGATAGATCGGAATGTGCAGGAAGTGACGTACAAATGTACGGCAGGGAAGGAAGTCATACGTACTAAAGGAAGAACGAAGGAAATCAGGTTGCCATGACAGATAGATCGGAATGTGCAGGAAGTGGCGGGGCAGTCCGGGCGGTGGGGGCAGTGGGGGCGCGCAACCGAACTGGACAGGAGCAAGAGGGATTTTCACAAACAAAAAGCCAAATCGTAACAACTCAGACAACCAACAACAAACCAACCAACACGCGTGCGGCCTAACCGTCACTAGCCCATCATCTGCTGGCTGGGAAACCATCCGTGCCCATCGGGCCCATCTGCCTCCCTCGTCGCCACCTGCATCGGGCCCGTCTGCTACCCGGTCCGACCGACTTGACGCACATTTCAATTACAAAGGTTGCAAGGAGCAAACCATGAGGGGCAAACTGCTGGTTGTTGGACGCCAAGCCGCAAATGCAAGCATGATGCAGCGGTCTTCTGCGGGCCGCCCAACAAGTCCAGTCGGCAACCTAGGGGATGGATTTCTACATTCCCTGTCCTATTGTTAAAGCAGTCAAGCCTCCTCTACGGCGAATACCTCAGTAGCGAAGCCTGTGCACTCTCGTCGGCAACTGCACGTCGTCGCAACCCTCGCAAACAGTTCCGCTGTCCTTCTATTGGCAAGTCAGCCTGCGTGATGTGTAAATGATACACTCCATGTCTACTGTCAAGTAACTTCAGCCAATGCGCTGGCCGGAAGAGTTGCACAGTGCCGAGACGGCGCGCGATGCTAAACATGGGTCGGATTGCTGAAGCCGCAGGCATTTCAGATATAAAGCTCTGGCTGCCTATCAGCAGGAATGTCGACACTCTCACAGTTGACGCCCTCGCCGCTCGCTTTGGAAATGCCGTATTTCGGTCGATGCGCACATGCGCTCATGCACCCGACGGGATGACGCGCTTCGCGCGGCGCCGGCAGGCCTTGCTAACGACTCGGCTAGCAGGCATTTCGGGAAAAAGCTCTGGCTGTCTATCAGCAGGAATGTCGACACTCTCACACTACTTCACGCCCTCGCCACCCTAGCACTCAACTTAACCCGTACGGATTTAGTGGGGCCCCGCCCTTTTTCCGGCTTCAAGGAAGCCGACACCAACCCCTTGTTTTATACCCGAATTTCCTTCTTCTCAATCCGTGTAACGCTGCAAACTTTTTACAGGATCGCGAGCTAATGTTTGGATCACTGTACGTACATCGGTCTATGATTTGAAGTCGCTTGCCTTTAGCGATCAGGATAAAGCACTATCAACAATCCGGTTTTATACGAGGGATTGGAGTATGCCCAGTTCGGTTAGGCGAAGGTCGCCATCTGCATTATTGATGGTTCCGTCATCATTAATCGGGTTGATGTGACCGCGTAACGGATTAGCCGCCGAGGGCTTTTGGTAGTAAGCGATAACACCATTCCCAGAAGTACACCCGTGACATGATAGGGTGATCAGACAACAACCAGATGCAACCCCCGTGGTTTCCCCCAGCGCCAATGACATAATGGCTCTGCTGGCGGCAGTACCGTTTTTACCGCATCGATCCCATATGAATAGCCCACACACAAGCTCAGCATCACCACATCGGGCCTTTGCACGGTCCTCATACCTATTATCGAATTGCAGTTACAATGGCGCCCCGCAGGCCCGGTATTGCTGCTGTCGCAGCGCTCGTGTGCATGCTGGCGTTATTTCGCGCAAGCCAAGCTGCGGTCAGCAGCGTCGTCACCGAATGGATGAACATCGCTCAAGATACCGTCTTGGCTCTTGGCATCGAGCACCAGCAGGCGGCCCGGTTGTACGCGATGCTCGCGAGCGGTAAGACCAACATGCATGCTGGGTTAGTTTGGGCCAGGAGCCCTTCCTCTCCATCGCAGCTGAGTGGTGGCTATATAATATGAAATGTGGCCAGCGTGCTGTTGTTGCCTTGTCACTTGTCACGTCCCGCTACTTCACCCTGTTCAGCCGCCGCCGATATTTATTTCCGGCATGCCCGTAGACCTAACCGCCACGCTTTGCTTCGCCGGCCGTTTCGCGCAGCTCAATACGACGCCATCGTAGAGGCACAGAAGAGCACTCTTGGTGTATCAGAAACTGCCGCTGCTGGTAAGTAATCTCCGCTCTGAGGTAGCGGGTACGGTAATATATACAGTAAGCCTACAGCTACACGCAGGCAAGCGCATTTTGTTCCTCTGTCTTTTTGTTTGCAGGGGATGTATAAATAAATATTTTAATCATGCCTATCTAGCTTACTAACTGCCTTGTCTGAGGTGCCGGTTTCGTTGCTCGCTATTCATCCTGATTCATCCATCGACCGGCGGAGCACCCAATTGTCGCTGTCCTTTCCTGCGCGCTGCCAACGGCATTTACCTGTTCGGCCCGTTTACTGCCCCGATACTTGCAGCCATCGCTAGCCACGCCATCCTGTCCACCGAATTCAACTGGCGCCAGAGCACCGTCTACGATCCCGTCCTGGCTGCCCAGCTGGCGACCGCGGAAGTGAGCGCGGGCCAAGTCCCCGTCATCAAGAACCTCGTGGCCAACTCCGTCCGGACCATCCTCTCCAAAAGGTGCCGTATCAAATAGACATGCAAACAAACCGGCATGGACACACCGCCGGGCACAATGCTTTCCAAGCTCACTGCCGAACGCCTCTGTTCGCTGCGGCTACGGAGCCCCCAGAACACCATCGTACTACCGAACCTGTCCGCATTGTGGGTGGTCTCATCGTGCGCGCCTGCGCGTGTTGATTGCCGTGCCTTCATTTCGCGCCCCGACATCGCTGCAGGCTGGTCGACGGCAGCAGCGCCTTCGCCGACTTCAAGCCCGCCGACAGCTCCCCCGAGAACGTGGGCCGCTACCAGCTGACGCCGGGACAGGTGTGTGGGCGGGCAGGAGGGCGTATGGAAGGCGCAGGCCAGGCCGCTTCATCTCCCTTTCCCTCCCTCCCTCCCTCCCTCCCTGACCCTCCCTCCCTCCCGCTTGTCCCGCAGGTCTCAGTGCACTACCCGCAGGTCGCCTCCGCCTCCGGCTTCTATCTGACCAGCAAGGAGATCGACGCCTTCACCGCCAAGATGACCGCATTCAAGCTGGACGACCCGGAGTACGCGGCGCAGCTGCAGCAGGTACGGCAATACGAATACGACACAGCGGTTCTCTGCAGTACGGCTGTACTACTGCAGGGTTGCGGCTGCGGGGCCATGCGGGTTCTTGGGAAGAGCGGGAAGCGCGAGTGCACTGGCGGCCCCAGGCTGGGGGTTGTGTCAAAGGCTGGCGGCTGAACAACACGGTTTCATGCCGTCCATCGCGTGTTAGTAATTGTCGTACGGACGTGCCGCACCTGCTGCAGACCTACTGGCTGGGCTCGGCGACCTCCCCCAACCGTACGGAGTACGACACCGGCTCGGCTCACTTCTGGGCCCAGGGAGCTGGTGAGTCTTCAAAGTCATTGTTTTCAAAGTGTACCGATATCAGCGCCCGCAGCGCCAATCGCTCGCTTTGCTCTGTCCCGCTTCCGCCCCTCTCTCGATTCCTTTCCCCGCCGCCCTCCGTCGAACCGTGTCCCTCCCTGGACCCGCATCCGGACGCACGCAGGCACCAGCACGCTGGCTGGCTTCTGGGTGAGCGCCGCCATCGCTTTGCTGCCCGAGTCCACACCGCTGCTGGTGCAGGCGAGATTCCTCAAACTGCTCACCACAAGCTTCTGGGATACCTCCGTCGCATGGTGAGTTGTACGATTGTTGTATTGTCGTACCATGTACCATGTCGTACTGCCGGCGAACCTGCTTGTTTAGGCACTTTGTCCCTTGCGGAAACATCAGGTGTTGCAAGTTTGGGGTGATGCATTGCAGATTCACACTTCGTAGTTGTATGCTACGTACTTGCAGCGCCGCTGATGCGCCGTTGTCTTAACCGAGGGCACTGAACCGCAAGCGGCACACCCTTACCGATACCGTCTGGTAACAGCCCTCATCAACCAATCCCACCAGGGTGGCTATCTTAAGATATGAATATATATTCGGGAGAAAATTTTGGAAATCTGAAGATACTTTTGCCGTTCAAAAAGTTGAAGGTTTAGATAATCCGGCCTCACAGGTGGGCATGATATCTCCCGGGGCCGTGTTTAGCCGGGAAAATCCCCTCCTAGACAGATCCTGACAGATATTCTCAGCGCTTCTGAGCCAGGAGTATCTCCGGCCGTAGATACTCAGCAAAATAAGATAGCCACCCTGAATCCCACCCGTCCCACCAATCCCACCCATCGCAGCTGGCGTATCAAGTTCCGGGAGCTGTTCTGGCGCCCAATCACCGCCATCAGGTCTGTACGTCCGTCGTTCCCATTCAGTCCCCAGCAGCCCATGGGTTTACTCTCGGTCCTCTCGGGCGCACCAGCGGTGGAGGTGATTGACGCCCGTGGCCCGTCCCCTCACACGTCTCGCCGCGCGCTGCGCTGTTGCCTCAAAACCCAAACCAAACCCACACGTCCCTCCCTACGTCCCCCTTTCCTCCATCTCGCGCTTTGTGCTTGCAGTACGGCCCACGGCGCCCGGCCCGCCGACCCCTCCTGGAGCCCCCTCCTGCCCACCCCCACCGACCCCGAGTACATCTCCAGCCACACGGCCACCACCGGAGCCGCGCTGTACCTCTTCGAGTCGCACTTTGGCGCCAACGTGCCCTTCTCCGCCGCCTCCCTCTCCGCCCCCGACCTGGGCACTCGCACCTGGCCCAGCTTCCGCCAGGCGGCGCTGGAGGTGGGCTGGAGCCGCGTGTTCGCGGGAGTACACCTCCGGAAGTCCAACGATGACGGAATGGCGCTGGGGGCGACCATCGCCAAGCGCATCCACGCGCGCTTCTTCAAGAGCTCCTCCCTGGAGGACGTGTTCTGAGCTGAGGATCTGAGGTGTCTGGGTTCGTCGTCTGAGGCTTTAATTGTTTGATGTGGAGGATGAATCCGAAGCGAGCCAGTCGCGAAGTGCAGTGGCGAAGCTGCATGCGCTGCGAAAGTGTCAAGTAATAAGTATCCTTCGTTTTCACTTGTTTTCACTTGGTTTCACTTGGTTTCACTTGTTTTCACTGATGGAGGCTGATGGGGCTGATGCCTGATGGGGCACAGCACTTGGCGCACGAGGCGCTGCTACGATTGGCCGATTTGGACGAGCCGAGACGCTGTGCGGCTTTGCGCATGCCCTTCGAGCCCTGCCGTGCCATGTTTACTGGCTCCGAACTTGCAAATGAATTCGGGCCTGCCGCCATCGCTGCAGTGCCGCGGAGATCACATTGGGTTTGATCCCGCTGTGTTGGTGGGATGTCGGGGTGTGTTCGCCCCTTTAGGTCCCCGGTCCGGCTGGGAGCGTCGCTAGTTGCCATGGTAGCCCAGTATAATCGGGCTGGCTGGACAGACCCGCCGGTCTAAACGTCTGCAGTGTAAATGTGTCGAGAGGAATACATGGCCCGTCCACATCCTGCTGTCCCCCCAATTCAATTGCGGGATACCGTTTGCCACCTTGTATCTGATCAAGTGATCATCGACCTGACATCCACCAATTCATTGGTATACGGTAGGTTACGGCAAGATTGACGGCAGCAGCGCTGAACCAGCAGCCACATACAGCCCCGGCAATCCATGGCTGGTCCAATGTGAACCTAAACCGGGTTTTTTTATTCATTCAGTGTAACGCTTCGGCGCTGTGCCTGTTGTCCTTCTTTGCGGCGGGCTCAGCGGTAATTTCCCGATCTTTGTACGACACTGGAAGAAATAGTGCAAGGTGGACACGCCCGGTAGCCTTGGCACGGCGACGGCGATGGTTCATGCAGTGGTGGCCTTCTGTTACATTTCAAGATCGGGGTTTATGGGAGGATATAACATTGAATAGCATAGTGCTTCGCGTTCCGGACCCAGCGGTTCGGCGCAAGTATGGAAAGTAACTCCTTTGTCTGACCGGACGAATGATTCCTCTGCTGGCTCGGGTCCGGGCCGGGGCCCCGGCCCGCGCCGGGGCGGGCCGGGGCCTGTGGCCGCTGCAGTTTCCTGCAGCAGCATGTGTCATACCCAGACACTCGAAGCCGAGTAAAAAATAAAAATAAGCATAGTAAGAAGTTTACAGTATTGATATACACGTCGTTTTACAGATACGACAAATATTTCGCTTCCGGACAGCTGGAAATACTTTCTTAATTGAGGCCTTATCTTATGTTTAAATTGTGTTGCTTCACATGTTTCATGCTAACTTTTAGTCGGAGAGGCCCATGCTCGTTTGAGGGGCACCGCCAATCACGGAATGGCGTCACAAAACGAGTATCGGCGATCGCACAGTTCAGAAGCAAGGCACTATATAAATCTCTTATGGGATGGGATTTATGAGAGTTGCCAACCGAACGGGCGCACTGCGCGGGCCTATGGATTGACGTAGTCGGCTTTCGTATTGACGAAATTGGCCCTTCGGATTGACATAGTTGTCCATAGAGTTGCTGTTATTTTGGTATATGGCCGAATGTCGCATATCTGTAAACCGTGCAACGCTGCAAATTGTAACAGGAACGCGAGCTGACGTTTGGCTCGCTGTACGTATATGATTCGAGGTCGCTTGTATTTAGCGACCAGGATAAATCACTATCAATAATCCGCTTTCCTTTACAAGAAATTGGAGTATGCCCAGTTCGGTGCGGCGAAAGTCGCCAGCTGCATTATTGATGGTTCCGTCATCATTAATCGCATAGATGTGACCGCGTAACGGATTAGCCGCCGAGGCCTTTTGGTAGTAAGCGATAACACCATTCCCAGAAGTACACCCGTGACACGATAGGGCGATCAGACAACAACCAGATGCAACCCCCGTGGTTGCCCCCAGCGCCAATGACATAATGGCTCTGCTGGCTGCAGTACCGTTCGTACCGCATCGATCCCGTATTAATAGCCGACACACAACAACAGCATTACCACATCGGGACTTTGCACGGTCCTTAGACTAATTATCGAATTGCAGTTACAATGGCGCCCCGCAGGCCCGGTATTGCTGCTGTCGCAGCGTTCGTGTGTATCCTGGCGTTACTCCGCGCAAGCCAAGCTGCGGTCAGCAGCGTCGTTACGGAATGGATGGCAATCGCTCAAGATACCGTCTTGGCTCTCGGCATCGAGCACCAGCAGGCGGCCCGGTTGTACGCGATGCTCGCGAGCGGTAAGACCAACATGCATGCTGGGTTAGTTTGGGCCAGGAGCCCTTCCTCTCCATCGCAGCTGAGTGGTGGCTATATAATATGAAATGTGGCCAGCGTGCTGTTGTTGCCTTGTCACTTGTCACGTCCCGCTACTTCACCCTGTTCAGCCGCCGCCGATATTTATTTCCGGCATGCCCGTAGACCTAACCGCCACGCTTTGCTTCGCCGGCCGTTTCGCGCAGCTCAATACGACGCCATCGTAGAGGCACAGAAGAGCACTCTTGGTGTATCAGAAACTGCCGCTGCTGGTAAGTGATCTCCGCTTTGAGGTAGCGGGTACGGTAGTAAATACAGTAAGCCTACAGCTACACCACTACACGCAGGCAACCGCATTTGTAACTTTGTTTTTTATTTTGCAAAGGATCTATAAATACATATTTTAATCAAGTCTGAGGTACCGGTTTCGTTGCTCGCTATTTATCCATCGATCGGAACACCCAATTGTCGCTGTCCTTCCTGCGCGCTGCCAACAGCACCTGTTCGGCCCGTTTACTTCTTCGTTACTTGCAGCCGTCGCTAGCCACGCCGTCCTGTCCACCGAATTCAACTGGCGCCAGAGCACCGTCTACGATCCCGTCCTGGCTGCCCAGCTGGCGACCGCGGAAGTGAGCGCGGGCCAGCTCCCCGTCATCAAGAACCTCGTGGCCAACTCCGTCCGGACCATCCTCTCCAAAAGGTACCGTACCAAATATCACATACCGGCACACCGCTGGGCACAATGCTTTCCAAGCTCACTGCCGAACGCCGCTGTTCGCTGCTACGGAGCCCCCAGAACACCATCGTACTACCGAACCTGTCCGCATTGTGTGCTTCATCGTGCGCGCCTGCGTGTGTTCATTCCGTGCCTTCATTTCCCGCCCTGACACCGCTGCAGGCTGGTCGACGGCAGCAGCGCCTTCGCCGACTTCAAGCCGGCCGACAGCTCCCCCGAGAACGTGGGCCGCTACCAGCTGACTCCGGGACAGGTGTGTGGGCGGGCAGGGTCGCATGGAAGGCGCAGGTCAGGCCGCTTCATCTCCGTTTCCCTCCCTCCCTCCCTGACCCGCCCTGACCCGCCCTCCCTCCCGCTTGCCCCGCAGGTCTCAGTGCACTACCCGCAGGTCGCCTCCGCCTCCGGCTTCTATCTGACCAGCAAGGATATCGACGCCTTCACCGCCAAGATGACCGCATTCAAGCTGGACGACCCGGAGTACGCGGCGCAGCTGCAGCAGGTACGGCAATACGAATACGACACAGCGGGTCTCTGCAGTACGGCGGTACTACTGCAGGGTTGCGGCTGCGGGGCCATGCGGGTTCTTGGGAAGAGCGGGAAGCGCGAGTGCGCTGGCGGCCCCAGGCTGCGGGCTGTCAAGCCTGGGGGCTGAAGCGCTGAACACGTTTTCATGCCGTCCATCGCGTGTTTAGTAATTGTCGTACGGACGTGCCGCACCTGCTGCAGACCTACTGGCTGGGCTCGGCGACCTCCCCAAACCGTACGGAGTACGACACCGGCTCGGCTCGCTTCTGGGCCCAGGGAGATGGTGAGTCTTCAAAGTCATTGTTGTACGAGGGCTGCCCCCCACAGGGCAACCAACTAGTCGCCCTTCGCGCGCTCGCTTCGCTCGGTCCCACTTCCGCCCCCTCTCTCCATTCCTTTCCCCGCCGCCCTCCGTCGAACCGTGTCCCTCCCTGGACCCGCATCGGGATGCACGCAGGCACCAGCACGCTGGCTGGCTTCTGGGTGAGCGCCGCCATCGCTTTGCTGCCCGAGTCCACACCGCTGCTGGTGCAGGCGAGATTCCTAAAACTGCTCACCACCAGCTTCTGGGATACCTCCGTCGCATGGTGAGTTGTACGAGTGTATTCGTACAATGTACTACGACGTGCGTTAACGACATGCGGTCGTTACGTAACAGTGCGATGATGAGTCATGCACCTTCCTGCTCGGCCGTGGCATCCCTATCAATGTACCGTTGCATGCCATACCATCTCCTCAAAACCCTCACCAATCCCACCCGTCCCACCCATCGCACCCATCGCAGCTGGCGTATCAAGTTCCGGGAGCTGTTCTGGCGCCCAATCACCGCAATCAGGTCTGTACGTCCGTCGTTCCCCAGCCCATGGGTTTACTCTCGGTCCTCTCGGGCGCACCAGCGGTGATGGACGCCCGTGGCCCGTCGCCTCACACGTCCCGCCGCGCTGCGCTGCTCGCACTTCCGCCCCAACCCAAGACCCAAACCAAACCCATACGTCCCTCCCTGCGTCCCCGTTTCTCCATCTCGCGCTTTGTGCTTGCAGTACGGCCCACGGCGCCCGGCCCGCCGACCCCTCCTGGAGCCCCCTCCTGTCCACCCCCACCGACCCCGAGTACATCTCCAGCCACACGGCCACCACCGGAGCCGCGCTGTACCTCTTCGAGTCGCACTTTGGCGCCAACGTGCCCTTCTCCGCCGCCTCCCTCTCCGCCCCCGACCTGGGCACTCGCACCTGGCCCAGCTTCCGCCAGGCGGCGCTGGAGGTGGGCTGGAGCCGCGTGTTCGCGGGAGTACACCTCCGGAAGTCCAACGATGACGGAATGGCGCTGGGGGCGACCATCGCCAAGCGCATCCACTCGCGCTTCTTCAAGAGCTCCTCCCTGGAGGACGTGTTCTGAGCTGAGGATCTGAGGTGTTTGGGTTCTTCTTCTGAGGCTTTCTGAGGCTTTGATTTTTTGATTTGGAGGATGAATCCGAAGCGAGCCGTCGCAAAGTGCAGGTGTAAAGCTGCGCCGCGAAAGTGTCAAATAATAAGTATCCTTCGTTTTTTCACTTGTTTTCGCTTGTTTTCACTTGTTTCCACTTGTTTCCACTTGTTTTCATTTCGGCTGATGGGGCTGATGCCTGATGGGGCACAGCACTTGGCGCACGAGGCGATGCTACGATTGGCCGATTTGGACGAGCCGAGACGCTGTGCGGCTGTTCACTGTGCGGCTTTGCGCATGCTCTTCGCGCCCTGCCGTGCCGCGTTTGCTGGTTCCGAACTCGCGAATGAACTTGGGCCTGCCGCCATCGCTGCAGTGCCGCGGAGATCATGTGTGTTGATGGAATTTCGGGGTGGGTTCGCCCCTTTCGGTCCCCAGTCCGTCTGGGAGCGTCGCTAGTTGCCATGGTCGCCCAGTTTAATCGGGCTGGCTGGCCTTGAACCCCACGACAGGCCCGCTGGTCTCAACGTCTGCAGTGTAAATGTGTCGTTTGCCACCTTGTGTCTGATTATCGGCCTGACATCCACCAATTCATCGGTATACAGTGGGCTACGGCAAGACTGAACAGCAAGTAGGGCAGCAGGCAGCAGCGCTGAGCCCGCAGCCACGTACGGCTCCGGCATCCCTCTGCTGGGTCCAATGTGAACCAAAACCGGGTTTTTAAATTCAGTGTAGCGCTTCTGCGCTGTACCTGTTGTCGTTCTTTGCGGCGGGCTCAGCGGTAATTTCCCGATCTTTGTACGACACTGGAAATAGTAGTGCAAGGTGGACACGCCCGGTAGCCTTGGCACGGCGACGGCGATGGTTCATGCGGAGCCAGCCTTTTATGGCATTAAAGATCGGGGTCAGGGGAGGATAGATAAGTGGATAGCATGGTGCTTTGCGTCCCGTAGAAACTTAGAAACGTCAGAAGCTAGGACGAAAGTTCCGAGCTAGGCGCTGGAGGGTCAAAGAAAAGGCGGGCCCTGGTTCATTTTTGATCACCACGCGCCGACATCGCTAGCAGACAACGCAATGGTACGGCGCTTGCTTGGGCCTTTGCATGGGCAAATTCCTTGCGCGAGCACCCCTCCCCGGCAACTACGAACCGGAAACCGCGAAGCGGCATCGCGACCCGGCATTACGACCCCCAGACAGCCTCGAACGAACCACAGACGGCAGTCGCCCTGTCTGTACTGCTGAGCGGCGAAGGACGCTCGTGGATTCAGGGCGCGGGCAAGTGGCGGGAATCATTTTGGCGATCCTCGCACGACGTTCCCTTCATGGCATGAATGAAGGCTCACCTTAAAATCAAAGTTGGCTCGTTCCTCGACTAATACATATCCTTTCGTGAAATGAAGCTTAGCGGCTTCTAGCGGCATCAATTGGGTTGCTCTGCGAACGCGAATGAATTTATTAGTTGTTGATATATGATCTGAGGCCTTTGTCCCAGTGGTCGTTTGGGATGAATGGGGCCGCGCTTGGGTGACCGTTAGGTTCGGTTGTTGAGGCATTGCTCGGAACGGACGCCGTCAAGGGAATCAGCCCCGCGTACGGAATGTTTCCTGCATCCCTACGACCAGGAGAATTGTGTTCAACAAAACCAAAACAAGCTCCTTTGATGCTGCTGAGGTGAGGCTTGCTTTCATGCTTTGACTAGACCTGGCAACGGGAGGGCCGCCGACAAACACCGCCCTTTCAGTTGTCCTTCTTCATGTTTAATGCAATTATGAGAACCGTTTTTGTTTACAGTGAATGCTATTGTTATTCGTGTGGCATGCTTAAGCCTCGGTACTGAATGGCGCTAGGGGCCTGCTACTTTACTAATCATGTTTTGCCGGCTTAGCATACTACCTGTGCACTTTAAGCTCCAAGCGGACGATGGAAATTACGCATTTGTTTCCTTTCTTCCGGGACGGTTACATAACTTCCCACCAACTGAAAAGGCAATCGTATAGCTGTATTGCAAAACGTCCGCGCAGTACAACTTTACAGCCCATAAAGTTCTAACGCGGCGCACGTTCCTTGCACATTGCGACATGTAACAATCACATTTCGATATCTGAAACGCAGTTGAAGCCCCCAATTTCGTGTTGCGTTTGCTCCCCATCGGGGAGCCTGGGTTCGCCTTCCTTGGCGTCACCAAGAAGCCCCACGACAATGGCGCCTCATGCCGATATAAGGTAAGAGCGCATTGTCGTCTTGCGCTTCCGCCGTCTGTGGGGGCCGCGTTGCCCAAGCGGGCCATTGCCTACGTAGTCGGTGGTTCTTCAAGGTCGCCAACGCGGAGTAGTACCCGCTTCCGCGCAAGCTTTGCATCCCATTTATCAATTGCATTTAATTCGACGATGCGTTCATTGGCATATACCGTTGTCGCGTCGAGCGACATATGTGCAGCGAATCGCCTGCTTACCGTAAATGTTCCATCTTCGTTGTGCACGTCCGCAGCCCACGAATCGCTACCCCAGATACCGAAGAGGCACAAACATGAGGGCGCCCATATGGGAACCATGGACGGTCGGTTAAGGTAGGAACCGCAGCTGTTAGTTGTTGGTGGTCGTTACTAGACTACAGTGCGCTCCAGAGTCCAGAACCTCGGAAGGATACAGCCACCGGGCCAGCTGTTGGTTTGAAACACATAACGGACAATCGAAAACAACCCTGGTGCTGCAAGCTCACAATCCTCGCCATATTTCAGCACTCTGATCATTCCGGCCCGAAGGGCCTGATCGCTTGAGAGCGCGCCAAGAAGCCGACGCCTTGCCTGTTGCTTCCCCTTGCCTTTGTGCCACCCCCCCCCTTCGCCAGCCTCTGCGGGCCACGCCTTCCCGCCCAACCAGCCCGACCGGCGCCAGCATACGCCGCTGCACCTGGAGCAATGGCCACAATCCTGCAGTGGCCGCCCTGGAGTCGGCTGCTGGCATCCCTGGAGTTGGCTTCTGGCACGAGGGAGGTGCAGGCCGCGTGTGCCAGGAGCCAGCAAGGTCCCTCAAGTGACGTAATGGTTCCCAGGTCGCGAGCCCGCGACAGCCCCGAGCGCTAGTCACAACCCGGCGAACCTGAGTGTGTTTGAGCGTGACGTTGGGTTGTAGACTGGGGCTAGGGGGAGTCAGGGAGGGTGCCGTCACGCCCCAGGACGGCTGCTGGGAGTGAACGAAGCGAAAGAAGATGAACTGTCCAAAATCAAGTGCTGCGTATGGTCGCGGCGAGCCTTTTTCGTCCGTGCTCGCCCGTTGCCGCACGTTGTTGCGTGTCGCCTTGTGTGTGCAATCGGGCGCGCGGCGTGCAGGGCCGCCGACGACTGCGCGTGCGCGAAACTGTGTCGCGCGTGGCCGCCCCTGTTGTGCGCAGCGGTGGTGCGCGCGCCTGAAGGGCACTGAAGCAATGCATACCGAGACCGCTGGAGCGCAGCAGCGCATGGCGGTGGCGGCGGCGGCGGCGAGTGTCCGCGGTGCCTCCTTTCCGGCCGCGTCTTGTGCCTCTCCGGAGGCCGGGCGCGCATCGGGGTGCTTGGAAGTTGGTGCCGGAGTGCGGACGCGCCGCCATCCGCCCTGCGCTGCCGTCGCTTGGATACCGCGGTTGCAAGCCTGAATGAACAAGAATGGAACCAAACCCTCAAGAACGTGTTCGTTGCCATGTTTGTTTTGATTTGGATGCCAAGCATTTCTCAAGTACGTACGATGGCCGCGGTGGGGTTGTGTGGTTCCCTGCGGCGGAGTCCGGATAGATAAAATAATATTGGTTTGTAGGGGACCCAGAGGACTTGTTGGTGTGTACCGCAGCGGCGGCCTTACCTGTTTTAGGAAAGTTGGAAATGGGTTCCTGACACCTGGTGTAATTGGTTGGTTGGTTGTTGTGGTGGTGGGCTCGAAGGCCCTAAGAACGTTAGGGCCAGCGGGTAAGCGGGCCTTGCAGACGCTGGCAACAACCTGAACCTGGCGTTGTGGTGCGGCACGCGGGGCACACCGCTACTGGACGGGGAGTCCTTGCCCACATGCGCACGCGCGCACCCATGCAACGCGAAGGGTACCTAAGCCGCCGTTTCCGTGTAACTGTGGGTCGTGCTGCGGAAGGCCCCGCGGTGAGGGTTGCGGTGATGCACAGGGCGACTCAGCAGCTAATAATGAACCACAGAGGAGCTGGCTGAAAATAGCTACCGTACATACGGTAGTGCGACCCACGCACGACTCTGTGGGTCCAATTTGCAACAGGACATCTAAGCCAGGCCACTAACCAAGTCACCGGCAACGAAATTGCCTCGTCGGAAGGGAATAATCGAATAATCCCACGCTTCGAAACAGCGGTTCGGCGTGAGGTTGAGTTGTGCGCACTGCAAAGCCCCACCACCCTGAGCGGTTCCATCCGACGTGGCTCCACTGCACAACGGTTCATTCCACAGCCGCGGGGCGCCGTCATCGTAGAGCGCATCTGGCTGCACCTCCCCTGGAGCGCTCGACTGCAGCCCTGCACTACGCCCCTTCCTCCCTTGGGCGCTTTAAGCAAGCGCCCAAGGGAGGAAGAGGCGCATGAACCCGGCCCCCCGACTGACGACCAACATCCAATCACATTTTCATGCCGAGCTGGCGGCGGGCTGGGTTGGGATGGCAGTTGGGCGTAGCGCTGGAGCACAATGTATTTGTGCACCGGCGGGGTCTTCTGGTGGTGCCTCGGTGCGGGGCGGCTGTCTGTCTTCAATGGGTGGGGGAGCTTGAGGGTTGTTTTGGCGACGGCACCGAGTGCTTCTTGGTCCGTGGGCAGCAAGGCAGCAAGATCTGTCTGAAAGGCCGCGCACGGTGGCATGGGTGAGGCGCATGGGGAACGGCGCAGTAGAACCCACAACACCGCGGGCGGGATCTGGGGCGGGTGTTCTGGTGTCGTGATGACAGTAGTGGGAGGGACCTCGGACGCCCTTGGACGCGGTTGAGAGCTAGCTGGGGCCCTTCGCTCCGCTGCACACTGTTTGTGTTGTGTTGTGTTCCTTGGTTCTTTTGCTTTTTTGTATGCATCAGCGCTGTTGTTGTCCCCTGTTAAAGGAATGCCCTGAAAGTACCGGTATTTGTGTGTGTGCGTGTGCGGCGGGTTGCGTGCAGACGGGGCCCATGCGCCCATCCATGAAGGGCAAGAAGAAGCGGTCGAGGGAAGCGGCAGGATGACTGCGGTGTGCGGTGTGCGAACTGAGGCGGGTCTGTGGCCTGTGGGTGTTGCCTCACGGGTGTAGTTTTGCCTGGCTTTTGCCTGCTCAGTGAGCGAATCGTTTTGAGAGTGGACCCAAGGGGGATTTTCTACAGGTGCGTATCGCACCCAGGGTGGCTATCTTAAGATATGAATATATATTCGGGAGAAAATTTTGGAAATCTGAAGATACTTTTGCCGTTCAAAAAGTTGAAGGTTTAGATAATCCGGCCTCACAGGTGGGCATGATATCTCCCGGGGCCGTGTTTAGCCGGGAAAATCCCCTCCTAGACAGATCCTGACAGATATTCTCAGCGCTTCTGAGCCAGGAGTATCTCCGGCCGTAGATACTCAGCAAAATAAGATAGCCACCCTGATCGCACCTGATGCTCTGGTCGCGGCCGAAGTCCACAGTTGGCGCTGGGCATATGGAAACGTCATAGCAGGGATGTGGGCTTGCTGGGACGGCATCGGACAGCCGGGGCACCGGCCAAGCGGAGCAGCAACCAAGCGGAGATCCAGAGGGGACACAGGAGGCCCAAGACGTTTGAAGTTTTGGGGATTTTAACTTACTCCCAGGCGGTACAGATGGTACCAAGCGGTACTATCTGTAGCGACCTTCCGGGGCGGTCACTGGTGACTGACTGACGAGGACTGACGTGCCGTTTGTCCTCGCACCTTTACCGGTGTTGGCCACGACAGCCTGCCCGGCCTGGGTTTGGAGTAGTTATGTTATAACAGAGCGGCATGAAGCGGTTCCCAGGCGAGTGCTGATTCGGTCCCTGGACAGCGCCTGGACCGGCTGATAACCTCGGTCCACCCCGCAGCCATCGACGGAAGCCTGTGAGGAGTCTCGGAGCGCGGGCAGGCTATCCAGGCGTGTGGCTTTCATGTCCCAGGGAAGCGGGAAGGAAAGAGGTGGTCTGACTACCTCAACGGCCGCCGTACGGAATCCGGATCAGAGAATTAAATTGGCACGGAGCAAGCTCCGGAAAACAACACTTTTTCCATAGATGACCAGCTTACCTCTTTAAATAACTTCTTGGGCCTTCTGCTCACGCCAAGCCTTGCGGAGGCCGCTTCCTTGGGATCTTACAAGTTGGGCATTATGCCATCGCATACAGGCGCAGGAATCCTTGAGAGTACGTGTGAATGATACAAGGGGCCAAAAAATGTCTCAGTCGATCACTCACCGTACACCAGACGGCTCGAGCATTTGGCTGCCGGGCATCGTGGCGTGCATTGCGCACCATCTGCCAACTAACGAAGTGGCCAGCACATTACGACTGGTAGACAAGACGACATCGCAGCAGTTCGCACACCACAAGACCTTGCGGCTCTCGCTTCCTTCACCCATCCACGTGTTCCGGGAGCGCTGGGGCCGCCCGGGCGCTTTTCGCGCGTTGTCTCACAAACAGCGGCTGCAGATGCTGTGCCTGACGGCGGCAAGCGGCAGCGTCGCCAACCTGGAGGTTGCCCTGGTCAGTGCGGGTCTTGATCTTCGGTGCGAGCTGCTCGAGGCCGCCGCAGCCGCGGGCCAGCTCGACATGTGCAAGGTGCTGCGTGCGCGCGGCTGCCTCTGGGGTGCTTCTCTGTCAGCCGCGGCGCGGGGCGGCCACCGGCACGTGTGCGAGTGGATGTTGGCAAGCGGCTGCCCCGTCAACGGGACCATGGTTTACGCAGCTGCCTGGGGCGGGCAGGAGGACCTTATGCAGTGGCTGCTGACGGAGTTGCAGGGCCGTCCCAACGACGATGTGTATCTTGTCTGCTGGCCATTGTTGGAGGCCGCGACGAAGTGCTTGAGCCTGGCGGCGCTGCAGCGGCTGTGGCAGCAGCTCATGGCAGGGCGCCACGGCAACAAACTGCAGCAGCAGCTTGAGCAGCTCAATCAGGAGTTTCGGGGTGCCTTCCTGGAGGCCGCGGCCGGCAGCACCACGCCCGATTGGCAGGCTAAAGTGGAGTGGCTGGAGGGGCTGGGCTACCCCCGCAAGGCTAGTGCGTGCGGGTCCGCTGTTCGGGCTGGTGACGGCGATGCAGTGGAGGCGCGTCTGCAGTGGCTGCGCGGCCGGGGCTACCCCCTGGAGGCGGAATTGGCGGACACTGCGGTCTATTTCGGCAATCTTGCCGCCCTGCGTTTCCTGGTGGAGCAAGCGGGGGTGCGGCCCACCGGCGATCAGCTCCCCGTGACGGTTGCAGCCCGCCAGGGCCACCTGGCCCTACTGCAGTACCTGCACGCCAGCGGCTTGCCCGTAAACGCCCGTCTTGTTGCGGAAGATGCGGCCCGGGCGGGTCACCTGCCGATGGTGGCCTGGGCGGTGGAGGACCTGGGCGTCGCACCCGCTAACGGCGCAGCTAGCTTGCTTGACCGCGCGGCGGCGAGCTGCAACCTTGAGCTGATGACCTGGCTTCACGTCCGCGGCTGGGCCTTGGGCCCCTGGGCCATCCCGCACGGCGCCGCGAGCGGCTGCGAAGAGGCGCTGGAGTGGCTGGTGGAGCGGGGCTGCCCCTTCCCGGTGGGTGTCACCCTCCTCGTTTGTCACCACGCTATGTACGATGCGCTCCGTGTGGCCCACCAGTTGTGGCCCACCGGTGGTTCATTTTGCATGCGCTGTGCCCAGCCAGGTCACTCGGCTGGTCCATTAGACGCGTGTGCCGGGCCACCGTGTGTCGTACGTCCGTCGAGCTGCTCGAGACGTTAAGTCATGGCGTCGATGCCGTGTTCAAATTCGCATATGCACCTTCCGGGACAAGAGTCAATGTCTGCCAAGCTGCCAAAGCGCGGCGCTGCAGGAAACTCCGCTGCCGGGGAGTTAGGCTGTGAGGCTGCATGCATGCATGGGGGTTGCACCGCCCCTGCCTGCCCAACCGCCCGTCCCTGCATTGATGTGTGTATGTACGGCAATCGTGTATGTCCCTTGGCGGCCTCAGCTCGATGGCGCCGCCTACCTCCCAGCCGCCCGCAACGGTGATCTGGCGATGCTCCGCTGCCTTCACCGGCTGGGCTGCCCCTGGGGGCCGCCGGGGAAGCTGCTGGCGGACTGCATCCGCAACGTGGTCTCCGTCGCCGTGATGCAGTGCCTGCTGGACTTGGGTTGCCCCGGAATGGACTGGGATGCTGCGGTCAAGTTGGTGGAGGACGAGGCGCAAATGGAGCCCCGGGAGCGCCACGCGGCGCTGTTGGCATGGCTGGGCGAGGAGCAGCGGCGGCGGCGGTCGCCGGGGGCCCGAGGGGCCTAGCTCGCGGCAGCAACGAACAATGGCGGCAAACTTAACGCACACACACAGACGCACAAGCGCGTCGTCCCAGTGAGGGTACGGCGCGTGAGAGTACGGTATACGGTGTACGTGTGCAAAACCGTCGTCAAATGCACGTCCCCGGACGCAAGCGATTATATCGCAGGTATAATATGTCCTGGTGTATCGTCCTTTCTGAGGCTTCTTTTTTCTAGGAAGCATGCCGAGCCCTATAACCGAATGCGGTTGGTAGTAATCTGGTACACACACGTCAAGACGTCCTCGACTCAGTGCTGCATCCATCCCTCGCGGCCTCGTCGCAACTGTAAGCTTTCCTCAACACCCAAAACCATGTCCGATCAATGCATTTCCAGCCTCGCCTGACGCCTGTACCCCGACATGAATGAACCCCACAGCGGCGGATTCGCCTGTCAGAACGCACCGGCACGCGAAGCGCCGACATGACGGGTTCGATCACGATGCCAGGCAACAAACCAAAACAGGCGCGAGGAAAGCAACAAGACACGCTAAAGCATAACGCGCACGCCGTACACCAACCCTCTTCTTGGCGCAGAAAGAAAACGCGGTGGTAGAGAACGCGACGGCCTCCTCGGTGAATCAGGTCCCCCCGGAACCTCACCGCTCCGCTGCCGCACCCGCCCCAGCGAACCCGCACACCAGCTGCTGGGCCAGCAGCCGCGCCTGCAGCAGGCCGCTCGGGAGCCCCGCCGCCTCCTCATCGCCGCCATCCTCATCTGCGGGGTCACCAGTTGCAGCCACCCGCTGCTTCTGCTGCTGTCCCATCGCGCGTCGCAGCACATCCAGAGCCCTGGCGGCGGCCTCGGTCTCCGCACGCGCCGCCTGCGCCGCCGCCTCCTTGGCGAGAGCCCCGCACCGGCCGCTGCTGGCGCCGGTGCCGCGGCCGCGCCCCGCCGGCTGGCGGCCGTTCTGCGGCGCAGCCGCGCACTCGGCATCGGGGCATGCGGCCATGCACAAGATGAGCAGGGCCGTGGCGCCCAGGGCGGTCAGGCCGCCGGCCGCCTCCTGCGGCTGCGTTGCGGCTGGGGCCAAGGTCCTGCCAGCCAGGCGGGCCAGCAGCAGCATGGCGTGGCCGTGCACCTGCGCGTGTGTGCACGCGTGTCTTAGTGTGCGTGTGTGTGTGTGTGGAAGGGGCGGAGGCCGATGGTACTTGGGGAGACCAGGCATCCATGCAATCGGGTCGGGTCCGGCTGCTTCTCATTTTCGCTTCGCTTCTTTCATTTCAGCTTCGCTAGGCTTGGCTTTGCTTTGCTCCTCCATAAGGGTCCTCCCAACGGGGGCCGCATGGGGTCCGGCCGACGGACGGCAGCCCGGGCGCCTGCCCGCCCTTACCTTCCGTGCCACACACACCCGCACCAGCACCAGGGCCAGAGTGCCGATCGCGGGGTTCTCCCGCTGGAGCAGATCCGCCAGCTTCGCCGCCGCGGCCTGCTGGCGTGCGTTGACGGCGGCCGTGACCGCAGCCGCAGCGTCCTGGCCGCCCTTCACCCGCCGCCGCACAGCGCGAGGAGCGGCGCCGCCGGCCGCCCCGCCGTCTTCCCGATCGGCCGCAGTGCCGCCCTCCGCGGCTCCGTCGGCCTCCTGAGCCTGCAGCGCCTCCTGCAGCTCCTCAGCGACCCGCGGGTCGGTGGAGAGCGCCTCGCCCGTCAGCTTGCAAAGGGTGGCCAGCCAGCCGCCGCTTGCTGCCTGTCAGGGTTGGCGCGGAGGTGACGTGCACGCTGCCTGTCGGTCTGCCCGTCGGTCTGTCTGTCTGGCGAGAGTGATTTAAACACCTTGCAATCCCTTAGCTTCTGGCCGTGCGCCTAGAGAGGTGAGATAAAACAAGGCGGGCGTCGCCGACACAGCCGCCCGCAGACAGTTTTCGCCCCTCGTGCCCCACGATTCAACACCCCCGCCTCGCCTCACCCCACGCCCTCGACTCACCCCACGCCCTCGACTCACCTCACGGTTGGACGCTAGGAGCTCTCCCATCAGGAAGGCGACGGCGGCACGGACCTGAAACGGAATTGCACCCGGCAGCGGTGAATGAGCGCGAATGACGTCTCAGGGCCGCCTCTCAGGGCTCCTGATCGCAGCTCACATGTTCTGCTTCCAAGCAAAATGGCGACCTGAAAGAAGACTAGACTAGACACCTACAGCTTTTTTGCAGCCCGACAGGCAGCCCAAAACCGAAAGCCCCTGTGATACAAACACACACAGCTGCCCCTCCTAGGCAGCTCTCGCCGGCTCGCCAGGGCGCAACGGTCGCAAACCCACGTGGACTGTGGACTGTGGACGAACCCACCTGCCCCTTGACCAACGGCCCCACAGCGGTCTGGCCCAGGATCGTCACCAGGGAGACCAGCAGCCGCTCCAGAGCCACATCCGGCGGCGGAAGCCCCTGCTGTTGCTGCTGCTGCTGCCTCATGTCCCCGCCCGCCTCCACTAACTCGCTCCCGGCAGCAGAAGCCGACGGCTCGCCATCCACGCCCTCGCAACCGAGCCCCTGCTCCTCCTCCTCCTCCGCCGTCCTATCCCGGGCCGGCGCCGGCGTAGCCGCCCCACCGCAGCCGCCACCTCCAGCACCGCCTGCCTCGCCGCCGCCGTCACCTTCTGCGGCGGCTGCTGGGAGCTTGCGGACGGCCTCGTGCATCTGCTGCGCGAGCCCCAGCAGGACGTGCAGGTGCGCCGAAACGCAGCAGGCCACACCTCCGCCTCCTCCAGCGCCGCCCCCGTCGTCCTGCGCCTGCTGGAGCCCCGCCAGCAGCGCCTGCGCCAGCGCTGCCTGGGCGGTGGCCATGCACGACACGGTGGCCACGTACTGGCCGTTGACGTCCAGGATGTCGGTGTGGTGCACCACGTGGAGCACCCGCAGCGCGCCCTGGCTGGACTGCAGAACCGCCAGCCGGGCGGAGAGGCAGCTGGGATGCGCCTGCGGCAGGCAGGCAGGCAGACCGGCAAGGGGCGGGGAGCAGGGGCCGAGGGAGCGAAGTTGAGCGAAGTTCGCGCGAGCGGACCTTTCGCGGACACACCGCCCTTTCCGCAGCCCGGCCAGCTGCCGACCGTTCTGCCACACCACACCTCAACAACACCTCACCACCTCACCATGCATCGCCCCTTTCCCCTTCTCCTTCTCACTCACCAGGGCGAGCTCCGCCAGGGTGCCGCACACGTGCACCGCAAACTCCAGCGTGGGCACAATCTCGCAGAAGCCCACCAGCGGAGATTGCTCCTCGCCACCACCGCCGCCGCCTCCCGCCTCCTCCACTTCGCCGCCCTCAGCCTCCATCGCGCCACCCGACCTTGCCGGCTTCTCCGTCGTGTCCGGCTCGGCGGCCGCCCGCTTGCCGCGCCGCTTCCGTCGCGGCGTGGGCAGCACACTGGGCCCCTCATCCTCGCCTCCGTCATCGTCGGGCTGTAGCTGCTGCTGCTGTTGCTGTTGCGGCGACTGAAGGAACCACAAGGCGCGGTGCAGGGCGGCCCTGCAGTAGCGAGATAGAGCGCCCCATGGGTCGCCCAGCAGTGTTACGCGGTCGTCGTGCGATGACGATGCCGCGGCACCCTCGTCCGGCACGTCCTCCGCTGCCGGCGCGCTGTCGGCTTCGTCGGAGGCGCCCGCCTGCGCCAGCCGGACGAGCTCCTCCGCCTCGGCCTCGGCGAGCTGGTGCATGGCCTGGGTGGGCGGGTGACAGAGGCAGGCGGGCGGATTGATAACACAGAGATACCGTCGTTGCGTTGATCCGATGGACAGGTGCTGATCGTAACCGAACGCATGGACAGGTGCTGATCGTAACCGAACGCATGGACAGGTGCTGATCGTAACCGAACGCATGGACAGGTGCTGATCGTAACCGAACGCATGGACAGGTGCTGATCGTAACCGAACGCATGGACAGGTGCTGATCGTAACCGAACGCATGGACAGGTGCTGTGGTGGTCCAAGATCATAATCGAACGTGCAGGTTACCAGAGAGCGTCGCCTGTGCTCGTGTCCGGCACCGTTACACCGCATGGAAGCGCATGGAAGCGGTTCCCGCCCGTCTGCCTGCCAGCCGCGCGATGCCCCACCCCACATCCGGCAATCCGAGCCGCTCTCCAAACCCCCCGCCGACGCCGACGCCGACGTGATGGCCTCCGACCTTCCTCGTCCATCCGCCCCCGCGGGGATTACATATCTGGTCCCAAGCATTGCCAGGGTCCGTTCTCCTGGGTCGCCTCGCCTCGTCGACTTTGCTGTAGCCCTCCCTTCTCACCAAATCATCCAGCCAGGTAGCCGGCCGCGCACTCACTCACGCGCTCCCCCAGCCGGCCACCCACCTGGATGATGGCTCCGAAGTCTTGGTGGCCGCACAGCAGCTCGCGGCCCACCTCGGTCTGCAGCAGCAGCGCCACGCAGCGCCCGGCGGCCGCCGGCGGCAGCGACACCGCCTGCAGCTGCGACTCGCACCGCCAGCAGAACCAAGAGTCCTGCGGACAGACCGGACAGGCCAGACAGACCAGACAGGCACACCGCGCGCATAAGCCGGGCCATGCGGCCAAACAGAGTCTGCACGGTCTTTCATACCGCACGTGAGCCTGCCAGCGGCACGTGAGCGTGCATTCCAGCGTGCATTCCATGCGGCCACCCAGTACTTACGCCAGTGTTGACGATCCATTTGTGGGGGGGGAGGCGGGATCGGGCTGGCCCCTCGCACGAAGCAAGGTGCATGCCCCAACGCACCTCGGGGATCTCCTGCAGTGCCGGCCGCAGGCAGTGCGTGTGGCAGGGGGCGTCGCAGCCGTCGCAGAGCAGCATCGTGTCGGCCGGCTGGGCACGTCTGCGGGCAGGCAAGGTAGGTTTGGGGTTTGGCGTGGCGGTGGCCAAGGTGGGAAAGGAAGGGGCTGTAGGCATCGGCGCGCGGCGGTGAGCCCTCTCTTGCGCCCTCCCCAACGTTGAACCCTGCCGCCGACCGTCTCCTCTCTCGCCCTCCTCTTACTTACTTGCATACCACACATATCATGTCATCCTCGCCATCCTCGCCGCTGCGGCCGTGCCCGTCCAGCCCAATGCGCCCGCCGCCGCCGCCGCTGCTTCCCCCCAGCAGCTGCTCGAGCGCGTCGCGCTCCTCGTCGCCGCCGTTGCCGCGCTCCTTGGCGGCCGCCTTGGCGGCTTTCTTGGACGTCACTGTGGCAGAGGTTGTTGCTCTCGGTTTCGGAGCTGGTGGAACATAAAAAGGATTCGCACAGGGACCGGCCACCGCTGCAGTGCACGAAAAGGCCAGCCGTTGCGGCCCGCTGGCCTGCTACCTATCCAAACGAGGGTCTGGAGCCAACCCACTGTAAAGCACCACCACCAGCAGTAGCAAGCGTACGCTGCGGGCAGCTGCCTTGCCGGGGCCGTCGCACCTGGCTTGCGCAGCGGCAGCGGCTGTCGCGCGCCCAGCGCCGCCAGCAGCAGCGCGACGAGCTTGGGGCCGTTGGTGCCGGTGGCGAGCGTCTGCACACACACCACGCGCAAAGGCGGAGAGGCCTTCTCGTGAGGAGATTGCCGGCGCATGGACGTGCACTGCAACGCCACACGCAGCCCTCTCCTTTTCTTTCCCAAGTCAAGAAGCGGAATCCCAATGTAACGAAGCATGGCTGGGACCGGCTGGGACGGGGCTGCTACACAGCTGGGACACCCGGGGCTGCTACATGCGGCGAGGTGCCAAGATCGCGCCGTGGCCGGCGTCAACCCCCCCCCCGCCTCTCACCTTGAGCACCTCGGACAGGACGCCCGCGTCGTGCCCCTGCGGACCGCGATGGCCGTCCAGCTGCCTCGCGGAGAAGGACCCAGGAGCCAGCCAGCCAGCCAGCCGGGGGGGGAGGGGAGTGCGGGTGCGTACGTGTTAGGATGGCGTGTCTGTGCGTTAGGATGGGACGGCCCATGTGTACGTAAGTGACTGGGCGCATGACTGACCGGGGTATTTAAATCGTGTATGAGACGGGATCATGGGAAGCATATCCATCTGGGATGCAGTTTAAGATTGGTACCGCGGAGCCCGAAGCCAGAACAAGGCATCCAAGGGACCCGCAGTGCCAAAGACAGCTGCGAAGGGAAGCACACAGGAGGGAGAATACACGACACACTCCGGGAGCGCATGAGAGAGGGGGGGGGTATCCATGTATAGGCCGGAGCCCGTGAACGGTTAAGTAACAGAAGAAGACCGTCTCGTTTGCAAAAGAACAGCAAGAGGGGGGGGACCCGGGTGAGGGGCGCGGGCCTCACCTGCATGACCTCCCGCTCCTCGCCCGACGCCGGCTTGCAGCCTGCGCAATTGCGCAAAGGGGCACAGGCACAGCTGCCAGTCGGGCGCATATCCTAGGCACTGCGCGCTGCCCACCAACGCTCGCCAGGGTCGTTCCGGTTACTCCGCGCTGCGGTTCAACTTCTCTGTAACACACCTCTGTAACACACCAAGCGCTTCCTCCTTCATTGGGCGCCCATGGCGGCCCCAGGAACGCACACACAACACACACACGGTGGCGCACTTGAGGGCCTCCAGGCCGCAAGGTCCAGTCAGTCCGCTGGTTCGGGCCATCACGCCCCGGCATGTGCGGGTGCTGAATGAACTGGACCCGGTTCCAGTACCTCTGCCCCGTATAGTGGCGGGTACTGCACGGCCACTCCGCTACCCCGCTAAGACTAAAACGCAGAACAAAATGTGGTGAGTGCATTGGCAAACGGTCACAACAGCGGGGCAAGGACGCTGCAGGTCGCTGAACGGTCGCCCGGTGCAACGGCCCCCCGCCCACTTCCAGGGCGCCGCACCTGGCAGCGCTCCCGCCGCCAGCCGCTCGAACAGCGTGGCGCGGACGGCCTGGGCCCCGGGCGTGAAGTGCAGCTCGGCCACGATCTGCAGTGCCAGCTTCCTGCGACCATGCAGCACGGCAGCGGCATGCCACGACAAGGATCAGGACAGGGTGGGTGAGGAGGACGCCGGCACCGCGATGACACGGGAGCGCTCTCGTGACTACCGGCGGTGGTCCCTCAGTGGTCCCTCATTGTAACTCTCGCATCCTACCGGCCACTGCTGGTTTCTCAAGACGCGTCAGGGGCGCGTCAGGGGCGCGTCAGGGGCGCGGCTCGTAGCTGCGCGAGCTTGTCGCCTGCCGCTGCTGTCTGGCTGAAGCGCTGACACATCCTGCAGTGCGGCCTGGCTATCGCGCGAGCTTGCTGCGCGGCACCCGGGTGTTGAGACGGATGTGAAGGCAGCCCGGCACGTTTTGGCCCCCGGGGCGGCTGCCGCGAGGCGAGGAAACACAGCGCAGCGCAGCGCCTCACCCTACGTCGCCTCAGGTTACTTCGCTTCCGGGGTTCGCCTTTCACAACCCTAAATACTGCCCTGAAACCCCTAGAAACTCACACTGCCTTGGGCCTGCACAGCTGCTCCTCCGCGGCTTGGAGCAGCTGCGCGAGCGTCTCCGCGGGGAGGGCCGCCGCCAGCTCCGCCGCGCCGCACGCCTCGGCGTGCACCACCGCCGCGGACAGGCCCTGCACGATGGTCGCGAGGCCCTCCAGGATCGCCAGCCAGCCCTCCTCCGTCTCCGCGCTCGCGTCCTGCGGTTGGGTTGTTGGGTTGGGTTGTCCACGCGGGCATCGGTGATCTTTTTGTATAAAATAATCTGGGCAGGCAGACAGGGGCGCGCGCGTGGTCAGGAACGGCACCTTCAATGGCCCCGCCATGGCTTCCCGCACCAGCGCGTGGAACGCACGGGGTAAACCGAGCCCCTGGGGGCTTCAGGCGCTTCAGGGTTTTGCTACACAAACGAGAGCGAGACTGAACAGCCTTCCCACAACAAACGCATGGGGTAGATTACCGGACAGGCGGTAGGCTAGTGCTCCGGTGGTCGTACCTGCAAGACGACGTCCTCGTCATCATCGGCCTGCGCGCCACCAGCGCCAACGCCACCGTCGGCACCGGCGACGACTGCTGCCTGCGGGCGGAGGGACGGACCGGTTTGCTAGCGTGGCCACAAGAAAGTGGCGGACCAGCTGCTTTCAGGTTCAGCTGCATGCTCACACAACTCCACGCGGTTTACAATCGGGGGCACAGCCTGAGCGGCAAGTCATGAGGCCGCGAAAGCAGGTAACGGAGGCGGGGCCACACCTAAAAACCACCACACAAATACACACCTGTTGCTGCTCGCCAGCGTCGCCGTCCTCCTCGGCGCCATCAGCGGCCTCAGGCGCCTTCTTCTTGGCGCGCTTCTTCCCCGCCTTGCCGCGCGCGGCGGCCGGCTTGGCGCGCTTGGGCTGCTGCTGAGGCTGCTGCGCTGCCGGCGGCGAGCCCAGCCGCTGCACCGTGGCCAACAGATGCGCGGCCAGGTCGCTCGCGAACTGCAGGATTTCCTCCAGCGGCACCGACGCGGTGAACTCCGTGCTGGACGCGCCGTGGGGCTTGTTGACCCGCGGGTCGCTCGGGTAGAAGCGGGCCACCAGATTACGGCAGAAGGACAGGCCCGCCTCGGGCTTTGAGCGCAGCAGCGCGCCCAGGCGAGCCTGAAGGGACAACGATGCGGGACACGACATGACAGCGCAGACGGCAATGGCACGGTGGGTGTAATGGGACGGCAAATCACGGCAGCTCAGCCGAGGGGGTCCACCGAAAGCCAATGGACCAATTGCTGAACAAGAACAAGATAGGTATGGACATAACATCGCCCCATTCTGCACACCCAGCCTAATCATCCTAACAAGACGGCAGTCCCACTCATCCCGGATATCAAACAGTCCCTCCCGCGCAGAACCCAAATCCAGATGCTCAACTCCGCCAATCCTCCGCCCGCAGCGCAGTCCCCGGGTGTGCAAACGCACACATGCATGAACACACACAAGCACGCGCGCGTGGCCACGAGCCCCACTCACCGATCCCTCCCGCGCGTTTGGGAAGTAGCTGGGCACCAGCATGCGCGCAATCTTGCGCGCTACCGCGGGTGCCGAGTCCGCCGCGATCACCTCCAGCAGCTCCTCCGGCGGCACCACGCCCCAGAAGTGCAGACTGCGACTGGAGCTGACGGCCACCAGCAGGTCCGCCAGCGCCTCACGGACCCCCGGGTCGGTGTCGTGAAGCAGCGCAGAGATGCTGGGCAGGGCTTTCTGCGTATGGGCAGCGGACAAGCGAGGGAGGCGGGCGGGCAGCGGGGCATGGGCATGCGGCCAGAAGGCGGCGGCGCGTGGAGTGACGCGTGCATTTGAAGCCTTTCCACCTGCTTAGCTTAGGTGTGTTGTAAGTGCACCCGGCCCGCGCTCAAGCTGGGCCCACCCTCTCGGCCTCCTGTCACCCGGTCTTTTGCCTCCATTACGGGGCGAAGCGCTGAACAAACGGGTCACGTGAACCAGCGCAACGTGCGTCGTGTGAGCGGCTGCTAGGGACCGGACACGGCAGGGCTCAGGCAGGTGCAGCTGCGCAGCCGCAGGCCCACTGTAACAACAACAAGCAAACAAACAGATTGATTTCAACAGCAACAACAACAACAACTACCGGTATACCGCGCGGCGCGGCGAGTTTGCTTCTTGGGGCTCCTCGCACCTTGAGCACGGGCTGCGCGTGCTGGCTGTCCACCAGCTTACGGAGGCCGCGCAGCACCGAGACGCGGACGGCGCGGGAGGAGCCGTCGAAGGCGAGTTTGCCTGGGCGGTTAGGTGGTTAACCCAACAGAGGACACGGGGCGTTAGGTCGATCCCGACATGGACACGCAAATGGGGGGGCCCCGGCGCGGAGGGAGGTGATGTGCATCGGAGTCGTGCAGAGCAGAGCGGGCGATGAGAAGCAGAGAGGCTCCCAGGCAGCAAAGCGGGACTGACACTGCAAGACACCATCCCAAACCCCTGTCCCCGGTGCTCTTGGTCCCCATTGCAAAGCGGCTCATCCCTTCAATCACCCTCATTCACACCCACTTGTCATCTCGCTGATGATCTTGGCGCTGGTGGCCGCGGGGATGATCTCCCAGAAGAACTTGAGGCAGCGGCAGCAGCCCTCCACGCCCGCCTCCCGCACGGCGGGGCATGGGTCCGCCAGCGTGTCGATCAGCAGCGCCAGCTGCTGCGTCAGACGAGTGTTGTTCTCCTCCGCGGGGGCCTCCGGATCCTGTCGAATTGGGTGTGTGCAGGGCAGCGACGGTATGAGCGACGGTGCAGCGACAAGACAAGCGCCTGTCGTCAACCAACAGGTGCCAGGTTGCCTTGCAAATACGGTACACTGCTACGGTAACTGGGAGGGATATGCTGATCCGTTTCGATTATGAGAAGGGCCCTGTTGATCTGTTAACATGATGGGGGCGGGTCCGGCCAATCCGTTACTCCCATTGATTGGGGGCGCCCTCCGCCCTGCTGGCCAGGTTGCCACTCACAATGATCGGGAAGGCCGCCACCAGCAGGTTGACTGCGTTGCGGCGAACCTCCGCGTTGGCGGCGGCAAAGGCGCGGGGCAGGATGGGGTCGTATAGCCGCACCAGGGTCGGGTTCAGCCGCTTCTCCAGGCTCCTGCGGGCGACGGGAGCGAGAGAGCGGAAGGACACGGGTGATGGCGTGGCGTGGTGGCGTGTGAGCTGGGCGGCACTCTGTTTGCCGGCCCAACTACCGTATAACTGAGTAGTGCCGTTTAACGGTGGTGTCGTTTAAAGGTGGTCGGCCGGGCGTCAACGGGCGCCGAGCATGGAGGGGGAGGGACATGGGTCACATGGCCACCCAGCACCACTTGGCACCCCCTGAAATACCTCGATGAAGCCATATCAGGCAGCTGCTCGAAGAGCCCAGCAAGCCATGCCACGATCTCAGCACCCACAAAGCGCGGGTAGGCCACGCCACGCCACACTTGCAGATAAACCCCGAAATCCCAGCCGGCGTTGAGCACCCAGTGCCCACCGACCAGCATCGACCAGCGCCGCTCACTTTTGGCTGTGCAGGCCGTCCAGTACCGCCCGCAGCGCCGCCGCCAGGGCGGGCGTGGACGCCTGGATGGCCGCCTGCATCAGCGACTGAAGCTCCGCCTCCACCTCCGCGGCGCAGGGCCCCACGGTGTCCCGCCACGCCCGGAACAGGATGTCGCCATAGGCCTCCAACGCGAAGCGCTGGCCCGATGGGATCTGCAAGCGTGGCGGCAAGGCGCAACGCCCGGCGCGACGCCAGGCGAGGCAAGGCCGCGGTAAGGCGAGGCAAGGCCGCGGTAAGGCAAGGTGTCACGCGCGCGACGAGGCGAGAGAGACCACCCGGCAAGGCCATCAGGGGACGTTGTGGGCGGCGGTGCTCGAGCAGGCCGAAGAGAGCGAGCACGTCAGCACCTGGTTCCGCACGATGGCGCACAGCTCGCACGTCAGCTGGGGCTGCAGCCGGAACAACCCCGCGATGAAGCGCCGCCCCTCCGCCTCCCGCAGGAAGGCCGGGTGCATGGCGGCCAGCAGCAGCATGCGCTTGGTGTCGTCGATGGTCTCGTCATCAAAGTCCAGCAGCTCCAGCGCGTCGCGGATCACGTAGCAGGCGTGCACCATGGAGGTGCGGCTGTGGTCCAGGCTCTGGACCGCGCGCAGCTGCGTGCCGGCGAGTTTGGGGGGGGGGGGGGTAATGAGGAGATACCGCAGCACGAGTTGGGGGAGGGAAGGAAGGGCCGGGTTGGCATCAGCGGGAAGTCGTCGGCAGGGGAACGTACCGCGAATGCGGATTCGGTGCACCACGCACCCCAAACCAAACATCGGAATAAGGAGCAGGAGGCCGCGGGCTGGGCCGCGTCGCACATCGTTTTGAGGAAGGTGCGGCCCATGGGCACGCAAGCATAAGGTGTGGAGATTGCATGGGAAAGTGCCATTGCCCCCAGCAGCAGCGGCAGCGTGCAGCGGCAGTGACCGCCGTTGCAGCGGCGCAGAGCGTACCAGCACATAGGGGATGGTCCGCGCCACCAGCATGTCGTTGCCGGGCAGCTGGCGCTCCCACCAAGCGCAGCACAGACGCGCGACCGCGTCCTGCATTTCAACTTGCAGCTTCTGCAGCGCCGGATGCAGGGTGCTCTGCGGCGAGGTCGCGGTGTGAGGCAGCAGAACGAAGCGGAGCGCCGTTGGAAACGAATCGCGAACTGCATCGATCCCATAAAACCACAAGGAAAATGGAGGAGCAAGGCAGCGCAACAACAGCCCGGCGAGAGCTCAATGCGACTGTGAGTGCTTCGAGTCCGAGCCCTACAGTCAGGGCGGCACCGGATGGAAAACGATGCCCGCGCTGAGCCCGCGGGCCGTGCGTGCGCACGTGATGCTCGTGCGGCGATGGCGTGCGTGAACGCGGGATTCGGCCATGCGTGATGCTGGCGTGCGCAAAGCACACCGGAGGAGGGGCTGTGGTGCACTCACGATCAGGACGCCGTCGTGTAGCATGATGGCCACATTCAGGAGCTGCTCCGGAGGCGACTGCTGGCTGCGCGCCAACAGCTCCAGCGACAGCACGGCCGCGCCGTGCAGCTTGAGGACGGCGTCCTGCGGAGCGACAGCCAGCGGCTGGCTTTCATTCGGCCGGCTGCTGTGCGGAGCCAGTCCCCAAAAGACAAGAGACAGGCTGCACGCGACGCCACACACACAATAGAGGCGCACATGCCCAGAACTTCCATCGTTGGCTTTCAAGGAGTGCCCGTTCTGCTCCATGGCACGCCCGTAACCCACCCTGCACGGCGGCACGTCCTCCTCGAGACCAGTGTCGCCCCCGCCGATGGCTGCAGGCAGCGCCTGCTCCACCAGACGCCCAAGCGCCGAGCATACATCTAGAAGCTGCTGCCGCGTCAGTTCGGCAACTCCCTCCACGCCGGCCTTTGGTTTCTGCGGGCGGGGTCCCGGGTCATGTGTTCGGGGCCCAGTTGGGGTTGCCGTCGAGTTCCAAAAGGCCAAGGCACCTGTAGCACCCCGCAAGCTCTTACCTTTGATGCTTTCAGCAGAAAGCTGCCGAGGGACTCCTCCGAAAGGTCGGACACGAGCGCCAGGCCGGCTTGCCTGGCCTTCGCCCTAACTGGCATCGTGGACCTCTTCCACCAGCGAGCGCGGCACCCAAAGCTGAGCTAGTCAGTAAGAGCAGTTTTACTGTTTTCTTAGATATGGCAACGAGACAGCGCTCTACGCCTGAACACTGCAGCTGGCCTTCAACGCCCTTCAGCACTTGGCCTGGGCACACCTTTGCAGTAGTTGATCATGTTGACGTGTCCTTTTACTCTTGACAAACTTTGTGCTGTATGTGCGCGCTGGTTACCGTAAGCCGTTGGTCTTGGGCAAGACTGGACAGAGCTGTCGGAGTCGTATTGGACTCAATTTGTACTGCTCGGGCAGACTCCCATGTTGGCACTCTTTACTGCTTTCGTGATCCCTTCTGCTTATAGATCAATGTGAGGTTGACTTCAACTGACTTCTAGACCTCATTGTCCTTGACTCTTTGTGCACCATCCAATCTTTGCGTCTTTGCGCAGACTTTGTCGGCCCTTTCATAGCGCCAAATCACTTTACCTACGGTGACAATTATTCCGATTTTGCTGCGAAATAGCAGTCAGCGCCCTTAAGGCGGTGGAGAAATGGAAGAAGACTTCGACAGGGAGATTAAGGTGGTGGTGCTTGGGAACGGTGGCGTAGGCAAGACCAGTATGATCAGGAGGTTCTGCAAGGGCGTGTTCACGGACGAGTACAAGAAGACCATCGGCGTGGACTTTCTAGAAAAGCCCCAATTCGTCGATGCGCTTCAAGAGGAAGTGCGGTTTATGCTGTGGGATACAGGTGTGAAATATGCTTGGTTGTTGCTGGGCATTATCGAGCGGACTCCAAGTCGTGTATTGATGTCCGCGTCCCCCTCTCTCCCTAACGCCGTGCAGCTGGTCAAGAGGAGTTCGACGCCATCACCCGTACGTACTATCGTGGCGCTGGCGCAGCTGTGATTGCCTTTTCCACAACCGACCTGGAGTCATTTAAAGCAGTGCAGAGCTGGAAGGACAAGATTATCGCAGAGTGCGGGGACATCGCCATGTGCTTGGTGCAGAATAAGGTGGACCTCATTGACCAGGCAGTGGTGACGCCGGAGGACGTGGAGGCGATGGCGCGACAGTTGGGCCTGAAGTTGTACCGCACCTGCGTGAAGGAGAACATCAACGTGACGGAGGTCTTCGGCTACCTTGCAGAGCTACACCATAAGAAGCTGCAGAAGGGCGAGCTCAGCCAACAACCAGCTGCGGCCGCGATCACCGCGCCCCCCGGGTCGGCAGCGGCGGCGGCAGCGGCCTCGTCGTCGGCGCCTGCACAGCAGCCGCAGGCGCAAGGGGCAGAGCAATCCGCGGAGGCACCGCCCGTCCGCGAGGGGCCCGTGACCGTCAACCTACAGCCGAGCAAAGTGCGCACGAAAGGGAAGAAGTCTTTCAAGGACAAACTGACGGCCTGCTCTGTGGCGTAGTTGACTAGACCTTCGCGTCTATGGCGTGATTTTTTGCGTACAGCAACATTAGGGATTCGGGGACGGTCTGACATGCCACAGACGCGCGGCACATGTGCGCTTGCCAGGCCAGTAAATTGTGTGGGCAGCTGGCATTTGGGTGCTTGCCGGGGAGGGCCGGGGCGCGTGGGCGGCGTGCCGCACTTTCACACAGGCGGGGTTCCGTTTGGAGCACCTCTTCATGACACCGTGAACGACTCGACGTGCGATTATTTGATGATTTTGACGACACAGCATTGGCATGACCATGCCGGTACTGAACTCCAAGTACCACGTGCGTCTGCACATAACCGGTGAGGCAGCCCCGGCGGCCGGTGGCTGCTTGTATGATGTGTAGGATGGAGAGGCGGCGTCATCAAGGGAATTACATTGACGGCCACGGAAAGGCCGTAGAGTGTGTGGAGACTTTTATTTGAAGATGAGCAGTATGCACGTAGCTAGCTAGGGCCGGAGACCCAGGGCACGCTGTGCCCTCCGCGTCTCCCAACGCTATGTGACTGGATGGCACGCAAAACGAGATCAAATGTGGATGGAGGTTGGCTTCCTCCATCGATAGCATAGCGATGTAGAGCCCTCTCGGTTCTTTCGCATCCTCGCTCGCTGCTTTGGTCCCTCCGAACCGAACTCGCGCTGAGCGACCCTCGGCGAAATGTACAGCGAAGGGCGGGCGGGCAAACCAACCCACGACTCGGGGACTCTACTTATGCCAACGCATTCAGACGGACGCACGTGAACAAAGAATATCTCGCGTTGCACGCACTTCACACACAGGCCCCAGCAGCGCGTCCGCAGCGACAGACAGGCAGCGGCGCACGCATCGAGATACAACCCTAGAAAAACCCAAATATGTTCGCACCTGCCGCAGCGACGGACGGTCACGCCGTCACCTGGGGTGGTGTATGTTCACACCTGCCAGGCTCGATGCGGCTCGAAAAGCACGGAAAGCAAGCTACAAGGTCGTGAATCTGCGCACTTCCCGGCACCTGCACGCCCACGCCGCACCAGGCCATGAATGCTGTGATCCCGCTCCTGTCATGTCGCGGCGCTGCGGCGCATCTGCACTTGCCGGAAAGCCCACATGCAACAAGCTGTGGGCAAAGCCTCCCGCTGAAATCTTCGGCTGCCGCGTCTCAAGCGCGCGCGCGCACGATCAGCTTCGGCGCGCCGCAGCGTGTGTACCGGTAAGGCTGACGAGCGGGCACGCACGCACGCTCGGACAACGCCCTGGGGCCTTATGCCCTCAAGGCTGCTGCTGCTGCACTGTAATGCACCAAGGCTACTATTTGGACTTTGCGGTGGGTTCAGGAGAGGTCCGGCTGCCGGATGGCGGAGATAAGCCGGTTCCAGCGGCGGCCCTTGGGGTTCACCTGCGGAAAACAGAATTTAATGTTTTTTAGTCAGGTTTAGGTTCCGGACCCTCGGAAGAGTACAGCCGCCGATGTATGGTAGCTTTTTGTGGGCCCACTGTAATAAACGGTTATGATATCCAAACGGTCAAAGGCGCCAGCAGGCCATATGGCCAGAGGCAGCATGGCAGCGGCAATAACCAGCCTGCGGCCCTCACCTTGCGCGGCGCCTGGATGATGATCGGAATGGGCAGGTAGACGTAGTGCGTGTTGACCAGGCCCACCGTGATGTCGGTGTAGCCCGCAAAGGCGCCGTGCACCGCGCCCTGGCCCAGGACCTTGCAGTAGATGCGGTCGTTGCTGGTGGTTGGTACGGAGCGAATCATGTACGACGGGTCAATGTACTTGATGTCGGCGTCGCCCTGCGTGTTCCAAAAAGCGTGTCGCGACCGTCAGTCTGGCGATGCTCTGGGTAGGTCCGCTGTCAACCGAAGATCCGATTGGGAGCGAACCGAAGATCCGAATGGACGAAGATCCGAATGGACGAAGATCCGAATGGACGAAGATCCGAATGGACGAAGATCCGAATGGACGAAGATCCGAATGGACGAAGATCCGAATGTACGAAGATCCGAATGGACGAAGATCCGAATGGACGCGACGTCGCCGCACCGCACCTTGAAGTGTTTCTTGAACTCGTTGCGCAGGTAGATGCCAATGTCCGCCAGGATGGGGTTCCCGCTGGCGTCGGTGCCGCCGCCGCCGCCGTTCTGGAGGGACGTACGTGTGAGGGTGTGTGTGTGGATGGGTGGGTGGAGGGGCCAGGGGGCTTGCTTTCAGATGGTCGCTCACCGTAGTTCTGAGTGGTGGTTATTTGGTTCCGACGCACTAATGGTATTTGAAAGGCGAGGGGGGCAAGGGTAACGAGCCGCACAGGGCGACGGAGCGGAGCAATTCGCTGGTTGGGAGGAAAGGCAGTGCTGGGGAAGGCCCCTTGCGGGATGTTTTGGTAAGGAGGGAAAGCCGCGCATCGGTCAGCAACGCAGCGCATCGCGCTGGGGCGCGTCCGGCGCCTCGACTCCCCCAACTTTTGCAGTCTGCTGTCTGGCCTGGTTGTTCCCCTGCCACTGACCTGGCCCGCCTCTGGCTGGCCCGCCACTGGCTCTAACGGTACCCCCCCTCCGGGAGTCCACCGGAGCCCACTGTGGTACCCACCACCACCACCACCACCACCACCACAAGCCACCCCAACAATCCGCAGCGCGCGCCCTCCGAGAGACTAGAAACAAGGATGGAGAGATGGATAGAGAGAGGCGCGATAAGATGGAAAAGAGAGAAAGAGAGAGACGAGGTGCTGCACAGGAGGAGCTGCGCAGGTGCAGCCGGCCCGGGCCCGTCTGTACCCACTCCCCCCCCAAGGGCCCCAACCGTCCGCCGCCCAAGGGCCTCCTCCTCCTCCTCCCTATTACAACCGGTACCCACCGCGAGCAGGTCCTGGCCGGCGCCCTCCGCCACGCACACGACGCAGTGGCCCTTCTTCTCAAACACGCTGGCGACCTGCGCGGGTGAGAGCAGATCAGCAGAAGCGAGGAGCGGAACCTTTGGACCTGGCCGGCAGCCCAGCCCCCAGCCCACAGTCCACAGCCCCCAAAGCACAGCCAACAGTGTAGCAAACAGCCCACAGCCCAGGCCCTGGCCCGGCTTACGTGCGCACAAAGCTTGTCAATGCGGAAGGGGATCTCGGGTATGAGGCACACGTCCGCAACGCCTGTGAGCCAGGAGCAGGCGCCGGAGGAGGAGCAGGGCGGGAGGAGCAGGAGGGAGAGGTCGACAAGAGAGACGAGAGGGACGAGAGGACAAGGTCGGGCAGAACAAAGGAAAGAAGGACAGGGAAGAGTCAAAAGGTCGGGCAGTGACCCATTTCTTTCTTTCTTCAGAAAAAGAGCTCTCTCGGGCAGCACCCAAGTGCGGTGCTCTCCACGATCTTTGAAACAGGTACTGCTGCCTGCTGTGCTGCCCCAACTACTGCTGCCCAGATACCCCAGATACCGGTACTGCTGCCCAAGCCCATGAGACGCCGGCGGCACATATGGAGCGCTTTGGAACAGCACCATGCACGTTTGAAAAAATCAGCGTACTGCAGCCCCCAGCAGCACCACCACCACCACCACCCCCGCCCTGCGCCACCCCCGTGACCCCACCTGACGCCATGGCGGCCGTGTCATGTCATGCCAGGCCCCCACCCCGCGCCACCTCGCCATCTACCCCCATAGGACCGCTGCCCAAACCTCCCTGCGCCCAACCCCACCAACTTCCACCACCCCGCCCCACCTGACGCCATGGCGGCCTGCATGGCGATGAACCCCGACTGGCGGCCCATCAGCTTCACCAGCCCCAGACCGTTGCGGGCGCTGCCGGCCTCAACCTACGCAGGGAGGGCAGGCAGGCAGGCAGGCAGGCAGCCCGATGCAGCAATGTGGGTGTGGACCGATAAAGGGATGCGGTGGAGGGGGGGCGGGTGAGTGCCATCCGTGTCGCGAGGAGGCTGGGCAGAAATGAGAACGAAAAGGTCGGGTAGACATAGAGGACGGCGGCACATGACAATGGGGGGATCTCGAAATGGGAACCGCATGGCGGCAGGAGGACGAAAGCAGCAAGACACGGAGGGCGCCCCTTCGCCTCCCTAACCTCCCTCCCCCTCTTGCCTTTGCCGCCAGCAGCGCCCGCTGCGCCTCCTCCACCGCCGTCTCGAACCCAAAGCACTTGTCTATGAGCAGAATGTCGTTGTCGATGGACTTGGGCACCCCCACCACGGTGCACACAACGCCCTGCGCCTCGCACTCGTCCGAGATGGCGTTGGCGGCCGCATTGCCGCCGTTGCCGCCCACCTGAGCGACGGGGAGCGGTGGGGGTTGGTAGGGTGCGGGTGTAGGAATAGGGGTAGGGTAGAGGTGGGCCGGGTGCAAGCCAAACGAATTCCTCCCGACGTGCCGCGCCGAGTGCAGAGAACGACGACGCGCGCCGAGTCTTAGAATGACAACGACACACGCACGCGGCTCGCAGTACCCAGTCACCCAGCCACCCCCGCCTCGCCACGAGGTCAAGACCATGTCGAGGCCCTCGCAGGCCCAACCAGGCAAAGCCACATGTGGAACTCCCCATGCATGTGGAATGAGCCCGGTACCGGCCCGCCCAGCCGAGCCCAGCCCGCTGTCACCCCCTCTCACCACACCCCCTGTCACCCCCTGTCCCCTGCGTTGCGTTCCCTCACCCCGGGCCGTTCTAATTACCCCCTGTCACTCAGCACACCCCCTCTCACTCACCACAAAGACCATGTTGAGGCCCCACAGATCGATGCGGCGCACGATCTCCTTCACGTTGGCGCCGCCGCGGCTGGTGCCCTACGTGCCATTGTTCGTCGGCACAGCGTCGCCATAACACAAGGGCACGGCGATGTCAAAGGCAAAGGTAAAGGATGAAGGCAGGCGCTGGGTGCTGGGAGCAAACACCGACAGCCGCGCGCGCACGGGTTAGGGATCTACTGTTAGCGGGATCTACTGATAGAATCCCGCTCGCGTCTCCCCTTCTATCTTGCCAACCACAGCAACCACCTTGCCAACCAACCACCCAACCACCTTGCCCCGTACCAGCATGGTGCCGCCCTTGAGGTGGATGCCGTCCACGTACTTGCGCGTGAGGGTGATGGGCTTGGCGTCCCGCTCGTAGAAGCCGCGGAGGCCGTAGCGGATGCCCAGGATGTTGTCCTCCGGCACGCCGTAGTCGGTCAGCGTGTATACGATGTTCTGGGCCGGTCGGCGGGCGGGACACGAAGAGCGGGAGAGGGACAGAGGGACAAAGGGTAAGAAAAGAGGTGAGGGAGAGGGAGAGGGAGAGGGAGAGGGAGAGGGAGAGGGAGAGGGAGAGGGAGAGGGAGAGGGAGAGGGAGAGGGAGAGGGAGAGGGAGAGGGAGAGGGAGAGGGAGAGGGAGAGGGGCAGGGAGAGGGGCAGGGAGAGGGTCCTGGCCAACCCTCACCCAACAATCTCTCACCCCTGAACCCCAGGCTCCCGCCGCGGGCCCCCGCGGGGCCGCCCGCCGCGCAGCAGAGCCTACACTCTCTCAGGCGCTCAGGCGCTCAGTCGCTCTCTCCGCCGGTACGCCTCACCCTCACCCTCACCTGTACGACGTCGTTGAGGCCGGGGCACAGGCCGCCGCACGTGACCACCGCCGCACTGACCTGCACAGGCCGGGGCCCGGGGGAGGTAGAGGGAAATCAGGGCAGACAACGGAAATCAGGGCAGGAATTCAGGGCAGGTTTAGGGCTGGTTCAGGGCAGGGCTGGGCAAGGCAGGCCAGGGCCGGGCACACCCCGAACCCCACCACCAAAGTTTCCAACGGGCTGCTGGTCGCCGCGCATCCATCCATCCATCCATCCATCCCAGGACAGCCACCTTCCTCCCTTTCTCCCTTGCATTTGGTTGGTAGGATCGCTGAGTGTGTGTGTGTGTGTGTGTCCAGGTGCCAATGCCGCCACACGGTCACTTCGCTGCGCCTCGTCAGCTTCCCACCCCTGCCGTACCCCTGCCGTGTAATCCAACGATGTTTTCCGTACCTGCTTGGGGTCAAAGTAAATGGTCTTGCGGGGCCCGCAGCGGATGGACCACTCGGGCAGCAGGATGCACGAGTCCTCGTCGCCCTGGGTCTGCATGCCGTCGGCGCAGAACGACCCTGCCGGGTCAGTGTGATGGGGGCGATGGGGGCGGGCATGGACCGTCCGGACCGTGTTGCACCGTGTTGCACGTCTGAATACACATGTGTACCGGTATATCGTGTACGCAGCAAAACGTACATGCATGTAGATACACGTATGTTGGTATGAATTACCCTCCGCGGCGGACCGCGCAGGGTAAGAAAGAAGACATCAGGGGCGGAACTGGGGACACTCTACCGGTAGGCGCTGTGTGAACTCAACACAGAACCGCAGCGGGGGAACCGAAGCGACGCTGGGCGGGAGGCCGCTGGATGGGCCGCTGGGCGAGCGCCGGGGCCGGTGGCTTGGCCCTAAGAGCTGCGCGGGTTATGCGTTTGGGCATGCGTGTGTGCATGTGCATGTGTGTGTGTTTGCAAGCGGTCGGGGATCCGCGGGCGTGGGGTGCCGGGGTCGCCAGCCCCCCCTTGACCTTGCGTCCCTGACCGTTAGCGGTTGGGTACGGGTACTTTTCACGGTTTGATCTCGCTTCCGTCTCGCTTTGGCACTTGGCTCGGAGCAATTTTATTCGAGAATGCAGCTAACCCCGAAACAACCCTGAAAGCCCTGCCCCATCCCCCTCCGGTGTGTAGCGGCGACCCAGATGATGAGAAAAGGGGCGGGTACTGAAGATGAGACAGCAGCGGTGGAACCGCTGCAACCCGTTTACGTCGGCGCATGATGACGGCAGCAAGCCAGGCACCAACAACGGTCTTCAGGGGCCCAGGAGAGAGGCGGGCCCAATGCTTACCTGATGATTCCAACGACTCAAATTCCACCGTATGCAACCGAATGCGATCCCGGTCGCCGACTGCGCGGGTCGTGGCAGGTAAAAGGCGTCGGTGATACCGCAAGAGGCCGTGCAAAGCGCGTGGAGTGGTGGCAGACAGCGTGTGCGGTGGTGGGAGGATGGATGGGCGCGCAGGACGGTTAGGCCGAAGCGCGCCAACGGAAGGGATTTTTGTCCAGAATACGCCAAAGCAGTCCGAAGTGCTCACCAAAGCCGCCCCCCCGGTTGTTGTCGATGATGAAAGGGCTGTCCCTGTGGGTATAAAACGGCGCCAGTTAGGAGGGGCCGTGCGCCATCGAAAGGCGTCAACCCACCCTTGCCCGGAAGTCGCACCTTGGGACCAGATAATTCCGTAGAGTCTTCAGCTCCAGGACATCTGCAGAATCCGCATGCGGCAATCACCTAGCAGCAGCTAGGGCGGGCTCTGCTGCAACGACACGCACCTTCATCATCCATGCTGTCCCTTGATACGCGGCCTGCTCCATAGGGGTTGGCGATGTATGCCCCGTTTGCCATAGTCGGGCCTGGCTTTGGAGCTTCCTTGGCGACCTCCGAAGTTTCGGCAACACACGACACTTGCATGCAGCGCCGGCTTGGCGCTGCACGGCAAAGGGCTGGCGCAACGTGAATAATGCGTTGGCGACCATGGTAAACATTTGTAGGAGCTGGCCGTTGGAGCCTCATTTCGTATGGCCAGGTCACGTTGATTGTGGTGCCGAAACGCCTCTGCCGCCAAACGGATGGTTTTTAGCTAAATGTCACAGCCTCCAATCACTTGGCACACGTGAAATTGTCAAAAGATGTCATAGTCAAGACTTGCTGGTTTGGAATCCGGCAAGAACTGCGGTACTTGCAGTACTGCATTTTGCAATTTGTTGTGCCTTATTGCAGTACCAAAAGAGCAAAAGTTGTCAGCTTAATTTACGTTGCAGTGAGCATTAGCGGGCGCAGTGTACTCCCAAACCTTCACACTGCGCCAATTTGTAAGGAGCCGATAAATTCCAAAATTCCAGGAGCTCCGCAATACATTATATTGGTTGGCCACGTCCTCGTTCATGGCTCACCCGATCATGATTGCAGATTTATTGTTTGCTTAGTTTCCGCTTTAATTTGGCCCAACCCCAGTAGATAGCCACGACGGCAAATGCAAGCGCGCTGCAAAAAGATTTTGAAGGAAATAAGCACTTTGCCTTATTGTATGTTGTGGAAGAAATTTATGTTGACGCACAGCATTCAAGCGCTGAGGCATTGCCCCGGCGCTCCGTCCCTGTCCGTCCCTCGGGTCATCCTGTGGTATTATTGCGAAGGGTGTAGCGGAGGGTTGCGAAAGGGGACGTGAACTGGTTATGGACGACTGACTGGTCCGCAACCCCGCCCGCGCCGCACGTTGTGGAGCCAAGCAACGGAAACTGCCGAGCCGAGCCTTGTGCGCCGCAAACCCTCGCAAACAGGTCTCTACAGGACGCTACAGTCGCTCCGGCGTCCGGCCCCAGGGTTCGCTTTATAAAGCAAACTGCGATAGCTAATAAAACAGAACTGTGAAACTTCCATGGTCCATAAATATGAAAGGCTTTCTGTTGTAGCGTGATGGCTACACAGTACTTATACGAATTATTGAATATGATTATGATTATCGAATTACCGATAACAGAACCTTCCGAATAGTATAGAATATCTCTTGAACGAGTATTCTAGAATCTGTACGACAATCACGAATCTCGAAGCCGTCTTTGCTCACAGAAAGAACGATGACTGGACGTTAAGTTCTGATTCGATTCTGAGCACGGTAGTAAATACCGTGGCCGGGGCAGTGCCGGCCTGAGACAAAGGTATTTACCTACGTATCTCACTACAACATCTTTGGTGTCTCAGCAACACTGACTCGCTTCGACTTTACACCAGACGAACGAGCCGCACGACTTGCTAGTCTCAAGTCGTCGGCGGTGCTCCACGCGTTAGGTCGCTACGGCTTCGGTTCAGAGTGGTTCATGCTGAGTGACTTGCCAGCAAGCCGTCTGACTGACGCAGTGCTCATCCGCGAGCTACTCGCGCGACTCTGCATCTCAGGTTTGCAATACGCTAACGTTCAGCTATGACCGACCCGACAGAGACGAACACTTTGCCGAACGATCCTATGCCCGTAGATGGCAACACGAACAACGTGAACCCTACGAACCCTACGAACCCTACGAACCTTTCGAACCCTGCGAACACGGCCCAGCAGCAACAGCGGCAACAGCAGCAACGGCAGCAGCCGCCGCCTGCTCGGACCGCGCCGACTCCGACTCCGACCGGCGCCGAGGCGGCGACTGGACCTTCGAACCCCGATATTGCTGCTCAGATTCAGCTCGCTGAAACGCAGTTGAAGCTGAAGCAGGCCGAACTCGAACTGGTTCGCGCGCAGGCCGATTTGGCCAACGCGAGCGCATCAGGATCGCGACCCCCAGTGCCATCGGTAAGCACTCGAAACGATTCTGATGCTGATCGTTTTGCTTTGAATGGAGTTTCGAACCGGACTGAACTGCGACCTCACTTGAAAAACGAACCCCCGCAGCCATCGAAGGACGGATCCCTCGACAACTTTGTGAACGACTTCCAGGAGTGGGCTGTGCGATTCATTCCGAACCAGCTCGAAGATTCCGTTTGGCAGTTCCGAACGGCGGTGAAGGAGTACCCGCCCGGTGCTCAGGACTGGCTGGCTGACTGGCGAAGGGAGCAGAAGCAGTCCGGCAAGCCGTTCGATCTGACCGAACTCCTCCGCGATTTTCTGAACCGCTTCGACCCCAAGGTGCGCACGAAGGAAGACGAAGCGCTCGAACAGTTGCTTGAGGGTCAAGTGCGAATGGATCCGGCGAAGGGTGTTGCCGAATACAATGCTCGTTTTCGGGAAATCGCTCGCCGTGCGAAATTTACTGACTCGAAGGCCTTGGCGAAGATGTTTCGTAAGGGCCTGATTCGCGAACTGCAAGCTCAGTGCCGTGTCGATAGCAATGGCAACGAATTCGCGAACTTGACCGACCTTGTCGACTATGCCATTGGCGAAGAAAAGAAGCTTAAGGCACGGGCCCAGGGCCAGTCGCGCGCTTCTTTGCATTACGCGGCCTCTGGTTCTAAGAAACGTTCCCGAAACTCCCGACAGGACGCCAACGACAACGGCAAACGACCATCGACCTCGTCGTGGGTTGAAGCTGTCAACAAGCGATCTCGACAGGACCGTCAGGGCCACAACCGCGACTCGACCGCTGCGAACCAGGCGCGCACTGACGAGGCGACTCCGGCGCGGCCTGGGCGTGTCATGTCGAAAGCGATGCAGTGGGCCTTTCGGATGGCGGAAGAGAAGCCCAACGAACCGTCGAACGTCCCGAACCCCCTAGTTCCCGGAACGTTTTTGACGAACAAGGCGAAGTTCGAATGGATGGACCAGGGACGATGCTTTAAGTGCGGGCAGCAGGCTAAGCACATTAAGGCCGCGTGCCCGGGGATTCCGCAGAATCCGCCGAAGTAGGGAGTTGCCCAGTCGTTTTTGTGTGGCGGACGTACTGGGTCGCACGTTTCGAAACTAGCTCCCGATTACGACTCGCGCATGATTGACCTTGACCTAATTGCGCAGCTTGAGGAGCGCATTGGACGAACATTTACCTTGGACGCCGCTGCCAACGATGACGGCAGTAACTCGATTTGTAAGGTTTTCGCTTCTCCGACCCGCTCTTTCCTTACTTTCGATTGTTCCGGCCACACCATCTGGATGAACCCTCCCGTTCATCTTCTCGCGTCTTTCTTACGACACTACCGAACCTGCAAGGCATTCGATCCGAGCATCTCAGCGTGTATCCTTGTTCCGGCTGATCTGCGAAACGTTCGTAGCCTTCTTCATGGCATGACACGACTTATGACCCTGCCGGAGGGGACTCAGCTGTACAAATCGAAACGACTCGACTTTCCCGATCCGACACGTGAAACGACTAGCCATGAACTCTGGTGGGATCCTCCGAAAGGTCAACCCGTCGAACCGAAATGCGCCGTTACTGATGGTAATGCGCAACTGAACCTTTTTGCGGGTCGACTTGGCGCCACGGCGGTACGAGTTCTTCCAGACACAGGCGCTACACATTGTTTCATCTCCCAGACCCTGGCTACCAAGCTCGGATTACGACTCTTGCCTACTCCTTTCGCGCCGGTACGCTTAGCGGATCAGTCGACTAGCCCCATTCTTGGCGAATGTCGTGCTCGATTGCGCCTCGACTGTTTTGGAACCGACGTACGTCTGCTCGTCCTTCCAAGCATGACTGTCTCCGCTGACGTAATCCTTGGCTCGAACTTCTTGTCTCGCTTCGACGCGCGATTAAGGCCCGCGCGTGGCGAGCTTACCCTCCAACGGCCGAACGGTGGGCAGTTTGTGCTGCGCGCTTTACAAGCACCTCCCATTCCGACCGACGATCCGATTCCTATCGAAACGAATTTTCTCGAAAAAGCGCCTAAGCGCACGTCTGTGGTATCCGCGGAACGCGCATTGCGAGACCTGTGCGAGTCACCCGGTTCTCGCGGGTTGCTGGTGGTTGTCCGCCCTCTCGATTCTCAGACCGCATCTTTCCCCAGCCCCGTTCCACAGGTTAATTCGCTCGAACCCGAAATCAATCTTCCACCCGATATCGAAGCGAATCGCGAACTCTCGACACTTCTTCACGATTACGCGGACGTTTTTGCCCCCATTACCGGGTTGCCACCTGACCGTGGTGTGCATCATACTATCCCGCTCGAACCTGACGCGCAACCTGTTTTCCGACCACAATATCGGTTGTCTCTCCTGGAAAAGGAAGAGGTCGAAAAACAAGTGAAAGAACTTTTGGCGAAAGGGATGATCCAACCCTCCACTTCGCCCTACGGTGCGCCGATCCTTTTCGTGACCAAGAAGACTGGAGAGCTTCGAATGTGTATCGATTATCGAGCCCTGAACCGAATCACGATTAAGAACCGCTATCCTCTGCCTCGAATCGATGACACGCTTGATCGTTTGTCGGGCGCACGTCTTTTTACGGCACTTGATTTGGCCTCTGGTTACCACCAACTGCGAATTCATCCCGACGACGTTCCGAAAACGGCTTTTAACACGCCGCTCGGACATTTCGAATGGTTGGTGCTGCCTTTTGGTCTTTCGAACGCTCCCGCAACGTTCCAAGCGACGATGAACCGAATTTTCGCACCCTACATGCATCGATTCGTAACCGTCTACCTGGATGACATTCTCATCTACTCGAAAACACCAGAGGAGCATGCGAATCATCTACGATTGGTGCTCGAAACTCTCCGTAAGCACGACTTGAAAGCCAAATTATCGAAATGCGAATTTTGGCGATCTGAAGTGAAATACCTTGGTCACGTGGTTTGTGCGGACGGAATTCGAATGGATCCGAAAAAGGTGGAAGCGATTCGAACATGGCCGTTACCCAAAGACCTGAGCGAGTTGCGGGCCTTTGTTGGCCTTGCGAATTACTTTCGCCGATTTATCCGAAATTTTTCTTCTCTGGCCGCGCCGCTCACGGATCTTTTCTCCAATTCGCGCCTCCCGGACCAGTGGCCACCACAGGCGTTGGCTGCTTTTGAATCCATCAAGAACCGCCTGTCGACTGACGTCCTTTTGTCATACCCTGATTTCGAACGACCTTTCGAAGTGGTTTCCGATGCCTCTTTGAACGGCACTGGCGCTGTCCTACTTCAGGACGGACGTCCCGTTGCCTTCACGAGCCGCAAATTTTCTCCGGCTGAACGAAATTATGCGACTGGCGAACAAGAACTTCTTGGCGTTGTGAACGCACTACGTGAGTGGCGTTGTTACTTGCAGAGTAACATTCCCTTCACTCTGGTGACTGACCATCACCCCCTGACATACTTGAAGACGCAGACGCATATCAGTCGACGACAGGCCCGATGGATCGAATTTCTCGAACAGTTCAATTTCGACTGGGTTTATCGTCCTGGCAAATTGAACGTCGTTGCCGACGCTTTATCCCGGCACCCGAATCTGGCCACGATTCTCTGTGCGGTCGAACCTTCCTCTGATTCGCCCCTCCTCACTCGGCTGGCTGAAGCCACGCAGCGCGACGCTTACTTCCAAAATCCGAAAAACACTCGTCCACTGATCACACATCCTGGCGGATTTTACGTTTTGAAAGAGGAGGAGAACCAATGGCGAATCGTTGTTCCTAACGATCCTGCATTGAAGCACGAAATCATCGCTCGAGCCCATGCTGACACGTTGTCTGGCCATCCAGGTCGTGACCGAACTATCGAACTCGTCCAACGAAATTTCTGGTGGCCAACCCTTCGAGCTGATGTGACCGACTTCGTTGCGAAGTGCGATACTTGCCAACGGACTAAACCTGCATCCGGTTTGCCGTTTGGGGAATTACGACCTTTGCCGATTCCTGAAATGCCTTGGGACAGTGTGTCCATGGATTTCGTTGTGGGACTTCCGAAGACGAAACGGCATTTTGATGCGATCCTCGTCTTTGTAGATCGCCTCACGAAAATGGTACATTTAGCTCCGTGCCGTACGACCGCAACCGCGATCCAAACTGCGGATTTGATGTTCCATAACGTGGTACGACTTCATGGAATGCCGAAAACGATTATTTCCGACCGCGATCCACGATTCAAAGGGCATTTCCTGCCTGCGTTGTTGAAACGCGCTGGTGCGAAGCAACATACCAGTACGGCTTTTCACCCCGAATCCGATGGACAGACGGAGCGAATTAATCGCGTTCTCGGCGACATGCTACGACACTATGCGACGCATGATCCGCACGAATGGGATCAGCATCTCGACGCTGCTGAGTTCTCGATTAACAATCTGAAAAATCGAACAACGGGACATTCCCCCTTCTTCTTGAACTACGGTTTCCACCCTCGAACTCCTTTGCAGTTGGAACTGGGTGATGCCGTTCCCGTCGCGAAAGATTACGTTGATACACTACACGATCGGTTGAAACTTGCGAAACGATTTTACGAAGCTGCTCAAGATCGCGCTTTGGTACAGGAGAGTCGAAACCGTCGAAAAATCACTCTCTCTGTTGGACAACAAGTCCTGTTGAGCACTCGAAACCTTTCTTTGCAAGCAGGAACACGAAAATTGATGCCGAAATTCATTGGACCCTTTACGATCACAGAACGCATCAATCCCGTTGCGTTTCGACTGAAGTTGCCTCCTGAATATCGATTCCACGATGTCTTCCATGTGTCTCTGCTACGTCCATATCGTACTGACGTGTCGAATGGACCTACGAATCCACCTCCGCCTTTGGAAATCGATGGTGAAACTTCCCGACCCGTTTGGGTTATTTCGAATATTGTGAAACACGAAGAACGGAAGTTACGCCGACGGACTTTGTATCGTTTCCTGGTACAGTGGCAAGGCTACGGTGACGAACACAACACGTGGCTTGATTCGAAGGACGTTCCAGACGAATTGGTGAACGAATATTGGAAAACTCACCCGGAACACAGCGCGGACGCTGGTTCCTCGGGGGGGGAGGCAGCTGTTGTAGCGTGATGGCTACACAGTACTTATACGAATTATTGAATATGATTATGATTATCGAATTACCGATAACAGAACCTTCCGAATAGTATAGAATATCTCTTGAACGAGTATTCTAGAATCTGTACGACAATCACGAATCTCGAAGCCGTCTTTGCTCACAGAAAGAACGATGACTGGACGTTAAGTTCTGATTCGATTCTGAGCACGGTAGTAAATACCGTGGCCGGGGCAGTGCCGGCCTGAGACAAAGGTATTTACCTACGTATCTCACTACAACACTTTCCGCCAAAAGGAGGCCCCAACAGTTGAACCCTGGAGTTTCCCACGCCAACGGAGGCGCAAGAGTACAAGGGCCAGAATCTCTCCACTTAAGCAAGCGTGCTCGCAGAGTCGACTGCCGCCTGCCAACAGTCCCGGAGTCCTATATTCGTACGAACCCTTTCACCCGACATAAACGCAACATGACCTCACACCTGCTTCTCGTAAGAGTCTACGGGAATCAGGGCGGCTCCTCGTCACGCTTCTTTTCCTTTCCCTGCTAGACTCGCCGCTGCTAAAAACGCCACCTGTTTACCGAGCCGCGGCCAAAACGCGTTTCCTGAGCCACTACAATTCCCGAAAGCCTTCCAGATTAATGACAGCATGACTCCGATGATGACCCGTCGATGCCCTGCCTCAGCTGTCGCGCCGCGCGCTGCACCTGGCGTGCGCTTGGTGACCACCTTCCGCAGCCGCGGCGCGCGCAACAGCCTCCGCCCGGCCGCGGCCTCGGCCGTGCCTCCTCGCAACCCCGCAACCTCCCCGCCGCAGCAGCCCGGCCCTCCCAGCGCCTCAAACGACCCGGCGGCGACCAGCCGGCCGCGCAGGCCGCCCGCTTGGATCGTGGGCGTGGATTTCGGGACCTATGCATCTGGGTTTGGGTACAGCAAGGCTGCTAGCCCAGACAGCAGCAGCAGCAGCAACAGCGGCGGAGAGGCGCAGCCGGATGTCGGCACCGCGCCGCCGCCGGCGCCCGTCAAGCTGCACCACAGCTGGCCCGACCAACCGCTTCAGGACTTCAAGACGCGGACCGTGTGTCTCTATCGCGGCAACAAACTGGTGGGTCCGTGGGTCGGTGGGTCGGTAGGTCTTTACCGCGGCGGAGAACAAGGCTGCTGGTTTCAGTCGATGCTAGAGGTGGCTGGAGCTGTTGGCGCCGAGGGGCGGGATGTGTGACCCATGGGTCGGTGAGTACCGGTTGAGGCGGGGTCGTCCTTTTCCTGTTTATGAGAGACGGGTCAGATGATCATCGTTGGCTTCCAATCTCGGATTCTGTATTTGGCGGTCCTCAGCATTGTCAGAGGGCATTGCGCTTCAAAGCAATGCGCTCCAATGTCCCACGCGCGCATCCGGGCGCTGTCGCCTCGCGTTTCTTCCACTTCTCGGTCGGGTGTGTACAGTTATTTACTTCTCAATTTATTCGGGTGCGTGCACAATATTGATTGCCGGGCGTAACAAACGCATTCTTATTGGATGAGTGCGGTCCTAGTCATCGCGATTGACTGAGACTTGAGCAATCGCTACGGTATGCCATCATGGCGTTTCTCTCGTGTAACGGCGATCAAGATAACCGAAAAGAGTGTAAAACGAGCGGAAGAACCGAATCCAAGCAAACGATCCGAGTTTTCGTCATTGGTATCATTCTAAAATGTTGTGTGGTTCTCGTATCGCCCTCAATCAAAGGCCCAGGCGCCGTTTTTCCTTATTTTCGAATTCTTCGACTTGTTTCGGCCATGTTTCGATTTGCTTTTCTTTACCGCCCACGGCCACGACCACTCCGGAATCCGGGCAGGGGCACTGCAGCCATCTTCGCGTTTCTCGCTCGTGTAACGGCGGCAAAAAAACCAAAATGTTGAATGAATGGAAAAACCGCAGCCAAATAACGCCCATGCCCTCTCATGCCCACAGGAGGCGTGGGGATGGCCGGCTTGGAAACGCTGGACCACCATGACCGACCAGGAGCGCCGGGAAGGCAATTACTGTTACGTGGAGGAATTCAAGCTGTTGCTGCAGGGAGGAGGCGGAGGCGGAGGCGGTCCTGCCGCGGTGCTGCCGCCCGGGGTCACAGAGGTTCAGGTGGTGGCTGATTTCCTTTCGGAGCTGCGCGGGTAGGTGTGGTTTCGGAGTTGCGCGGGTAAGTATGGTTCCGGAGCTGTCCCTGTTGTTCTGTTGTTGTGCGTCTCAAACCCTCACCCTCACCCGCACTTGCCGAATCGACGCAATTCACTCTCCCCCCTCAATCAACGCCGAATCAACGCAGTTCACTCTTCCCCCGCCGGGCCCCACCACTATCGTCCATCCAACAGCTACATCTACCGGCACCTGGCGCGCGCCTCCGCCGCCGCCGCCTCCTCCGCCTCCGCCGCCGGCTCCGATCCGGATCGTCGTCCGCTGGATCCCACCTCCATCGCTTGGTGCCTCACCGTGCCCGCCATGTGGGACGAGGCCGCCAAAGCCAAGATGCGCCAGGCCGCCAATCGGGCAGGTGAGTGAGTGAAAGCACCGCCAGCCGCCGCCGGGGAATGCGTGTCCCAGCCCTCCGCGCCGCGTGCTGGGCGGGTCGGGGGCCGAGGCCGTGGGCTGGCTGTGTTGAGTCGGTGTGTTTTGAGTCGGTGTGGTTGTGTCGGTGCGGGTGTTCATCTTCTCTGCGCCGCCCACACGCCGCTGTGTGCCGCCCACCGCCCCCACACGCATCGTCGTACATCTCGTCGTACATCCCGCCGCTGCGCCCCTGCGCCCCTGCTTCCTTCGATGGTCATAATAGGGTATGTCTGGTCAGCACAGCACTGCTAGGTCCTGGGTCCCTTCGTTTTTAACGCCGTCGTGCTCTGTTACTCCGCTGCGGTCTTTCTTCTTGCTCTTCTCTGTTACCGCCCGGGAAGGCATGGCCCGGGCCTCCGACCCCGGGTCGCTCACGATGGTTCTGGAGCCCGAGGCCGCCGCCGCCGCCGCCGTCGTGCACCAGCAGCGTATCAGCCGCAAGGCCAGTACGGCAGCGCCAGCGGCGGAGGCGGCGGCGGAGGCGAAGGTCGCGGGTACGGACACGGGCGATGGCGCCGCCGATGCGGCGAAGGCGGCGGAGCTGAGGGAAGTCGCGGCGGCCGCGGCGGTGGGGCCGGGCGGCGACGGCAGCAGCGGCGGCGCCGCCGCCGCTGCCGCTGCCGCTGCCGCCACCGCTTCCGCCACCGCGCCGGCGGCGACGTTGGTGGACGGGGATGTGCTCCTCGTGCTGGACTGCGGTGGTGGTACGGCAGACATCACGATGCATCGCGTCGTGGGCTCCGGTACGGCAGTACGGCTGCAGGAGGCGGCGGCGGGGAAAGGTGCGTGCGTCGGGTCGGCGCGCGTGGGGCCGTGGGCCGTGCGCGCACAAAAAACGTAAAGTAGGAACCCGCCGCATCATTAATGGATCGGGGGCGTTCGGCAGCGCCTGTTGACCAATCAACCAATTAACCGCAACTACTCGACCCTAACAGAACCCTAAAACCCCCAAGACCCAGAACCCAAAACCCAAATCCGAAGTGAGACTTCCTGCTGTCTAATCGATTGCGCCTGGCGCCCACCTGGCGGCCGCCTACCGTACCGCTTGTACGACAGGTGTGCTGGCGGGCGGTCGGTTCGTGGACGATGCGCTGTGGCGGTACCTTCGTGACAGTGTGGTTGGCGCCCAGGTGTGGGACCAGTGGCGCGCCGTACAGCCTGGCGAATGGGTGCAGACGGCCACGGAGTAAGTAGCACCGGCAGCTGATTGCGGTGCGCGTGTGCGTTGACGTGTGTTTGTGTGTTCATGTGCGTTGTTGTTCGTGTGACCGGCGACAAAGCACTTTTGAGAGCAGCGCTTTGAGAGCGGAGCGGAGCGATAGGATGTAGATACGCGATGATGACTCAGCACATTGGAAACAGTAGTGAGAACGGTGCATAAACCCTAAACCCCTGAATCCTAAAACCCTAAAACCGTCGCTTCCGGGTCCAGGTGGGAGGCGGCCAAGAGCCAGCCCCGCGGACCCGTGACGCTACAGCTGCGACCCAACCTGATGGATTTGATTGTACGACAGCAACAGCAGCAGCAGCAGCAGCTCAACGATGCCAACGACGGCAACGGCCAACGGCCTTCCGCCTCCTTCCACGCATCTTCCACCGCCGCCGGTGGCGGCGGCGGCGGCTCCGCTGCCGCGAGCGGCGCGTCGGCAGCCCTGCGGGCCGACGGCTCAGTGGTGGTTTCGGAGGAGATCTTGGAACGGGAGATCTACGGTCCGGTGGTAGATCAGATTGTGGCTGCGGCGGCGGATGTGTTGGACCAGGGGCGGCGTGGCGGCAACGCCTGTACCAAGGTGGGTAATGCGTGTGTGCGTGTAATGTGTGTCAATGTGTTTGTGTATGTAATGTGCGTGTGCGTTGCTGTGCAGATCCTGCATGCGTGCGAATCTCCCCGTGCCGTACTGCTGTGCAGATGGTGCACGTCAGGATGTATGAAACTTCCGGTGCCATACTCGTACAGATGTTGTTTATCCGGAAAACTGCTGCTCGTGCCGTACCCGCTCGTGCAGATGTTGCTGGCGGGCGGCATGGCCAATTCGCCTTACGTGCAGCAACGTGTACGGCAGCTGGCGCAGGAGTGCCGCGTGCCTCTGCTGATGCCGCGGCAGCCGCAGGCGCTGGTGGTGTCGGGTGAGACACGCGCCGCAGGGTGTATGCCGTACATACGCAATTCGCTCTGCACATCCGCCATGTCACATGTATGCCGTACGTACTAGTCACGTAACTGAACTGCTGCAGTAACGAGGTGTCACCAGCCAAGCCAAGCCAAGCCAAGCTAAGCCACACATATTGGCTTGTTTACGTGTCAAACTCGACTTTGCCATCGTCATGCACTTGTAAGACTTGATAATCCGTACTTCCGTACCCCTGGCAGTACTTCCGTAGCCCTGGCAGTACACACGGAAAGCTTCGCCCTTTGGGTCCTCCGCAGTCAAAAATAAATGTAAAAGTCATATCGTGCGTGAACGTAGGGGCGGTGCTGTTCGGGCAGTACCCGGCGCTGGTGACGGCGCGCCGCTCACGTCTGACGTACGGCATCTCCTGCCGTTCCCTTTGGACGAGCGATGACGCCGCCAGCGCCGCCGCCTTCGGCTACCCGCCCAAGCTGTGGAAGGATGAGGACCGGGAGTACGTCGCAGGTACGGCATCTATCCTGCCGTATGTGTATGCCTGCCTGCCTGCCTGCCTGCATGCCCGCCTGTGTTTCCGTTTCCGCCATACCTTCCGTCCACCCACCTACCAATCACGCACACGGCCCCAATCACGCACCCCCTTCTCGGTCTCGTCTTCATCAACTGCCCAATTCCATCCTTCACCAATTCCATCTTTCACCAAGTCCATCTTTCACCAATTCCATCTTTCACCAATTCCATCTTTCACCAATTCCATCTTTCACCAATTCCATCCGTCCTTCAGACGGCGTGTTCGAGGTGTACGTTCGGCGCAACGAGCTGGTGGGTTTGGATCAGGTGGTTCGGAGGACATTCTGCCCAACCAGCAGGTACGAACAAACGTACGAACGTACGGCAGGCGGGATGTGACCTGCTGCTGTCATAGATGTGTGGCCCGCCTACTGTATGTGGGGGAGAGCCGCCCAGCCACCCAGCCAGCCACCCACTCAACCAGCCACATTTACCGGTACCCACATCTACCCCCTTACCAGGACCACAACCGCGGTTGGCATCGACCTGTACGCCACGGACGCGGAGGAGGGGCGCTACACGGCCGAGCCGGGCATGCGGCGAGTGGCGGCGGTGGTGATGGAGCTGCCGGCGGGCTGGACGGCCAGTGTGCCGCGGAGGCAGGACTACGATATCGAGGTGCGTGAGGGGCGGGCGGGCGGGCGAAGGGTTTTAAAAATGATACCGCAGCGGATACGAAGACGGCGTTAGCGAACGGACCCCGAACCGAAGGGGTCCCCGGCGAAGGGGTTGTAGGGTTGTAGGGTTTTTATAATCTGGGAAGGCCTGATGTTTTCCGAGTGTATACTGGTAATTGAGACCACCTCTTTCCTCCGTTTCGTTCCGATAGCACTTTGCTTTGTGACCTCCGCTTCACTTCACTTCGCTTTGCTCTGCTCGTCAAGTCGCCTGCATTTTTCTGCTCGCTCGCTGCCCGTGAGGCCATTGCTCTTCCTCCACCCTGCTGGCTGTACGGCACTGATCCGACCCCTTATTCCTTACCCACATCCATATACCGGTACATACCGGTACATACCGGTACACCCACCTACCCACCCACCCACAGGTAGAGCTCCGTTTCGGCGGCACGGAGATAACCCTGTTCGCCCGGGACCCCCGCACAAACAACGCGGTGGCCACATCCGTTCAGTGGACGCCCGAGGCGGTGACGACGACGACGACGACCCACGGGTCGGCGGCAGCCACGGCCGGTGGGACGCAACTGGGGCGGTGACAAGGCGGATCTGTCTGCTGACTGGGAGACGTTTTAGTTCAAAGTATCGGGGGGAGGAGGTGAGGTAGTACGACATGATGTACGACAAGATGTGACGGCTGGGTGGGTGGTTTGGGGTTGTTGTAAACGGTGCGTGGGCTCTAGGCCAACAGTAGTTGGTGGGTTGACATGATGTACGACAAGAGATTGTTGTGGTTGTGACGGGTAGTGGACTCAAAATTTGACCATGAAGTAGAGAGCCAGCGGGCCAGGTGGCCGTTGATGCATTTGGGTAGGTGGGTGGGTGGGTGAGTGCTCGAAAGAGCGGTACATACAAAGAACCACATCGCAATCAGTGGAGTCGCTACTTGCTTGCTGCTAGTGATGTTTGTTGCAGTCGGCTCCCGGCCCACCGGAGGGTTAAGAGCCGGCGGGCCATCCGGCCTGGCACTGCTGCCGATATTAGACACTGCCGGAATGCAATGGGAGGAGGGGGAGAGCGGCTTGGATGGGTGGGATGGGGAGCCAGCCCTGCCTGCCTGGTTCACAGCAGGCCGGCAGTCGTACAGTTACGTACGGCATGTGTAACGGGTAAAACAGAGATGGGGTTGTTTGGATGTCACGACCGGCACTGCCGACTGCACCGGAGGCAACCAGGAAGGGCAGCCGCAGGCAGCCGAGACGAGACCAGGGAGGGTGCCATGCGGTGCAAACGGGATCCCGCCCTGTTCCCAGGAATTTTTATCCTTTCCAAGGAAAGATAACCATTCTGCTCATGTGTGTGTACCAACAACGAAAATAAATTAAGGTAGGCGACAGGAACCTCCCGCGTCACGACGCAAGACATTCTACCAGCTATTATGTCCATTATGTGTTTGGACGCTGCGCAACAAACGTAAAACGACGATGACGATTGGTCGCTCTACCGTATCTTCATCGCCGAGGGACGGATCAACACGCAACCGGTCCTCCCTCCCTCCCGACGAACGACATACATGGACCGCACGTCCTTCCCACATACACCCATACACACATATACACACACAACACACGCCCGACGATATATATCGATTGCACATCCTCACCACATACACACATATACACACACCACACGCCCGACGATATGTATCGACTGCACATCCTTTCCACAAACACACATATAATTCACACATATACACACACCGACGCCCTCCGAGAAGCTGGAAGGTGGGAGCTGGAAGGACAGCATGAATGAACAGACGAGGCGATAAGGAAGGCTCATCCACAATGATTCCGATCAGCTTACGTAATCCTCTTGAGCGCGGGCGGGCGTGATGCATGTAGGCAGGCAGCTAGGTACGTACTTCTCTTGGCTTTACTTGGGCCGCGACACGCACCAGCAGCAGTACACAGGGGGGTGCGCCCCTCACTCCCTCAGATACGGTGTTCACCGGCGAGGGACGGATTCACCCACCTGGGGTCCTTCCGCCGTAAGCGAACGATTTATTCATAATCAACATCAGCATTACCATTACCATCACCACCACCACCACCGGCCATCCCCCTTCCCGAGGCACCGCCGCTCGCTAACCCCTAGCTGCCGGGGCCTCACTCAGCGCGTCTGCTGCAGATCTGCAGTCCTTCCCATACGTACTACTTTACGTAATATACAGATCACACACACATCACGGTATGGTATATCCTTCCTTGGACCGCCGTCTCGATCACAGACGCCAAATGCGCAAGAACAGCGCTCGCCCGACACAACGGTACAAAAGTGAGAGGTGGTATCCACGCGACTACGCACCGACCCAACTCGCTCCGTCGATCGGCATCTCTTCTCATCAGGTTGTGCGTGTGTTGGAGAAAACCCCAACAGGGGCTTTTGCGAACTCGACGACAACGACGACGACCCAAATTACCGTAATAAAACAAACCAGGAAATACGGGCGGAGCCAGATAAGGCCCAATACGGCAGCAGTGATGTCGTATGTATATGTGGGGATACCTATCACTCATGGCCAGCCGCTCGCCAGCCGGGTAGTTGGGAGCTTACGCCGTGCTGTTTTACATCTCCCATCCCCTTTCGCCAAATTTTCGCAACGGCCCGAGACTTCTTTGTTTCAGTGGAAAGCGTTGGGACTTGGGAGGGTCTCTTTTATTGATGTTGAGGGTCATTTTGTTGTTTGAGGGGCCTTACGGCGCATCGCCGGGCCGCGCCGCCGTCCAGACCATGTCCACGTGGCAGTACGGCAGGGCGTCCTGTAGTGCGGTACGGAAATACGGCAGGATCGGCGGGCAGAGGCGATACGCCGAAAAAGGCGCCATCCATTATCAGGGCACTATCAGGCCGGGAGCAAAAAGCACCACCGAAATTGCTGACAGATCGCATCGGTGGCAAGGCAAGGGAATCTTACGCTTCAAGAGCGCACATCTGCAGGCAAGAGCCCAACAACAACAACAACAACAACAACAACAACAACAACAACATGCCTTCCTGCGCCCACCCACCCACCCACCCACCCACCCACCTGAGCACACATCCGAGCACGCACCATCCACGTCCATACCCACCCAACCTCGTCCGCACCCACCCACACCCAGCCCCACCCCCAGCCCCACCCTCTCCCCCCTATACCCTAGCACCCACCCTATACCCACCCGCAGCACCCTCAGACTGCCTCCTAGCGCCAGCTCCGCCGTCTTGTCGGTGCAGGACAGGTACAGGTGGCGCAGTCCGCTCAGTGGCGCCAGTGCCCCCAGCTGAGGCCCGAGCGCCGTCAGGTCGTCACTCTCCCAGCTCAGCTGCCGCAGCAACACCGCCCGCGGGCTCCTGCTGCTGCTGCTGCTGCTGCTCATCGTCGGCGTCGTCGTCGGCGGCGGCGGTGGCGTGGTGAGGTCGCCGCCGCCGCCGCCGGAGGCAGGTGGGTAGGCAGGGTAGGCAGGTGGAGGAGAGGACGACGGTGCGGCGGAGAGCGCAAAGAGGCTGGCCTGGCTCACTGCGTGTGAGAGGAGGAGGAGGCAGAGGCAGGTGTGAGGTCAGTGGAGCGGACAAAGAGCGTGATCGGGAAGAAAACTCAAGAGGCCGGGCCGCAGGAAAGGGAAGAGAGAGAGAGAGGCGGGCCGCAGGAAAGGGATAGGAGAGGCGGGCCAGGCCACAGCGAAGGAAGCTACAGGAAGCCACAGGAGCAGTTAGTTCGTTCGTGTCGTTCGTTCGCTTCACGGCACGGGGGGCCAGGCAGTCCTAAGCCAAGATACCGGACAGAAACCCTAATTACGTAACCCCCTCAACCGCCCACCCGATCGACCACCCACTCCAGTATCCACCCACTCACCCGCCCTGTTGCCCGGCGCACTGAGTGTGAGGGAGCGCAGTGCCTTGAGCGCCGGCAGGCACTCGGCCAGCGCGCCGTCGCTCAGCCCCACCACCCCCACCAGCCGCAGAGAACGCAGGCTGCCGCCGCAGCGGCGCGCAACCGCCGCCAGCAGCGGCGGCCGCACCACGCACGCCTCCACGTCTAAGGAGGTCAGCTGCGACAGCGGCAGCGGCGGCGGTGGCGGAGGCGGCGGCAGTGACGGCAACGGCGGCGTGGCGGCGGCGGAGAAGAAGGCCGCCGGCTGGACGTTGGGACTGTTGGGGCCGTCGGCGTTGGCGGTGTTGGCGTTGGCGAGGGGCGCGATTTTGGCACGGGAAGGAAAGAGAGTGAGAAGGGAGAATTAAGAGGGAGTTAAGAGAGTGAGTGGGAGGGAGTGAGAGGGCGGCTCTGCGGCTCTGCGGGACCAGCATTGCTTGCAAATTTGCAATCCGTTGCCCCGGTTCAATTCGATTCGATTCGAGGCGGCACACCCGTGAGCCGAAGCTCCTGAAAACAAAAGCATGCCTTCCCCCCCTCTCACCTGCCGAGCCCCAGGCCCAGGCTCGGGGTCAGACCAGGCGCTCCGAAACCAAGCGCCGTCGCCGCCAACTGCGGCGCCTCCGGCGCCACCGCTGCGTGCACCGCGCCCACCACCGCGCCCACCACCGCCGCCGCCGCGGTCGCCTCGCTCATGTCGAGCAGCAGATTGTTGAGCTCCAGGGATTGCAGTCCGGCGGGCAGACAGGCCAGGTCCAGCAGCGGCGGAGGCTCCACCGCCCGACGAGACAGCCGACCACTGATACCGCTGACGCCGACGCCGACGCCGACGCCGCCGTCGCCTGACGCCTGCCCCCAGTGCCCAGTGCCACTGCCGCCGGCGCCGGCAGCGGCTGCAGTGGCAGCAGACTGGGTCTGTTGCTGCTGCGTGTTGTTTTGTTGTTGTTGTTGTTGTTGGTTGTATCTCTCCACCACGATCCCCAGTTCCCGAAGGCCGGTGAAGCTGGACAGCACGGCAAGCGCTGCGCGAGGATGGGGTAAGGGAAGGGAAGGGGAAGGGGTAACGGAAGGGGAAAGGGAAAGGGAAGGGTTAAGGGAAGGGGAAAGAGGAAAGGGGGGCAAGTGAGGGGTGGAGGCGAAGAGGAGCGGTAAGCGCCTGCGGAATCACCCACACGCACACACGCACCCAAACCCACGTACCCACACCCGCTCACCCACACCTTCTCTTAACCACACCCACTTACCTACTCTTACCCGCGCTCACTCACCCACTCACCCATCCGCAGGCCCGCACTCATCCGCCCCCACAGCCCCCGCACCCCCTCTCACCCTCTGGGCTGTAGTCTTTGCGGCTGAGCGCCAGTCTCAGCGACCTCAGTCGGCTCCAGCGACCCGCCAGCGAACGCAGCCCCTCCGCAGTGACCGGGACAGCGATGGAGGACTCACCGAAGCGGCGGGCCTGGACATGCGGGTAGGTAGGCGGGTAGGTGGGTAGGTGGGTAGGGTATGTGGGTAGGTGGGTAGGTGGGTAGGTGGGTAGGTGGGTAGGTGGGTAGGTGGGTAGGTGGGTAGGTGGGTAGGTGGGTAGGTGGGTAGGTGGGTAGGTGGGTAGGTGGGTAGGTGGGTAGGTGGGTAGGTGGGTAGGTGGGTGGGTGGGTAGGTGGGTAGGTACTAGGTAGGCAGGCAGGCAGGGAGGCAGGCGGGCAGGCAGGCAGGCAGGCAGGGAGGCAGGCGGGCAGGCAGGCGGGCAGGCAGGGAGGCAGGCGGGCAGGCAGGCGGGCAGGGAGGCAGGCGGGCAGGCAGGCGGGCAGGGAGGCAGGCGGGCAGGCAGGCGGGCAGGGAGGCAGGCGGGCAGGCAGGCAGGCAGGCAGGGAGGCAGGCGGGCAGGGAGGCAGGCGGGCAGGCAGGCGGGCAGGGAGGCAGGCGGGCAGGCAGGCAGGCAGGCAGGCAGGGAGGCAGGCGGGCAGGCAGGCGGGCAGGCAGGCGGGCAGGGAGGCAGGCGGGCAGGCAGGCGGGCAGGGAGGCAGTACATATTCCGTATAAATATACATGTATACCTCTGGGAAGTATGCCTTGCGCTTCTCCAGGTGGAATCGCTGCAGCGCCGCCAGCGCTGACAGGCGGGAGAGGTGGCAGGGGATGGAGGTGTCGGAGTTGGAGTAGACCGCCATGCGCAGCTCGCGAAGGCCGGTCAGCTGAGCCACCGCCTCGAACAGGGTTTCGGAGCCCACCCTGGAGTTCGTTGGGCAGGGGGGTGGGGTGGAGTGCGGTGGAGAGGTATATTGAGTGCCGATATACCGGTATTGCCAATAACAGGCTTCGGCCGCGAGAGGCTGCGCCAGGTGCGCCAGGTGCGAATGCGCGTCGCTGCTGCTGGCTGAAGCGCCCGCGGCTACACACCCATACACACAAGCACACATCCTCCCTCTCTCAGGTCCTTTGCCGCAGCCCAGAAGCTCCAGGCGCTAGTACCGATGTGGTGTCCCTCGGTGCGTCCAGAGCATCATTAGAGTAAAGATTTAAGAAAAACAACACGAAGGAAGTATACAAGATGTCTTCACCCAGTTTCGATCTGGGGACCTTCTGTGTGTTAGACAGATGTGATTCCACTACACCATGAAGACTCGGACATGTCTCATCATACCTGCACGCCCCCACGTCCAGCTGAGTAAGGTTGGCCAGACGGTTGCCGTACTCCGTCAGCAGACCCTGTACGACACGACACGGCACATGTACGACACGTGGCGTCGAGAAAGCGGAGGGCGGCGAACGGGGGGGGGGAGGAAAACGGCGAGCGGGCGGGTGGGACTCTCAATCCCGCTCCTCCCTTCGACCCCCTCACCTGCGCCTTGTCCGTCCACCTGAAGGCCAGCGACAGGCTCCTCCCCGGCCGCGCCGCACAGCCCAGCAGCGCCGCCCGGCCCGCCGCCCCCAGCGGCGCCGCTTCCATAGCCAGCTGCAGATCCGCCAGCGCGGCGCATCGCTCCAGGCAGGCCAGCTCGTAGCCCGAGTCCGAGTCCAGGGAGGTGATGGCGAGGCGGGTCAGGCGGGGCAGGCCGAGAGACAGGGCGGCTAGGCCGGCGCTGGTCAGCCTGTTAGAGGGGTGGGGGTTTTGGGGGTTAGGGGATGGGGATGGGGTGGAGGTTTTTGGGGGCGGGGGTGGGTCTTTGCTTGTGTGAGGAACGGAGCACAGGAATCGGGAGACGCGGGGGCGTGTGATGTACGGTAAGTATGTGGGGACCCAGATCGCGACCCAGATCGCGATCCAGATCCAGATCGCGATATCGTGTCCGACCCAAGTCGCCGACGCCGAGCGGCAATCGAGCCCGCTCCTCCACACATCCATTTTCGACTGTCTGTTCCATTTCCGTACTACGCCTGACATGGGTTGAGAAGTATTTTCTCTCCAATTACACAATCGAATTACATATTGATGTTTATGTTGGCCCAAAATGAAGACGCTGCCCTAGAACCTAGAGCACGTGCCATGATTCGTGTTGCAACCAACCGCCAACCGCCAACCGCCCCAACTGCCGTCGTACCTGTACGCCCGGAACTCCAGCACCTCCAGCGAGGAGCAAGCCGCCAGCGCCGCCATCTCCGCGTCGCCTAAACCGTACGGCACCGACGGCAGCAGCGTCAGCGACCGCAGCCCGCCGCCGCCGCCGCCGCCGCCGGCCGCCAGGCCCGCTAGGAGGCAGGCCGCGGCTTCGGCTTTGAGTCCGCCTCCCACGATGGTGAGGGAGGTCAGGTGGCGCATGGAGCCGATGGCGGCGGCGGCTGCGGGCGGCAGGTCGCAGCCCTCCCGCAGATGCAGCTTGAGGTCCTGGGAGGGGAAGGGGCGAAGGGGCGCCGGTGTGGGTTTGGGTGGAAGAAGGGGAAAGGGGGGGGGTTTAAAACGAAGGCACCGCAGCGGAGACGGAGACGGCGTGAGCGAACGGACCCAGAACCGCCGAAGGGGCGCCGATGTGGGTTTGGGTGGAAGAGGGGGTGGGGTGAGCGGTAATAATCTAGTAAATAACAATACGAAGAGAATGCGCCCGCGACCACGTTCCCCCGGGGTTGGTTAAAGTGTTGTTGGGCTGTTTTCCCGCGGCCCTCAGCTGCTGCTGCTTGTCTTTTCCCCCACCGTGTCTCTGCCGTACTGTCTTTCTTTCTCTCTGCTCTGTGCTCTCTGCTCGTGTGCGCCTCTCACCTCCACGTCCTTGAGCTGCTGCACAAGGCCCACGTTTTGGACGAGCATCTCCTCCGAGATGGCGGCGTTGACGTGGATCACCACGCAGCGAAGGTGCCTGATCAGGCTCTGAGGGGACAAACCCCAACAGACGGGCGGGCGAAACAAAACGAAAGAAACCAAAAAAATAGGAAGGTGCAGGCAAACGTAAGGCGGAAAGGAGGGGAGGAGTAAACAAGTAGGAGGATGGCGAAGAGACGAAAGGAGGGGAGGGAAAGGGAGGAGAGCGAAGAACGGCGATTCTGCAAATTGGGTCTTGCCCCCGTAAATCGAAAAGGGGGGAAGGGGGCGGAGGGGGCGCGGAGGAGCGGACAGGGAGCAAGGGAAGGGTAAGGCTGGTACGGCCGGGTGGGACAAAGGGATGAAGGTGGAGAGGAGAGGGAAGGGGAGGGGAGGGCGGAGGGGAGGGCACACACCACACCACGACACGACGGGCGACGTGCGCCACAGATGGCACGTGACCTGCACCTGCCTGCAGCTTCTCTATCTTTGACCGCCACATGCCGGGGTCGCTGTGCATATCGAGCTCCATGCTGTGCAAGCCTGGACGGGGGGATGGGTGGGGGGGGCCCGGGGGGCGGGGGGCGGGGGCCAGGAAGGAGTGAAGGGAGGGGACGTGGAGGAAGGGGTGGGGCCTGGGCGCGGGTGTGGGGAAAGCAGACGCGCTGGCGCTACACAGCGCAGGAGACGCCCGTGAGTGAGAGGCCGGCGCCGCAGAGGGATGAGGTGGAGCCCGTGAGAACGTGCGGGGTGAGGTGGGGGGTTGGTGGGGATTGGTGGTGAAGCAGACCAGCCTGTCCTGTCCTGTCAGTCGCGGGTGGGCGGTGGGGGCGGCTGCGGTGTTCGCGGTTGCAGGAGAGCGTTGGCTCTGTGATGAGAGTTGACAAGGAACGCAAGTCCCACCCTTGATGTCAGGCAAGGATGCCAGGAGATAAAGCGCCCGCTTGCGCATACGCTGCATCGGGAAGGTTCGCAGGTGAAAAGCACCTGTAGCGATGCTCGCGCTCCATGACTTGCAGACCATCGCGGCGTTATGAAGGTGAGCGCCCTCCGTAAGTTTGGAGCCAATCATCTGCAATAATTGAGGGCAGAATCATCGCGCGTGCATTGCATGTTATGCTGGCGGAACCAGCCATGAGCAGCGTGCATTCACATAGAACCCTAACTTGATGGCCCTGCAATTGAGGTGTTATGCATATATTGTGCTGAGAACGGTACAGGGGCGTTTTGCTTGTGGACACTGTCCGCCCCGAGGCGCTCAACGCTGTTTCGGTCCACGTCCCCGACCAACCGACCTCGAGTAGCTCGGGAGGCAGAGTAGACCACATTTCGCTGGACGTATCCGGCACAATATCCATACATGAATCCCGCAGCGCCAAGCCAAGCTCCTCATCTGAAGCCATTTGCGCCTCAGATGCTGCGAACTCCACGTCGGAAAGCGCCCGCAAAGGAAGTTGCCGCTGACAGTATAACGTTGAACGAGGCTTAAGTCGATACCGTCTTCAGGTATTTGTGTGGAGGAAACCAAGATTTTCGCAGAAATCTGTTGCCCTGACGAGCGCTTCGAAACAACAGCTCCTGGTGCGAGAGAGTGACGAGTGGGCGTGAAATTGGTTGACCCTATGCTGGAGGTGCCAGAGAATTGTATGGCAGAAGTCTGCCCCTGCATGCTGATTTGCTGAATCTTCCCCGCATGAATCACTAACCATAACAACCACCAAACCGCAGTCAACCGTGGATCTTCTAAATATTGGGTATCCTCTTTCATGTTAAGCATTTTCTAAGAGCGCGATGTCCCAGCTCGGCTGATAGCCTCTCCGTAGCACATGCGTGACAGCGTTCATCCTCTCACATGAAAGCGTACAAACCGGGCTTAGCGGCGAATTGAACGTCGTGAACATTCTCAGACGCAGTTCAGATTGCCAGGCAAGCTCCTGTCTTGACATCCTTGCCGCGACGCGGTTGTGGCAAGGCGTCATACGCCCATCCAACGATAAAAGGCGCCTCATCGGCTGCAGGCAAACAGGCCAGCAGGGGCCGTTGCAGCCAGTACGCAGCCGCGTAGACAGGGGCTCCTCTTTTGGACTCGTCCGTTCGGGTCGAGGCCTCCATCCAAAATAACAGGCAACTTGAGTACCTTGGGTAAACGCGGGTTTTTTCGTTCACTGAAAGTAGAATGAACGTTCACTGAACCTGCACTGAACGCTCACCGTGAACGTTCAGTGAAGGTTCACCGTTCACCGTTCAGGCCCTTGTACTGCAAGCAAAGCGAAATTAACGTCCTTTTGTGCTTTTGACTTATGAATAGCTGCCTAAGTGACCAAAGCTGCTGGGGCACATATAACGAACCGATACAAGGCCAAGTAGTTATGTGAATACCTTTTATGTGCGCGGGAACAGCGCTGGAGCATGCGTGCCGTACTATTTTGCGAAATAGTACGACATACAAGCGCACCGGCCCGCCCGGCCAAAAGGGCGATTGGATCCTGGGCGCTGGGCGAAATGGGACGATTGGATCGGGCGCCCCGGCAATACTCTGCTGTACTTCGGATTCAAGGGCGCCGCCAAGGAATCTACTGCAAGTTTACTGCTTCTCTCACACTTGAAAGTGCTTTTGAGCAAATCGTCGACGCAGTTTGAATCACAAGTTGCATCAAAAAATTGCACTCGGAGGATAGGATAATTGAAGCGGAAAAGGTGAAGAAGACAGCAGCGGGAGAAGTCAGGGCGAGCAACGCAAAAACTCCATTCAAACAGTTGTCCTTGCCGACGATACATACAGCGAATCTACCGCAGCAAGCAGCGATGCATTGATGTTTGTAGAGCATTCAGAGCATAGTCCTTGCATTGCGTGCAAGGACGCAGTTATGATGGCCGACGGCAACCCATCGGAAGTGCAGGCACGCCATTCAGCTTCCCCGTGCCGACGAGACATACATAAAAACAGCAATATATGTTACAAGGCCAAGCAGTTATGTGAATACCTTTTACGTGCGCGGGAACAGCGCTGGAGCATGCGTGCCGTACTATTTTCCGAAATAGTACGACCTACAAGCGCACCAGTCCCTCACCACGGTCGGCACTCCTGAATGAGTTTCTCTGCCGGCTAGTTCTGCATAAAGTCAACATGGATCTTGACATGGCGCTGCTGGTTCTCGACAAGCATTGGCCTGCCGTGCATCCTCAGACAATTTATTTCGTCGGGTCCGGCATTTCGTTTGATGCACCTGCAGCTGCGGCCATGCTTGCGTATATGGAAGACGGGAGTACCATTGACGTCGGCCATCTGGCTTTGACGAACGTTCACTGAACATTCAGTGAACGTTCCCCGTGACTGTTCGCTGAACATTCAGAGAACGTTCAGCGAACAGTCACCAGTCGTTCACGTCGTGAACGGAAACACCCGCTCTTACCCTAAGTAGAGGGCAACATCAAACCTCAAAGGGCCCTTCGACAGTCACGACAACATGCTATCCCACGTCTAAGCCACGCCAACGCCTGCAGTAACCCAGTTCCGTCTGCCGCTCGTTCCGCTCTATCCACCACTCGCGCAGCAATTTACAGTGTCAAGTACCCCGAGGAGGACGGGGCAGGGGGTTGCGCTCAATCCGGGGACCTCGCCCAAGGTAAATAAGCCATCAACCAACCCCGTCCAGACGCACACACCGCCGCAGCAACAACAACCCAGATCGCCCCTCCCCCTCCCTCCCCTTCCTCCCTCATTGCCCTCATGTCCCGCCCCCATTGCAACTCGACTGTAGTTCGCGACCACGACACGTACGACGACGACGACGGCGGCGGTCCGCCACTTCACCCCTTCGTCACGTAGGTCCCGTCCTCGGTCCGTACGACAATCACGTCGCCGGCGCGTACGAACGACGGCGCCACGACGCTGATACCGCCCTCCACCACCACGTGACGCGTCGAGGTGCCGTCCTCCTTGCCCACAGACGACGGCGCGTCCAGGACCTTCACCGAAACCTTGTACGGCAGCTTGGCTGTACGACAAAGTAAAACGAAGACGATGCGCGTCCGGCGCGCGTTGGCACACGAACCGCGACGCGCGGCGGCGGCGGCAAAGACAGAGGCAGATGCCGACGGGGGGATGTGGGTCGGGCCAGCGGGCGAGTGGGGCAGCGGCGGCGGCGGCGGCAGAGAGGCAGAGGCCCAGTCCGATTGAAAATGGGGAAAGGCGGTGACAGTGGTGACAGCGGTGACAGCGGCGGAGGCGGCACCACTCTTCGGCGGGTGAAAAGGCGGATGACGAGGCTCACTCGCCCACCAGCCCCCCCACAACGCACACCACCACATCCCTCCCCTCTCATCCCGTCACCCCCAGACTTCCCCAACCCTTCTTTTTGCTTTGGCATTAAATAAAAGCGCCTGGCCCGTGCCCGTCTGCGCCCCCTGCCACTCGTCCCGGCTCCCCGTCTACTCGCCAACCCCACCGAACCATTCGTTACAACCGCCCAACCGCCTAACCACCAACCACCCAACCTCTCACCTGCCACTGGCTCCCCCTGGAAGTAGCTGACGTCAACCACCAGCTCCGGAGTGCCTAACCACCTGCGTCCCTCGCCAAACAGATCCGCACTGAGTACGGCCTGCTCGTACGTCGTACCGTCCATCACGTGCACATTGCCGACGTCGTCCTGGTACAACACCTGCGAGTACGGCAGTGCGACAGTACGGAGGCACAAACTCAGCGAGGGAAAAACTCAGTGAGGAACAAACATTAAGCTTACCGGCAGCTAGGTATGAACCAATACGGGAAAGGCCAATACGGGCCGCAGTGACGGAGTGAGTGACGGAGTGAGAGTGATGGAGTGAGTGAAGGAGCGTTCATGAGCGTATTGGGCCGTAATGCCAGGGCTATACCAAATGGGCGAAGGGGCGAATGGGGAGGGTGTGCGTGGGTGGGATGAGGTGAGGTCTGAGGTGAGGTGAGGTGATGGGGCTGCTGCTGCCTCTCAACCGTACCTGCATGTCCTTGCTCTCCACTTCAGCCATCTCCAGCTACGGTATCATGCAAGGCCAGCCAGTCGCCCAGACCAGCCAACACCAGCCGAGCAGGTTAGCCGCCCGGCAGACGAACAGACAGACGGCAACGCCGCCCCCGCCGCCGACGACGACGGCGACGACGATGCGGCGTGCAGCGCAATGTGCAGCACCGCACACCGCACAAGTCGCAAGGCGCGATACAACACAACATGACAACACACACAGCGACGAAGGGCGGAGGAGCGGTGCAGGGTCGCAGAGGTCCGCGTCCATTGCCGCGTCCAGTGCCGCATGTAGGGAAGAAAGGCACAAGGGAGGAAGGCGGAAAAAGGGGCCCGGGGCAATAAAAATGATTCCCCATCGCCGCGGGAGCTGAAGAGGGAAGATGGAAAAATGGGGGGGCCGGGGCGTGGATGGCGGGCGAGCGGATGGCCCTCTTCGAGGTGCGCCCCGCCCCAACCTCCCCGTGGCAAGATCCAAAAACACCTAAAACACCTAAAACACCTAAAACACCTAAAACCCTAAAACCCTAAGTTGTTATAACCCTACCTGGTCCTCCAGCCTGAACTTCTCCGAGGTTCGCGCCCCCGTGGCCAGATCCACCAGGTCTAGACTCACGAAGCCAGCCGCTCGGGCCTGGCCGTGACTCCAGTGGAATTTGGACACGCGGTACGGCCGGCCGTCCCGAGTCACCAGGTCGCCGGCGCGCACCTGGGTTTGGTTTCGGGGCGGATGGGGTCGGTGTGTGGAGGGAGAGTGCGGCACGGGGAGTTTGCGGGGGGCGGAGAGTTTTGGAAGAAGACATCACAGCCGGCCTGGGGCAAGGGAGAGAGCGGAGCTGGGACCTGGATTCTGGGTGAGGGCGCTGACGCGGCGTGGGGCGTGAGGGCCCTAGCGCGGGGTGGGAGGCGTACATGGAGTGCGAGGAGCAGGGCAAGGCGTGCAGCGGGGCTCGGCGCTGCAGGGCCCACGACAGGCCCCGGACCCCGTGATGCCATGTGTTGTGGGCATGTCCGGACTCACCTGTTGGGCTGACTTCTTCATACCACGCAGCCCTAATATCATCGCTGCGTATAATGATGACATCGGTCCGGCCGGGGTCTCCAGCTCCAGGCTTGCATGGCTGCTGGCAGCAATCAGCGAGCGTCGGCTGTGCAATGCGCAAAAGCGCGCTAGCTTTAACATCCTTTGCAATGGCACAGGCAACAAAAATATGAGCGCTTCCAGGGATAGGTCCCTCCCGGAACGATTTGCTAAAACATTTCACGCAGCACGTACGGCTGTCCTTCTGCAAGAATTCGATTCCATGAACACAATTATCCCAGACCGTTTTAGCTAACAATATTCCTCGTTCACATGTTTTACAGAACAGATGCCTGATTTAATGGTCTCAAAGCATGGACGAATTTGAAGAACTCGGTGACGACTTCCCTGACATACATTCATTGTTTCTTTATTACAACGACCTTTATTTTAATGGTGTCTTGCTAGGAAACACCACTGTGACATGGAGTACGGGGCGCATGACTCGGTGAGCCAGAAGCAGTTTGTTAGTGACGCCTTCTTGGGCTCTATTGCGGCCACTTGCAAACCAACGTGCACCCTGCAACTCCTATCTGCAAATCACTGGTCCGTTGCTTGCTCGTTCCGTTCCTCGGTGCAACATCCGCGCGTGCGCGACGCGCAGTTGTTGTTGAGACGTGTGACTGTCCCTGATGTGCGGATATGTGCAGATGCGGCGGCGTTTGTAAGTATCATCCACTTATGGGCTGCGAAATCAGGCTTAGCGAGCCCTTACTCAAGGTGCGACCCGGCCCAAGGTTCACCGTAGGGCCGCTAATGTGAGGCTCGAAGCAGCTGCCGAAGATTATGCCCCCTTCTTGTCTGGCACACAGACTAATATGCTGACCGCCTCGTTGTGGAGAATTATTTCCGACTGCCTTTGGCGCGTGCCTTGGCTTGTAACGCCTGCGACAAGCGCCTTGCCCCGTCATCAAAGTACCCTGGCCGTTACTTTACAATGAGCTAACCTGCCCACGTGCCCTCTGGCCGCCTGTGTATTTTGCAATGCCGTCATCGCCCCCTGGCTGCCATCATCCACGCGGCATCTCTCTCTTGTGTCGCGGACCTGCCCAGCTCCGGCCGGTGCGAGACATGAAGATGGTGCGTGAGAATCTGATAAGAAAGAATTCACTCCGATTGGATGGGGTGGTGGGTGCGCCTCTGCGTGCATGCCGTACTGCATGCCGTACGGCTTGAGTCCACTGTAACACCCCTTGCTTTCATAGCACGGTCTTTAGCTGGCCCGCTGGCCCGTTACCTATCCAGACGAGGGTCTGGAGCCAACCCACTGTAACAACACCAGCACCCTCACCCAATTCGATTATTGCCGGCGTGGGGCGTTGGGGGCAGCCCCGTTAATACACGTCTTTGAGTGCTGCAAACAGCCGTGCTGTCGGGGCGCTCCCCTCCTCCTCCTCCTCCCCCCAAAGGATAAAGGAGCATCTCCCTCCCTCCCTCCTCCCCCAAACAGTGGGCAGTGTCTCACTGTAATATAAAGGACCATCTCACTCCCTCCCTCCTTCCTCTCCCCCCAAACCAAACAGGTGTTGCTCCACGAGATGATCCACGCGCACAACATGACGCTGCGCATCCCCGACCCCGACCCGGGGGGCCACGGACCGCCCTTTGTGGAGCTCATGAACAGGATCAACACCAGCACCGTGCCTGACCACCAGGTACGACCAGTCGTACCTGCCAGACGTACTTTCGGACGTACTAAACCCCTCCCCGTCAGTGCCACACTCCATTGCTGCTGCTGCTGCTGTTCCTCCCGGCAAGGCCATCCCTCTCATCCCCCTCATCCCCCCAATCCCCCTCCCAATCCCCTCTCTCTCTCTCCCTCTCCGCAGCGGCCTCCCGGCGGCTACCGGATCACCACCACTCACTCCATGATTGGCGAGGTGGAGCTCTACCAGACGCACTGGTGGGAGTGCGAGCGCTGCAAGAAGCTCATCAAGCGAGCCATGAACCGGCCGCCGCAGGAGGCGGACTGCAGCGGGTGAGAGCAGGGCTGGGGGGGCTGGGCTGGGCCCTGGGGCGGGAGGGGGGGGTGAGAGCAGCGGGCTGGGCAGACCGGGCCCTGGGGGTGGGGGGGTGAGAGCCGGGCTGGGAAGGCGTCATCTGTTGTATGCCGGAACCCGTTGTAACCCGCGATAACCCATTGTAACCCGCTGTAACACGCTGTGACATTATGTAACCCGGTAACAAGAGGCTGCATGTGTGCTCCTGTGCGTGTGTATGTGTTTGGCAGCCGCACCGGCGCACGGGGCGCCGCCTGCCGCGACCCCAACTGCGGCTACCACACCCACCTGCGCGGCTGCGGAGGCGCCTTCATCAAGATCCGGGAGCCGCCTCCGAAACCAAAGGCGAGCCGGAAGACGTCCCCCACCAGGAAGCCACAGCAGCAGCAGCAACCCAGGCAGCAGCAGCACAAGCCGCCGCTACCGCTACCGCGGGGGCAGCAGCGACTGGACGGCATCCTGGGGCGAGGCGCGAAGCGCCGGGCGGAGGAGGAGGAGGCCTTGCCTAAGGCGGCCGGCGGCAGCGACGGCGGCGGCGACGGCAGCAGCCGTGCCGCGTCGCAGACGCCGGCGCCGTCGCCGGGCCTGGGCGGAGCTGCCGCCGCCGGCGGCGGCAGCGACGGCGGCAGCGGCGCCGCGGGAAGCGGCCCGGCGTCCGGCGCCTCTACCTCCTCCGCTTCCTCCGCTGGCGCTGCGGCCACCGACCAGCCGTCATCGGGGCACAGCCCGCAGCAGCAGCAGTCGTGGCCGCCGCTACCCGGGAGGCGGCTTCCCAAACCCGCTCCGGAACCAGGGGGGACAACGGCGACGGGCGCTGCGGGGAGTGGCGCGGCAGCGGCGGCAGCGGCAGAGCCGGGGCCGGCGACGGCGGTGACGACCGGGACGGCGGGGGGCGAGGGCGGTCCTTGCACAGGCGGCGGCAGCGGCGGTGACGACGACGGGACGCCTTCGGCGGAGGAGCTGAGGCGGCGCTGCGCGGAGGCGGCGTTGGCGCGATTCGGGGGCGGCCAGGCACGGCAGCAGAACCAGCAGCAGCAGGGGCAACCGTCCATGCCGCCGCCGCCGCCGCCGCTGCAGCAGCAGCAGCAGCAGCAGCCACCAGCGCTGCCTGGCCGAAGCGCTGGCTGGCAAGTCCCGGAGGGCACGCTGTCGACGTCCGCGCCATCGGCGGTGGCGGCGGCAGGTACTGGCCCCCTTAGGGGCGCCGGACCGCGCGTCGATGCTGGCGGCAAGGCCCCGACGGGGCTAGGGACAACAAGGGGCACGGCTGGCGGCGCCGACGGCGGTGGCATCGGCGGTGCGGCCCGCGACGAAGGGCCACGTGGGCCTTATTGCCGTGAGGCGCAACAGGGCGGGGTCGACGAAGGCATGGCTCGGATCATTCACGCCGTCCTAGACAGCAGCGATGATGAGGACGAGGCGGCGGCGGAGCCGCCGCAGCGGCCGCCGCAGCCGCAGCCGCAGCAGCGACGGGGGACGGTGGTGTGGCCACCGCAGGCGGCAACAGGTGTGAGGAGCGCCGCGGGACGAGGCGGGGAGGCAACGCCGGCCGGTTTCGGGGCCGGGGTGTCGCTGGCTGGGAGGGCCGCGGGCGGGGGCTCGCGGGGGGCGCCTGGGCGGACTCCTGCCGGGCCACTGGCGTCAGCGGCGGTGGAGGTCGTTGATCTGTGTGACGACGACGATTAGGGCGGCAACCGGCGACCTGGCGTGTGGACGACGACTCGACTAGGGATGGTGCGGGCTCTGCGGTCGCGAAGGGCCATGACACTTTGAAAAGCAAAACTGGTTGTTCAGGAGGGGCAGTGCACGGCAGTTGACGGCACGGAGCGGGCCGCGGAGGGATCACGGGGCTTCCGCCCAGCCATGAGGGCCCTCAAACCCGAAGCAAAGCGGACTGACCGCCGGCGAGTCGGTAACCACATAAGCCACACACGGCCACACAGCCCCAAGAAGGGGGCAACGCCGCGAGGCATCCACCGCCCCGCCGCCTAAAGCATTCCCCGGCCCGGCGATAACGCCCGTGGCGACGTGTGGCAGCACCCAAGCTGCACGCAACATCGCCGGCGGCCGTAAACAGCGGCGGGTGCAGTGCGTCACGGAGGGCACGGGCGGCGCCAACACAGTCCCGAAAATGATGCATACGCGGGCTCGAATACATGCGCGCACCGCAGGGTCAACTGAGCGCAGTGCCTACAAGCGCTCGACGACGGTGCACCGCGAAAAACGGGAAAGCTTGAACCGCGAAACCACATTAAGGTCAACTTTGTGAACGTTCGCCGAGCGCAACCACGAAAGGCGACGCATGCAGTCACGGAAGACCGTCAGCAGATGGCCGATATGTTCGCGGCACCAAACGCGACCTCTACGAAGGAACTCAAACGGGAGTAACTGTCGTACGTGCATGCTGAGTGCTGAGAGGTCTTTGTTTGTGCAAGCAGCTCTGCAGCTGCTGTGTACATGATAAAGGCATACTCCCACTGATTAACGACTTTTGCTCAGGCGCATTAATACAGCACTGTGAACACGGTCCGTATTTCGCTGGGCAAGCGTAACCTAAATAGCTTTAGCACAAGCTTTCGCGTTACAAGGACGCACTTGTGAGGTTACTTGCAAACACACTGTTACTCGGTGAGGCTCAGAGCCCTGTGTAATTGTCAGCGCTAAGTTTGGCTGCCTCTGTCGACGCGGCTTCCCCGCTATTGAGCGAGGCCACTTGAATGTTCTTGGATTTCTTCCGACACCTGGGCGCCCGGCTCAAGTAAGCCGAGGGTTTTAGGTTCGGCGGCGACCAGTTCATGCTGACGCCTTCCACTTAATTTGTTGTTACTCAGGGAGCAATCAGCTGTTAAGCAGCTAGAATGTGGCACGTTGTGTGGGAAGCAGGGGGCTGATGGCGAGCCCCCGGAGGCGAACCTGCACCTGAGCAAGCCGAACACGACCATCGTCGCATCGCACTCTGGGCCCGACACCGGCGTGGCCGTGTATAAGCAATTTGCTGCAGGTGCGCCAACTGCGACGGTTATGCGTGTTTGTAGCAAGACGCTCAGTTCGTAATAGTCATTTTCAGACGATTCGGTCAGGTGCTGTTGGCTGGCCTCGCACTCTTTCGCTAGAACAGCATTCCTCAGCTTCAGCGCACCTCCACTGCAGACCTGCCGGCTACCTGGGACAACCCTGTGGAGTGGGCTTATGGCATCTCGGTGTCCATGTACGATCTCGGGCCGACGGGCCGGCGCAACGGCGAGCCCGTCGCCGACTGCTTCGGCATCCTCGCCTACCCGGAGGGCGCCATCTTGGCCGTGGCGGACGGTGTGAATTGGGGCGAGCCGCCGCGGCGAGCTGCACGATGCGCAGTGCTGGGCTGCCTCAACCACATGCACCACGCGCTCAAACAGCACGAGGGTGAGCTCAATAGATCAAGGAGGGCCGAGAGAGAGAGGGGAGAGGGCCGAGACAGTGAGGGGAAGGGGAGATGGCGTCGTCCCGGGCCGCTGCCAGAGCAATGCTGAGGCCAGGGGCAGGGGGAAAGCACAGGCACGGGGCAGGCCTGCATGTGCACGTGTTTTTCTGGGGGACGGACGGAAGACGCTGCACAGGGTTGAGGGGTTTTTGGCTTGTCGCCAGACGGATCGGACTTACGGGGGCGTGCTAATAGGGCACAGACGGCAGACAAAGGGGTCCAACCCTTTTGGTGGGCCCCAATGACTCATACTTCCCCTCACTACCACCGCCACCACCACACACGGACACGACAAGCCCCCCCTCCCCTCGGCCCCCCGGTTATCTATGGTGCCTGGCTGCTGCTACCACTAACCACTTAACCCATATCGCATGGCACTTGTACAAGCCCCCTAAAACAACCCCACTTCCCCCCCTTAGGCAACTCCCAGGTAACTGCATTGCGTTCCCTCGCCCCTGGCCGTACTTATTACCCCTCCAGGCAACTCGGCCCTGGACTGCCACACGGTGTTTCGCCACCTGGTGGACTCTCTCTCCGCCTCCCAGAAACTCATTCTGCAGCAGTTTGGGACGCTCACCACCCTGGTCAGTGTGTCTTGTCTGTCTGTCTTGTCTGTCTGTCTGTTTGTCTGTCTGGCAATCTGTCTGGCAGTTTGTCTAGTAGGGAGTCAGTAGGTCTGTCTTTCTGGCAGTCTGTCCAGTAGGCAGTCTGTCAGTCAGTAGGTCTGTCTGTCTGGCAGGCAGTCAGGCGATCAATTTGTCTGTCAGGCAGGCAGCCGGGGATCACGAGTGGGAGGGACGACAGGGGGGAGGCGCAGAGGAATACTCGAGTGCCGCCGGAGGGAGGCCCGGGGAGGGCGGGAGAGGGCGGGAAGGGGATGAGGGAGGTGTGCAGAGGCGAAGCGAACGCGGGGAGGGGAGGGGAGGGAAAGGGCGGGAAGGGAAGTGGGGGAGGGGAGGGGCAGAACCCCACGCTCTTCTCCCCCTGTTGCGTTCCCATCCGGTACCAATCTCGCACTGCAGCCACCCAACATTACAACCCGCGCGAGCGCGTACCTCCACCACCTCCACCTCCCCCACCCCCTCCACCTCCACCACCCACCCCCGGTCCCGCCAGGTGGTGAGCGTGGTGTTGCCGCTCAAGTGGGTCCGCCACCCGGACCGCTGGGCGGCCATTACGATGACGGTGGGCGACTCGGCGGCCTACGTGTACCGCCGGAGAGCGCGCACGGTGGAGGAGGTCACGGCGGCGGCGCATGCGGAGGGGGCGCGGTGGGTGGTCGTGGTTGTGGTGGTGGTCGTGGGTGGTGGGTGGGGGAGGCGCGGGTTGGTGGACGTGGGTGGCTGGACGGGGCTCCTACTCTCCTCCCTCCCTCACCATCCCTTCATCCTCCCTCCACCATCCCTCCATCCCCTCGCCGACGCCGTCTCTCCGTAAGCCCTTTGCCGCGGTGGTATCTTTTCCCTTCCTTACCCTCCTTGCCCTCCTTAAATCCTTCCAAATTCACTCTTCAACCCCTCCCTCCCCCCCCTCCAGCGACCCCCGCTGGTGCCCCGGCGCCCTGGGCTACGCCATGGGTGAGGAGCCCGACCTGGCCAACATGATGTTGTGTCTGACCTTTCTGGAGGAGGGAGACTTTATATTCCTCACCAGCGACGGAGTGGCGGACAACTTTGACCCCGTCATACGGAAGATGGCCAGGCACCAGGTAGGGGCGGGGCGCGAGAGAGAGGGTGAAGGGGGGGGGGAGGAAGCGGGCGGGCAGCAGGGGTGAGTGTGTGAACGTATGTGTGTGTGTTGGGGGAGGGGCGCGAGAGTTACAATGAGGGACCACTAGGGTCCTGCGCTGGCCTACCAGGTAGGGGCGCGAGAGGGTGATGGTGTGGGGGGGAGCGGGCGGGCGGGCACCAGGGGTGAGTGTGTGTATGCGTGTATGCGTGTGTTGGGGGAGGGGATAATTAGAACGGCCCGGGGCGAGGGAATGCAACGCAGTTACCTGGAATATTACCTGATGATTACCTGATATCTCCAGCAGAAAAACGCGCGGCCGCGTCGCCGCCAACCAACCCCAAACGGACTGGCACACGACAGCACAAGACCAACATAGACACACAGCCCGGACAGCACACCTGCACCAACCACTGCAACGCAACCCAACCGCCAAACCCAACAGATTTTGGAGTCGGCGGACAACGACCTCCCGGCGCTCTCCCCGGCCGAGTGCCAGGCCAAGGCGATGGATCTGCTGCGAGACGTGATTGTGGAGGCCGACCAGCACGCATCGTCATCGTCGGCGGCGGCGGCCGCGTCGTCGGGACCGACCCACGGGTCATCTTCAGCGGCCGCGGGCTTTGGCCACCACCCCGGCCTCCACGGCCACCAGGGCATGACGGCACGTGGCCTGGCGGAGCACCTGTTGCAGCACGTGTACGACGTTACGGAGGAACAGCGCCAGCACGTGGAGGCGCGTAATCGGGAGAGGGAGCGGAGTCTGCTGTCTCGGGAGCCCGGGGCGGGGGGCGGCGGCGGCGGGCCCAGCCTCAACACGGACTTGAAGCACGGGGGACTCATGGGGATGGCGCCTGCGGCGAGGCCGCCGGGCAAGATGGACCATGCGACCGTTGCGACGTATCAGGTGGGGAGGTGGGGTTGGATGGGAGGTGGGGTGGTGGATGGGAGGTGCTTTTGAGGCCACAGGGTGTAGGAGGGGGTTAAGGGGGTTGGGAAGTGGGGAAAGACCGATGGGGTGGGGTGGGGTGGGGGGGCCGGCCGGGTGGGTGGGCAGACTCATGGGGTGAGGTGAGGGTATGAGGCACCCTGGGGGCTTTGGAGGTTAGGGGTTCGAGTCGGAAGAAGAACGAGGCGGAAGAAGAACGAGGCGGAAAAAGAACGAGGCGGAGGAAGAACGAGGCGTGCGGGGACAAGAGCGGCCACGAACCTGCCCAGCCAGCCAAAAGGAACGATGTGAACGACAACTATTTCTGCCGGCCCCACATCGCCTCAATCAACCAACAAACGAACGCACGAACGAACGATGAACGCTTTACTTATGTTTATTTGTAACCATTTCAGTTGTTTGTTTGTTGGTTTTGTTCGTTGGTTTGCGGTGTTCCGTTACCTCTTTCGTTGGTCTGGTCTGGTCGCGCGCAGGTCGGCCGCCGGAAGCCGAGCGCGGTTACCAAGAGCCGCGCTCGCATGGCAGAACTGGATCTGGAGCGACAGAACAACCAGCAGCACAGCCCGCCCTTCCTGGTAGCACAGGCGGCAGCCGTGCCGCCGGCCCGGCCGCTGGCGCCGCCCGGCGCCGGCGGCGGTGCAGGTGGAGGTGGTAACGGAGCGCCCGCTGCGGCGGCGGCGCAGGCACCGCGGCAGCAGGGACAAGGTGCCGTCGGCGCCGCCGCCGCTGCTCCAGCGACGATTACGGCGACGGCGTGCCAGAAGGGGGCGCCGGCGGGAGTTGCCGCCGCGGATGCCGCGACAGGGACGGCGGCGCCGGCTGCTGCTGCTGGAGCTGGGAGAAAGGCGTCAGGCGGTGGCGGCGCCGACGGTGGCGGGTGCTAGGCTTGCCTTTGGAGGTTGCTAGGCGGTGGGGTGCGGGCCTTGGCCCAGGGGAACGCTAGTGTGAATGTGCGGTGCATCGACAATGAGTGCCCGCGTGTTTGTTTTTATCGGGGCTTAGGCTGGGGGAGGGTGTGCGGGGAATAGGGGGTTTCGGAGCCGAGGGGCTCCGGTCGCCCACCCGGGGCCGCCGTCTGGCACGCTGGGCTTTGATCTCGGTTGCCAGTGCCGCCGGCCGATCGGCAGGCCGGCCACGGAGGGGAGGAGTGCTTTGCCCGACGCGGGGCACACACATACGAACGGTGTACAAACGCTATACGAATGACGTGCATCTTACGAGTTGAACTTCGTGTTCGCGGGGGCAAGATTCTGTGTACTGCACACAGCGAGGGGCAGCGGGGCCGCCATCGAGCTTCTCCAGGTTCATTTGTTGAGGGTTCCTTTTTTTGAGGCTTCGTTTGGGGCTCCTGTTGCGGTGGTGGAGGTGAGAGGCGGTGGTGGTGATGGCGGCGGCATGGGTAGTGGTGGTGGTGGTGGTCGCATAAATGGTCGAATGGTGGTGAGCGGCGGGGGTTGGCTGAGGCATCGGCCCACGGCTCTTGTCTTTCTTCTTAAGCAAATTGGATTGTGTGTGTTCAGTTTTTTGAACAGAGCTGCGTCTGTCGGTGGAAGGCCGGGTCGCGAGGCGGGGGACGTGGCTGCCACCACCACCACCTGTTCACCTCGGCACAGCTGTTTCCTGCAGCGAGGTGATCCCGGGGCAGCAGCAAGGGAGGTTGGGTATGTACATGGAGGGTTGTCAACAATGCGCGGGTGTCGGGGAATGGGGAATCCGTCACGTCAACACGGGCCGCAGGTGGGCGGCTCCGAAGGCGGAGGCTCCGAGTCAGGGAGGCGACGAGAGGCGGCGGCGGCGGCGGCAGCTGGTGGATTTGGAAAGGATGGGGGAGCTCTGGGATGGCGTGAGGGTGAGGTGGGGTGGGGACGCCAGCGGCACGGAATGGGGGCGAGGTGGGCCGCGGCGGCGGCGCCGGCGGTGGGGCATTGGCGGCGGTTGTGTGCAGTGCAGTGCAACTCTCTCTCTCATCTGGAAAAGGGTTGTCATCCAGACGCTCTGCGCTGCTCAAACACACCGGCGTTCTTTCGGGGAGCCAACCAGGAGAGGAGCTGAGGAGTCTTGGTTGGCCAGGGCAGGGCAGGGCGCTGGCTGGGCAAGGCGCTAAGCGCCAGCACGACCCACTGGCCTTGGCCGCACTGCTCCGCATCGCACCACCTGCGTGGGTTGCGTTGCGTCGCATTCCGCATTGCGTCGCGTTGGTGAGAGGCTGCTGCGAATAAGAAAGGGGAGGTGGGGTGCGTGGGTTGCTGACACGCGCCGCGTTGAGGCGGCATCGTGGGTTGTCGTGTTTTGTTTGATTTCGTGAAGCAAAAATCGAAGAGAGAGGGGACCCTCCTGGCCCTCTGCCCATCCCGCTCGTGCTGTGGTGGCACGTCAGTGACAGCAAAAGCGACTGTGACGATGGAGGGGGAGCGCACGCGCTCTTTCCGGGACTTCGGCGCGCGCGCTCGCACCGGCGGAAGACTGACCACGGCGGGAAGGGGGTGTTGCTTTTTTGTAGAGATGCTGCTTGAATGTGCGCGCGCGTATGTGTGTGTGTGCGTGTGGTTTCCTAGGGCGCTTCGTGGTTGAAGTACGGTATCGTTTTTGTGCCGGTGTTGTGAGGTCGGGGCAAACCTGCTGTGGTATGATATGCGCGTGTGGGTGCGGGTGTGCGCGCATGTGTGTGTGTGTGTGTATGCTTTGGGGGGGTGGGGGGGCATGTGCCGATGTGTGTATGTGTTTGGGCGCGTCTCTGATTGAGGATTGCTTCGAAGGCAGCTTGTGGTCGGCAAGGCTCTGTCGGACGCTTTCAAAAGGAGAAGCGCATCCAGGGAGGGGACTCGCCACACGTCACCGCCTGGACGGTCGCCTAGAGGTTCGGTTGTTGGTTGCCGTTGTTGGTCTCGTTAAGAGTGGGCCCCGGACCCTCCCCCGAGAAGGGTCGGTCGGTCGGTCGGTGGGGAGGCAAATAAGAACCAGCGGGCTCCGACGGGCGGGCCGTGCACTGCGGCTTTGGCGGCGGCGGCCACAACCTGGGGGGGGACTGCCAGATATGTTTTTTGGTTGCCGTGAATGGGAGTTAAGTAACCGTTTGACAACTGTCGCCATTGATGACCGTTTGTTGCTGGTGCGGATGTAGGGGATGTTGGTGCTGCCGGCGAGGGGCCGGGCCACGGGGGTTTTGGGGGGTGTTGCGGGATCAGCGATCTTCTTCCTGCTGTATGCAAATTTACTCGCTGTGGGGTTTGGTTTCTGAATGAATTGGTTTACAGGGGAACCCGAGGAAAGGATCACCACTTATGTGCATACCGCACTTGACACTGGCTGTGTACTCCGAACCTGGGGTTGTTAGCCAACCCTAACAACCCCACAACACCCCCATCAAGACACACGGACACACGTAATGACCCGAACCGGAGCCAGGGTTGGCTCATAGGGTTTTTTTTCAAGCAGGGGTCCACCATCCGCACGCATTTTTCCACTATCTAATAAAAGCATGTGTGTCCACATTTCCAAGCGCACAAAGCGCTACTCACGGCGCGTCATTAATTAATCACCGACAAGCACAGCTGCATGCTTCAGCTGCATGCTTACAAACACTGCCCCCATCGCCCTCCTCCCGTCCATCCGGCGGCGCCTCTGCATCGAGCCCCAATGGTGCCGCGCTCGAAAGGAAGGAAGCGCTGAGGGCGTTTCTTGGGGCGCCTCCTCTCTTATACCTTTTGAGTCAGAAACAACCCCCAGGGAAACGAGAACATCTGTTCACTATGAAGGGGCCATCAATGGTGGCTCTCGGTAGACCCGTGGGTAGACCCACGGGTCACGTCACATGCCAGCCCCACACGGTGCATCAGGCGCCTGGTGCTCTCTCCCACCAAAAGTCCTGCAAACTGAGAGATCACAAATAACGTTGCCTCGTTGCCTGCACCGGTCTGTCGCACCGACGCACGGACCTACTTGCCCCACCCTCCCCCGCCTGGCTGCCGCGCGAGCGCGAGTCCTGCGAATGCACCACCTGGGTACCAAACGCCAAACTGCAGCCATCGACCACGGTCGCGTCTTGACTGCTGCTGCTGCTTCTTCTTCTTGGTGCCCGCTGTCCGTGCCGTGAGACCTGCATCCCCCTGCAGCAGCACAACCAGCTGCACCCGCGCCCCATCACCGTCGCTGTCACACGGACCGGTAGGACGCAGCGGAGGAGCGACGCACTGCAAACGACCAGTGCCAAGACCTTCCTCTGGGGCCCCTCATGAAGTCATGATAAAGCACGAAACCTACATAGAGCCGCGTCATGACGGTGCCTCCGCCAGGCAACACGCGTCCGCCTTTAGCCGGAGCGAGGCTGCTCCGCTCCAGGGCCGTCCCCGGCAGTCGGCTGGCCGTGGTACCCGTACGGCTGCTGCGGGTACGGCTGCTGCGGGTACTGGTGTTGCGCGTATGGCTGTTGCTGCTGCTGCTGCTGCATGTACGGCTCTCGGTAGGGCGCCGGCTGCGGGTCCTTCAGCAGCGGTACCTTGTCCACGTCAGCATACGCCCCGCCGCCGTACGGCTGCTGCATGCCGTACGTCTCGACGGCCGCGACCGCGAGCTCTATGCCCGTGCGTTCCGGCGCTGCTGCGCCCTGCTGCTGCTGCTGCTGCGGCGGCTGGTCGGTGGGCGATTCTAGGTTTGCCGCGCCGGCGCCACCGCCACCGCCATCACCGCCGGCGCCCGCTCCCCGCTGCAGCCGCAGCAGCAGCGCCCTCTCGCGCCGCGCCTGTGCAAAGTCGGCTGTGGCGTTCATGAGCAGAAAGGACGCGCCGACCCACACCAGGAACGAGCCCACCACCATGGCCACCGTGCCGTCCTGGGCGCCCTTTGCGTAGCCGGAAGCCGACTTCAGCGCGTCCGCGCCGCAGATGCACACCGTCCGCTGCGACCCATTGAAAGCGGAACCATTGAATGCGGGCATGGACGTCGGAGCCGGAGAGGGATAACGAGACACGGGCACGGGCGATGGGGGGCAAGGGCGGCGTCAGCAGGGGGTGCCGCGAGATGCCGACGCGCCACCGTCATCGCATCAGGGCTCGTTTGCCGGATATGTGTGGCTGTATGTGCTTAGGGTTGTGCTGTTTCCCAGCCCAGCCCAGCCAACGGACGCGTGTTTTGTGTGCTGTGCTGTGCGGTGATGTGGTGTGATGTCCGCGCCTGGTTCATTCATCTGGTAGGGTTGGGTTGACCTCAGCCCCACAACCTCGGACCTTTTTTTTCGGGTGGCACAGGTGTCAAGGACCCGCCGCTCTCCTTGGCGCCATCCCGATAGCTGGCTGGCCTCAAAAGACCACGCACGCCGATCGGGATGCCCAACCCAGCTGCCGACCCAGCTCCCCGGCCCCGGTGCGTCAGGTTAGGGTTCGACCCACATCCCAAATCCAGATCCAGATCCAGATCAGCACTCATCCATTCAAAGTCGAAAACACGCTGACCCCGACCCGGTTTCAAACGCAAACCCAGATCGCTCCATCGACCCAAATCGGGCGCAGATCCGAACTGTCCAAATTCATGCACCCATCCTTGCCAGCAAAGTGCAAACCCAACACTCCACCCATCCCGACATCCAACACAGTCCAACACAATCCAACACAATCCAACGCACGTGCACGCCTGCATCATCCCACAACACTCAACTCACCTCCAGGAAGTATTCCAGCAGGTCCACGTCTAGGCAGGTGGACGGGCAGGTGGTGTTGGCCGCGCCCGCGGGCTTTGGCCCCAGCTGGTCCTCCAGAATCTGCCGGGTGACGTTCTGGTACTTGATGCCCATGTTAATGAACTTGTCGGCCGACCGGGTGGCCACCTTCATGCCCTGCGTGACCACGAACATGGAGCCTAGCCTGTGCCACCACGCAGGGACAACAACAACAGCAACAGCAGCAGCAGCAGCAGTCAAAAGTAAGAAGTAAGAAGCGGAAGTAAGAGTGAAGAAGCCGCCGCGGTGGGAGCGGAGGCGACGCAAGCAAACAATAACAACAACGGGGAGGTTGCCCGTTCACACGTGCGACTAATTGATTGAGATCCATCGACGCGCACAAAGATCGCAATCCAGCTTGAGCTGTCCAGCACTCGCTATCTGGGTCGCCGTTGCCAGGTTGTGCTGCATGCAGTGCGGTATCGATGGACCCGTGCCGCCCCCGCTCCCGTGCCCCGGCGCTTGCCACCGCCTCGCCTTGCCTCGGCAATGCTTCCCCCCCGGCAGGACAGGACATCCCCCGGCAGGCCCCGCCGCTGCCAGTCTCACGCGAGGCAGCACGAGTAGAACACAAACATGAGCAGGACCAGGATGAGCCACCAGACCGTCGTCACGAAGGCGTTGGCGCCGAGCCAGCAGGGCGACCCACGGGTGGGCGCGCCTGCAGGGGTTGGGGCAACACACGCGGTGAACGTTTGGTTGTTGGGTTGGTATTGCGGCAACAGAAAGCCGGGTCGCAACTCGCGTCAGAGCAGACGACGGCCGATGGGCGCCGACGTGACATGGCCTCAGATTCCCAGCGTGCTGCCTCCAAGCAGCTGGTCACGTGTACGGAAGTCCAGGTGCAGTACGACTGTGGTGTACTCGTACCTCTGCGGTCCACTGCGTACTCGGTGCAGGAGCGGCCACAGCTCATAAACAGCATTCCCGACGCCAAGACGCAGCAGCCCCCGATGACTAAGACAGCAACCTCTTGAGCGAAGCTCAGCTGCGCGTCCATGTCTATACGCAGGGCGTCCAGCATGCGGTTTACGTTTTTGATGGCGCCGGAGGTGCCGACGCCCCTGGGGCGCGCGGTGGAGGCAAGGAAGCGAGGCCAGCACGTAAGCATGCAAGGCGGCGCGAGGGTCGTGGCCCAGCGGCCCAGCTATCGTGGTGGAGGCGGCCGCTGTAGGGCGGGGAAGGAGGACCGGGGGCGGTTAATGCGCACGAATACACGAGACTGTAGGTACAAAGCTTGGAAACAGAAACTAATTCTGGCACAGGGTAGGGAGACGAGGAGGAAGCAGGAGCGTCCTTCTCAAACAATCGACCTCATGAACACTGCTTGACGCGCGGGTACGTGATGTGAAGCCTCACCAGGTGATGGTTCCCGCAACAACAACTATGAAGGATAGCAGCGAGAGCCATGGAACGTAGTAGACCTTTCGTCTTTGTTGCGACAGCACTGATGGAGGACTTGGGTACATGATTGCAGACAGATAATAATCAAAAACGAAACTGATGAGTCAGGAGACTCTTTTTGAAAGAGATAGCAAGTGAAAACAGGGAACAGCTGTCACTGCTAAACGTTCACGCCCTCCGATAAGCTCAGCTTGTCAAGCTCCACGAACAACACCTTTCAGGTCCAACATAGTCCAGCCGGGAAACAGACGGCATATGTTCTGCTCACAATACGTGACTCCGTCATGTTCCGTATCTGACGGTTTGCACGACAGATCAGTTATTCCCCGGAGGATGTGCGCATGCGCATGTGTGCCTGCATCGTAAATGATTGGTGTGCATTACCTTGACGTCCCTAGAAATAAATCTGATTTCAGTTGGGGTGACACGCCGGGGCTTGGGCGCTCTGGGTACACTAAGGCGGTGAGGGTCGGCCAGGGGTCAGCGGGCGGCCGCGCGGCCCCCAAGCGCTGGGTGGGATCCATGGGTGGGATCCATTTTTTGTGTTATTGGAAATTGTGGCACTGGATGTTAAAAAAAGCTGCCGGAAAATGGGCTGATCGGGGCATCTAGCACCTTCTGGCAACTACCCTCGGGGCACGTCTGTGTGGAGCCACATGGCTCGGCGGAACATCTAGTTTCGGACTTATGGTTGCTGGGGACCACGGTACTTTGCGGGGTTAGGGCGCTTGGAGGATCCTCCTACTTTAGGCCTGCAGCTACGAATGGTCGAATGCCGGGGAATCCAGAGTAGCCCAAGAGCTGTTCGCTGCCCTCCAAGCGAAGGCGGATGCGCTATGGCGTGACAATACCTTGGTACTACTTGGCACTGCCTGCTTGCAATGCAATAGGAGAAGTGTTTGGAGGGCAGGGCGGGATAGACCCCGACCCGCATTGCCAGCCCATCCAGCCCGACATTCGGTAGCCGAAATAGCGGAACAGAGCCGAACGGCTGGGTCCAGCACTCGGCTCAGATTTCATTGATATTTCATTATTTCAGGTTGTGTAGACACGCGCATAAATCACATGCTAATGGGGAACGAGTACCTCGGGTAAACGCGGGTTTCTTCGTTCACTGAAAGGAGAAGGAACGTTCACTGAACCTGCACTGAACGCTCACCGTGAACGTTCAGTGAAGGTTCACCGTTCAAGCCCTTGTACTGCAAGCAAAGCGAAATTAACGTCCTTTTGTGCTTTTGACTTATGAATAGCTGCCTAAGTGACCAAAGCTGCTGGGGCACATATAACGAACCGATACAAGGCGAAGCAGTGATGTGAATACCTTTTATGTGCGCGGGAACAGCGCTGGAGCATGCGTGCCGTACTATTTTGCGAAATAGTACGACCTACAAGCGCACCGGTCCCTCACCACGGTCGGCACTCCCGAATGAGTTTCTCTGCCGCCTAGTTCTGCATAAATTCAACATGGATCTTGACATGGCGCTGCTGGTTCTCGACAAACATTGGCCGGCCGTGCATCCTCAGACAATTTATTTCGTCGGGTCCGGCATTTCGTTTGATGCACCTGCAGCTGCGGCCATGATTGCGTATTCGTCGTGAACGGAAACACCCGCGCTTACCCTAAGTAGTGTGGGGAACGACGATGGAACGAATGCCGTTGTGAACTGCGGTTCCGGAGCCGGGCCTTGAAACCGCCAGAGCGCCAGTCACACATGTACAAACGCCTCCTCCACTACACACGTTATTTGCTCACTCTGCCAAAAGGCTCAACGGACTGACCTGTCCTCGCGCTCAACTGTTTTACTTTTGCTGTGTGATTTCGACGTAGCTTCACCTGGCGTGTAGTATCTGTTACTCATAGCATTTTAGGATGGCGTCAGCTTACAGGACTCAATACAGCGCGTTCGACGTGGAGAAAGGGGCGAACTTTAATGCCTTCGCCGAAAGGACGATTCGTCAGGGCTTCGTGCGCAAGGTGTTTGGTAAGTGTATATTTTAACATGGGCGAGGGTGACGGTCAGGCGTTGGTTCGTGTAAGCCACGGATGTCCGACAATGGGCCAGTTTCCCGTATCTCGTTTCTCCTCTCACCCTAATAAAGCCTGGACCGCAAGTCTCCATAGTAGCGCGAATCGATGTTAAGCTCCGGCCGGGACCCATTAATTTTGGGTCAAGCGTTGCTCCATCCGACGTTCCGACCACAGTAGAGCTACAACGGGTTGACGTCTAACCTAGGTATCTTTCAGTGTTCATAACAATTTTCTTGGGATCTGGTCGAAAGTTACAACAAGTCAGGACAGGAAGTCCCCAAGGAGCAGCCCTGGTGAAGGAGGCCAAGCCTCGTCATGGCCCTTCAGTTGCGGCCTCACCTCCCTCCGCCAAACCCGTCGCCTGCCCCGCTCCCCCTGGGCCGCTCCCTGCTTCCCCTCCTGCAGGCCTCCTCGCCGCACAGCTCGCCCTCACGACCGCCATCGCCGGCTCCTTCGTCTTCTTCCCCGCCGTGAAGGCCTTCCTGGCCGTGAACCCCTGGGTCCTTGCCCTCTCCCTCTTTGCCTCCTTCGGCATCGTGCTGGCCTTCACCTTCTCCTCCACCGCGCGCCAGTCCCACCCCCTGAACCTGGTTCTCCTCTTTGCCTTCACGGCCGCCGAGGGCGTGCTGGTTGGTGCCGCCAGCGCCCACGCCCGCACCGACGCCGTGGTGCTGGCTTTCGGCCTGACCGCCGGCATCACCGCTGCCATGGCCATTTGGGCCCTCACCACCAAGCACGACATCACCACCAGTGGCGCGGCGCTGTACTCTTGCCTGCTGGGCCTGGTCTTTGCGGGCCTGGTGGGATTCTTCGTCCGCACAACGGCGTTCAACATTGCCGTATCGGGCGTCGGTGCGGTCCTGTTCAGGTAAGCTGCACCACGCCCGAAATTCTCTTTTATACCCCCGCCCCGGCCCTCCCCGCCCGGCCCCTGGGAGAGCGGCCCATCACTCGGCTGCTCTACTTTTACGGCACTTGCCATATATTCTTTCTTGCCTACGGTCTTGTATGCTCACCGGGGAGAGGCCGCAAAGGGCGGCGAGGGTTCAGTGATGCGTTGAGGAGAGGCAGCGGTTCACGGACTGCCTGCCCCCCACCAAAGCGGCCATCTGTCTGGAAACGGCACCTGCCTCACCCTCACCCCTCCCCCTCCATGCCTAACCCCACCTGGTCGGTCGCCCTTCGCCCCTCGCGCCCTGCACACCCCTACGGACCGATATGCTGCGCGCGCGCTCTTTACCCTGCCCCGTGAGCTTACCGCTCGCATGCGCGTCGCGTACCGTCGTTGCTTGCGCCGCCCTCTGCCGCCCTCCCTCCGTTCGCCGTCCGCTGCGGTAAAGGCACCTTCTTTTCCCTTGTCCCCCGCCCCCCGCCGCGTTCTCTCGTCCCGGGCTGTTTTAATTGCCCCCCGCCGGCCTCCCTCCGCAGCATCTACATCGCCTACGATGTGCAGTGTCTGTTGGGCGGCGACCACAAATACGCGGTGTCGCCCGACGAGTACGTGATGGGCGCCATCGCCATCTACCTGGACATCATCAACCTCTTTATGCACATCCTGCGGCTGCTGTCCAGCTCCGATCGGAACTGAGTGTGTGCGCATAAAACGACGTGTTCCATCATCATGCCCCATTAAACGAGTTGCTGCTCGGGGGCGGCTCCGATGGGGAATGGATGCATAAAACGACGTGATCATGCTGTGCAGTGTAAGACCTGCTCTGCTCGGCGGCTCTGAAAGCGACTACCGTAGCTGGGAGGGGGATACCGTAGCAGCTAGCAGTAAAGAGTATTGGGGTTGCTGATCTGGGTCTGTGATCTTGTGTGTACCGTACCGATATCGACTACGGTACACGTCGTACGGTGTACAGCGGACCGAGTTGCGAGGCGGCGCTGGGACGAAACGATGCGCACAGCTACGGCTACCGCATCCAAAGCGACCTCAACTGCATCCTTACCGATGTCACGGTGTCATGACTTCTAACACAGTGGGGGGGGAGGTCTTTTTCTTCTGGGGACGGCGACGCCTCCCCTTCCCCCCTGGCGTCACGAATGGCCCTGCCCGCCTGCGACAGCAAAAGTTGCGAAGCGGCGGCCCCACAAGCACCGCGTGTGCATTGGTTGCTTGGTGCAGCGGAGCGGTTCATGGTGTCTGCGCGCGGCTGACTGGCGGCACGGTCGTTGCACTGCGCGTGTGTGTGTGTGTGTGCAGAGTGCGGTCCACACCCTCCGCCGACATACGTGAGGTGTACCGTATGGATTGCTACGGTACGTCCCTGGTACCGGTAGTCCTAGTCCTCTGCAATGCACGAACGGCCAGCAGGCCCGATGAATCGACCCTCCCTGGAGGGTCTTGACTCTTGAGCCCCAATGTAACAACATCAACGATTCAAATTGTGTGGGGTGGGGTTTGGGGTGGATAGATGGCATTTAGTAGCAGGAGCGCGCTAGTGGCGCGCACCGCAGTTGCTCTCTCACCCCCACCCGCGTGGCTCTTTGCCCTTTTCCATCGCTGCGGAGAGCCCAGCCCAGCCCAAAGGCGTGGCTGTCAGGTGAAGAGAGGAGCACAGTCGCGCTGTCTGTTTGTGTCTGGTGGTGCAGCAGTTTATTACAGACTTCAGGTGGTCGCCTATAGCGCGCCTGCCGCTCGTGCAAACACACGCTGCTGCATGGGCGGCTGCAGCAGCAACCTTGACACTTGACGCGGTATGCCGAAAACCTCTCATCGGGGGGGTGAAGGTGTGGAACAGGGCGGGCGCCGCCGGTCATCCACGCAGACATGTGCCGGAACCGACATGTATCCACCACCACTGCAGCAACACAGTACATGACCGCGCCAGGCACGGCGCGGTCCCCTACTTAATGACCCAATCTTATTGCCGCCCACTCCAGTTCACAGCAGCACGTGTGGGGTGAAGCCACAGGCAAGCGACAGGTAACCAACACACGTGCGTCGAAGCGACCGGGCCGCCAGATTACCGTAAGAGATCACCACAGCAGCAGGAGCAAGCGATGAGGCCGCAGAGGGATGGGCGTCCCATTCAACCCCAACTCCCCTCCGCATGCCTATTCCAACACACCAACCCTAGGTGAAACCCCCTGCCGACCGGGTGGGGGCCGCGTAGGCGCGTCAAACCCATAATATATGGCTGTCAGGAACACATTGCCCACGCGCTAGCTGCTTACCTAACATCGCGCGCGGGCGGCGAACGCCCCGGCGCCTTGTGGCGGCCCTCGGGAGCAACACGGAAAGATGACGACGGTCGCAACGTGCAGACAGTAGCCGCAACGTCATTGCTACAAGAGCGCAACGGTACCGTAGCTTAGCTTAGGGTTTCTTTGTCCGGCCGAAACACCGGGGTGGCCAACACACTGATCAAATCCGCATGCGTCTTGACTCATTCAACCTTCGTCTCCATGTAGGTCGCTGTACTAAGGATTCTTGCGGAGGTCCCGGACGCCAAAACCCACATTTGTACGACAACCAAGAAGTCGTACGACGTCATGACATCAACGATTGCCCCAGCTCCACGGGACTTAGCTCAGAGGGGGAATTAGCATAACAAAAGCCGCTGGCACGAATGGCGTTTCCAAGCAGCCGCTGCGACAGGTCGCGCGCACGCGTCATGCGCGATTAAGTCATCACTGAGGGCTCCGCAGGCGCCGTGATCGCAGTGAGCAAAGCTATAGAGACGTGTTGGGAATAATCGCCACTCAGACCCCCCTCCGTCCCTCCGGGTGTGAAGCACACGGCCCCGTCAACGGTCTTTTAAGTTGCGCACCAAGCCGGGCGGGCCCGACGCCCTGCTAGCCTCCGACTAATAGAAGTAACTGGTAGAAATAACATGACAGTGCCAGAATGACCAGGCAGGCTGTTCCGCGAGGATCGCTCCAGGGTTAGCTATACCGGGTAGGGTAGCCATTGCCCGCACAGCGTCCTGGAGCGTCCCCTTACCGAACCGCCGCCCCGGCCGACCGATCCCCGTCGGTCCACCGCCCGGACCAGACCAGCCCGCCGTGAAATCCCCCCATACGCCGTCGACAACACCGTCACGCTTTCATGCACGCAACGCGACGCACGCAAAGCACCTCGGCGCACACGCACGCACGCAAGCACGCTGCGTCCGTTCCTAATATCTCCAGTCGCAAGAGTCAAATCTTCTCAAAACACCCGCTCCTTCAACTCTGAAACCGAAACCCGCTCAGCCGTGTACCAAAGCGCTACTGCCCCCGCCGGCCGGTGCGCCCGCGGCCCTCCCCCGGGCCTGCCCGGTCCCCACGCCCTCCCCGGCTGCCATACCCGCCGGCGTTACGGCGAGACCCACGCTCCGGCGACCGCCCCTTCCGCCGCCGGGTGGCCTCCACCCAACCGCCACCGTCGACGTCGGCATCGCCCTCCGCGCCGGCAGGTGCGGCGCCGGCGTCGGCGTCGCCGCCGACTGCCGTCGCCGCGTCATCTGCTGGGGCCGCCGCCTCAGCTTCGACGACGGGCGCGGGCTTGCTAGCGATAGCGGCCGCGGCGGCACCACCGACGCTGGCATTGGCGCGCCTGCCGCGACCACTGATCGACGCAGCGCCGGCGCCGGGGGTGCTGCGGCGGCGGTCCTGCGCCGCTTGCGCGCTGGCCGCTGCTGCAGCGGCTGTGTCCTCCGGGCGCTTCAGCAGGGACGCCCAGCTGCGCACCGGCGGCTGGCTGGGCGCCACGGCCACAGGCTCTTCTGCAGGGCGGCGGCGGCGGCGCGAGGTGGCAACCGCAGCGAAAAGAGGTTGAGAGTGGTCGCGGTGAGGGAGAGACGCGGCATGGGCAGAAGGGAGGGAGGCAGGGAGTCGTGAAGGTTGTAGAGCTTACCCATGGACATACCAGGGTTGGGTCCGTGGATTGTATCCCGCTTCCGTCGTTTCCGGCCTTGTTTTGTGTGACCATTACTGCACGGCGGGGTGGCGCGGCCCCTGCCCCCGCGCTCACAGTTCTCAAGAACCTCACCTGGTACCGTCGCCGTCGTCGTCGTCACCTCCGCCTGCTCCTCCGCCTCCACCTCATCAGCCCAGCTGGCCTCTCCACCGGTCGCCTGCCCGGCCGCCGCGCCATTCTCCGAAACCACCGCTGCCTCCGTCTCCACTGGCGCCGGCTCCGGCGTCGCAACCGCTGGCGATGGCGGCTCCACCGCCGCCACTGCCACCGACGCCGACTCCTCGGGCGCCGGCGCGCCGAAGCTGATGTTGTTGCGCAGGCGGCTGCCCTGTTTGGCGGCCTGGGACGGCGGCGGCGGCATCGCAAAGTCATCCTCCGCCGCATCAGCGGCGTCGGCGCCTCCACTGCTGCCGCGGCGCGATCCCGCCCCTGGAACGACGACCACCTGCACGCCCGTCGCCGACACGGCGACCATCGCGGACGCGACCTTGAGCGCATCCACCGTCAGGGAGCTGAGGGTGCGACCCCCGGGTCGGTCGGAAGCGCCGCCCTCGCTGCCGCCGCGCGCCTTGCCTGCTTCCGCCCCCGCCGCAGCGGCGCCGGCACTGGATTTCGGCGCCGCGCCGCCGGCGCTGCCGCCGCCTCCACTGGCCCACCTGCCGCCGCCGCCAGCCCTTCCCGGCCCAGCGCCGCCACCACTGCCACCGCGCCTGCGCCAGTCGGCAGGGCCGGCGTGAGTGGCCGCCGCAGCCGCCGCCGCGACAATCTCCGCAAAGCTCCGCGGCTTGTTCCACCCCGTTGCCAACGCGCCGCCGCCAGGCGTGGTGCTGCCACCGGCGCTGCTGCTATTGCTGACGACGGCCTTGGCATCAGCGGGCGCCGCCTGGCCCTCGACCGCTGGCGGTTCAGAGGCCGCTTCCCGGGCGGCGTGAGCAGCGGCCGCCAGCGATGCGGCTGCGGCCTCCGCGGCCGGGGCAATGTCGGCCGTGTCGACGGGGGCCGTCGCCTCCGGCTCGGCGGCCGGGGAGGCTGGCGACGACCCGGACCCAGCGGCGTCAGCGGCTTTGGCACCAGCAGCAGCAGGCTGCGCGCCATGGAGCAACACGGCGGCGGCCGCCGCGCTGGTGGGCTTTTGAGCCGCCGCGGGAGCGCCGCGGGTGGCGGGCCCCTTGGAAGGCGCGGATGTGGAGGCGGCGTTGGCGGCCGCGGCGATGGCTGCGAAAGACACACCGGTCCGCAGCCAGGGCGGCGGCGGCGACACTGGCGGCGATGGCTTGGGCGGCGGCGGCGGGTCGGCAACCGTGGCCGCAGTTCCCTGCTCGGCGGTTGCCTCGGGGACGGGGTTTCCGCTCGCTGGCGGGGCCGGGTCCGAAGCCGCCGCGGTTGACGGCGGCGCCGAGGAGTCTGCACTCTGCGGTTGAGGCGCCTCCGCCGGGTTGTACACAGGGTCTTCTGCGGCAAATGCACGCGGAGAAAGGACGAGGCGAGGACGGCGAAGGGCAGGGAACGTCAACATTGATGCTGCTGTTTGCCCAAGGCAGACCAGCCCTCTGCTGGTGCCAGCTTGCGCGCGTGTGTATCTTCGTGGCAAGGGCCGTCAGAGAACTTAGGGTGAACCCTAAGACTGCCCACATCCTCCAGGCTCTTTGAGCGCGCGTTGGAGTTTGCACTTGGTGGTCACTCCGCCATGGAGCCTGGACCCTAAATCCCCTCTCCCTCTCGAGAAATACCCCCGACAAGACACAGCGCGCCGCGCTCTTACCTGAGGACGAGGCACTCGGCTCCGGAGCGCACACAGCGTCGGCGTCGCCATCCCGCCCGCCAGAAACAACCGCCGCGACGGCCGCGGCAGCAGGCGAAGCAGCATCGGAGGTGACGGCGGCTGACCCCGCCGGACTGCCGGCAGGGCTGGTGCGCAGCGCTGCAATGGCGCGAGCCGCCCGGACGCCGTCCGCAGTTGTGGCCTTGGCGGTGATTACCTCAGCACAGGCGGCGTGCAGTGTGACGTGAGCGACCTCGCGCGGCGAGCCGGTGTCCTGAGCCGAAGCCGCCGCCAGAGAGCCGGTGCGCGGCTGCGGCGACGGCGAGGCGGACGAGGCGGCGGCGATGGACGACGACGATGCGGATCTCGCGCCGGCTGCGGCTGACGACGGCGACGCCGGCGGCGTGCTGCGCGCGCCATCAGCGGCGGCAGGGGAGGCTGTGGGCGGCGCCGCAGGCGCAGGAGAAGCAGCCTCAGCCCCCGCCGTCGCAGCCCCGCTCGTGCCCTCCTCCGCACCCACGCACGCGGTGGCCGCTGCGCTGCCCGCCAAAGCAACGTCCGCATGGGCGCCGACGACCGAGGCGGAGAGGGACGTCACTTGGGGGACGTACTCGCCCGCAGGGCTGGGGACGTAGGGGTGGAGGTCCTCCTCGGCAGTGGGCAGGGCAACGCTGCCCAGCGAGTGGATAACAACGACGGGGTCACCGCTGGAAGCTGCCGGTAATGGGCCGTCAGACGCCTGCGGCGCCGTGGTCGCCTCTACCACAGGCTCTGCTGACGACGTCTCAGCAGCTGCTACCGCCGCCGACGTCGCAGCACCCGCTGCAGAAGTCGACGATGTCGCCACGCACTTGGGCGCCACCTCTGTCACCGTTTGTGCGTGTGAGATCGAAGCTGCATCGTCCGCACCATCCGAGGTGACGGCGCCGGCAGGCTCTTCATGCCCAGGTTCCGCCTCCGCCGCTGATGCTGATGCCGCTCCTGCACCGCTGCTCTCAATCCTCGGTGCCGCACCTGGCGCGCCACCGGCTCCGGCCGCCGACTCCGCCAAAGCCGCCTCCGGGGCGACATCGGATCCGGCGGTCTGCCCCACGCCGCTGGCTTCTGAAGGGCTGGAGGCGACAGCGGTACCAGCCGTGCACTCCACGGCCGTGGCTGGGAGCTCGGCCGCCGCAACCTGGGCACCTGCGGCTGCGGCGTTGGCCTCGTCATTAGGTCCGGGGGTACTGGGAGCTTCCACCGTCTGACGTTCAGCTGTCAGAGCTGCGCTCTGTGCGGCGGAAGAAGAAACAACAGCAGCGTTCGCAGCTGCGGCTGCGGTGGGGGCGGCCGACGCACTGCCCTCCAAAGCGACCTTTTCCAATTTGGGTTCCGACTCCGCTGCAGTGGCCACGACGTCGATGCCGCCGGCCGTGCCGACGGCCTCTGGCGTAATTGCCGCATGTTCCGATGCCGCTTGGACTCCGTTGCCGAGAGGTTCCTTGGCCTGCAAGGTATCTTTGGCAACTCCATTTGCCAGCGGCGCTGCCTCAGCTTTACCTGCGGGTGTCGATAACCGGAGCGTCCGTCCGTCAAATTGTCGCGTCCGACACAAGGCACGTGCCCAACACAAGTCTCAACACCCACGTTGCGTTCAATGGACACAGCGAGCGCATGTGTGTGGTGAAGGTCACGGCTTGTGTTGATGGCTTGTCTAGCGGCTTGTGGTATACATTGGCAAGCGCGCACAGTGACACAACTGAACAGACCAAGAAAGTTACATCTTCCTGCTTGTAGTCCACGTATACCAAACGCAAATAGTCTTTCTCACCTTCGTCACCAGCGGATGGAGCAATATTCGCTTTCGCTGCGTCGTCGGGAGTCAATTTGGGCGGCGGCGACTTGTCGTGTTGACCAGCAGCAGCGCCTTTGTCCGTGTCCTCTGGGTTCGCCACGCCATTTGTTGGTGTCGACGCAGTCTCCGGCTCGGCAATAGCAGACCGCGGGGCCGTTAATGACTCCTTCTTGTGGCTGCCCTTGCCGTGCTGGTCCGCCTCCGCTTCCTTGCTGCAGACGCAGCCCATCGTTCAAGTGTAAGACGCCTCCCTTATTCTAGAGCCGGGCGGGGAAAACAAGCCCGCCCGGCAGTTTCGAATGTGATTAGCGTGGACCACGAAAGTTGAACGTCCACACGAGTGTGTCTCAGTCATTCAGGCACGTCGCTATACATTTAGTCACTGTCCACTAACCGTTATTGCCAGAAAGGATGGATTGGCAGTCAAATGAGGTCCATGACCGACGCAAACGGTTCCGGAGCACCCCAAAGCCAATTGGCAATTGCCAAAATTGGTCCTTTGCGCCCCAACGGATTCCATTACTTTATGCTTACCACATCCTACAAATAAATGCTGGCCCAGGCCCGACGTCAAATATTGGGCCACCAACCACTCCTCCCCTCGTCTGCGACCTGCTGCGCCACCAGTGGTTCCACCCGACGGCCTCCAAAGCCACTCTCCGTTCGCCGCCCGCCCGCCCCATTTTGGCTTCGGCTGCCCAGGCGCCATGTGCCATCATCCGCAGCTGCTGCCTCAGCAGCAGCAGCAGCAGCAGTGACTGGAGCAGCCGTTGCAGGCCCGGCTGCGGCGCCGTCTTGTGCACCGCTCTGTCCGGATGGCTGGCCCCTGTGGTGTCTGCTAGCCGCATGCGGGGCCGTCGCCCAGGTGAGCCAGCTGCCGTACCAACCCCCCATCCCCTGCCCCATCCCACCCAATAACCACACCCCTCACCCCAGCCGCATTTTCTTCTTTTTTCCCCTCCCAAGCTCCAACCCCATCCCACCCTTCAGCGATCGCTTTGTGTCCACAGGGGTGTATGTATGCGTGTGTGCCCCTCCCCAGACGAGCACACACACACACACACACACACACACTTTCAGGGTCCGCTGCCGCTGTCGCCGTCTCCGTCCCTTCGCTACAATGGTATCTCTCTTTGTTGTCTTACCCCGCCCCCACCCCCACCCCACCCTCCCCCTCCCCAGGTGTGTGAGAACCGCACCCGCTGGGGTGCCGCGCTGTCGGCTCCCGTTCTGTCCATGCTCGCCGCCGTGGCGCTGGCAGCAGCTGGCGTCATCCCCGTGGACTGTACGGCGTACGACACCGTCTGGACGTACTTCATGCCCTTGGCGGCAGCGTGCTTCCTTCTGGAGACCGACGTGCACAGGTGCCCGGGGTGTGTACGGCATGGGGCGTGTCTGAGGTCGAAAGGGAGGAAGGCGGAGGGGTAAAAAAATGATACCGCAGCGGAGACGTAGACGGCGTTAGCGACGGCGTCTGCGACGGAGGGGGCGAGGCAGGGCGGCAGCAGAGCTGGTTGGCGAAGACCGGCAGCGCGACGTTGAGTGACCTCCCCGCTGCCGACAAAAAAAACAATCTTTCCGTACTGCTACTGATCATGCATGCGATCCTAAACAAGCAACTGTGCTCCTCCATCCGCATCCTAAACAAGCAACCTTATCCTTCCTCTCGCGTTCTTGCACCATGCTCATGTCCATAGCCCGCCCGGCTCTCTACATACCCCGCCGCTGCCAGGGGGCCTGGAGCCCCCACCGTTAACCAGTACCAGTACCGCTACCATGTCCTAAACAGGCTCCTCCGCGACGGCGGTCCCCTGCTCGCGGGCTTCGCGGTGGGCGCTGTCGGCATGGTGGCGGGCGCGGTGGGCGGCTGGTGGCTGCTGCGGGAGCCTCTGGGCCCCACGGGCGCCAAGCTGGCGGCCTGTCTGTGCGCCAGCTATGTGGGCGGATCCGTAAACTTCGCGGCGGTGGCCTTGGTGAGCGGGTAGGGGGATGTGTGTGGGTAGGTGTGTATGTGTGTATGGGGGCTTAGGGTTATATGAGGGTAGTGTGTGGGAGGGGGAGGTGTGTATGGGTGTGAGTGGGAGTAGGGGTGTGGGTGGGTGTGGGTGCATGTGGGGGTGTATGGGTGTGTGGGTTACACGCCGTCTCCGTAAAACCCTCCGCTGCGGCAAAGGGTCTCTTTCTTATCTCCCCACCCAATCCCTCCCTCAGGCGCTCCAGGTGCCTCCCGCATCCATCCCTGGAGCCATGGCCGCCGACAACCTGCTCATGGCCGTCTTCCTGGCGGCGCTCATGGCGGTGCCCGTACCCGCCGCCGCCGCCGCCGCCGACACGACGACGGCGACGGCGGTGACGAGCGGCGGCGGCGGCAGTGGCGATGCGGCGGGGAATCCAGCAGCGCCGGAGGCGGAGGCGGAGGCGGAGGCGGCTACGCCGCCGCCGATGACGGCCGAGTCGCTGAGCCTGACGCTGGCGGCGGCGGCGGCGGCCTGCGCGGCGGCTGAGCACCTGGCGGCGGCGCTGAATGTCGTACCGCTCAAGATGCTCATCCTGGCGGTGGTGGCGGCGGGCCTGGCGGCGGCGGCACAGGGTGTACGACAGGCGGTGTGGGCCAGGGGCGCGCAGAGGACCAGCGGCAACGGCAGCGGGGGCGGAGACGGTGGCGGAGGTGCCGCCGGCAGGGCGGCTGGTGTCGTCATGTCCCAGAGGCCGGTTTTCGCGGGTGAGTGGTGGGTGCTTCAGGGACAGAGAGAGAGAGACAGAGACAGAGAGAAAGAGATTGAAAGAGAGCCTCCCCTCGTCTCAACCCCATTTCCGTCCCATGTTTCCGTTCCATGTTTCCCGGTCTACGCCCTTACCCACCCTTTCCTACCTTGCACCCGTTCCCCCGCTGTTCCGCCCTTTCCACCCCGTCCCCTGCGGTTCCCCTTCCCCTTCCCCTGCCTCCACCCTTCCCACCCTTTCTCTGCCCACCCTAAAACCCTAAAACTCCTGAACCAGGCTCGTCCCAAATCGGCTGCTGCCTGATGTTGCTTTTCTTCGCCGTCATCGGAGCCTCCGCGGGCTCCCCGGGCGCCCTGGCGGCCTGCCCCGGCGCACTGGCGCCCTTCCTGGGCCTTATGGTGGCCACCCACTGGGTCGTGGTTTCGGCGCTGGGCCGCGGCGTGATGCGGCTGCCGCTGGATGCGCTGCTGCTGGGCTCCAACGCCAACATCGGGGGACCCGCCACGGCTGCCGGTGCGTCTCTTGGCGTGCTCTTTGCGTGTGTGTATGCGGGGCCCCCCGTCTTGCCTGCCTGCTTCTCCCCGGCCTCCCCCCCCCCACACACACACCGCTCTGCCTGTTTGCATCCCCCTATTCACGTCCGCAGCCATGGCCGCTGCCAAGGGCTGGCGGCACCTGGTCCAGCCAGCCATGCTGACGGGCAGTCTGGGCTACGCGACAGGCACCGCGGCGGGGCTGCTCGTGGCTCGGATCATAGGCGCCGCATGACAGCCCTACGGACGAATGGACGAGGCGTGGCCGTGCTATCCCCGTGGTGGCATTTTCGGCATCCGGCGACATCAGCCTTTTTCGTTGGGCGCCGCGCGTTGAGCAGCCGGTGACACGGGGTGGTGGTGGTGGTGGGTGATCAAGATGACACCGGGGAAATGAAGGCGACGCGAGCGGCGGCGGTGGGGCTGGTGCCTGCCCTGGACCCTGGGGGTTTGCTCTCAGGAAAGGCTGTTGACGAGGGTGCGACAGGGTGGTGGCGGGCGTGTGGGGGTGGTCATGAGGTCAGGTCCGTGGCCCGGTCTGTCGCTCTGGCAGCGCTGACGGAAGCGCGGCGGCTTGTGTGTTGCGGCAGTGCACCGCGGCCAGGCTGGATGACCTGGTTAATCAGGTGATTGGGAAGAAGATGGCCGTCGTTGCAAGCCGGAGGGCTCAGGCGGCGTCGAAAAGCGGCGATCGACCGGCGAGACCGTGGTGTCAACTCCGTACTTCCAGTACCGTTACAATCTTAAATCCAGAGGTGGGCGTTGGAGATGCTTCGTATCGTCTGCTCGGTGTCCCGCACACACAGGAGCTGAGCTCCAAAGCTCCTTGCACGGTCCCGATCTTCCGCAAAGACGTGGTACGTGGACGTGGTACGTTTCAACAGCAACAACCCCCGCAACCCACTGTCAGTCTCCTGTCGCGTTCGTAACATAACATCACTACCCAGAGCATGTGAGCAATTTTCCATTCGATTCGGGCGATATAGCGGGACAACGGCCGTTGCCACGCGCTGAGAGAGCCGAACGCTGCAATGTTCTGCCGTTTTCTACGGAGACGCGGCGACATGTTGCTCTTTGTTGCGATGTAAGAAATGTAGAGACGACTTCGTTCAGGCAAGCTCCTGAATAGCCCTGTGCGTCTGGGTCCATGAAGGGTCTGAGGCAGCAGTCTGCGGCCAACTAACGGTCACTGCGCCCTCCCCCCTCAAAGGGCTATGAATTATTGCCGGCAAGCTTTCAATAGCTAGAAATTATGGATTATTTTTTTGTGAGGCTCCCGCGTTCAAGCATCGGAATGTTGTTTACTTTACCCATCCGTCTTCATCGTCAACTCATGTACCCATCACGTCATCAGGACAGCCGCAGCGCACTGGAGTGCACATACAGCTACATAGGAATTTCCTAAAGGTGCATTAATGGGCAACCTGCATGGCCCGCGCGGGACACACTTATTGAAACAGGCCCTTTTACTTTCGCGCCAGGGCGAAGGCCTGCCATTTATCGCGACACTTATCGCTGGCAGGCAGGCCGTCATAATTTGCCGAGATTAGTAGTGCCGGAGCTCGGAACCCACGGGCTGTCTCTGGAGTCTGGACTCTGCTGGCGAAATGCATTTCCTTACTTTCGGACCGACGGCTACCGACCCACGTTTGCAATCACACCCCAACGATCACTCTGACGGTTACAGAAGATCTCCTGTAAGCGCCTCGCGGGAAGCACAGTTCATCGGAATATGGTGCGTTGACTTGAACTTCGCCATTGCACAGCACGCTCACAAAGCGCCTTGTGCAAAGCTGGCTTTGTAATAAGCACTTGAACCTATATATACAAGTCCAACACAACGCCCAAAGCGAACGGCAAGGTGCTCTCACATTTACCAAGCGACAGCTGGCGGTAAGGACAACGCCTGGCCCTCCTTCTGCCGTCCTTGTTCTGTTCATCCCTCGCGTGCAGCAGCCAGGGACATACACCGCCTTTAAAGCGGCACCGATACAACCGGCAGCGGTCCATGCTGTGGGCATTGCTCCTAGCCGCCGCATGGCGCTCCCCCGCAACCGCTGAATCATCATCATCCACAATATCATCGAACCCCTGTCCAGTCTCCACCGTGCTGGAGCTTGTCCAAGCGCTGAGCAATCCGCAGTGCGACACGCTCCGGCTTCAGGGGAGTGGCCTGTCGCTCTCGCAAGGCGCCTGGATCGCGGCCGTGTCCGGCAGCAGCGGCAGCAGCAGCAGCAGCGGAGATGCTGTGCAGCAGCAACAGTCCCTGCTCATGATATCTCGAAACGTCACGCTGGAAGGCTCCGCCGCCGCCTCAGGCCAAACCGTCCTCGACTGCGGCTACCTCAAGTCCCGCATCACCGCCGCGCCTAACACGGTTGTGCGCCTCCGGTCACTCACGCTCGCGCACTGCCGCCAGCCCTCGGCGCTGTTCGCCGCCGGGCTGGACCTGCTGACACTGACCCATGGGTCCGTGTTGGTGCTCGAGGACGTGACGTACGAATGTGCGCTGTGCGCCTCCTGGCCGGAGATGGTCCGGCGGGCGGCCGCGACGCCGCGGCCCGTCGCGGCGACACCGCCGGCGCAGCAGTCCGTGCGGCTGGCGGCACAGGGCGGCGGCGCCGCCTGCGCATCGGCGGCGGGGTCGGCGATGGCTGACTGCCACGATGAGACGGTTGTCGTACTGTACGAAGATTTTGCCACTTACGGTAAGAGCGGTCGGGCCCGGGCCGGGTGCTGGGTGCCCACCCACCCGGGAGCGGTCCCGGGTGGGTGGGCACAGCCGCGCCGAGCCGCGCCGAGCCGACCGCGTGTGCACACAAACACCGATACACGTGTGTGTATGGCTCAACCCCACACTCGACGCCCACACTCCCCCTTTTCGCTGTCCCGTCGCCGCCGCGCAGCCACCCTGCCGAGCCCCGGCGGCAGCGGCGCCCGCACGCCTGCGCCCAGCGGCGGCGGCGACGGCGGCGGCGGCGGCCTGGTCCGCTACCGCAACGTCAGCATCCACTGCATGGAAGTGCTGGCGGCGGATTGCCTGGCGGCACGCGGCCTGGCGGAGTGTACGGCAGCGGCGGTGGGCGCGTTCCAGCTGGGCGTGTGGGACGAGTACGACATGCCGACGGCGGTGGCGGCGGCCGTCTCGGAGGAGGAGGCAGTGGAGGCGGTGGCGGAGGGCAGCGGCGGCGGCGGCGTCGTGTGGAGCGGCGCGGGGCACTCGGGGCCGAGCGAGGCGCACACCCGGAGGATGCTGGCGATCGCGTTGCCGACCGTGATCGGGGGTGAGTGTGTCCTAGCTCCTCGGGGGTTTGACACCCCTAAGATACCACCCAACGGGAGAAACGGAGACGGCGTTAGCGAACGAACCCCACTCCCCGGGATGGGCGGTGGATGGGCAGGGTTGGTAAGCGCAGCGCGAGCCTGGCGGCGCCTTCCATTACGGCAGCCCTAAGCGAATCTCCCGGAGCGAGCGAGCGCTGCGAGCGAGCACGATGCTTCTCGCTGCTCCCCTGGCCTGCGCCCCTCGCCCTCGGCGATGGTGACGGTGCGCCTCCCCCCCCCGCTCCCCTGCGCCCCTCGCCCTCGCCCGATGATGGCTGTCGTACTGTGCCGTATGGGGTCGTACCGTGTGTACGGGTGTACTCTGCAGGTCTGGGCTTGTTTCTGGTGGTCGTGGTAGTGCTTATGTGGACCCGGCAGAGGAGGAAGTTCTCAGCCTGCCCAATCGGGATCAAGGAGGCGTACGAGGGGTGAGTATGGCGGAGGATGCCACTGCTACCGCCGCCGTCACTGCTGCCGCTGCTACTGTCGCCGCCGCTGCTACTGCCGCTGTCGCTGCTAGCAATCCTGGCGGATTTCATGCGACCGAGCCCCTACCCGCGGTAAAAGAAAGAGGGGAGCAGGGTGATCCGGGGAGACCCGTGACTCATGCGTCCTCACGCAGGCCCTTGGCCGGTCCCCTTCTCGACCCGCTGCCCCCCGCTCGTGGCGCTCCCTGGCGCCCCTTTGGCCTCTCCCGCAGGGTGGTCTTCGTGGGCCTTTCGCAGGACTCGGAGCAGGAGGCGGCGGCGGCCCCTGCCGCCACCCTGCCCCTGCCCCTCCCCCTGGAGCTCTTGGAACTCGGGAGCGGCAGCGGCATCTCGGAAGTGCTCCTGGCTCCACCGCCGCAGCACCGCAATCACCCAAACGCAAAATGCAACCGCCCCGCCAAGAGTGCGGGCGGCGGCCCGGGCGGCGGTGGTGGTTTCGGAGCGCCGGCGGGCTTTGGCGGCAAGCAGGGCGCGCCGGCAGCGGCGGCGGGCGCGACGGCTTGCGACGGCGGTTATGAGCTGGGCTATGACGAGACATGGAGTGAGTGCGGGGTCCGAGTGTGGGTGGGAGTGGGGGTGCGGGTGCCAGCGCGCCGTTTTGATGAGGTGGCGATCGCTCTGAGCGGTTTGACACCGTCAGTGCAGCAGTGGGATGCACGGAAACGCGTATTTGCGCTGACTGACGCGGCCTCCCAAACCCGCCTAAAACCCCTACCCTAAAACCCCAAAGGCGGCGACGGCCACCGCAACCCCCCTTCCTGGGACGGCGGCCACGTCGCCGGCGGTCAGGGCGGCCACCAGGGCCACGGCAGCGGCTCCGCCAGCGGCCTCACCGCCAGCAGCGGCGCCTACACCTGCTCCTCAGCACCCGCCGTCGTCGGCATCGTCGTCGCCGCCGCCGCCACCGCCACCGCCGTCCGCTCCGCCTCCGCCTCCTCCCAACGCCACCTAAACGGCGGCGGCGCCGCCGCCGCCGCCGCCGCCGGCGGCGGCGGCGATTTGCCCCCCGGCAGCCCCCGCGCGCCTGTGGACCTTGTCCTCGGCGTCGACGTCATCGTGACTGCTCAGCCGGTGCTGGGTCGCAGTCCGCTGGGCTGGGCGGTGTTGGGTCAGTTTGGGCAGGTACCGGTGGCGGTAAAGCGCTTCCACCGGGACAGGCACCTGGGCGGCTCGGCGGCGGCGCTGGCGGCGCTCCGGAGGGACGTGGAGCTGCTGGCGGCGCGGTGCGCAGCAGGCGGCGGCGGTGGTGGCGCAGGCGGTGGCGGTGGTGGCGGTGGTGGTGGTGGTGGGGGCTGCCGGTGTCCGAATGTGGTGGCGGTGTTGGGTGCGGGGGAGGCGCCGGGTGGCGAGGAGGTGTTTGTGCTCGAGGTGAGGTTCGGGGTGGGGAGGAGTATGGGGCGGGACAGGGCGGGGCGGGGTGGGTTGGGGTTGGGGTGAGCCATCGTTCTCCTCCTCGGAGACCAGGCAGGACAGCGGCAGGACTGAGCTTGGCCGGGCAGGCAAGAGCAGGACAGGGGCTGATCAGGACAGGGCCAGGGCTGCGCCTTCGTCCACAAGCCGCTCTCCGCCTCACCCCACCCGCCCCGGACCAAGACGCTTCCGCCCTCACCCCACCCGCCTCACCCACCCCACCCCCCTCGTCTCCTCCCCTCCCGCTGTCTCTCTCTCCACGTCTGTCAGGAGCTGCTCTCCACCAACCTGTCCCGACTGTTCGCTGAGCGGGGGGACGGACCCGCGGGTCTGTCCGTGGAGAGGGCCATCTCCATCGCACTGGACGTGGCGCTGGGGCTGTCGTACCTGCACCCCGACATCCTGCACCAAAACGTGAGCGCGCGGCTGAGTCTGTCGGAACGGCTTGCGAACTCCGGAAGCCTGTACTTCTATTGTAACCCTGTCGGCTTCTGCCTCATGCCGCATCGGACTGATGCATCGAAATGAAACCCTAAACCCCCCGCTCCCCCCACGTCACCGTTTACGGACTCCGGCCTATACGTGGATACCCCCCCCCCCGGGACCCCTCCCTGACCCCCCCGGGACCCCTCCCTGACCCCCCCGGAAAACCCTCACGCAGCTCAAGCCGGAGAGCGTGTTGCTGGACAGCGCTTTCAATGCCAAGGTGGCGGATTACGGACTGGGGAGGCTGCTGGATAGTGGGCGCGGAGGCAGTGGCGGTGGTGGTGGTGGTGGTGTGGAGCTGGAGGTGTCGCGGGCGAGATACATGGTGCGGGGGTGGGCGGGGCGGGGCTGCGGGCTCGGATGCTGTGTTTTCACAATAAGAGGGGATTCAGACGGGGTGTTGGGGTTTGCGATGAGTGAGTGAGCGCAGCGGGTGGTGGTGGGGGGTCAGGGAGTGATATGCTCGTTTATACAACAATGGTGGGGGGGAGGTGGGGAGCGGTCCAACGCGGCCGCTGTTGGACCCGCGAGCTGCCCTTCCGTCCCTGCATCCTCCTCTCATCCTTCCCTGAACGGCTGCTGGTTGCCCCAACTCTCAACTTCGCCTCTCACCTCCCACCTCCCACTTCTCACCCACCTTCTGACGAAGTCGGCTGGCTGTCCCACCCGCTTTCCGCCCTTTGACATGACATGGTACGGCATGACATGACATGGTACGGCATGACATGGTACGGCATGGCGTGACACGACACGAAACGACATGGAATGTGGGGCACAGGCGCCCGAGCGTTTCCGCGCCAACCGCGATAAGCGGGAGAAGGAGGAGAAGGGGGAGGAGGAGGAGCGCCGGTCCAACTCCCCCTCCTCCCCATCCCCCTCCCCCTCGGAAGAGAAGCAGCTCGCGACGCCACAGTCGGACATTTACAGGTGAGCGTGACTGCGAGCGTGTGTGTGTGTGTGTGCCTGTGTGCCTGTGTTGACACTTGCGTGTGTCAACAGAGGCACAGGCGTGTGTTTGCCCATGCGGTTTCACTAATCCCTTTTGCGCGCCTTCCGCGTCAAACGCCTCCGAACCCAACCCGGGTGCCCCGAACCTCCCCGAACCCCAGACCTCACCAAACCTCACCGACCCACCCAACCCTCCCTGCCTCTACCCTGCGCTCTGCGTGTGTGTGTGTTATCGTGCGGTGCTGCAGCCTGGGGGTGCTGCTCTGGGAGATGCTCTGTAGAGAGACGCCGTGGAGGGATTTGACGGCGGAGCAGGTGCGCCACACCGACGACCGACCCGTGGGTCTTTCCATGCGACGAGTGTCCCGGAGGGGGGCCGGGCAGGCCCGGCACGTCCCGGGTGCGATACCGGGCCCATGGGTCGTGCCACGCCTAACCTCCGCCCCCATCACGCCTCGCCTCTTCAGAGGCCTCTCTCTGCCTCTGTTCGGGTTTTGGTTTTGTGTCCTTCCAAGGCCCCCACCGCTCTGGGTTTCGGTTGGGCCCTTCGGTCTCTTCACATACACACACACTCCCGATCTGTCCGTCCTCGCAGATCGCTGTGGCGGTGGGCAGACACAATCAGCGCCTGGACATCCCTCTAAACGACCGGTGCGTGGGTGCGCGTGGGTGTGGGGTGGGGTGGGGTGAGGTGTGCTGTCTTGTATGAAAACACGGCAGTGGACATGACCCGAGCTGTGTTGCGGAGGGCCCGAGCCCTCCCAAACTGTCACTGTTGCGTGTTGCCTCTGTTGCCTGCCCCGCTGCACGGGCCCGCTGCAGTGCACCGTTCAGCTGCTGGCTCTGATCTGCCCTCCGGATGATTCATGGGTGCAGCAGCAGCAGCAACATACACGCACACATAGACACACACAAGTAGATATATACACATATAATCATACACATAGACACACACATATAAACATACACACATATACACATACACACATATACACATACACAGACGTCACACGCAAATTACCTCACACGACATTACCCGCCTGCCTGCCCGCGCGCGCGGCATCGCTACTGCCCCCCCCCCCTTCTCCCTTGTCTTCTCGTCCGCAGGTTCCCGGCCAAGATCCGAAAGCTGATCCTGCAGTGCTGGGAGCAGGTGAGCCGAGGGGACGCAGAACCCGATTGGGTCCTGCATTGCTGCGGGTGCCCTTGCGCGACTGCTTGACTGCGCTGCCCGGCCGTGCCTGTCGGGGCTCGGGGGCCGTTGCGCGCTTAGCGCTCCTCCCCCAACTGCGTGATTGCTTGCTCCAGCCGCCCTCCCCCCCACTGCCCACCGCCCCTTCAATCCTTCCTCCTGCCTCCTGCCCGTTACCCCACCACCACCTCCCCTTACTCCGCCCACAGGAGCCCCGCAAGCGACCCAGCGCCGCCGAGGTCGCGAAGCGCCTCTCCCAAATGCTGCACCAGCACCGCAACCGCCGCCGGTGAGGCTGCGGATGAAGGAGCTGAAGGGCTGCGTGAGGGCCTCACCTCCAGTGCAGCTGTGGTTTCATGTCGGTCGCGTGATCAAAAGGCGATCGAAGTGATTGTTGCTTAGCTTAGCTTAGCTTGGCTCAGCTTAGCTTACGGGGTCTGTTGCAATTAACGATAAAACGAACTTGCAGGGTATGATATGCGCTGGCGGCGCACCCAGTGCGCTGGGTGTTGGGTGGTGGGTGGGTACAGCTGCTGCCGCAGGGAGGGAGGAATCGCCGTCGCCGCCAGCACCGACGGCATGGACCCGCGTCCGGTACCGGTACCCACAGTTGAACCGCGTTGGGCTCTGATCGGAGATCGGGTCGTTGGGGTCTGATCGGAGAGTGCTAAAACCCCAAGAAATGGTGCCACAGAACTGGTTTTTATTAGGGTGGCGCTTGGGGGATATTACGTGCGCGCGCGCTCTCTCCTGGTGCATATGCGATACCGGCAGCATCGTCGTCGTCTCTCTTTTGAACTCGTGCGTTCTCGACAACAATACGGACAGCATCACCTCTTTCGCCTTACCTTGTTTGATCTCTTCGAGAGGCCGTGACGACTTGCAGGCAAGGCCCGCTGTCTTGCGCGGGGCCTTCCAAGCTACATAGAAAGGTAGACAGTACGGCAATCGTTGCCAGGGCAGTCGTACTCAACGCGGCGGCGTGTCCGGGGGAGGCTCCAGGGCCTGCCACCCCCCAATCTGGAGGGCCGTTTTTCGGTGATGTACGAGGTAACGGTGATTATGATGAGTTTTGGACAAAGATGTGTGAACGTGTTGTGTCTCCCCTGCCCCATGATTCTCCAACCGGTCGTGTGTCTGTGTGCGTACCTGTGTCTGTGCGTGTGTGCGTACGTGTGCGTGTGTGTGTGCGCTCGTGTGATCTCGCGGGCGCTTCTCGGCTAGCAGAACCTGGTGCCGGTGCGCCGGCTCCCCTCTCGCGCTTCGGTTCCATGTTTATTGATCCCCCCTCCCTCCCCCTCCCCAGGTGGGGAGGGGGTTGGGGCCGGCCTTGGGGGCCGCTGTGTTTGGAGATGTTTCGTGCGTGCGATGCGCGATGTGGGCGCTCAGAAGGACCTACACTCAATACGGTACATACATTCATATCCCTACTTGGGCGGCGGGTGAAGGCTCAACGAGCCAGGAAAGCTTGACGCGACGAACGCGAAGCTTGAAGGCCACGACCACAGGAAGCTTGTAGCCGGGCTGTGCGTGTGTGTGCGTGTGTGTTTTTTCGTCTGCTACCTGATACCCGTATGCGCGTCGGCTGCTGAACCACAATGAAGAGCGTTGCGATCAGACTTAGACAGGCGGTGTGTCCCGCGTCGGCGCGACGTTGTAGTTGCAGTTGTAGTTGTTGTCGTACTGGCGTTGTACCGTTGTTGGCTGGCTGGTTGGTTGAGTTGGTCATGCATGATGCGCTGGGCCGGACACGGTATGCTGAATTGCTGGTGGCGTGTGCCTAAAGCTTGCGGCCGGGCATGCGGCCGGGCAACTTTGCCTTTTCCAACAGGGAGATAGGGCGGATCTGCGGATTGCGGCGGCGCAAGCATGCGTGCAAACGACTGGTGCAACGAAGGGGGGTAACCACCCCCCACCCCGCCAATACAATCGCTTGCTCAACCGATGGATTTGTTCTCCGGTCTGGCTGGGTGTTACGGACTTACGGTGTACCTGGCAGGCCGGCGCATCGGGGCAAAGGCCCGACAAATCGTGCCGTACAGGTACTCCCAGCGGTGCTTCATTAGTTTGGCCGGTGGGAGTCGCAACATTCTCAGCACCGCAGGACAGCATTAACAAACCGCAACCTGCAGTGCGCGCCCCGGGAAAGCTTTATAGCCCACGCTGCCGTGAACGGGGGTGCTGCGGACGTGGCGGCTACGCGGGGCGCGGGCGATGGACATTGCGCGCATTTGTTGAACCTCTCGGGCTGGAGCACCACTGCCTTCTACACGGCCGGTGTGTCAGATGGCCATGGCGGAAACAGATGGCAGAAGTAAATTGACTCTTCGGGTGTGGTCTGAAAGTGGAAAATGACAACCAGGGCGGAGGGTGGTTAGAGTTAAGTTTCCACCTTACTCATTCCGTACGGCTTACGCTGACCAAGACGACGCATATGCAAAGCTGTGCCCGCACATGCGCCGATTCCTTTGAACGGAGCAGTCAAGTCTATTAGCATTTAATGGTTACCCGATACCGAACCAGTGAGTCGACCGACTGGAGCCTGACTCCAGCGCTGAACATTTAACTGTGATAATTTCGCACTGTGATGCACTTAGGCAAGCAGCTATAACCCGGACCGCGTGCGGACGCGTGGAGTATGTTTGTACACTTGGGCGGAGATGAGAACTCGAAACCAACCTACTTTGAAGTCATCGCCGCTGACCGGCTGGTACCAAGTCTAAAGGCAGCCGTCGTGTACGCGCTCTCGGTGAGCTGACGCCGTGCTCCGGGACCGCTTTCGCAGCTGGCGACAGAGGTGGAACGAAATTGTCTTTCTTTTGCTTTGCTTTGCAAACGACGTCAGCCATCAACAGCAGCTTGATGGTACAGCGCGTCCAAAACTCCACAGGTCTTCTCCCAGCGTCACCCCTGGGTTCATCGGTTGCTCAGTTACGATGACGAGGTGTTTGCGCTCGTCACGCTCGCCCTGGACGGCCACAGCCTGTTCAGCTCCGACAGCACATTCGCGGACAGCTTGTACGGCCTCAAGCTGCGACCGCTGGGGCTTCCGCCGGGGCAGCGGCAGGGCGCGCCGGAGCGACTGACCCGCCGGCACCGCGCGCTCGTCCTGGCCTGCAAAGTACTGCTGCCGTACCTGAGGGCCAAAGCGGACAAGGCCTTTCGCCAGGCCTCCTCCTCCACAGCCTCCGGTGGTGGAGTGCTGGCCCTGGCGCTGCGATACGGCGCGCCGCAGGTGGGAGTGGTTGCTGTGGTTGTTGTCGCAGTGGGAGGGGGAGGCTCCAGACCCCGCGAAGGCGCATCACTGAGCCCCAGCGCTAAGGCCACCAGACACGGCCAAGTGATGCGCCGCTCCTTCCTTGCCCCCTTCCTTGCCCCCTTCCTTGCCCCCTTCCAGCCTTCCTTGCCCCCTTCCTTGCCCCCTTCCAGCCTTCCTTGCCCCCTTCCTTGCCCCCTTCCAGCCTTCCTTGCCCCCGTCCCGAAACCGATGGATCCTGGGTTCGCCGCCTTGAAGCCGGGTCGCGGGGGTTTGCTTAACTTGGGGGTTAACCTGCTTAGGGATAAACCCCATGAAGGCTAATGACGGGTAACGTACAAAAACCCTAATGACGGGTAACGAAACGTAACAACAGGGCCCCCACGGCCTTTCGCCACCACCACCTCCCCTTTCCCCGCCCCACCCCTCTCCTCTCCGCTCCGCTCCGCTCCCCCCCGGTCCATGTGTGTTCCCAGGGCCCCTCCTCCGCTGACCCCACCGCCCATCGGCCCGAGGATCGGCCCGAGGACGGCACCGGGGGCCTTCCCCGGAGGCTGGCGGGGGCCTTGGTGGCCGCATACCCCTGGATGCATGCGGCGATGGAGGTGAGTGTGGTGTGGGCCGGAGGGAGCGTTGCGGCCAAAACCCACACAGAGGGAGGTCCCGGAGGTCGCTTGTGTCGCTCGCTTGTGTATGAACCGCATCGTATGAATGAACCGAGGATGGCTTTTCCACGCCCCTTTGCCGCCCCTCCTCCCCCCATTTCCCTCCCTTTCCCTCCCTCCTCTGTCCCTCTCCCTCTCCCTCCCTCTTTCTCGCGTGCGCTAGGGCACCACCTTCGCTTACCACCTGTCGTACCTCCTCGGAGCCAGCTCCGTACACCATCCCGTACTGCACGTGAGTCAGTCCGTCCGTCCGTCAGTCCGTCAGTCGCCCTACGTGCTGTGCGTTTCTTAGGGGTTTTTCGTTTCTCTTTCTTCGATTTCTTCGATTTTCCCGTTTCTCGACCCTCTCTCTCCCTCTCTCTCGTCTCATCGAGACCGCCCTGAGGGGGGGTGAGGGTATGACAAGAAAAAACACCAGCGCAGCAGCAGCGAAGGGAGGGAGGGGCGGAGAGAGGACGGCGTGTTGGCGAGCGAGCGAGCGGACCCCGGGAACCTCCCCTATACCTCCCCTATACCTCCCACCCATACGAAAAAACGCGACGTGGCGGCGATGCGGTGGTTCGATCCGGTCCGTTGGCGTCCGCCCCCGCTCCGTTCCGCTCCCCCGCTCCGTTACAATCCCCCGCTCCGTTCCGCTCCCCCGCTCCGTTACGATCCCCCGCTCCGTTCCGATCCCCCGCAGGCGCTGGGGGTGTGCGTGGCGCGAACGTCGTCCAAGGACCTGGTGGGGGCGAGGACGATGGGAGGGGGCGTGTAGGAGCGTGTAGGGGCGATCGGGGGGCGCATGTGGGATGGAGCGGGATGGAATGGAATGGGATGGGATGGAATGGGGGGGGGCGCATCAGGCGGGGTGTCCTACGGGTTTAAAAAATGAAGATGCCGCAGCGAAGGGACGGAGACACCCGACCCCTACATCCCCCCTACATCCCCCTCCACGACACTGATCAACAGATGGACGCTGAGAAGGCGAAGCAGGGCCGCCGACAAGCCCTCCTGCAGGCGCTGTCGGCGGCACTGGCGACGGCGACGGCGACGGCAACAGCAGCGCCCGGGAGTGGTACTGCACCCGCGGCGCCGACGGCGGCGTGGTCTGTCGTCGCGGCGGCGACGGCATCGGCGCGGCGCGCCGCCGCCTCTGCTCGCTACGGTCTGCTGCGCGGCCTGCTGGCTGCTCGGTGGCTGGCGGAGGACCACGCGCGCAGTGCCCTCATCCTGGCTGTGTTTGGATTCAAGGTGGGGGGGTGGGAGTGGGGTGAGGGGGTGTGATGCTGGGGGTGAGGGGGTACGGCGGCTGACAGAGTGCGGCTGATAGCGTGGCTGGTGACGGGGCGCGGCACTGCGGGTGTTAGGGTTTGGGTGAGGGTAGTGGCGGGGGTTGCAGGTGCCCCCCTTGTGGGGACACCACTACTCTTGACTTTTATCTCCGAAGTCTGAACCTTTCCCAGACCTTACCGTGCCGTACATCATTCCCATGTCGTCGGCCCGTGCCGTACCGTGTCGTACTGTGCCGTGATGTTGTCGTACACTGTCGTACCGTGTCCGGCAACAGGCGCTGGAATGGTGGTACTCCACGGCGGAGGGCTCCCTGGCGCGAGGCAAGGTGCTGCCGCCGCCGCCCCCGCCGCCGCCGCCGCGGCCGGTGCCGCCGCCGGAGGGCGTGGGTCTTCCGCCGGACCCCTCCGACTGCCCGCTGTGCAGGTGGGTGGGGTGGGAGGGGTGGGAGGTGGGGTGGGAGGGGTGGGAGGTGGGAGAGAGGTGGGAGGAAGGTGGGAGGGAGGTGGGAGGGGTGGGAGCGGAGAAGAGAGAGAGGGGGACGGAAACAGGGCGCGGTGTCCCTGTGCCCTCTGCCCACACGATGGGCGGGCAAAGAGGGGCGGGGGGCAATGGGGAGGTGGTGGGGGGAGGGGTACCGTATGCGGCGCTGCGCTGGCTCTGGCGTTTACCCACCACCACCACCACCACCGCCGCCGTGTGTCCCCTGGGTCCGCTCGCTGACGCCGTCTCCGTCCCTTCGCTGCGGTATCTTCTTTCTTAACCACCACCACTTGTGTCCCCCCTCCTGCCCCCCGCCCCCTCAGGAAGCGCACCACCAACCCCGCCACCATCGCCACCTCGGGATACGTCTTCTGCTACCCCTGCGCCTTCAACCAGGTCATGGCCCACGGCCGCTGCCCCGTCTCGCTGTTGCCTGCGGGACTGGACCACGTGCGCAAGCTGTACGAGGCGGCATAGCGAGAGGAGCCCAGCCCGGCCCAGCACAGCCCGGCCTAGCCGCGGATTTGGCGCGGCGGTTGTTCGCGCCGGCGGTTGCTCGATTCCACCCAACCCCCGCCCCGCGGGCCGCTGGCTTTCGGCAGGTCACCGCTTCGATTCTCACTCCACTCACGTTTTTTACCGCTTGTATTACGGTAAATCCCCCGCAAGGCGTTTGTTGTGCGCTGCTGCGGGAGAGAGGTTGGGATGTGCGCGACGTGGTCGTGTCGAGATGTTTTGGATTTGGGAACGAGGAGAAGGGAGAGGAGGGGCGTTCTGGATATCTGTGAGTGTGTGTGTATGGGGGTGGGGGGTGGGAGAAGGGCGGGCGCGGGAGGTAAAAAAACGATACCGCGGGGGAGGAGGTGGATTGTGTTCCGCACCTCGTGTTAGTCCCACGCTCGCCAGCGCCGTGTTGCGGCTTCGGGGGGAGCGTGGGGGTTTGGGGGGGGGCTGCTGGAGCGCTGCAGAAGCGTGCCGCAAAGACTGTACGGCACTGGGTTTTGGGATTCGGTGCATCTCCCCCTCCCAACTGAACTTCAACTTCACTTCACTTAGTGCCTTGATCGTTGAAGAATGAAGATGCATGGCGCGGCGCAAGCGCCCAACAGCCTCTGCATTATGCATGGCGCGATGCCCCTCGCTGCCCCTCGCTGTCACAGCGGCACCAGCACTCTCCAGCAGCGGCACCTGCAGATCTTGCCGGCCACCCACCCACCCACCCACCAGGCAGCAGGGGGGCTGCGGCCGGTCGGCCGCTCCGACGGATGCTACGCGCGGCGGCAGCTGTGCTGTGTGGGACGGAGAGCTAGACAGATCCATCCAGCAACTCAGTAACTCACCGTTCTGCAATGCAGTGTTTGTTGAGTTTTTGTGTGTTGGGAGCATCGAGATTGCATGAGGAGCAAAAGGGCGGACAAGGGCATTGTGTACCGACACCGGCACATACTTTTTCGCGCGCCAATCTGGTTTCGGAGCGATTGTGGCCGTACCGTTCGATCAAAAGTCCTCCTGGCGTCGGGGACCGACGAAAAACACCGCGCACAGAAAATTTCTCTTTGGAGCAGTCCGTCCGTGCGGTCTCTGTGCCTCCAAAGACGCATAATTTACGCAAGCAGAGAGAGGCGCCGGAGCCAGCTGACGACATGCAGGCGACGGCTCAGCTGCGCCTTTCTTCGCTTTGCTGCCTGGCTGCTGCCATCGTCATCGTCGCCGACAGTCAGAAACTCGGTACTCCGACAGGAGGACAGTTCCCCGACAGCCAACAGCACTTTGGCGCAGCTGCGGGCCTTCGCCTTCGAGTAAACCAGGACCTGCTCTTGCGCGGGTGAGCGGGTCCGCCCCCACATTTGTTTTTGCGCAGCGTTGATTCTCCGCAGCGACGATTCTCCATCCTATTTCCTGTACCCGGTCAACGTTGCCAAACCCGTTATATCTATTTTGCCATCGACTGCGCGAAGGCTCAAAAATCAATCCAGAACTGACTGCGCGCTCTGCAGCGGGGCTTTCCTGGCTGACGAAGCCGCTTCGGTCTCGAGGAAAACGTTACTTCCGCAGCTTCCGCGGTTCTGTGCATGGTCGTGGTGCTTTGTTTTCAACATGTCCTCTGGGTCAACTGTAAATCCATTCATTCATTGGAGCGGCGCGCTCTGTTTGCGAGTTAACGGTAATGATAAAGAAGAGACCGCAGCGGAGGGGCGGTATGTGAGCAACGCTCCTTATTGCAAAGACGAACACCGGGTTGCGCTTCTTTCCTCCCTCGGGCCGCCAGGAATGTCCGCCTGGGAGCCCAGCTGCTGGCTCGCAACAGTCGCGAAGCACCGCCGCCGGGGACGGGGACCGCCGGAGCTCGACCTGGTGCTCCGAACCACACCGGGGGAGGAGCTGGGGCTGGAGTTGGGGCTAGGGATGCGGCTGGGGCTGAGACTGGGGCTGCTCGAAGGAGTGGATCGAGGAGTGGCAGCGACACGACTGAAACGCGCGACGGCGGCGCAGCGGCGGCGGCGGCTGGTGGCGCGGGGAGGCCGCGCTTGGTCGTCGCGACCGACCCGCGGGTCGTGACTGCAATCCTGACGGCCCGCGTGACCTGTGGCGGCGCGGTGGTGGCTCGGGTAAGCCAACCACCGTCCCTAAGTATGAAAAGGAATCGGGCTTTGATTTTTAATGCAGAGTTTTAATGCAGTGGACCCAGAAAGGCTCGTTGTCGTTGATTTGGGTAATATGCTGTCCCCTGGGTACTCTGCTGTTGTACTACAGTTATGCTTCGACGCAATGTTAAGGGCCGCTACTGCTATTGATACTGTTGCTGCTGCTACTGCTGTTGATGATGCTACTGCTGTTGCTGCTGCTGCTGCGTGCAGCAAAAAAACGAACACTTGATTGAAATGAGCAACTGGGTATGTTGTTTGTGCGGCTAACTACCCAACCAGCACATCGTAACTTCCAACCTCCAACTGCCAATGACGGACAGGCGAGCCGGCTCCTGAGGCTTCCCGGGGCACACAGCGGGGAGTCGACGCCCGGCGCTGCCGACCCCACACACGGCCCTCCCAAGGCACAACTGAGCGGCGTCGGCGGCGGTGGCGGCGGTGGCGTCGGCGACGTCGGCGGCGTGCCCGGCGGCAGCGGCGCCGCTGCGGCCGTCTACCCACCGCTCCGCCTGCCGTACACCTTCCTCTTCGAGCTGGAGCCTTCTTCGGAGGGGACCACTGCCGGCGCCGCCGCCAGCGGCGGCGGTGGCGGCGGCGCCGTCAGGGTCGCCGCCGCGAAAGGCGACTCGGTGACTGCGCCGGCGCCAGCGCCGGCGCCGGCAGGATTGCAGCCGCCGGCGGCCGCCGGCGCAGCGGCGCCGCCGCCGACCTGCTCTATCGGTCGGCCTAGCCGCATCGCGTCCGGCGGCGGGGGCTCCGTCCCAGCAGCCGCGGCCGCGGCGTCGTCCGGGGGTGCCGTACAGGCCGGCGCCGCTCCCAGCAGCTCCAAGACGGGCAGCGGTAAGCCGAACGGCGACCTGTTGCCGAATGGCGGCGGCGGCGGCGCTGCCGACGGCGACCCAGCGACGCGTCGGCCGCCGCCGTTGCCGCCGCCGCCGTACGGCATCAGCTTGAGGCTGGAGGTGCCGCTGCCGGATGGCCACGTCGCCGTCTTCGTTTCAACCGCTGATACGACAGGTACGGCCGTTGGCACGTCATCCAGGTCGTGAAACTCCGAAACCATTCATCGCCGCATCGCTCCAGGGCGGACGCTTTGTCAGTGCGCCCTGAGGTCGCTGTCCGCCATGGCAGCCGCCCCCCCTTGACCTGGTCGAATGCGTCTCTTAACTCTCTACCGGTATATCGATTTTCATGTTACCGGTATACCCCATATCCTCTTATTCCGTATCCCGTATGATACCTCAAGCGTCTTGTGCGATTTCCGCCTCCCGTACCGCACCTGCTCGCACGACAGGCGGCTACGCCGTCGCCGCCGACCTGGACGCACTCACGCCGGAGCTCGCTGCCGCAATCCTGCCGCCGCCGCCGCCTCCACCGCCACCGCCGCCGCCAGCGCCAGCGCCGCCGCCCACTTCACCAACTGGCACGGCGGCAGCAGCGGCGGCGGATCGACCGACGGCAACACACGACCCGCTGCAGCCTCAGCCTCAGCAGCAGCCTGCTTTGCAAGTGGAGTCATGCGTGTCGGCGCTCGCCAGGCATTGGACAGGGCAGCAGCGGGCAGAGCTGGCGGCGGCGGCGCCAGGAGTTCTGGAACACGCATGCGCGGTGCCGTCATTGTACAGGTCAGTAATTGCGGAGGACGTCGATCGCTGCCCGGCTATTCGCCTGCTGCTGCCGCCTTCATCGTCATCGCCATCGTCAGCACGAGCTGCTGCTGCTGCTGCGGCGGCGGCATACCGGCCATCATCCCGTGTTGCCGCCAAGTCGGCGGCTGATGCTGCCGCCGCCGCTGCCGCCGCCACGGCAGCGGGCTCTACATCATCATCGCTGCCGCCGCCATCGACGGGTCGCCAAGTCTCTCCACCGCCGCCGCCCGGTGAGTGTCTCCAGTGTCTCCAGTCCTGGTGGTAAAGTTTCTCAGAAGGAAACCTGTGCTTGGAAGGTCACCCTCAGGCCGACCCTCGGGTCACCCTCAGGCCGACCCTCGGGTCACCCTCAGGCCGACCCTCGGGTCACCCTCAGGCCGACCCTCGGGTCACCCTCAGGCCGACCCTCGGGTCACCCTCAGGCCGACCCTCGGGTCACCCTCAGGCCGACCCTCGGGTCACCCTCAGGCCGACCCTCGGGTCACCCTCAGGCCGACCCTCGGGTCACCCTCAGGCCGACCCTCGGGTCACCCTCAGGCCGACCCTCGGGTCACCCTCAGGCCGACCCTCGGGTCACCCTCAGGCCGACCCTCGGGTCACCCTCTGGCCGACCCTCGGGTCACCCTCTGGCCGACCCTCGGGTCACCCTCTGGCCGACCCTCGGGTCACCCTCAGGCCGACCCTCGGGTCACCCTCTGGCCGACCCTCGGGTCACCCTCAGGCCGACCCTCGGGTCACCCTCAGGTCGACCCTCGGGTCACCCTCAGGTCGACCCTCGGGTCATCCTCGGTTCACACCTTGACCGTCGCCACACCTTGACCGTCGCACCCACAGGAGTTGCCGGGTCCACCGCGACGCTGTTCTCTTGGTTACGTGATGGCGCCGCCGGCTCTGGTTGGGTTTCGGGGCTGGGCTGCGGCTTCACCGTTGGCTGCACCCTAATGTGGTTGGCGGCAGCGGCGGCGGCGAGCCGTCGCAGACGCAACGACTCCCTCCGTCAGGGCTCGATGAATGGCGATAACGTGTACGGGTACGGGTACGACACTGGGGCGGAGGGTCCAATGGGCCAGCGGCCGATGTACGACATGCGGGTTGCGCAGGAGCCGTACAACGGCGGCGGAGGCGACGGGCAGGGCGGGGTTTGGCCGAGCCGGCCGGCGGCGTCTGCTGGCGGCGGCGGTGGCGGCGGAGGCGAGGGGTTGCTGCAGCGAGCAGGGTCAGGCTTGGGACAGCTGCTGCGCACGCCCATGCGCCGCCGCGGCGGCGGCGGTGGCGGCGGCGCCGCCGGCAGGCCGCTGTACGACAACGCCATTCCGGAGGAGGACGAGTACGGCTCGCCGTACCGGGGCACCGTCGGCGGCGACAACCTGGCGGCGGCGGCGATGCTGGAGGGGTCGGGGGAAGTGCGCGGCGTCGAGGGGCGGTCGGCGCCGCGGGGACGCACGCGGCGGCGGCGCAGCGGCGGCGACGACGACGACGACGAAGGGGAGGATGACGAGCTTCTGCGCGCAGCAGCTGCCGCCGGCGGCGGCAGCGGCGGCGGCGCTATCGCGTCTACGCTTGCTCAGCTGTCGCCCAGCGTGCTGAAGCTGCTAGCTAGCGGTAAGGCTAGCTAGGGGTTATGAAAACGATACCGCAGGTCTGCAGCAACCCAATAGACGTAGGAAGGTAGGATGGGGTCTGGGAAGTGAAGCGTTTGATACGGTTGATGTACCGTACCCCCACGGGCCCGCCACACGCCAATACTTCCAGAGGCATACACACCCGCTCCCTTCCATCCAGCACGGGGAGCTGCGGGGGGGGTCGGGGCTCTCACGTTTGCCGTACATCAACCCCGTTGTTGTCGTACACTAACAGGTCGCGGCACGGGCGGTTCCTGGGGTCGCGACGAGGCCGGCCGACTGCGGCGATTTAGTGCTCGTACGACACGAATCCTCAACAGCATCCTCGCATCGTCCGCGGACCCCGCCGGCGGCGGTGACGGCGGCGCCGCCGCTGGCGGCGGCGGTACCGGCGCCATACCGCCGCCGGGTGGCGGCGGCAGCGGCGCGGCGGTTACACCCGCTGGCAGCGGCGGCGGAGCCGGCGGAGGCATCGGTGCTGCGGGTGCTGTGGGCTGAGTGCAGAGCACACGTCGGGGCAGTGAGGAAGATAGCGCAGCGGAGGCACGAAGAGGGGTCGTCTTGGAGGGTTGACTGCGGCTGGTGCTGAACTCGCCGGCTTATTGGCGATTAGAGAGGGGTCGGCTGGAGAGGGTTGTTGTTGTTGGTGGTGGGTGTTGATTCTCAGGGCCGGGATTGGCACTGTCTGTCTGTCGGCCTGTCTGTCTGCACCGGCAGGCGGGCGGTCTGTTAAGGGCCGCTTGGGGGTTGCGGCGCCGACTCTGCGGGTGGGTCCTCTTCAACCCAACCGAGTTCATCACCTTTCGTCTCCAGGACCACCTGGACCAGGACCATTTGACCCGAGTGGCAATGACCACCTCCATCACCGCTGCCAGCCGTCCCTCAATATCCTCAACACACGCCTCACAGGCCCATGGACGGTCGGTCGGTCGATGGAGGCCGCAAACACAAAAGCCGCGGAGAACCTCTTGCGCCTTGCTCAGCCTGGCTAAAGCCAGAGGTCCGACCTTAAAGTGGCCTGAAACTCTGGTAGTTGGGACGAGATGTACAGGACGGGGGGTGAGTTACCTATCTGTTGTCGAAACTAGTGTAGTTTGTAGAAAAACATGTCCATTTTCTTGTAGCGCAATTCAAACACAATTTGTGCCTAGAATCAGCGCAAAGCGTTTCACCTTTCGCATAGACTAGTCCTAAACGCTGTGTGACGCCGCTGTAAGAATACAAGTCGGCGCTGAGCACGGCGATGGCGCCGCTCGACCGCCTTCCGGCCGACGTGTACAATGCGCAGGCCCAGCGGCTGCTGGACGGCTTGCTGGCGCACCTCCAGTCGGCGCTGACTGCCGAGGGCAGCAGCAGCGGCAACAGCGGCGACGGTTGGACGACTATACAAGTAAACTATATTACAACTAGTATATATATACTAGTTGTAATATATATACATATATTGTTGTAATAGAGCCAATCACGCTAGTCCACTAGTCCCGCCATTCCACTAGTCCCCGCCGGGCCCCCCAGCCCCTCTAGTCCACTAGTCCCGCCATCCCACTAGTCCCCTCCGGTCCCCCCAGCCCCTCTAGTCCACCAATCCCGCCATCCCACTAGTCCCCGCCGGGCCCCTCATGCCCTCTAGTCCACTAGTCCCGCCAGCCCACTAGCCCCCTCCGGGCCCCCCAGCCCCTCTAGTCCACTAGTCCCGCCATCCCACTAGTCCCCTCCGGGCCCCCCATGCCCTCTAGTCCACTAGTCCCGCCATCCCACTAGTCCCCTCCGGTCCCCCCAGCCCCTCTAGTCCACTAGTCCCGCCATCCCACTAGTCCCCGCCGGGCCCCCCATGCCCTTTAGTCCACTAGTCCCGCCAGCCCACGAGTCCCCTCCGGGCCCCCCATGCCCTCTAGTCCACTAGCCCCGCCAGCCCACTAGTCCCCGCCGGGCCCCCCATGCCCTCTAGTCCACTAGCCCCGCCATTCCACAAGTCCCCGCCGGGCCCCCCAGCCCCTCTAGTCCACTAGTCCCGCCATCCCACTAGTCCCCGCCGGGCCCCCCATGCCCTCTAGTCCACTAGCCCCGCCATTCCACTAGTCCCCACCGGGCCCCTCATGCCCTCTAGTCCACTAGTCCCGCCAGCCCACTAGTCCCCGCCGGGCCCCCCATGCCCTTTAGTCCACTAGTCCCGCCAGCCCACTAGTCCCCACCGGGCCCCCCGGGCTTCTCATCGGGCTTCTCATCGGGCTTCTCATCGGGCTTCTCATCGGGCTTCTTATCGCGTGCACGTGATTTTTCTTTTTCCTTTCTTGTTCCGTCTGCGTGAGGGGTCTGCGTTCGCGTGCCTTCAACGACGTCAACAACGACTTCAACCATTTCAACGACTTGAACGACTGCACCGACCTCACCGACTCCACCTTCACCGACTCCACCGATGCCGCCTTCCCCGCTGCCGCCGCCCATGCTGCCTCCTGGACGACACGTCCAACGACCCCGACCCCGCCTCTACATCCACCAGACTCTCCCCGGCCTTCCTGTCATTGGCCCCCCGGAACGTGGGCTCACACGCACCCACCACACACCTCCAACTCCCGTCCCCGATGCCCCTTCCCCCTGCCTGACCTCGCCCCACGCCTGTCCCCCTGACCCTCCCTCGTCGCCCTGCGCCCCCCCCCCCGCCCACCCTCACCCCACTCTCGCCCTCGCCGAGCTCCGTGCATGGTGGCTCTCCCTCTGCTTGCCTTCCCCCTGCCCCTGCCCCCGCCGGCCCCGCATGCTCAGTGGCCCTCCCCCTGACCCCCTTGCCTTGCACTTGCACCTCTGCCCCTACCCGTACTGACGCTAATGTTTTTATTAATTATATAATTATCTGGGTGCATAAAACCCGTCCACGGAAATTGTGCGAGGTTCCCTAAAATAATTAGGAGTTTCCTGGAAATTGCTCCAGTTTCCTAAAAAGTTTTTTTATGGAGTAATTCCAATCCCGCTAAAAAGATCAGGGCGCGCTCGACAGGACGTGTGGGGCGTGGATGTGCGGTGTCGAGGGGTGCAGGAGGCGCTCGGGTGTCTGGGCGGGTTTGTGCTGTACGGCATCGCAAACAAGTTTAATAGCGACAATGCGCTTCCATTTGCTTTAATAACAAGCGCACAACCAGACGTAATGCACTCGTAATTGAGCTCACTAAAAAGTTACATGTTTCTGCAAAGCTTGCTAAAAAGTTAGGATTCGTTCGAAAACTCCCCTGAGTCGCCTAAAAACATTAAGCTCTAAAAATATATTCTCCAAACGTTTGAAGACGCTAAAAAATTAGGCTATAAAAACATAAGCGTCAGTACGGTACTCGGTGGCCCTCCCCCTGCATGCCCTTCCCGGCGGCCTGGGTGCCTCCCTTCCCTCCTCCCACACTCTCTCCCTCCTCCCCCTCCCCATATCTGCCCTTGTCTTGTCGCCCCCCCGTGCCCCCACCATGGCCCTGCCTTTGCCTTGCCGCCCAGTGCCCCTCATGCGTGGTGGCCTGCGCACTCGGCCGGTGTGGTGGGGAGCCGAATCCTCACGGTCCGCCACCCGGCCCCTCCTGCACTTCGCACCTTCCCGCGCCCCGCATCGTCTTCCCGCGCCCCGCTGCCTCCGCCCTTTCCGCCCGCCCTGCCATCGTTCTCCCTTTGCCGTTCTCCTTGCCATTCTCTTTTCCTTTGCCCTTTCTCCTCTGCCTTACGCCTCCTTGCCGTCGTACGTTTTGCCCATCCGTATCCCTTTCTTCTCTGCCCCGCCGCCCCTTCCTGCCCTCTTTTGCGCCGCGTCGCCGCCCCAGCTCCTTCGTGGGTTTATGTGTGTATTGCCTTGCTTGCCTGCCTGCTCGCTCCTTCCTTCGCTGCCATTGCCGTTGCCCATTGCCGTTACTCACGCCCTTTTTCCTTCGTTATCTTCCCGCTTCGCTTCCTCCATTGAGCGCAGGTGAGTCTACAATATGTCGGGTTGTTCTGTCCGGGCGTTCGTGTCGTTCTTGTGCTGTCGCGTGTAATCGTCCGTCTGGGTTGGTCTGGCGGCGACGCGGTCGCAGCGTATTTTCAGCTCGGTAAGGTTACAGGTATGTTCGGTAAGTATTACTGGGTTCTGGGTCCGTTCGCTAACGCCGTCTACGTCTCCGCTGCGGTATCACTTTTTACCCCCATGCCCTCTAGTCCACTAGTCCCGCTAGTCCACTAGTCCCCGCCGGGCCCCCTATCCCCTCTAGTCCACTAGTCCCGCCATTCCACTAGCCCCCTCCGGGCCCCCCATGCCCTCTAGTCCACTAGTCCCGCCATCCCACTAGTCCACTAGTAGTCCCGGGCTAGTGGACTAGAGGGGCTAGATGGGAGTACAGGGCCGAGGGGAGTAGTGGGCTAGAGGGACTGGACGACCAGAAGGGCAAGAGAGCCGGAGGGACTAGCGGGACTAGTGGACTGGAGGGGGGCTAGGGGGCCCGGCAGGGACTAGTGGACTAGCGGGGCTAGGGGGCCAGCGTGGCTCGGGGGGCCCGGAGGGGACTAGTGGACTAGAGGGGCTAGTGGGGAGTACAGGGCCCGAGGGGAGTAGTGGACTAGAGAAACTGGACGACCAGAAGGGCAAGAGAGCCGGAGGGAATAGCGGGACTAGTGGACTGGAGGGGGGCTAGGGGGCCCGGCAGGGACTAGTGGACTAGCGGGGCTAGTGGGCTAGCGTGGCTAGGGGGGTCCGGAGTGGACTAGTGGACTTGCGGGACTAGTGGACTAGTGGGACTTGTGGAATGGCGGGGCTAGTGGACTAGCGGGGCTGGGGGGCCCGGCGGGGACTAGTGGAATGGCGGGACTAGTGGATTAGCGGGGCTGGGGGGCCCGGCGGGGACTAGTGGAGCAAAGGAAAATTCTGGACAGGCTTGTAACACGGTAAAGGCTAGGGACTAGAGACAATTTGGCAATTATAACAGATAAAGGCGCAAGTACAGGACATGTTGCTTGTCCTATAACTAGTACCTGTAGTCGTGTTATAGTCGACAAGGCCTAGTGTACTATAGAATAGTCCTCTAGTCGTCCATTTGTGACATTTCCACCGCTGTTGTGAGATTGTGAAGGCTTCGCTTCACTTCGCAAACCTTGCGGTAAGCGCTCTTCCATTGCATTTTGGAATGACTCAGCAAGTGTCGACTGCGCTGCAATACGTGGGCTGCAGCTCCGTGGTAGTTTCTCGTCATGGGCCAAGCCTCTAAAGCAAACGCAATAGCCTAGTCGCTAAATGCTTGCAAGCTGAATATGCTTCCTGGAAACTTATCTACCAGCTTTGTCCCTTGCACTTCGTAGATTCCTCGTCGATCTCGCTTCGTCTCTTGGGCGCCCCTCGGAGACTTGCTTGCGGGGAAGACGCATAAGTAAGTTGTCCGGGCGGACCGCTCGGGGCCTTAGATTGCAGGGGATGGGCTTGCGCGGGGCGGTGCGGACCGCTTGGGGGCCTGATATCGCGTGCGGGGCGGGGGCGGAACAGGCGGGGGCCTTAAAAGCGGGAGAGGGCTTGCGCGGGTTGTGTGTGGACCGCGTGGGACCTCCTAGTGCAGAGCTGGGAAATATTTGCTAGTTTTCCTCTGAATGCCTTGAAGGCATTGATGGCAGAGGGCCGTGTGGGGGCCTGCTCGGGCTACTTGAGGCATGGGGCCGCGTGGGGGCCTGCTCTGCCTACTTATTAAGGAATGGAGCGGGCAGCTGTGGGCTGGCCTCGGGGTGGGTGGGGTGCGTGGGCCTGCTTGGGCTACCAAAGGCTTAGTGATAGGGCCGGGTCTGGTGTGGGCTTACAAAAGGCTGGGCGGGCCTGGATTCAGACATGGTGTGCCACTCTTTGCCACTCTTACACCACTGCAAATTTTCCCGCCTATGGTTAACGGCAGAATGTGTGCGCGTAAGTCCGAATACGGCGCTGGTGGTGCACCGGCGCACCTGCCGGGCAAGCAAGTGCGGCTACGTCCTGCGGTCAGGGCGGGTGCGCTGTACAGGCACCCAGCGTGGAACCACCCGTCAATCATGGAGCGCAAGCTCGACAAGCTGCTCAAGAACCAGGCCGAAATGCTCAAGAACCAGGCCGAAATGCTCAAGAACCAGGCCGAAATGCAGAAGAGCATTGCGCAGCTGACGACGGACACGGCTGTGAACAAGGCGTTGGTCGCTGTCAATCTAACACCGGCGGCGTCACTGGTGCTGGGAGTACTGTACTTCGTGTACAACAACTTCTCGGGCGGTGGCTGAAGCAGCAATACTGCGTGAAAATGCTCGCATTCAGGCTTTGCCTGCGAGGTTGCGTGTCACATATGGTTTGTTCACCTTTGCGGAAGCTCTGTCACAGTGTTTCAATGGGCTGGAGTGGTTGCCCTAGACGGTTGGTATGACTGATGCGCCGAAAGTGCTTCATTTCAGCGCCTTTTACAGCGTGTTTCATTTTTTATATCCGGACACCTTGAAATGATCCGGAATGGAAATGATCCGGAGTGGCAACCAACCACAAGCGCCTACGCCAAAATGGCAAGTTGGATGGACTTCGGTGTCGCTAACACGTGATGACTGCCAGCCTGTCCTCCCACCCCTGTAATTGCAGACGCGAGCACTGTCTCTTTCTCGCGGTTACAGAAGCGGAGATGAGCTGCTCACAAGCTCGCGGTCAACTGTGCGAAAGGGCAAGCCTGAACTCGCTGATTACACCCTAAAGTTTCTGAGCTAGGGCTTGTCTGACGCTTGACACGATTTAGAGCTGAAGTATATGCGCAATGATGAAGGCCTTTCTGGCATACGGAATTCCGAGTGAGCTCGAAGTCCCGAGTTCCGGAGTCGGAGCCCTGTGTTTTGCCGGCAGCATGGCATTCTTGCGCTATTCAGCTTACCGCTGGTAAGCTGACAGGATTTGCGCGTGGCGTTGGGTGGTCACGCAAGCTCACCACTGCGGGTTCGCATCAACACCGGGAGCCACTGAGGGCTGTGCGATGGAGGCGTGTGCGGGTGGCGGGTGGCTGCGGGGGCGGGGGACGGGTAACACGGCCGGGCACCCAGCCCGACGTGGGGCTGCCCAAGGGGTAAAGGCCTAGTAGTGAAGGCGGCCGTGTGGCCAACGGCGGGTGTGACGTGTGGACAGGCGAGGCCCGGCTACACCTTGGGACCAGGCAGGGGAACCGGGGCCCAGGGGGTGACGACGCAGAGCCGTCCTTTGACGCGGGCAAGGGACACGTCCAGCCCGGATGACCGTGCGTGGCACCGCGGGCCTCCGGAAAGGTTAGGTCCGGGCGGGTGGGGGGTGGCATCCTCCTGGCAGGTGGGGTTCGCCTGGCTGGAGAGGCTGTGGCGGGTGTCTGTAGACCCTTGGGGGACCCTCGGAGTGTGGGGGCGGCGTGTGACGGCCAACACGGTGCCTGGGGTGGGGGCATCTCATCGGCTCGGAGGGCCGTGGGAGAAAGCCGCGAGCAGCGGCCGCGTGGATGGGAGAGTGAGGTTTCCGTGGGGAATTGTGCCGGCTCGGAGGGCCAGGCGGGCAAAGGGTGCGGCACGGCGGGTGACTTGGACCCGGGGGAAGGGCCGGGCAGCGGAGGCGGCTGCAGGGTCGATGGCTGGCAGAGCGGGAAAACCGGTATGGGCACGGCGGCACTTGGGGCGGGGTATCGGGGGGAGCACCAGGGTAAGGGGTGGGGGACCTTATCGCGGACACTTGGCCGGTCCAACCTGGACGGCAGCGTGTTGTACTAGAGGGCCTAAGCCGCTGGCAAGGGCCGAGCGAGCGGGCGCCGCATTCACCCGCCAGGGCGGGCAGCGGACCTGGGAGGCCATGGGGAAGGCGCCTCGTGACGCATATGGGCGCGCGGCTGGAGGCCCGGCGGGGAAAAGGGCCGCGGAGAGGTCACGTCCCGTGTGAGGACCTGGGGTGGAAGGGCCCGGAGGGCCGGGCAAGTGGCTCCTGGCTCGCAGGGCGCACCAGGGGCGGAGGGAGACGGGGGGCCAGCGCGAGGGCGCGGGTCAGGCAGGCGTTGGCGAGGGTGCCGGGCGGGGCGCGCCGGTCAGAGGGCGGCGGCCGAGCGGCTGGGCTGCGGGCCGAGGGAGGGGTTCCTACAGGGCGAGTGCTGGCGCAGATGCAGGGGGGGTGTCGGCCCTAACGGGAAAGCTCCGCGGGTAGCGAGCACCGGATAGGGGCAGGGTGCGGGACGGGAGAGGGGCATCAGCCACCACACAGGCATGGGGACCCTGACGGAGCCAGCTGGTGGGGGAGCGGACCGGGAAGCGGGCACTGGCCAGCGTGGCCAGCGTGGAGGCAGGGCGAGGCATAACGGGTAGCTCGGGTGCGAGGGACCCGGGGCGGCCAGCTCAGAGTGAGACGTGTAGGTACGGTGATGTGGCACGGGGAGGTGCTGCGGGAACGAGCGGGTCACGGCCGGCGGGCGATGGCCATGCGTAGGAGCCGCAGCCCCAGGTGACGGCCTGCGTGGGGGGATAGAACCGGTGGGCGGCGCGGAGCCACGGGCGACGGACCGGACCGGGTCACCGGATCGGCGCCTGGGTCAGGGGGGGCCGCGCGAGATCAATGCCCCTACGGTGTCACGAGCGCGGGCCGCAGGGCGACGCAAGGCCGCGGGCGCCCGAGGCGGGCATGGGTGAGGCGGTGGGCTATCGGGAAGCGAGGGGGCGGCACGCTTCGGGCCGGCGCAGGGCAGACTGGCGGGTGGGGTACGATGGTGCGGGGGTACAGGGAGAACTGAACGCGTGGAGCAGGTTGTGCGACGGGCAGTGGGGTGCAACAACCGAGGGGCAGTGCAGGCCGGGCGGGGGTCGCACTGGGGACACTCAGGGCCCGCGGGGGCTCAGGCGACAGGTTGCAGTGCGCTGGCGCCGGGTGCCGTGGCGCTTCCCACGGGGCTTAGCCTCGGGTGGCACTGGGGGGGCCTTTTGAGGGGTTGTGTGGCCGCACGGAGGGGGCGGGCGGGTACGGGACAGGGCAAGGACGGCGTTCCAGGAGGCCGGAAGGGGGGGCGGCAGGCACCCCTCACCGGGTGGTGGCGAGTGAACGAGGGTACACGGGGCCAGGGGAAGGCGGCCGAGTGGGACAGGATAGGGGCCTCAGCCAGGCGCACGGGGAAGCCAGGAGGCACGCCCACACCGTGCGCATTGTGAGCCCTTAAAGTAGCGGTCCCACGACCAGAGCTGTACTTTGAGCCGGCCGCGTCCGCAGGAACCGCCGCGGTATGGGACACGGAGCAGGGCCAGGCGGGCGGTGCAACAATTGGCGGCGACAACCCCGCGACGCGCAGCCGCACCCAGAGAAGCGCACGTACGCGGCAAAATCTTTGTCGGTGGCGTGTAGGTCTATATCTCGGGTGGGCCGGGGTGTCGCAGCAGGGCGACCACGGCGAACATTAAGTTCCGCCTACTCGCGACCGCCTCTACGCAAACTTCCCCCATCGTGTACACGAGGCAAATCTTCCGGCGCGGCTGGTTGCGCCACGGGATAGCCCGGATGCGCGCCTCTAGGCTATGCACAACATCGGGTGCGTCGCGCCGTCCCCGCCGCGCAAATGCTGCACGTACCTCACCCAACGCCAGCTGCTCAGTCCAGCGCGCAGGCGGCCCCGCAGGCTACCCTGGTGCGGTTAGGGGTCGCAGGGGCTGCACTATCCGGCCCGGCGGCGGTGCCGGGTACCCCGGGAACACGGCGGCCTGTTACATCCCGGGGGCGGGCACCTGGGGTCCACCCCTACGGATAGGCACTGTCGCCCGCGGGCCTTCTTGGAACCTGCCCTCCGCCCGCCTACACTGGCGGCCTGATGCAAGGGTGCTCGGTGACCCTTCCTGGGCCTCACTCCCCGATGCGGCGTAACCACCGGACTGCATCCCCCCGCCCGCCGCGCTGGCCTGTGGTGCTTCATACCCCCCGCCCTCCATGGCATAAGGGTTACCCGTGGTGGCCCAAGCCCCGGCCGCCACGCTGCTCGCCGCGGGCGCTCCCCAGCAGGCCCCAGCCCGCCAGCCCGCCTCCCCGGCGCGGTCCACGGCCAGTCACCGGCCGCCGCGCCCGCCCAAAGCCGCCGAGGTTGTGCGCGCCGTTGGCCGCCGCCTTGGTGGCCTCCGCGTCGAAGTCCCTCGCGGCGTTCTGCGCCACCAAACCCTTCGAGCCTGCACCACTCCCCGCGGGAAACTCACTCTCCCGCCCACGCGACCGCTGCTCACGGTCCGCGGCTTTTCCCCCAAGGCCCTCCGAGCCAGATGTGTCGCCCGGAAGGTGCGCAGCACATGCGCATAGTCCAGGCGAGCTTCAGCACCCGCAGAAGCGCCACCAAGAACTGTCATGTTGAGGATGAATGCTACTATCCCCAGCGTCAGCAGTTTGCAGACGACGAACGCTGCAAGCGACCATCCACTGTACTTACTGGAGCCGCATGGCTCCTTGCTTTGAGACGCCGCCATACTACTTTTGGAGTATCGGTAGCATGAAATGCACAATTATCTTAGAAAACAAATTTAGCGTGGTGTGATATCTGTTTCTGTAAGCGGTAGAAATGCTAACTATTGCATAAATCTGAAATGAACTACACTACAAATACATAAGCTAGTTTTTAAGGAAACTAGTGTGTTTCTTCTCGAGATGATGATGATGTTACAAGCTTCAGTGAGCTCGTACGGCTCAAACGAACCCGAAGGCTGGAGATCCCGTTTGACAATTTACTGGCCGAGTTCAGACGTCGCCTTCTGTTGGATTGGAGCTCGGGTAGCCTCGATAGGGACCCGCGGAATTTCCCAGAGTATGAGGAAGGGGGTGTGGGACGGGGAGCACCCGGGGTTACCGCGTGTCGGTACCTGAAATGGATGGGTGTGGCGTATTCGTTCTCGGACCACAAACGAACATTGGATCACTTGAGGGTGTGTATGCCGAGAAAGCACCACACGGCCCTGATGCGTTTTCGGCTGGGACGTTGGGACTTGGATGTGTCAAGGTTTGCACGGGGACCGGGTCGGAAACCGCGCGCGGAGAGGATATGTCGGGTGTGCCACGGCGGGTCGGTAGAAGACGAGTTGCACGTACTGATGGAATGTCCGGGCTATACGCCATTACGAGAGGCAATAGGCTTCCCTATGGGTAGCAGCATGGTGGATGTGATGGGGACCTTTGACCCGGCGAAACTGGGCAGTCTCTTATCCCAGATTCAGAAAGCGCGTACCGAGCTGCTTGGTAGCTAACCATACGGCTTATGTTGTCTTAAAGTGCGCCCCTTGACGGATAACCGTTGTGGGACGCATGTTACCAGCCATTTTGGCTCGTACACATGTAATGCCTCATGCCGAAGGCTCATGAACCGCCTCAGTCAAGCAAAAGGAACAAAAAGTAAGGGAAAATCAACCAGAGCAGAAAGGGCATAAAGACAACATAAGACAGATACGTCACAAAAGTGCAACATGACCTGAGAAGGAGTCTCCATCGACTCTACACGGCGATGCGCTCGCGCCGAAAGCAAAACATGTCATAAACAACCTTTGCAAGACCGCGCTGATCGTCTATTTGCATGACATCGCAAACACTCGCTCCATCCGGTACACCCAAGTCCCAAAGCTTCTGCCGCGCTGACACGAGAGCAGAACACTCCAACAGAAAGTGCTTCTCGTCCTCGACGGCACTATTAATGCGACACGCCTTGCACACACGCAGCTCCCTGGCTCGATTACTCTCGCTATTAACCGCCAGGTCTGATACGCATAACCGGAAACGGAGAAGGGAACGGTGGTGCGCCGGGGGAATGTAACCCTCAAACTGCTTCGGCTGCCCCATCCAGTGCTTGTGACGGCACATTTTCACACCTGGCTTCCTGCCATCCGTAACGAAAGAGCACGGGTCGACGGCCAACCTGTCACTGGCCCAGTCATCGTTAATGCGCCCCCTGAGAGTGTCCAACAGCGCCTCAACGTCGAGCTTGCACGCAGAGTACCGTCTAACCCTGGTGTCGATGGTACCCGCCGTCGCATCCTCCGGCCAGTCATGCCTTAAGATGTTCAGAGCCCGAATGATCTTAGTTCCCCAGCCGTCCCCCTGCAAATCCGATTCCAATGCCAGCCGGATCTCGTGACGAAAAGCACTGTGGTATATGCTGCTAGTGTTCTCCACCATACTGTTCCAAAAACGAAACACAGATTCAGCCCAGTACAGGTGGGCAGGGGTATTCTGGCGGACTTTCGCGTCGGCGAGCTCGCATTCACCCCAAACATCATTATTTAAAGGTCAATTTCGGCAGGCACATAGGGGTATATGTCTAGTACGACGTCCAAAGTCGGCGGGTACATGGATGTGCGCCACTGGGCCATCACTGAGCAAAAGCTCGTCAGGGGTCAAAAATGGAAAATCCGGAATTTCCGGCCTATTGTGGCGGAGGCCAGAAATGCCATATACAGACCGCTCCTGGCGACTTACGCGACCAGAATCCTTTATTTACCGACGTAAGGAACTCTAAATATCGTCTTAGATGTCACCGACACTCTCTATGCTCTTCCAGCACCGAGGCCCAGTCGTCATGATGGCCATGCCCAACACCCAGGGCGAAGGGCCCCCAAGGGCTTTGGCAACTGTTGCTTTTTCATGCTTTGGAGCGAGGGATCCTTCGTTTGCAGGTTTATTTAATACATGAATATACATCAGCTATAAAGCTGTGAGCGATGGGAAAGGTGATTTCACGGGGTTTCTCGCTGGTGTCGTACTTCGGCGATGAATGTGTCGCGTCTCACAGAATTCAGCTCTTAGCGTGGATAATCGCGGCAACATCATTAATAATGTTATAAAGATGTCCCCTGTATGGCTAACTCGAGCGCCTACGCGTGTGCATGCACCAAAATGTGCCAGAGTCGATCCCGCCAAGATCGCTGGCCCCGGAACCGCCAAATCGCATTTTCACGTGGACCACCGTTGTCAACCAGTCAATTACATCATAAACATGCAGGGTCTAAGGCGGCATTGCCTGGTTTGAAGTATGCGTGAAATAAAGGGCCCTCCGCCACATTACCCCCCCCGCCAGAATACCCCTGCCCACCTGTACATCTGCAGCGGCATCTGCCCTAGTTCCCTAAACAACAATTGAAGGGGCGGGACGGAAGCTCCGAACAGCTGCTTCATAAATGCGATTTGCAGCTTGACCATGCGATCCCGAGTAGCGACCTCAAAATAACAGGAACGCGGTGCCTCGTTAGCCGGGAAACCCCTCTCGAGCATCGCTAAAACCAAATCGACACCCCACAACTGCGAACCATAAGACAGAACAGAACGGACGCGCATTAAAGCATTTCATTCCGACGAGATAGGTAAGGTCTAGAGATAGGTAACTCCTAACTCACCCCCCGTCCTGTACAGCTCGTCCCAACTACCAGAGTTTCAGGCCACTTTAAGGTCGTCGAAGCCAGAGGGTCCCCGCCCCGGTCCTGGGGACCGTAACCGGATCGGTACAGTGTCATTATCGTACTGTAACAACCGTATCAGATCGGATCAGATCGCATCATGTCATATCAGGTCCCTTACTCGGGATCGGGCCTTTCTGGCCCTTTTTCTGGCCCTTTATACGCGTCAAAAATGATGAAGGCTGAGGGCATAAGAAGAAAAACAAAATCCTCCCTCCAGCAATCCGCCGTCAGCAATCATCCCCTTTCTTCCTGGTGCCTTTACCAGCCTCCACAATCCTCTCGCTCCCTCCTCTCGCTCCCTCCTCTCCCCTCGCCCCCTCCTCCGCGCCTCACTCCTTCCCGCCCTTTGCCGCCTCCGCCTTCTCCGCCTCCACCACCTCCCTGGCCGCAGCCAGCACCGCCTCCGGGTACGCCACCAGCCCGATATCACTTTCCACGTGCATCCAGGCCACACCCCCTCCGCTCCCCCCGCTCCCTCTCCCTCCGCTCCCACCCTCCTCCCCATCTCCTCCTCCACCCGCCCCTCCTCCGCCTCCTCTTCGGAGCACCATCGCGCCGCCCATCGTGAAGCCATCGCCCACGAGGTTGTGTTCGGCCACGCGTCGCGAGGCGGCCCGGATGCGCTGCCAGGTCGCTCCCAGCGGATTGAGCAGGCCCCAGATGCTGCCGCGCAGGGGCGTGCCGCCGTTGAGCGCCGCGTAAAAGGCCTTGGAGGTGTCGTGGTAGAGTGGCCCCGGCCAGAAGCCGGCCGTGAAGGCGGTCACCTGGTTGCGTTGTGTTGCGTGGTGATATGAGCATATGATGGGGTGGGTTGACGGTTGTGATGGGTTGACGGTTGGGAGGTGGCTTGGGGAAAGAAAGAAAGAAGTGAAGACGAGACCATGCAGACAGGACCATACAAATAAGAACACCAAACCGGAAACGTGCAGGGGAAAAAGGGAAAGACGCGCCGGCGCCAGCGCCGGCGCCGGCGCCGACCACCGACCCACCTCACGCGGTATCCACTCGTGTATGACGCACACCAGCCCCACTCCCAACTGGTCGAACTGCGGTTTCAGAGTCCACAGCCGCTGCGCTTCGTCGCGGCAGAGGACTGAGGCGGAGGGCGGGGATTGGGGGAAGGGCATAGGGGTAGGGTTAGGAAAGGAGGTAACCACGCGGCGGGGTTGGGGTTGGGGATGGGAGGCCGCGTGGAAGGGAGAAGAAAACCGCAGAGCGAAAGTAGGACGTGAAGAGGAGGAGCGGAACGGGACGTGTGGAAAGGTGGTCTCGCGGAAATGTCCGCTCGCGACATTGCCCGAGAGCAGCCCGCGCTAGGAATGTTCCATGGAGGTGGATATCGGAGAGAGAGTGATAAGGGTATGAGGTTTGTAACTTGAGGGCTTAGCTGCAGCGGAATCGCGGCTGCGGTTCGAGCCCCTGGCCGGACGCACTGACAGCCACAGGCCCCCGTCTCCGACGGTTCGCCTTACCGCATCCCGGGCGCCTCAGGATGAGGACGGCCAGCGGCTGCGATTGCCAAAGTGTGCTCGCTACAATTTCTGCGCCGTCCGCTGTCTTCAGCACAGCGTTGGCGAGCGAGGAGATTGCCGGAAGGCCCCGATTGGCACCCATGGACTAGCGCGAGTTGACTAGTATGAAAGCTGTACACGAGTAAGAATTATAGTTCCGGTCACACAGAGAATGGGCACGTGTTCTGTGTGCGATGGCGGGAGCAAGTGGTTCAGTTGAGGCGACCACGTCACAGCTCTGAGTAATCGACGTAAGGAGACCTATACCAGAAATTCTTTGTATATATTCGCACGTATAGCTCCCGATATAATTGCCCTACTTGGAATGACCACGGGCGTTCGCTCGGCGCCATAGCTTCGTACTGTTTCGGGGGAACCTGGCGTCAACTTCTGAGCAGAGCCGATGAGCCGGAAAGCGGCATCTCAAAGGTACCCGTCAGTCGTATGACGTATTAATTTTCTTCTAGCTTCAATTCCCTGCACAGCTTTGTCGCACCCAAGCAATCCTGCGAACCCAGTGTTCCCAGCGAAGTTAACGCTGGCTGCATACTCGTCGATATACCACCAGCATCGGAAAAAGCCCATCGAGTAATATTCATTTGCCTTGAACGGGAATTAGCGACTTACGACAAGTCGGTAGGTCCGACATGGACGAGGGCGAAGCGCTACCGCAGCGCCAAAACGCCAGGCGCCGATTGCGGGCTCGGAACGAAGCAGAAGATCAGCCGCCATCGAGGGAGGCCGTTTGCGCGCCGACGTCCTCGGGCAGGGCCGCCGTGGGGCATGGACGAATCAAAGACGGAGCATCAGCAGCAGCAGCAGCACCAGACGGGGCACTCCAAGCCGGTCCAACAATCAGTCACACAGGTCCGGAGGCCACCGGCGAGGGTTCCAAATCCCCCACGCGCGCGCCCAGATCGCGGGAACGGGAGGAGGAGGAGGAGGATCAGCAGCGGCCCGGGAGTGCCCCTGGCGACGATGGCGGAGGCGGAGGCGGCGGAGACGGCGCCCTGCCGGCGTACCGCTCCGCTGCTGTAGGCGCGTTCAAGTTCGAATGTGAGCGCATTTCGAAATCGAAATCGAAACCGATTTGGTGTCGAAGCGAAGCGAAGCGCCGCTTGGAGCCCCTTACGTAATCATCCGTCCGTTCACCCGTCCAGCTATTCTTGAATGGCCACGCGCCCCCGGGCCGCGGGGCCTCACACACCTTGTGTCACCATTCCCCCTCGGGCTCGGACTCACACACGTACACACACCCGCGCCATCCACATGCCCTCTGGCCGACCGACCCATGGGTCCCGCGTCCGCTTAGCTAAACGCGCGTCTCCGTCCCTTCGCTGCGGCGGTGTCTTTTTTATGACCCACGGGTCACTGAAGCGCTCGTCCATTCCCAGACGCACAGAGGTGTTTCCTTTTGGGCTCCTGGGGAGGTGGGCGCCACCATAGGCGGGGTTTGCAGTACCGAAACAAACACCTGCACGCGGGGAAGGGGCGGACGGACGGACGGACGGACGGACGGGCGTGGGGCGGCAAGGGCGGCCAAGTGTCGTACCGAGTTTACCAAGGTTCACGCACCCGGGCCGGCCGGCCACCGGCGCCTCTGAGACTGTTTAAGACTGCTTGGCGCCGCCGCCGCTGCCGCCGCCGCCGTCAATGCCTTTGTAGCCCTCGCCCCTGCTTCGACGCTGCCTCTTGTCACTGCCGCTGCCTGACACAGCGCCCCGCTGCCTGCCACTGAAGTCGCCGCTTCCGCCACCGCCTCCCTCGTACCCCGGCGACCACATTGCCACAGACCTGGACCACACCGCGGACGTGCAGCTGCACGCCTGTGAGTCACGTGGAGGGGCGAGGAGGTGGAGGTGGAGGTGGAGGAGGTGGAGGAAGGTGTGGTCTGTGGCTTGTGGTCTGCCGGTCAGCCGGCCAGTCTGTCAGTCTCTCATGGACAATGCAGACATGCAATTCCGACAGGGCCGACAGGGCCTCGCGCGTCGGCCCCACGTGACACAATCGGGGTTTCAGGGTTTCAGGGTTTTAGGGTTTGGCCCCCTTGCCCCTGCGTGCGCGTGTGGCACTTTGTGTCGTACTGCCCTTGCTTACTCCCTCCTCCCACGCCACGCCACGCTTGTGTGTGCGCGCGTTGTGTGTATACACGCGCGCTTGTGTGAACGTGTACGTGTGTGTGCTGTGTGTGTATGTGTGTTTCGCCTACGTGCTCTTCAGGGGGGCGCGATCTGAAGGAGGCGTTTGAGAACTGCGGTCTAGCCATGTTCAATTACATGTCCCCCCTGGAGCTGGTGCGGCCCAGGGAGACCAGGTGGGGGGAGGTGAGGGGTAAGAGGGGAGGGTGAGGGAGGTGGACTTGGGGGGTTTAGGGTGTACAGGGTTTTAGGGGTTTTAGGATTTTTTGTGGGTCGCCGCTGTCTCGAGGTGGGTGAAGGACCAGGCAGGGAGCGATGTGGCCACGTGGCCGGATGCCGGGTTGTGTATGGAGGTAATGTCTACACACTGGGGGGGCACTGGGGGGGTCTACAGCTCTACACTACAAACGGTTCATTCTAGGCCCCAACCGGGATAACAGAAAAAAAGCGGGAACCGGGATTTTCACTCGCCAAGTGCGACGGCCGGCCGGCAGGCCGGCAGGCCGACGGCTCGCTCCCGCTCTCCCGCCCGCTTTCCGACAGGTTCTCCGCCCGTTTTGCCATTTCGGCGTTTCACCACCGCCTCCTTCTCCGCTGCTGCTGCTGCTGCACCGCCACACGGTCCCACAGGTCGTACCGGGCGGAGGGCCACGACCTGCCGTCGCTGCTGTACGGCTTTTTGGACGAGCTGCTGTTCGTCTTCGCCACCGAGCTCTTCTTGGCGGCCTCGCTGACCATCACCACCTTTGACCGAGTCAACTGGGTCATCGAGGCGGAGGGGTGAGAGGCGGGAGGGGCGGGAGGGGCGGGGCTGGAAAGGGAAGCGGAGTGAGACTAAACCCTAAAACCCTAAACTTAACAGTCCCCTGAAAAATCCTAACCGGTTCCGGCCACACCCCGACTTTCTTCAGTGCAACTAACTGCCATCGCCGCCGCCTCTGCCACCGCCATTTGTCCTGCGCTGCTGTGCTGCTGCTGCCCGCATTGCTGTCCACGTTGCTGCTGCTGTCATCAGGGTCGGGGAGGCGTTCGACCGGGAGGTTCACGAGGTGGGCACCGAGATCAAGGCCATCACCTACAGCGCCATGGCCATATCAGAGGAGCGGCCGGATGACGCCGAGGTGTTTGTAATTGTGGACATCTGAAGATCCTTGACCTCTTTACCCTACAAGCATCTCGGATGTGATCAGATCAGATCTGGTCTGACTTTCGGAAACACGGCACTTGATGATGATATGGTCCTCAGGCGCGCATGCGGTACCTCCGATATCGCTCTGGGGGACATCGCGCGGTGGGATCAGCGACTTAATCCCGAGAGGAAAGTTAGCTACAGGGGGGGTGGGGAAGTCTATACCTTCACCAAGATCGCGACGCCCCGTTCCCGCGATACGTCATATGGCCGGACCCTGCCGGACACCTGGTCGGCGCAGCAGCCGGTGGCTTCTTCCACGGCAGGCTTGGTTGCCGTGTGCGGAATGTGGCAAGGGAGATTGTAGCGCGTCGAAATTCAATTCGCTTGGAGCCTTGACGCCGGGAGAGTTCGCCGCAGAGATGCTCTCGCAAATGCCGGATATCCTGTCTTCCTGTGTGCAGGCAAATATGCAACCAAACGATAAAAAAGCTACCATATTTGACGAGTATGGAGCGCGATGGAACGATGAGCGGCCAACGCAGCCTGCGTTGGGAAATGATACAGTGTGGCCTTGCAATAATATGTAAGGGGCCGGCCAGTAATGGTCTGCCGTATTCTGTGGCCGTGGCTTCGAAACGTTGACCAGCTTCGGCTACGGGTACGCAGGGCTATTCCCGAAAACCGGCAGCGTCGCCTCCACGCGTGATGTCCTGTCGCCAGAACGGCCGCACGCCCGGCTAGGATAACATGAGTGGGCGTGGCGTGTGGACGGCAGGACCCGTAGCATGCCACGGCCCCAACTTCCCTGCGATTTGTCGTACAACCTGATGAAAAATGAAATGGTGACCAGGCGACAACCGGCACAGCGTAGCCAGCTGTACTGCGTCGAACTGATTCTTTGCCGTGACAGACGAGATTGAAGGGACTGGAAGCGACGACGTGATCCGCTCAACTTGCTTACAAGGGAGCACACACCAGTTCTTGACCATTCCCGCATCATGCAACAGTCGCATGCTCCAGTAATGTCAACAGGCTCGCAAGCCTTCTTTGTCTGTCAAGAACTACAAGCGAGGGTGACGAGTTGGGCACTCAATTGCCCATCACACTTCGCGTGTAGGAATGCCTCACCGTGCTGAAGTCAGGTCTGTCTTCGCCGAATCGCGACCTTCGATCAGAACCGTCATTAGGCCCAATCCGCAAATCATCCCATCCTTGCTGTCATAAACAGAATTTGTTCCAAATCCGTCATTCACAGAAAAATGCGCCTACCTATATACCCACGAGAACAAACCGCACCGAACACGCTGAACTAGACCTTCCCAGGCAGGACCATGCAGAATCGCAGACCACACACATCAACAACTGCGGCGGCGGAGTCGCTGGCATGTCAGGAGAGCGCGTGCAGAGGGTCATGCATCAAGGCAGGACCGTTTACTTGTGGGTGACGGTGGTGACCTTGCCGAGCATGACGGCAGTGTTGCCGTCCAGGAAGGCAATGCGGGACAGGCCCTCGCAGTTCTTGAACGAGTCCACGATGAGCGGCTGGGTCGGCTCGAACACCACCTCAGCCATCTCGTTGGCCTTCAGGCCGACCGGCGCCTCCATCTTCTTGCCGCCAGTCTCCTTACCGACCTTCCAGTTGATGCCGGCCATGCGGCAGGCCGAGCGGCCGCAGCGAACGAAGCCGATTGGCGAGTAGCCCTTCTTGACCTCGCCGGGGATATCCAGGGTCTGGATCTGGGCGGTGAAGTCCTTGACGATCTTCAGGGTGGAGTCCGACTTCAGGATCATCACGTCACCGGTGCGGGGCATGTTGCCCTTGTCCAGACCCTGTAGCGAGAGGAAGTGGGGTGCGGGCGTGGCAGGGCTTTAGGCCAAGAACAGGCTCGGGCTTCCCTGGGTCGGCAAATTCACGGCGGACGAGGGATCACATCTGTCAGCAAGCACCCTTAAGCCTCCCACCCAATTCAAAACCGAGAACGCCTGCCATATCTCCCTGCACCTTGCTCAAGCGTACCTTGATGTTCATGCCGACGTTGTCGCCAGGGCCGGCCTTGTCCACACGCTTGTGGTGCATCTCGACGGTGAACACCTTGCCGGTGCACGGGTTGGCGGCGGTGTGGGTGGGCAGGAAAACGACCTCATCACCGGGCTTGACAACACCCTGCTCCACGCGGCCGGCCAGCACATCACCGACACCCTTGATCTTGTAGGCGCCGGAGATGGGCAGGCGCAGCGGGGCGTCCGTCTTGCGCTCGGGCACGGTGACGAAGCGATTCAGGGCGTCCAGCAGGGTGCGCACCTTGACCTTCTCGTCCTTCAGGTTGACGACCTCCTGGCCCTGGTACCAGGGCATGTTGGGCGACTGCAGGGAAGGTGGGGAGACGGCAGTGTGAAGTGTTAAGGACAGGGCAGTAGGGACTGCGAGCGCGGCCAATTCAGGACTTCTCATAAATGAGCAGGCAAGGGTCGAGAGAATACCAATCAAGGCAGAACCTGAAGCGGCAATAGAGGCGATTTTCAAACTGGAAACCTCAACGTGTTTTGCGACGTACCACCCTAACTACTCACCGGCGTGATGAGGTTGTCGCCGAGCCAGCCCGAGATGGGCAGGATGGGCACCGACTTGTTGACGAAGTCATCCTTCCAGCCGACGCGGACAAGCATGTGGCGCATCTCGTTGGCAATCTCATCGTAGCGCTCCTTCTTGTAGCCAGCGGTATCGGAGTCCATCTTGTTCACGCCAACAATCAGCTGCTTCACACCCAGCAGGTTGATCAGGCGAGCGTGCTGGCGGGTCTGGCCCTGAATCTCACCGGCCTGCAATGGCGAGATGGCGCAGCACATGCGGGACCCAGGTTAAGGACAGTGCTACCGTCAATCAAAGTGGGGGTGGGGCACAGCGCCCTGTCACATTCGTCACAATCGTGCATTCCCCGAGCACTAGCAGGACGAACACTAGCAGGACGAACAGGCTCGGGGACAATCACGCAAAGTAGGGCCGCATGCATAAAACCCTGGCGCTAGTCACAGCGTGGCACCATGAAGGGCGATGCGAATGGCACACACCTTGTGGTCACCCTTCTGGATGGCGGTGGTGAAGTTACCATCGGCAGGCACCATAAGCAGGCACACATCGGCCTGGGCAGCACCAGAAATCATGTTCTTGATGAAATCGCGGTGACCTGGAGGGCGACCGATAGGATGGGCACCTTAAGCGTCAACGGCAGAACGAAGCGCATACCCAACAGTAACGCTACGCGTTTAGTAACGCGCAGCCATGGGCAGTGCACACTCTTCCTTTAAACGTGCGGGACCCCTCCCGACCCCAAGCGCCCGAAGAACTATGATACCAGCCCCCTCCTTCCCCCCTTGCCGGGCCTCATCACCCCCGCTTACCCGGGGCATCGATGATGGTGTAGTGCCAGTTCTCCGTGAAGAACTCCTTGGTGGTGCAGGCAATGGTCACACCACGCTCGCGCTCCTCCTTAGCGCGGTCCATGTAGAAGGCGAAGGCGAACGAAGACTTGCCCAGGGCAGCAGCCTCCTCCTTCAGCTTCTCCAGCTCACGCTCGGGGATACCGCCGAGCTCGAAGAGCAGGCGGCCGGTTGTGGTCGACTTGCCGGAGTCGACATGGCCGCAACTGCGGGAGACGGGTGGGTGACGGGAGGGATGCTCAGGCGATCCATCCAAAAAGGAGAGCTTCGAAGCACAACGCTCGAGCCAGTCCAACAAAGTAGCACACGTTACACTTACATCACGATGGAAAGATGCTCCTTGCCCTCAGACATTTTCGCTGGTCCTGCGAGGAGAAGGGCGGCAACGGTGGGTAGGTAAGTCACGGGCGCAACAATGTGGCACCTTCCATGTTGAAATCAAGCAAACTAATACAATAATTCATGCTTAGAGAAGGCACGCAGAGGTGGACATCAGAGTGCGCGGATTCAGCCAAGATACCAGAGTCATCGCCGCCAGGAAACGAATAAACAAAGTGCCTCATCAGAACCAGAGCTGATTGCAGAACTGTAATCCTTCTCAGGAACAGACAGAGAAGGACAGACGCCAGGGCGGCCCGATGAGCGACCGTCAGAAGATCCAGCGCAACAATGTCACAGAAGGCATCACAACTGACGGCGCTGAGCCCACATGTGCTGTTTCCAAGCGCTATCCACCATAGCCGCCTGCTTGATGGTCCAAAACTAAGCTAACGGCGTCGGCCCACAAACGCCGCCAAAGTCGCACCTCGAGATCAGCTGGTGTTCAGAGGGAACTTGAAGAGCCTCGAGACTCCAACAATTGGACGTCTCGTGCGTGATGTAGTGAAAAGGGAACGATTGCTGTTTGTGTGAAGGCTATAACGAGGAATTTTCTGGGTCCGACATCGGGCCCTGGAGTCAGTACGGCACGCTTCGAGGGCTTCCCTGGGAAGCGCATGTCGATTATGCTAAGCAATGACAACTTTAAGCGTTCATATCCAATTGCCTCTTGAGCGTCCACTGAAGAACCCCAACTTGCAACTGTTGCGCGTGTTACATATCTCTCGCGTTACGTTTCTCTGACCATCACGCTTCAACGGTCAAGGCTCCTCTGTAGACCAACCGTCATACCACTCAATTCTGCAACTTGCGCCCACAACCGGCGCCAATTGCGGATAGCGACCGTGGATGTATCCATATGGCGCCAACCAACCGCAACACTGGCGGCGAATAGAGGGTCACAGGGAACGCGCGCTCTAGCTTGCAATTCTCCTCTCGTCCCAACTGAAACGAGCGTGAAGCGTCCTGCCGCTCTCTCGGCGAATTCAACGCTCTTGGTCGCCCTTCAACAGCTGGTTAAAGAAATCCTGCACATGCATCGTAGGGCGTGCGGCAGACACGTGATTGGCTTGCTGCAGTTGGGGAGGTCGATGGCACGACGGCCAGCGTCAGTTAGCGAGGGGAGGGTACACCAAACTCATGTGTTCTCGCATCCCAGAATCACTTTTCAGCGTATGTAAGCCCCCGTGGATACCTAGCAAGGCTCTCCGGTGCCGAGGCAACCCCGCAGCTCAACCAGAGCTCGGGGCCAGGATGTGGTCCGCACAGCCATCGTGCCAAGCGGGTGTCATCGCCTCCCGTACCGGAAATGAACCCTCAGCCCGGGTCCGCACCCGTGGATTACGGAAAAGGCGCGCGGCCTCCTTGGCCGACGGAAGCTCTGCGCGATCAACGCTGAAGAAGCCCTGCTCCTTGAGGAGGTAGAAACCCGCCACGCCGAAAGCGCCCGTGAGCAGCGTGCTGAGCGCGAGCGCCCGTGCCTGCGGACGCGGCGTGCAAGTGCCCAGCTTCGGACGTCTAGCCCCGACGATGAGATTCTGCCCTTGCAAAACAGTAACTTACCGCGACGGGAATTATGCGTAGCCGGCTGCTCGGGTTGATTCCGTCGTCAACCAGACTGGAAAGTGGGGTGTAACATCGCGATGCTCGCAACCCGGAAAAGCTTCATGCCAGGAGCAAATCAGGTCACCGTGCGATTGTAACTCACTCTTTAGTGCCCGAGCGATACGTGAGCGCGGCTGTCACAACGGCGCCTGCAACGACATCATCGGTGTTGCAGTCACCGCTCTGCGCACGAAGAAGCCCATTCACGCGTCATGCTTCTTAACGCCTAACATACCAATGCAAACGACTGCGCTTCCGCCGACAACGACGTGAACAGGCTCGACAAAGTTGCTCTTATCACTTTTACTGCGATCAGTTTCGGTCATGATGCTATCATTATTTAAGCGACAACTTAACGACCTGGCGTGAAATACTTGTACATAGTAAAAAGAAAGTATTAGAACAAGGTTCTAAATTTTTACGGTCGCCGTAATCTTGTGCTGCCCGGAACCGCGGGTCATCATCACGGCACTGCATCAACCTTGCCACCAAGATTCGAAAGGCACACATCCCTGTGCTGGGAGAGGGAAACTGGCCTCCGACGTTTTACAACTTGTTACACGTTCTTTTCCAGCGTGCGCATGTTACTCGCGGTAGCCCGCACATATCCATCACTTTGAGCAACAACAAGAACTCGGTGCGGTGCAAACGCAAAAGGCTGCAAGGAGGTGCTCGAGAGCGGTTGTTACGTTGCTACAAGGCTGCAAGGTGCGTATCAGGGGCGCCGCCCGAGTGACAGGCGAGCGGCAGCGTTCAGGGCCAGGGCGCCAGTGAGTGACAGCGATGCATCACCTGCCTCCCAGGGCAGCTTGGTGTGCTTGCTCGATACCTTCTCATCATTCACCACCGCTCAGCCGCATTAACCTTCTCATAGCGCCGCAAGGTGGCGGCGAGAAAGATCATTACCTCGGAATCGTGCACTTCCTCCGGACCCCGTTCGCCAAAGCACCCTCGGCAAAATTTCGCCTGCGGGCTGAAGCCAGCCACAGCGGCCGCGCGCCCGTCTTTTACCTTCGCCCTCTTTTCGTCGTTACGGTATCCTTGGGAAGGCGCGTGCTCGTTGTGACCCGTCCTTTGACTTTGATCTCCAACGCTAGCTTCGCGCACTCGACTCGACAGCTGCGCGCGTCTCCCGAGCAACACAGCGGAAGTCTGATCTCCCCAATCGGCAGCAGCCCCAGCCAGCCACTGGCGACACACGCCAATCGCGATCGCGCACGCGTCACAAATACAGATCAGCGCCGCCAGGGGTTGGTCGCCCATCGTGACCGTGACCTCCTTTGTCTGCTTGGTGGCCCCCACGCGACCTGTCGGCCTCGACTCCCACCGCGCCGCGACCTCCGACTCCGATCGCGCGCCGCCCAGCACCAGCGCAGCGATCACTGCGCCACCACCGGCGGTGGTTACTCCCCGCCGAGGCAACTCGAATACTCGATGGGTGCGTTCCTGAGATGGGTGCTGACAGCCACCGATGCTAGCGTTGCAGACCTCTTTTAACCCTGCCAGGACGCTTGCAGCTTGTTGCAGTGATGCTAATGGCGCGGTAAGACCGACCGGCTGGGCGGCACACAGACGACACGCCCACGCTCGCTCACGCCCACGCTGCGCGTAACGCCCTTCCCTTCCCTTCCCTTCCCCTTACCTACTACTACTAGCTCTTACCCTCCGCCCTCCTGCCGCGCCCCCTCCCTCCTCCTCACGCCCCATACCTGTCCGCAGTTCCTTCCGTCGCGAACACCGACCTCCCGGCCTCCGCCCCCGCCTCCCTCCCAGCCGCCTCCCACCTCGCGAGCCAGCCCGGCGAGGCGACAGACCACATCGCATCACCCCTGCACGCCGCCGCTGTCGCCGCCGACGACGACGTCGACGGCAACAGCCACAGCCACACCAGCGCCGCACCGGACCAGTCTTCTTCGCCAAAAGGCCATCTCAAGTACCACCACCACCACCAGCACCACCACCGGCGCCACCGCCAGGTCAGGTTTGGCGCGGAACCTTCGGACATACCCATCAGGCCCCCCACGGACTCGGCCAGCTTCCAGCAGCTTCCTCCAGGCGGCGCCAAAAAGTCCACCAAGGCGGGATCTACTGCTGCGGCTGCCGGGACAGTCAGCGGCGGCGGCGTTACCAAGCACCACCGGCGGGATACTCCGGCCAAGGCCGACCCGACCGGCGGCCGGTCCCGAAACGCCACTACGATCGTAGCCCGCAGCAGCTTCATGCCAGTGCGGGAGCCGCTGGAGCAGCACGATCCGGCGCCGGCGCCGGCGGAGGCGCCGGCGCCGGCGGGAGTCGCTGCCGTCGAGGGCAGGGGCGGCGGCGGCGGAGGCGGTGCGAGGCGCACTACCAGTGTGCACACCGGCGGCGGCGGCGATGGCGTCGTTGTTCAAGCTTCGCCGTCGGGCTTCGCTGCCGGCGGCAACAAGGTACGGTACGACGGCGCGGGTGCTGCTGGCGGCGGCGCCGGCGCCGGCAGCGGCTCGGCGGGCGGCCTGGCGCCGCGGCCGGTGCGGCTGGCGCCGACCCCGCTGCAGGTGCCGCCGGGCTCGCCGCCGCTGCCGCCGAAGCGGAAGAAGGGCGGGCGGCTGCGGCGCGCGTGGAATCGGTTCAAGCGCATGGCCACGTGCTCCAGCGTCGCGACACGGGGTGAGCCGTGGGTGATGATTGGTGGGTGATGGTGGGTGATGGTGATGGTGAGTGAAGGAAGAAGGGTGTGTGGGTGAACATGGGTGCAAGAAAAGGAAGAAGGGTGTGTGGGTGAAGGATAAGTCAGCGGCGTGGCGTGGCACGGGGCGTGGCGGGGGGACAGGAGGAAGGGGAGGGGCCCGTGTGAGTCGACGGGAGGCGGGGTTGAGTCTTCGCCCTCTCGCCTTCATCCCCGCCTCCAGTCCCCGTCCCCACTCCTCCACCCCACCCACTCACGGACTCCAGCCCATCCGTGGATAAGACCTCCCAACTCCACTCCTTCCCCTTTCTCTCTCTTTCTCGCTCACCGTCCCTCAGATCCTCCGCTCCACGGCGTGGCGCTCACCCCGGGGGAGACCGCTGCTGACGTGTCCCGGGAGATTGCGGAGGAGGAGGCGGCGGCGGCGCGAGCCGCGACGAGCACCCCCGCCGCCGCCGTCACCACGAGCACCACCACCGCCGCTACTGGACCGCTGCCGCCCACTGCCGCCGCCGCCGCCGCAGAGCCGTCGCCGTCGCCGTCGCTGTCGCCGCCGCCGCCGCGCCTCTCGGCTTCGGGTGCGGACTCCTCGGAATGCAGTAACAACCACACGGGGTACCTGAGCACACCCTTGCAGTGGCACCGCGGCGGTAGGCGTAGAGGAGGCGCATGCAATGTCTTTTGGTTGTTTATTGACCCTTGTAGGAATCGATCCGGGGTTGTTACGTTGTCTCGTCCGCGTTGCCAAAAGCACACACACGCGCACAAGGCGCACGCACGCAGGCCAAGCGCAGCGCGCCGCCCGTCCCGCCTCCAGATCGATCAGAACGCAACGCCGCCCGCCTCACGCACGCACGTGGGCACACACGCACACATATACGCACGCACGCAGACACGTCCACGGCAGCTCTCCCGCCTTGACTTGTCATTTGCGGTCCCGAACGCATGCCGCGACCCCCGACCGACCCATGGTTCATCACGCTCCCGCGCACGCACGCTCGCACGCCGCATCGCATCGCACGCAGGTCCGCGCGCCAACCCTCCCGCCTCCAGCGGCGGCTACGCCGCCAGCTCCGCCGCCGCCACGGTCAGCAGCAACAGCACTCGTCCCACCGACCCGTACGGCCCGTACGGCACCAGTGAACAACAGGCCGAGTACGGCGGCGGCGGCGGTACCAGCATGAACGGCTCGACGCATGAGCTGCTGCCGCGCCGCGGCGACAGCGCCGCCGACCGCAGCGGCGTGGGCGTCGACAGCGTCGACGGCGGCGGCGGCGGCTGGTCTCGTCGCGCCGTCGAGGGTGGCGGGATGGTCATCGGCAGCGGCGGCGGTGTCGGCGGCAGCGTCGGCGGCCGCGCGTCGGCGCAGCGGCAGGCGCCGCTGAGCCTGGGCTCCAGTATCGGCGCACCGACGGAGGGTCGGGCCTCTCAGGCGGATCGGCTCGTCCTTCGGGGCCGCGAGAGCGTGTCAAGCATAAAGTCGGCGGGTGGGTCGGGGCTCGGGGGCGAGGGCCCGGACCTCTGTGTTGTATGTATGTGTTTGTTTGATTGAAGTATCCATCAAAAGATTCAAATCCAAAATCCAAACACACACACGCACGCAGGCAGTGGCGAGGAGGACTGGCACGACGCCCGCAGCGTGGTCTCCACTTGGTCCCTTATGTCCTGCTTCAGCGGAAGCAACCACGGCAGCATGCAGGGCGGCGCAGCGGCAGCGGCGGCAGCGGCGGTGGCGGCAGCGGCGGCGGAAGCCGACGGCGCGACGCCGCCATCGCTGTCGTACAGCGCCAGGGCCGCCGCCGAGGCTCTGACGCAGGCGATGCGGGAGGGGCAGCAGCGGCAGCAGCAGCAGCAACTGGAGGGTGGCGACGGCGACGGCGACGGCGACGGCGACGCGGCGGCAGCGGCTGGGCTGGGCGATGGGAAGCAGGTGCTGCAGGCCCAGAAGCAGGTGTGTGTGTGTTCGTTTGTGTGGGTGCGTGTTGGGCTCTTGTCAATTGTTTTTTTGGTGTCAGAAGCCGTGACCCGTACACCACGACGTACTGCGATACCGCACGTGGTGCTGTGTTATATGTACGGTAATGTGCCGTACTGTCCGCGCGCGCTGATGCCTGTCCCACGCCCCTTGTGCCACATGAGGGCATGGGGCACGGGGGGTTCATGGTCTGAACCCTGAACAACCCTGGATCGCCATGCCCTCGTGCCCCGTGTCCCATGCATGTGCCATGCGTCCATGCGCCCATACACACGCACCCCAACCTTTCCCTGACCAACGCAGGCGCCTGTGCTTCCGGCCACGCCGCCGCTTGCGGCACGCGGCCAGACCCGGCCAGCCGACTGGTCTCCCCCGCCCCAACGTGACACCACCACCACCACGACCACGACCACCATCGGCCTCTCAGGCCAGCTCAGCACGCCCGTGCTGGCGGCGCCGCTCCGCGCCGCCTCTGCCGAGGCGGAGGCGGAGGCGGGTGCGGCGGCGTCGCCGCTGCCGGCGGCAACGCCGCGTGCGGCTGCGGCGGTGGCTGTGGTGCCGGGCGAGGCTGAGGCCGAGGCGACGATGGCTGAGGCGGCGGAGGTGGAGGTGGAGGAGGTTCCGGTGCCTCCCGAGGTCCGGGGCATCGCTATCGGGGAGCTGCCCGAGTGGCAGCGACCCAGCTGGGTGCCGCCGGAGCTGATCCCAGGCCTGGGTAAGGTTTAGTGTAACGTCTGGGAGACACCCGGAAGTGTCAACTGGTGCCTTTGCCATACGTTAAAAATGGTACCGGTATCAGGGTTTCATGCGGCATCGCAGAGCAGGCAGGAGCTGGCTGTCGTGGGGTTGTTTACGGTAAGGAGATCGCCTACCCGAGGAATTATCCGCTTTCTTGGCTGCAATGATGTCGAATATACGTCAGCTACCGTAGTGGCCCAAGTGAACCGGCCTCCGCTCTATTTCCGCGTTTTTTACCTTTCACAGCCCCTCCTCCGCCTCCTCCTCCGCCTGGTCCCACCCTCCCCTCGCAGACCCCGCCACCCGCTTCGTGCCCGTCCCACGGGTCACCGGCATCGCCAGCTACTGGGCCAAGGTTCCGGAGCTGTCGGCGCCCATCCCCATGCCGATCGATCTGGCGCTCAACGTCAACCGCATGGCGAGGACTGCGCACGAGAGCATCCGCGGCATCCTGGTACGGCACGGCGTACGACAGCCATGGATCAGATCAGATCAGATCCTACCGCTGCCATGAGGCGGCCATGCAGTGCCGTCTGCCGTGCAATGCAATGTGGTTTTCTCGCCTTGTTTCTTTCCCCGACCCGCGTCCTTCCGCTGCCCTTCTGCTGCCCCTTCCGCTCCCGCTGCCAGCTCCGCCTCGCTGACTCGCGGTCCGGGGCTTCCAGGGGTTTTAAATTTAAAATTTAAAATTTAATCTCCACGTTCCGATGTGGGTCGGCTGCCGCTTTTGCTCGGCGCGGGTTGTCACCGCAGTTTCGGGAGACGGACACGGAGATCATCATGAAGGCGCGACTGACGCTGCCGCTGGGCGTCAAGATGACGCACCAGGTGCGTACGGCACCGTTGGTTGGATTGTACGGCACGGTTGACCGGTTGGTTTGAAGGGACCGCTGAGGATGAAGTCCGGGGTTCAGGGCGGGGTTCGGGCTGAAGGGCGACGATCGACGAGGAAAAAACGCCTGGGGGGAGTTGGTCCTTAGTGAGTCAGAGTCAGCCTTTGGAGGTTCAACTCGAGGCTGACCCCGCGTCGGAGGATCACGGGTTTCGGAACGATTGGAACGGCTTCGTTTCCTCATCGGATAAACCACCGGCTTTCCCATGTTACCTTTGACCCAACCTACCGTTTGACCACCGAATCCACTCGTTGCCAACCGCAAAACCCATTTTCTGAAAGGAACCTTTACCGCAAACGAACCGTTTGCCCCGAAACCACCAGGAGCACTACCACAAGGACAACAGCGAGCACACCGTCATGTTGCGCCGGGACGTCAGGCCGGGCAAGACGGTCACACGCATGTACTTCACAGCCGACGGCGACTCGCTGCTTGCGTGAGTTGAAATTCCAATATGAATCTGTAAAAGAATTGCTGTCAGTAGAGCCCGGTGAACTGGATCGCAGGGGCGATGGGTTGGGGCGTGGTGCGTGGAGAAATGGGGGAAACTTGTAATGTGGGTTGGGGTGGGATTGGCAGGGTATACTAGGGGCATTTCGAGTCCTGAAACCCCATCCCTCCTCCCTCTTCGGCGGCTCAACACGCAGGCTAGTGTTTGCGCTCCGAGGCCTGACCCCATTCCTGCAACTTATGTGTGTGTGCGTGTGTAAAATGCCGCAGCGCCACCGCGTACGACATGAGTGGCCGGATCACCCACACCGGTTACGAGCTGGTGCGCCTGATCGACAACGGCGACAAGATCAAGTGCCGGCAGTGGGTCGTGATCATGGCGTCCGGCAAAGTCGTGGAGCAGGACTTCGTGGGGCGCCGCGCCCCGATTCCGGGCCACCACTGACCGGCCATATGCCACCTGGGTTGACATCTTGTTGTTGCCTGGCTCGGCAGGTTGCGATATAATATGTTGCATTTCCAACAGCATAAAGTCGTTAGATGGGCGCATCGTGAGAGTATTGACTTGTTGTAACACGCGCAGGTTTAGACGTTGACTTGGGTTGAGGCTCTTTGATGCTTGTATGCTTGTGGTTAGGGTTTCGATATGGCGGCGGTTAGCATGCTCTTTTCATTTCGTAAAAGATGTTGGGAAATTCGGCATGGATGAATGGCCAAATCAGGGCTCCGACTGTGTAACGACACCGACCCTGTCCACGCCAGCGTAAACCATAACCACCGTACGGCGATTCTGCGTTCATTTTCACTGCATGACCCCCGCATCGTGGTGGCTGAAGTTATAATTGAGCGCTCTCCTGTCTCAAGGCATCTTTCGCGAGGCATTTGACCGTGGGCTACGCTGTTGACGCCTCCGAAAGCAACTGTACATAAACGTGTTAGTCTTACTCCCGAGGTTTACCTGGACGCAAGTTTCTGCCTTTCACTAGGACACAATGGCCCCAACCTACGCAGAGCACCTCAACGTATGTTTTACGGGCTCGAGAGCGAGCTACGCGCGCTTTTGATTGGCCCTGTGGCCGCTCCGGCTCACGTGCGCGAACACTGCACAGGTTATCAAGGGCTTCTGTGACAAGGCGGATGGCAAGGACAAGCTCACGGCGCTCATTCAGGTGACAGCGGCTGGTTCCGAAATTGTCTCGTCAGCTGCGTGTGGCTTGACTCTTCGCGCGTCCTTTCCATCGTTGCAGTATGCCTGCATGTTCATCTCGGCCGGTGAGCCTGGTAACATCAAGAAGATTCAGGCGTCGGTGACAGCGGCGCGCAAGGTCTTCCGTATCATGCGGGTGCGTCGAGTGTGACTAGGGCTGACAGAGGCAGGTGCAATTCCTGTGAACTTTCACGCTCACTTGTGGCTCCGTTTTGCAGCCTCTCGAACTGATGACGCCTATGATTATTTCGCCGGGTTTCACGGGGAAGCAGCCAATCCTGCTGGAGACCATCAACAAGGTGCGTACTAAGACCAAGGCTGCTGCTGTAGTCATACGCTCTGAGCAAGTCTGGGGGACTGCAACCCATACTTATATGCCATGGTATTCTTGGCATTCGGGGTAGGGGGCGAGCGTGGGGTTGGCGGCCTTTCACCCCGCTGCTTTCACTTCAGCCGTGTTCACGTGGTGTGTGTCTAAAACCCTAAACCCTAACGTTGACTTGCGAGTTGTGGAGAACTCTCGTGCCGTCCCTTCACTTGAAAGGACTCGACCCTGTATCGACCTGATGTGTCTCGCCACAGGCTGAGCCACAGGCTGTCGTGTGTCGATACCCCTATGTCCAGTGCAACGACATTGTAATCATGAGGCGCAGCTGTTCTTGAGGAAGCAGGAAACCCAGCTGCGTGTCTGCTTGTTGACCCAATTATACTCGGAACCTCATTTATGCCGTACGCTGCTGAGCCTTTTTCGGGGTTCCCCTAAAATTCCTTCGCCTTGCAGCTCAAGACGGTGCTAATGGCGGTGTACTTCGGCGCTGACCACGTGGTCTGGGCACACCAGATTGGCCTTATCCAGAACAAGGCGATTGGGGAACGGTGAGTGGGCTGCGCCTGGTGCGCTGCAGTATGGGGACAGTCCAGGAGTGATGTGTGCGGGGCGCATGATAGTGGCACACTGCATCCCATCTCCCAGCCGGACAGCGTATTTGAGCTCCGATCTCCAAGTATGCGGCCAGTTCCAAGTATACGGCCAATACCCAATAAACATTTTGGTGGGGATGCAGCAAGCGGGTGGCTGGGTGCTGCCCGCCATCCGAGTACTACCCGAGGGGGAGTCAGAGGTGCCAGTGTGAACGCCGTGTAAAGTTAGCAGCAGGGTTGTATGGGCAATTTGGGGCCCAATCCTGGTGCCTGGTGGCATTGGGCTGTGGTGTCGCGATCCGTTCAGGTGATCCCAAACCCGTGCTTGATTGGATTCCATGCCCGGTCGCGTTCAGAAATATGGATTCTTTCGGAGGCCCAAACCCATCCAGAAATGTGCTAGGGGATCAATCTGCTCCCGTGCACGATTTGTAGCCATGTCCGCTTGGGAGTCCTGTCTTGGCTGATAGGAATTTAGTCGCCTAGCGCCGACTCTCTCATCTGTGTTGGTTTCGGCGCTGGCAGGTACCAAAAGCTGTCCCTGTGGACGTGGGCGCTTGGGTCGGTGTGCACTGTCGCGGCGGAGAGCTGGATGATTGCGGCTCAGAGCGTGACGCGCAAGGAGGGCGAGTCGGAGGAGGAGTACGGCAAGCGCGTTGAGGAGGTCAAGAAGCAGATCAACCAGCGGCTGTTCCTCGTCATCCACGCGTTGGTCCAGGTGGGTTGTGGGTACGGTAGATGGATGGTTCGGTGCGGAGCGCAGAAAAGGGCAGTGGAGGCACTGCGACTTGGGCAATCGGAGTGTTCCACACGCTAGTTGTGTGCATGGTTGGGGGAGATTGATGGTGCAGCCGGCCACGTGAAATATGGAACCGGGGCTGCACTGTAAGACTGATCCTCTTGCCCTTGTCAATGGTGTGAGCAGCGTTCAAAACAACCCCGAACATGGTTATCCGCGCATGTACCGTGCTCGCTCGCCCCGCGACCCCCCTGCCTCCCTATTCATTTTCGGGAGCGCAACCGATCTCAACTGACACCCTCCCGCCCTACCTCCCCTTCCCGGCGTCTCTTCCTTGCGCAACTCCTCAGGCGGCGCTCGCAGCGGGTCTTCTGCAGGTTCTGCCCTTCAAGCCGCGCACGGTGGGCTTCCTGGGCGTTGTGGCCTCTGCCATGAACTGTTACCTGTTGCTGCCCGCCTACCCTAAGCCGGCGCCCAAGCCCGTACCGGCGCCCAAGCCCAAGACGGTATAAGGAGAGCGCCCGTCGCCTGACTCGGCTGCTTGAGCTCGACGCGGCGCGTCCAGCTAACTGCGGGGGCCTGCAGCGGGCTCCGAGCATGTTTTCGAGCGGGATGGGTTGTCGTTTTCTTGCTTGCAGGCATGGCCTGTCTCGTCGTTTTGATGCTAGGTATCGTGTGGGTTTGGGGGGTCGATTCGTGCACTCCGTGTCGGGTTTTGGGGGACTCGTTTGGGGAGCTTGGTGGCACGGGGGCGGCACAGGAGGCTCTTGGTTAGATAGATTTACAACACGTTCAGACGGGGCCGCCGGTAAGAGGCGGCCGAAGATGACCCACGGGTCAAGGCAAGGGGCGGGGGGCCGGTGTGATCTGTGCAGCACTGCTGCTTTTCGGGGGGCTTTACCGGTGAGGCTGGCGTTCTGTTTGGGAGGCTTGCAAGCGCAGGGACTGGCAATGCTGTATTACTGGCCGCTTGCAATTTGGCGACCTGTACTGCTGACGCGGCCCACTGGATGATCGTCTCATGTATCTCCCTTGGCCGTCAGATATCGGAAATGTTTGGTGTATATCAGCAGGTTTTGTTCGCCCATGAATATGGGACTTCGCTGATGGTTGTCTTGTGATTTCGCTGTGTCGTGCTTCGGAAGTGTCCGTTCGCATAGCTGCAGTGTTTACTTTCCAAAGTAAAATGGCGTTATTCTGTGCCGATGTTACCTGCGTAGGTGGATTGCCTTCTGAGCCGAATGTAAAGCTCCGATCGCCAAAAAAACGAATTCTTCCTGCCAGTCGCGGGCTTCCAACAGCAGCAACAGTAACGAAAGCTTATATATTACACAACTGCCGTTGCATTGAGAACGCTTTTAGTGGTATTAGTGGTATGCCTTGAAACGGACTGCCACGCGCTTCCTTAACGACCATCGTCGCAGCATTGAACGCGGAAAAGACCGCGCGAAATGTTGTATCTGCCATCGCTTAGAATATGGCTGCGGCGTGCCTGTCAGCTCGTGCTCTGCCTTCTAGGGCGAGTGCCTGTGCACGTTGCGTTCGTCATGGATGGCAACCGTCGTTATGCAGAGCGGCAGCACGTCGACAAGGCGACCGGGCACACCCACGGCTACGGAAAGGCAGGTCTTCAATTTTATTTGTTGGGAACAATAGATCGCCAAATTGGCCAAGCGGTGCCCCACGCTGCTTGCAGATGGTCGATGTCATCCACTGGTGCGTTGAGCTGGGCGTCAAGTACATCACGGTGTACGCCTTCAGCATCGACAACTTCAAGCGCTCTCCAGACGAGGTGACGGCGCTGATGCGGCTGGCCGAGCACAAGTACGCAGAGCTGGCGCAGGTAACCCATGCGGGACCGGGGGTCGCCGATCATCCGCTGGTGGTGCTGGTGGCCATGGCGGCTCGTTTCCCCGGCCGATCTAGTGCATTCGCGCCCGCGCCTGCCCGCCTAATTTCCCGCCACAAAAACCCCAACCACTATCACCCCCAACCGCCAACTCCCAACCACCCCCTTGCAGGACAACGGCCTGGCCGAGCGCGAGGGCATCCAGATGCACATCGTGGGCGACCTGCAGCTGCTGCCGGGCGCCGTGCAGGGCGCCGCGGCGCGACTGATGCGCGGCACGGCGGCGCTGCGCAGCCGGCGGGCCACCCTCAACGTTTGCTTCTCCTACACGTAAGAGAGGCGTTACGTGGTGAAAGGTTCTGGCCGCCGGTTCTGCTACTGCTGCTCCCGCAGCAACAGCGGCAGCAGCAGCAGCAGCAGGAGTGGGGTTACCGTGTTGCGTCGGCGGTGGCGGCTTCCCCTGGAGCGGCCTGAGCTGCTGGACCCGCCCCGCTGTTGGCGTCGCTGTGGCATCCCAGTGCAGTGCAGTACGGTGCGCGGCACCTGCCAAACCTGCGTTGCGGGGCCGTGCCGACTAGCCGCCAGCGGCCCTCATCCGATCGCCGCAATCAACCTGAACACCTCCCTCCTCCCGACCCGACATACACGCGGCCCACCAAAGCCAGTACCCTACAGCTCCCCCCTGCCCTCAACCTCGCAAACCCCCTCCCCCGCACCGCCCTCACCCCTCCTCCCTCTCTCCCTCCCTCCCCCACGCCGCAGCGCCAGCGAGGAGTCCGTGACTGCCGTACACGAGCTCCAGGATGCCGTACGCTCAGGCAAGCTGCAGCCCGACGACGTAACGCCCGAGGCGCTGACCGGCGCGCTGCGCACCGGCGCCGCCTGCCCCCCCGTCGACCTGCTCGTCCGAACCTCCGGGGAAACCCGCCTCTCCGACTTTCTGCTGTGGCAATCCGCCCACGCGCACCTGTGCTACCTGCCCACGCTGTGGCCCGACCTGTCGTACTGGGACTTTGCGCGGTGCGTGCTGTCGTACCAGCGCCACGCGCGCACGCTGGCGGACCTGCGCCGCCGCGCGGCGGTGCGGCTGGCGGCGGCGGCGGGGGTGGCGGCGGGTCGCTGCGGGCGCGACGGTGAGGAGCAGGATGGCGAGGAGGGCTGCCCACAGCAGCAGCAGCAGCAGCAGAAAGAGCAGGAGGGGGCTGGGGGTGCGGAGGGCAGCGCGGCTGGGCTGCAGCAGCGGAGCTGCGGCGCCTGCGCAACGGCGCCGGCAGAGGCACGGGCGTCCGCGGCTGCTTCGCGGGGCGTGGCTCCGTCGGCGCCAGTAGTGGCGGAGACAGCCAGCAGCGCCACGTCAGCAGCGCAGGGCGCCGATGGGGAGGAGGCCGCTCGCGCTCAGGATGACCTTCCGGGCCATCGCGCTGCGTCGCTGGACGCGACAGACGGCGGGTGCGGTCGCGCAGGGAGCGCGGGTGGCAGAGGTGATGATGGGCCGCAGCGTGGGCCACCGGGGATGTCGTTGCCGCTGGCGGACTGGTATCTTGGCTCGTGGTTTCGGAGACTGGTTATCGGGGGCTTATGGCTGTTGGGTTGGCGTGGCGATGGCGTGGGCGTAGTGTCGGCGACTGGGGCCAGCAGCGGTAGCGGCAGCGGTCGGGGGAGGAGCGGCGGCGGCGGCGGTGGCGGTGGGGCTGCTGGCCGGGAGGTGCGTCTGCTACGCTTCTTTGAGCGGCTGGAGCAGGCGCGGCTCGCGTGGATTGCAGCGCACGCGGACCTCTAGGAACTAGGATGCATGCGTGATTCACACAGTGGCGTCCGTTCGTGAACCGTGGGTCTGCAGCGCTCGTCTTTGGGCGGGCGGGGCCGGGCCGGGGGCGGGGGGCCGGGGCGGCGCCGGCCGTGACCCGCGGGGTCGGGCCGTGAGACCACCCGTGGAAAGGGCCCATGAGACCACCCGTAGGTAGGCCTGCGGGGAGCGAGCTACCCCAGCCACAGGTGGGGTCTGGTCAACCAGGGTCAAACGCAGCGCCCGAGGAAGCGCCCCGCCTACGATCCTATCCGGCCCCGGCCACACCCTAAATGCCAACTCCTCTGACAATGGCTGGGGAATCCATTTTAAGCCGCAGCCTTGGCGGTCCTTGTCGTCTTTCTCTACGCGCTTTGTCGCTTCGGCGCTCCCCTGCTGCTGCGCCCATCGGGAGCCCTTGTACAACGCACGAGGGGCGCGCTTGATGAGAAAACACTTGACACCGTGTGGGGTAGCTGCTTTAATGGCAATCAAAAGCAGTCAATGATGGAGAGTTGTGTCCGGCCCCGGAACCGAGCAGGATTTCAACTGGCTCTGGAGCCACGCCCCGGCAACGAAAATTCCAATAGCGACCTTCCAATTGAACCTATTTGCCAAAAACAACTGTGTGTAACATTTAATACTGCGATGCGTTTGGGGCTTCAGGTGTTGAGTGTGACGCTAGGGCTAACTGCCACTCGCTGACGAGGACATCCGCGTCCACTAGTCTACGCGTTTGGTTTTGCAAAAATTGAAAATACATATTGTGGAGCCAATTCTGTACACTCCTGGTATATGGAAGCATAGGAGCGTCAATACGACGAAAGCAACGGCAGAGTTCACAATTTAGAGACCTAGCGGGCGATGCCTTTTGGAGCTCCCCAGGAGGGTTAATATGGCGCATCCATTTCAGCAGCGCAAGCTTTTCATCACGGTGCGTGCCTCACCGAGGACCTGACAAACAGCAATTTCCCAGCTCAGCACGTCTCAGCCCCCGCCCAAATCCATGACAGGTTTGCAAGGCCGAAATCGGGTGGGACCAGCCTGAGTCGTCTTCTCTCCAATCGGGATATGTCACGCTGGTGGCTGGGCCTTTCCGGTGAGAGGGGCATCTGTTGGCGTTGGCATCTGGGTGCCCCAAGGCGGAGCAACGGTTGGTCCCCGAAGACCTTGGACAAAGTGCCCCCACTCCGCATTGCCTTCGCGCATGAGACCTTCATCCTTACATCAGTCTCTTGCCGTGCGGTCGGCACTGCGTTATTAAAGAAGCCGTGAGAGGAGGTACAAGACCCCGGAGCCCTTCACCGCCACCACCAAACGCCCACACCAAACCCTAAAACGCCCGCAACCCAAATCGCCGCAAGCCCCCTAATACTTCCCCCGCATCCCCGCTTCCGCTCCCCATCACAGCGCCTCCACACGCAGCGTGCCGGCAACCCGCAGAGCCCGTGGAGCCGCCGCCGCCGCCACCTCGGCCCCCGCCCCCTCCTCCTCTTCCGCTGCTCCTGCTTCCACTAGTCAGCAGCTGAGCTGGGCTCCCTCCCTGGGCGGCGAGGTGTTTGTGTTGACGGAGGACGGTCTGCTGGTGGCGGATCTGACGGTGGGGGTGGAGCTGTGGGGGCGCAGGGAGACGGGGGGAAGGTGGGGCGCGTCGTCGGAGGGGGTGTACGCGCAGGTGAGGGGGTTGGGGGGGGGTTGGGGCGGGTTCGGGGGGGGGGGACGGGGGGAGGGAGGGAGGGAGGGGGCCCCGGGGCCGGAGACGAGGGAGCGGGGGGCGGGGTGTCAAGGGTAGGAGGGAGGGAGGGAAAAGGATAATGCGGCTGAAAGCTGAATGCAGGCTGATGGGGCACGCGGCGCAGGGAGGGAGAAGCGGCGCAAGGGGGAAAAGGATAATTTTGGGTTTGTCGTACTCGCTGCCGTACTGATCTTCCCGCAACCTGGTCTCTGCACCCCGGCTCCAAACTTTCCACAAGCGCTTCGCCTTTTCTTTCCTCGCCCGTCGCTCCCCGCCCCCCGCCCCCCGCCCGCTCCCTGGCGGACTGTCGTACTTGGGGTAACCCCGCCCGCCTCCCCACGCTACCACCACCATCATAACCCGCCCACCTCCTCACCCGCCCATCCCTGGAGCTTCGCCCTTCAGTCTGAGATCTGTCTGGATGCGGAGGGGCAGGCGCTGCTGCTGTCGGGCAGGTGCCTGGAGGTGAGGCTGCCGCTGATGGCGCCGTCGTCGCAGGGCGGCAAGGAGGCAGGAGGCGGAGGCGGGAAAGGCAAGGGAGGTGGCGGCGGCGGTGGCGGCGGCGGCAGGGCCGGTGCCGCTGCTGCTGCGGCGGCACAACAGCAGCAGTCTTCGGCGCCTGTGCTGGGTGTGTTGGCGCTCAGCATGCTGCTGCAGCCGGCGGATGCGGAGGCAGGTGGGTGGGGCGGTGGGTGGGTCAAGCGGTGGGTGGGTGGGTGCCATTGTTGTTTAAGGGTTTTCTTGCCGCCGTGTCGTGGATTAATGGCGTCATGGAGTTGTGCCTCGCTGGGGTGCATGTGGGTCCGTGCATGTGGGTCCGTGCATGCACGTGTCCTTGTGATACACCCTCCGCACTCGGCCTATATACCCCCCTCCCTCTCGCCCCGCTCCCCTCACCCCTCCCCGCTCCCTCACCCCTCCCGCTGCCCCCCTCCCGCTGCCCCCTCACCCCCCCTGTCCAGTGGTTTCCCGCCACCTGCCCCCCGAGCTGGTTCCCCGGCTGCTGCTGGACACCAGCCGACTGCTGCCCGGGGCGGTGGTGCGAGGAGCGGCGGGGGTGGCTTACGTGGACCCGTGCGTCGTGTTCCTGAGGTGAGGATGGTGGGGCGGTGGTGAGGGTGGGGGCGGTCAGGGTGGGGGAAGGGGAGAAAGGGGCGGTGGTGCCAACAATGCAAGCGAGCGCGGCGCTGCATTGGTGGTGGTGGTGGTGGCAGGGAGGCGGCTTGAGAGGCGGGGCTGGCCGGGCAAGGGGCAATCGGGTCCCACTGACAAGGCCCCCGCATGCGACCCAAATCGGTTTCCCCACTTTCTCTTGTTTTGTTTTATTTATATATTTTTATAATTTATATATTTTATTATTATTTACTTATGTATTATTTATTTATTTATTTATATTGTTTATTTATTTTTTCAACTCGGCGCCCTGCATACCCTGCTTGCACCACCTTCCCGGCTCGCGTGACTGGTCAATGGTTGCCAATTTCGCATCTCGCGTCGTCGACTCGTCCTGGTCGTGGTGGCGGTGGGCGTACAAACTCGCGGCCACAGGGTGCGGCTCATTTCGGCATCGGGCCTGGGTCGCGGGGCCAAGGACGGCGCCGCCAGCCGCAGCTCCACCCCCGGCCACCGCCACCACCACCACCTCCAGCCACACGGCGGAGGCGGAGGCGGAGGAGGTCCAGGGGGGCTTCCGGGGCAGCTGCAGGACCTTGGCGCCAAGCTGCAGGCGCACATGGACCGAACCATGGGTCATGTCGGTGCGTTCCTGAGCCGTCTCAAAGAGCAGCACGGCAGGAAACGAGGGGGAGGCGGAGGAGGCGGAGGTGCGGCGGCTGCGGCGGCGGAGCCGCCGTCCGCGAGGCAACGCGCGCCGGCGTCGGCGGCGGAGCCGGCGTCTGCGGCGCCGGCGGCCGGTACGGAACCGGCGGGTACGGCAGCTAGTACGGCGCGGCGGAGGTCGATGGAGGCGCTGCATAGCCACGATATCAGCAGCGGCAGCGGCGGTGGAGGAGGAGGAGGTGGCGGAGGCGGAGGCAAGGACGTTGACCATGCGGCGGCGGAGGCGGTTATGTCGTTGCTGGAGAGCAACGGCTTTGCCGTTGTGGACAACCGCCGCCTGTCCAACTACTTTTGGTGCAAGGTGCGGCGGGCGCGGAGGGGTCTAGGACCCGGTGCAAGATCGGGCATGTGTTTACTCCTTCGTTCCGTCGCCTGCGCTTATTGTACGACGACAATGTGCGCACATGATGATGCCGTACCTCCTGCCGCCCCATGTCGTACACACAGGTATCGTGCGAGGGGCAGTACCACACCAGCCGGCTGGTGCCCGTCTCCGGCGGCGCCGTACGGTGGGACGAGACGTTTGTCATCGCCGCGCTGCGGCCCGCACGGAACGCGCCGCTGGAAATCGAGTTGTACGGCAGTAACGACAGCAAGTACGACGACAGGGGTTGGGTCCTGTCTTCTTCTGTGCTTGGTCGGTCTCCCTCTCACTTCGTCGTACGAACAAAGCACGCACGATGTTTCGTCAACGCCATTCAACGCCACTCACTCACTCGCTCGCTCGCTCACTCACTCGCTCGCTCGATGGTCCGCAGGTCGCGCGGCAAAGTGGTGTGCCAGCTGTCCGTACCGCTGTGCGACCTGATGGACCAGGTGCTCCGAAACCACCACCAACGACTTTTGGACGAGCGCCAACCAACTCCGCCCCAGCCGCCCTACCCGGAACCGCACCCTCCGCAGTCACCGCACCCCCACTCGCGTAGTTGGCGCCAGGTCGCCGCTGCACTGCCCGGGGCGGGAGTGCTGCGGTCCGCCGTCGCTGCCGCGGCCGCGGCAGCGGCCGCCGGCGCCGGCGGCGGCGGCGTCGCCGCCGGCGGCGTCAACGGGCTGCCGCCGTACCATCCCGACAGCTGGACGCGAGGTCGGGCGGTGCTGACGGCTCGGATCGGTGGACCCGGCGGCAGCGCGTCAGCGATCCTCGGGTCACCCGTCGGCCCCGGCGGCGGCGCGCGCGAGTGCAGGTTTCAGTTGGAAGTTGAGTTGGTTGACGCTGACCCACGGGCCACCGCCAACGGCACGCAGCTGCTGCCCTGGGCGCAGCAGCCGCACCACTCCCATCTCCAGGGAGGGGCACTGCTGGGCGGCGGGGAGTTGGCGGGCGCCCTCCGCGCCAGCGTCGACGGTGACGGCGGCGGCGGCGGCGAAGCCGCCGCCGCTGCCGCCACCGCCGCCGCCACCGGCTCGTCGACGCCGTACACTGGCGTCACAGCGACGCGGCAGGACTCGGAGGGCAGCGTGGTGATTGGGGCGGCGGCGGTGGCAGGTGCCGACGGCGGAGCCGCGGCCGTACTGAGCCCGCCCTGGAGTCCGGTCTCTCGGAGCGGTGTCGGCGGCGGCGGCGGCGGCGGTGGCGCGCTGATTCGTGCGGGTGTGGGCACCGGTGGCGTCCTGAGGTACGGCAGGCGCTCACTAACTCATGCGCGCGCTTGGGCTGTGTTCGTGCCAACCCGTGCCCTGCCCTGCCCTGCCTGGTCGTGTCCTGTCTTGCCAACGACTGGCTTTCGCCGCGTCCGAAAACCCTAAAACCCTAACAACCGTATGCGCCCCTCTTGTCCGCCACTCCATCCCGCCGCCATCCTGCCCTGCCCGGGGATCCTGCCTCCCGACTGCGTTCCCAGTCTGGGCTCCATCGTGGCTTCCTGCGGCCCACACGAAGGCGCGCCGGCGGCGGGTTTGGGAGCAGCGGTGGCGGCGGCGGCGGCGCCGCCGACGCCGCCGCCGCTGGCAGGCGAGGAGGACCTCTGGCTTCCGCCGCGAGGCCTGCCGCACATCCGCAGCCACGTCGCCGACGGTGCCGCGGCCGCCGTACAGAGCTCCCTCTCGCCGACGGCGACGGAGGCGGCGGCGGCGGACGCCTCCCCATTCGCTACCGCCGCCGCCGCTGACCGCAGCGAGCCGACGACCGCACCGGAAACTGGCGTGCCGAGCACACCCGTCGTGGGGCGGGCTGCCCCTGGAGCAGGGCCGGCGGCGGAGGCGGCGGCTCCGCCGCCGCCGGGGTTCTGTACGGCAGCCGCCCTCGCTGCCAGCGCCTGCGCCACCCTGTCGCTGGTCTGTCACGACTTGGAGCTGGAGCGGCCGCCGGAGGCGGCCGTCGGCGGCGCCGGCGTCGCCGTCGGCGGCCAGGCTGCGCAGCACGCCGCCGCCGTCGCCGCCATCACGCAGGGCGACTACTTTGTCGCGATTCGCTGCGGCGCGGTGTGGGTAACAACCAACAGCCTTCGAGTCGTGGGGACCGGCGCCGGTGCCGCCGGCGCCGCCAGCGCCAGCGCCGCGGCCGCCGCCGCCGCTGGCGGCGGCGGCGGCAGCGGCGGCGCGCGGCTGACGCCGCATCTTGGTCTGGTGGCTCCGCTGCTGAAGCCATCGGCCCTGGTCAGCCTGGCGCTGTTCCGCCGTACTGACGTGGTAGCGGGGAAAAAGGTACGACGGTACGTCCGTACGACATATTCAACGAAACCTAATCCACACGTTCACTAATCCGCTTTCACTCCGGGCGTGGCGCCATCCGTCGTCCGTCCGGCATCCCCTGCCCATGGCCCCGCTCTCGATCTCGCAGCCCCACAACGTGTAGCCCACAGCCACCCCCGGCCACCCCCGGCCACCATAACCTCCCTCCCCGTCTTCCTCATCCCCACCCCGCCTCCGCCTCCGCCTACCGTATCCGCCTCCCCGCCTCCGCCTCCGCCTATCCTCCGCTGCAGGTCCTCAACGTTCGCGCCATGATCGGCATGCTGGCTGCCGAGCAGCTGGTGGGCAAACTGCGCTTCCGGGCCTCCAGCCTGGTACCGGGCAGGCCCGTCACCGTGTGTCTGCCGCTGAAGGGTGCGTGGGTTTAACGCGGTTTTAAAGCTGTTCTAGGCAGGGAGGCGTCTGGTAAGGTCTGGGGAAAGGCGCAGCCGCCCTTTTCCTTCACCCACGACCCTGGGCCCTCCCTGGACCCGCACACACACACGCCCCGCCCCCGCCCCCCACTCCCTCCGCTCCCTCCCCCGCCCTGCCACAGCCGAGCGCTCCGGCCCTCGCCCCTGCGCCACGGTGGCCTGGTGCCGCCTGACGCTGCTGCTGGCTCTGGGGCCGGGAGGTCTGTCCAGATTGGTGGCGGGATACTCGGAGCCGCCCACCTACCCGCCGGTGGCGATGCTGCAGGTACGGCACGTGTGTGGGCTCGCCTCGGGGTTGATTGGGGCTAGACATTGCTCGGCTTGGGGCTGGGCTGGGTTGGGTTGCGGATATGCAACGCAGCGCGGCTGCCGCGCGTCTATGTGCCCGCATCCCTCCCGGCCGCATCTCTCCCTCCCTCCCTCCGCCCCTGCCCACCGGTGCCCCCCCCCCCGCCCCCAGGAGGGCGCCGTGCCTGGTGCGGGTCAGAGCCCCACACTGCCGCTGCTGGACCCCTCCAAGAAGGTGGAGCCGGAGGCGCTGGGCAGGAGGAAGCGGAGGCTGCTCATCAAGTGCGTGTGGGGGCTGTGGGGGTGGTGATGGTGCGGCTGGGTGGGCGGCTGCTGCGGGGTAGCTCCGAAACCCAAAGAGCAAGCCCTTCGTTTTGCCCTAAAAAACCTTTCGACCCTAAACCTACCCCTAAAACAACCCTAAGGCCGGCCATTGACGTCACGCCATGTCCGCACCCGCACCCGCACCTGCGGCCCCACACACCCGCACACCCCCGCACCCCCGCACCCGGCCCCCCGCAGGTGGGTGTCCGAGGCCAGTCCGGGTGTGTCCTCCAGCGCCTCTCGCAAGCTGCTGGAGGACGGACGCACCGAGTTCAATCCGGGGAGGACCACCCAGAACTGGAGGCGCATCGCCAGGTGGGTGTGGGTGCGGATGCGGTGTGCGGGGTGTGTGTGGTGGTGGTGGTGGTGCGGGGTGTGTGTGGGGGGGTGCGTATGGGCATATGTGCGAGCAGGGCATAGCTCAGGCCCCAACCCCAACCCCAAGGCACAGCATAGCCACCCCGGCGCGGCCCAGCACATGCATAGCAAACCCCAAACAACACCGTCGCCAGGGAGCCAGCCCCGGACTGGACAGACGGACAGACGGGCAGAATCCACGCTTCGCAAGATCGCAACTGACGCGGCCACACAGCACACCCCTAGCTAACCCCACTGCCCACTCCATCCATCCCTGGACCCCCTCCCCTCCCCTCCGACCTCCGCTCCGCCCCCCGCTCCGCCCTCTGCTCCCCGTCAGGGCGCTCTCCTCCGCCGAGCCCCTCAATCGCTTCTGGAGCCGCGTTCAGAGCTGGTCCAGTCCGCCGCTCACGCTGGCGGTGGCGGCGGGGGAGGTGGCGCTGCTGCTGTGGCCCTCGCGCACCCTGGCACTGGCGGCACTGGCGCTGGCGGCCAAGATGCTGGCGGGGCGGGCGGCCATGCTGCCTCCGACGGAGGAGGGAGAGGGAGAAGGGGAAGGGCAGGGAGAGGGGCAGGGCGCGAGGGGCAGCAGCAGACCTCGTGAGGCGCTTGCGGCGGCGGAGGTGGCGGCGGCGGCAGCGGGGTGGGGGGGCGGGGGTGAGGGGGCCGAGGCGGCGGGAGGACGCGGCAGGGCGGGCGCTGCGGCGTCGGCGGCGGTGGCGGCGGCGTCGGCGGCGGCTGGGTTTGTATCGTACTTTGGCGAGCCGCCGGCGATGGTGGACGACATTGACAACGAACCCGAGGGTGAGTCGGTTGGGCCCTCTTGCCGCTGCCTCTTCTCTTCTCTTCTCTCTTCTTCTCCCGTCTGCGATAGACAGGGTGCTGTCGCTGTTGCTGCGACCCGGTGCTGTTGCTGTCGCTGTTGATGTTGATGTTTCATGTGTGTGTGTCTGCGTCACCAATCTCACCATGGCGTCCCCTCCGTGAGCTACGACATGCCTGCCTGCCTGCCTGCCTGCCTGCCTGCCTGCCTGCCTGCCTGCCTGCCTGCCTGCCTGCCTGCCTGCCTGCCTGCCTGCCTGCCTGCCTGCCTGCCTGCCTGCCTGCCTGCCTGCCTGCCTGCCTGCCTGCCTGCCTGCCTGCCTGCCTGCCTGCCTGCCTGCCTGCCTGCCTGCCTGCCTGCCTGCCTGCCTGCCTGCCTGCCTGCCTGCCTGCCTGCCTGCCTGCCTGCCTGCCTGCCTGCCTGCCTGCCTGCCTGCCTGCCTGCCTGCCTGCCTGCCTGCCTGCCTGCCTGCCTGCCTGCCTGCCTGCCTGCCTGCCTGCCTGCCTGCCTGCCTGCCTGCCTGCCTGCCTGCCTGCCTGCCTGCCTGCCTGCCTGCCTGCCTGCCTGCCTGCCTGCCTGCCTGCCTGCCTGCCTGCCTGCCTGCCTGCCTGCCTGCCTGCCTGCGTGCCTGCCTGCCTGCCTGCCTGCCTGCCTGCCTGCCTGCCTGCCTGCCTGCCTGCCTGCCTGCCTGCCTGCCTGCCTGCCTGCCTGCCTGCCTGCCTGCCTGCCTGCCTGCCTGCCTGCCTGCCTGCCTGCCTGCCTGCCTGCCTGCCTGCCTGCCTGCCTGCCTGCCTGCCTGCCTGCCTGCCTGCCTGCCTGCCTGCCTGCCTGCCTGCCTGCCTGCCTTCCTGCCTGCCTGCCTGCCTGCCTGCCTGCCTGCCTGCCTGCCTGCCTGCCTGCCTGCCTGCCTGCCTGCCTGCCTGCCTGCCTGCCTGCCTGCCTGCCTGCCTGCCTGCCTGCCTGCCTGCCTGCCTGCCTGCCTGCCTGCCTGCCTGCCTGCCTGCCTGCCTGCCTGCCTGCCTGCCTGCCTGCCTGCCTGCCTGCCTGCCTGCCTGCCTGCCTGCCTGCCTGCGTGCCTGGCTGGCTGCCTGCCTGCCTGCCTGCCTGCCTGCCTGCCTGCCTGCCTGCCTGCCTGCCTGCCTGCCTGCCTGCCTGCCTGCCTGCCTGCCTGCCTGCCTGCCTGCCTGCCTGCCTGCCTGCCTGCCTGCCTGCCTGCCTGCCTGCCTGCCTGCCTGCCTGCCTGCCTGCCTGCCTGCCTGCCTGCCTGCCTGCCTGCCTGCCTGCCTGCCTGCCTGCCTGCCTGCCTGCCTGCCTGCCTGCCTGCCTGCCTGCCTGCCTGCCTGCCTGCCTGCCTGCCTGCCTGCCTGCCTGCCTGCCTGCCTGCCTGCCTGCCTGCCTGCCTGCCTGCCTGCCTGCCTGCCTGCCTGCCTGCCTGCCTGCCTGCCTGCCTGCCTGCCTGCCTGCCTGCCTGCCTGCCTGCCTGCCTGCCTGCCTGCCTGCCTGCCTGCCTGCCTGCCTGCCTGCCTGCCTGCCTGCCTGCCTGCCTGCCTGCCTGCCTGCCTGCCTGCCTGCCTGCCTGCCTGCCTGCCTGCCTGCCTGCCTGCCTGCCTGCCTGCCTGCCTGCCTGCCTGCCTGCCTGCCTGCCTGCCTGCCTGCCTGCCTGCCTGCCTGCCTGCCTGCCTGCCTGCCTGCCTGCCTGCCTGCCTGCCTGCCTGCCTGCCTGCCTGCCTGCCTGCCTGCCTGCCTGCCTGCCTGCCTGCCTGCCTGCCTGCCTGCCTGCCTGCCTGCCTGCCTGCCTGCCTGCCTGCCTGCCTGCCTGCCTGCCTGCCTGCCTGCCTGCCTGCCTGCCTGCCTGCCTGCCTGCCTGCCTGCCTGCCTGCCTGCCTGCCTGCCTGCCTGCCTGCCTGCCTGCCTGCCTGCCTGCCTGCCTGCCTGCCTGCCTGCCTGCCTGCCTGCCTGCCTGCCTGCCTGCCTGCCTGCCTGCCTGCCTGCCTGCCTGCCTGCCTGCCTGCCTGCCTGCCTGCCTGCCTGCCTGCCTGCCTGCCTGCCTGCCTGCCTGCCTGCCTGCCTGCCTGCCTGCCTGCCTGCCTGCCTGCCTGCCTGCCTGCCTGCCTGCCTGCCTGCCTGCCTGCCTGCCTGCCTGCCTGCCTGCCTGCCTGCCTGCCTGCCTGCCTGCCTGCCTGCCTGCCTGCCTGCCTGCCTGCCTGCCTGCCTGCCTGCCTGCCTGCCTGCCTGCCTGCCTGCCTGCCTGCCTGCCTGCCTGCCTGCCTGCCTGCCTGCCTGCCTGCCTGCCTGCCTGCCTGCCTGCCTGCCTGCCTGCCTGCCTGCCTGCCTGCCTGCCTGCCTGCCTGCCTGCCTGCCTGCCTGCCTGCCTGCCTGCCTGCCTGCCTGCCTGCCTGCCTGCCTGCCTGCCTGCCTGCCTGCCTGCCTGCCTGCCTGCCTGCCTGCCTGCCTGCCTGCCTGCCTGCCTGCCTGCCTGCCTGCCTGCCTGCCTGCCTGCCTGCCTGCCTGCCTGCCTGCCTGCCTGCCTGCCTGCCTGCCTGCCTGCCTGCCTGCCTGCCTGCCTGCCTGCCTGCCTGCCTGCCTGCCTGCCTGCCTGCCTGCCTGCCTGCCTGCCTGCCTGCCTGCCTGCCTGCCTGCCTGCCTGCCTGCCTGCCTGCCTGCCTGCCTGCCTGCCTGCCTGCCTGCCTGCCTGCCTGCCTGCCTGCCTGCCTGCCTGCCTGCCTGCCTGCCTGCCTGCCTGCCTGCCTGCCTGCCTGCCTGCCTGCCTGCCTGCCTGCCTGCCTGCCTGCCTGCCTGCCTGCCTGCCTGCCTGCCTGCCTGCCTGCCTGCCTGCCTGCCTGCCTGCCTGCCTGCCTGCCTGCCTGCCTGCCTGCCTGCCTGCCTGCCTGCCTGCCTGCCTGCCTGCCTGCCTGCCTGCCTGCCTGCCTGCCTGCCTGCCTGCCTGCCTGCCTGCCTGCCTGCCTGCCTGCCTGCCTGCCTGCCTGCCTGCCTGCCTGCCTGCCTGCCTGCCTGCCTGCCTGCCTGCCAGCCTGCCTGCCTGCCTGCCTGCCTGCCTGCCTGCCTGCCTGCCTGCCTGCCTGCCTGCCTGCCTGCCTGCCTGCCTGCCTGCCTGCCTGCCTGCCTGCCTGCCTGCCTGCCTGCCTGCCTGCCTGCCTGCCTGCCTGCCTGCCTGCCTGCCTGCCTGCCTGCCTGCCTGCCTGCCTGCCTGCCTGCCTGCCTGCCTGCCTGCCTGCCTGCCTGCCTGCCTGCCTGCCTGCCTGCCTGCCTGCCTGCCTGCCTGCCTGCCTGCCTGCCTGCCTGCCTGCCTGCCTGCCTGCCTGCCTGCCTGCCTGCCTGCCTGCCTGCCTGCCTGCCTGCCTGCCTGCCTGCCTGCCTGCCTGCCTGCCTGCCTGCCTGCCTGCCTGCCTGCCTGCCTGCCTGCCTGCCTGCCTGCCTGCCTGCCTGCCTGCCTGCCTGCCTGCCTGCCTGCCTGCCTGCCTGCCTGCCTGCCTGCCTGCCTGCCTGCCTGCCTGCCTGCCTGCCTGCCTGCCTGCCTGCCTGCCTGCCTGCCTGCCTGCCTGCCTGCCTGCCTGCCTGCCTGCCTGCCTGCCTGCCTGCCTGCCTGCCTGCCTGCCTGCCTGCCTGCCTGCCTGCCTGCCTGCCTGCCTGCCTGCCTGCCTGCCTGCCTGCCTGCCTGCCTGCCTGCCTGCCTGCCTGCCTGCCTGCCTGCCTGCCTGCCTGCCTGCCTGCCTGCCTGCCTGCCTGCCTGCCTGCCTGCCTGCCTGCCTGCCTGCCTGCCTGCCTGCCTGCCTGCCTGCCTGCCTGCCTGCCTGCCTGCCTGCCTGCCTGCCTGCCTGCCTGCCTGCCTGCCTGCCTGCCTGCCTGCCTGCCTGCCTGCCTGCCTGCCTGCCTGCCTGCCTGCCTGCCTGCCTGCCTGCCTGCCTGCCTGCCTGCCTGCCTGCCTGCCTGCCTGCCTGCCTGCCTGCCTGCCTGCCTGCCTGCCTGCCTGCCTGCCTGCCTGCCTGCCTGCCTGCCTGCCTGCCTGCCTGCCTGCCTGCCCGCCTGCCTGCCTGCCTGCCTGCCTGCCTGCCTGCCTGCCTGCCTGCCTGCCTGCCTGCCTGCCTGCCTGCCTGCCTGCCTGCCTGCCTGCCTGCCTGCCTGCCTGCCTGCCTGCCTGCCTGCCTGCCTGCCTGCCTGCCTGCATGCCTGCCTGCCTGCCTGCCTGCCTGCCTGCCTGCCTGCCTGCCTGCCTGCCTGCCTGCCTGCCTGCCTGCCTGCCTGCCTGCCTGCCTGCCTGCCTGCCTGCCTGCCTGCCTGCCTGCCTGCCTGCCTGCCTGCCTGCCTGCCTGCCTGCCTGCCTGCCTGCCTGCCTGCCTGCCTGCCTGCCTGCCTGCCTGCCTGCCTGCCTGCCTGCCTGCCTGCCTGCCTGCCTGCCTGCCTGCCTGCCTGCCTGCCTGCCTGCCTGCCTGCCTGCCTGCCTGCCTGCCTGCCTGCCTGCCTGCCTGCCTGCCTGCCTGCCTGCCTGCCTGCCTGCCTGCCTGCCTGCCTGCCTGCCTGCCTGCCTGCCTGCCTGCCTGCCTGCCTGCCTGCCTGCCTGCCTGCCTGCCTGCCTGCCTGCCTGCCTGCCTGCCTGCCTGCCTGCCTGCCTGCCTGCCAGCCTGCCTGCCTGCCTGCCTGCCTGCCTGCCTGCCTGCCTGCCTGCCTGCCTGCCTGCCTGCCTGCCTGCCTGCCTGCCTGCCTGCCTGCCTGCCTGCCTGCCTGCCTGCCTGCCTGCCTGCCTGCCTGCCTGCCTGCCTGCCTGCCTGCCTGCCTGCCTGCCTGCCTGCCTGCCTGCCTGCCTGCCTGCCTGCTTGCTGCCTGCCTGCCTGCCTGCCTGCCTGCCTGCCTGCCTGCCTGCCTGCCTGCCTGCCTGCCTGCCTGCCTGCCTGCCTGCCTGCCTGCCTGCCTGCCTGCCTGCCTGCCTGCCTGCCTGCCTGCCTGCCTGCCTGCCTGCCCGCCTGCCTGCCTGCCTGCCTGCCTGCCTGCCTGCCTGCCTGCCTGCCTGCCTGCCTGCCTGCCTGCCTGCCTGCCTGCCTGCCTGCCTGCCTGCCTGCCTGCCTGCCTGCCTGCCTGCCTGCCTGCCTGCCTGCCTGCCTGCCTGCCTGCCTGCCTGCCTGCCTGCCTGCCTGCCTGCGTGCCTGCCTGCGTGGCTGCCTGCCTGCGTGCCTGCCTGCCTGCCTGCCTGCCTGCCTGCCTGCGCGCCTGGCTGCCTGCCTGCCTGCCTGCCTGCCTGCCTGCCTGCCTGCCTGCCTGCCTGCCTGCCTGCCTGCCTGCCTGCCTGGCTGCCTGCCTGCCTGCCTGCCTGCCTGCCTGCCTGCCTGCCTGCCTGCCTGCCTGCCTGCCTGCCTGCCTGCCTGCCTGCCTGCCTGCCTGCCTGCCTGCCTGCCTGCCTGCCTGCCTGCCTGCCTGCCTGCCTGCCTGCCTGCCTGCCTGCCTGCCTGCCTGCCTGCCTGCCTGCCTGCCTGCCTGCCTGCCTGCCTGCCTGCCTGCCTGCCTGCCTGCCTGCCTGCCTGCCTGCCTGCCTGCCTGCCTGCCTGCCTGCCTGCCTGCCTGCCTGCCTGCCTGCCTGCCGGCCTGCCTGCCTGCCTGCCTGCCTGCCTGCCTGCCTGCCTGCCTGCCTGCCTGCCTGCCTGCCTGCCTGCCTGCCTGCCTGCCTGCCTGCCTGCCTGCCTGCCTGCCTGCCTGCCTGCCTGCCTGCCTGCCTGCCTGCCTGCCTGCCTGCCTGCCTGCCTGCCTGAGTGCCTGCCTGCCTGCCTGCCTGCCTGCCTGCCTGCCTGCCTGCCTGCCTGCCTGCCTGCCTGCCTGCCTGCCTGCTGCCTGGCTGACTGCCTGCCTGCCTGCCTGGCTGCCTGCCTGCCTGCCTGCCTGCCTGCCTGCCTGCCTGCCTGCCTGCCTGCCTGCCTGCCTGCCTGCCTGCCTGCCTGCCTGCCTGCCTGCCTGCCTGCCTGCCTGCCTGCCTGCCTGCCTGCCTGCCTGCCTGCCTGCCTGCCTGCCTGGCTGCCTGCCTGCCTGCCTGCCTGCCTGCCTGCCTGCCTGCCTGCCTGCCTGCCTGCCTGCCTGCCTGCCTGCCTGCCTGCCTGCCTGCCTGCCTGCCTGCCTGCCTGCCTGCCTGCCTGCCTGCCTGCCTGCCTGCCTGCCTGCCTGCCTGCCTGCCTGCCTGCCTGCCTGCCTGCCTGCCTGCCTGCCTGCCTGCCTGCCTGCCTGCCTGCCTGCCTGCCTGCCTGCCTGCCTGCCTGCCTGCCTGCCTGCCTGGCTGCCTGCCTGCCTGCCTGCCTGCCTGCCTGCCTGCCTGCCTGCCTGCCTGCCTGCCTGCCTGCCTGCCTGCCTGCCTGCCTGCCTGCCTGCCTGCCTGCCTGCCTGCCTGCCTGCCTGCCTGCCTGCCTGCCTGCCTGCCTGCCCTGCCTGCCTGCCTGCCTGCCTGCCTGCCTGCCTGCCTGCCTGCCTGCCTGCCTGCCTGCCTGCCTGCCTGCCTGCCTGCCTGCCTGCCTGCCTGCCTGCCTGCCTGCCTGCCTGCCTGCCTGCCTGCCTGCCTGCCTGCCTGCCTGCCTGCCTGCCTGCCTGCCTGCCTGCCTGCCTGCCTGCCTGCCTGCCTGCCTGCCTGCCTGCCTGCCTGCCTGCCTGCCTGCCTGCCTGCCTGCCTGCCTGCCTGCCTGCCTGCCTGCCTGCCTGCCTGCCTGCCTGCCTGCCTGCCTGCCTGCCTGCGTGCCTGCCTGCCTGCCTGCCTGCCTGCCTGCCTGCCTGCCTGCCTGCCTGCCTGCCTGCCTGCCTGCCTGCCTGCCTGCCTGCCTGCCTGCCTGCCTGCCTGCCTGCCTGCCTGCCTGCCTGCCTGCCTGCCTGCCTGCCTGCCTGCCTGCCTGCCTGCCTGCCTGCCTGCCTGCCTGCCTGCCTGCCTGCCTGCCTGCCTGCCTGCCTGCCTGCCTGCCTGCCTGCCTGCCTGCCTGCCTGCCTGCCTGCCTGCCTGCCTGCCTGCCTGCCTGGCTGCCTGCCTGCCTGCCTGCCTGCCTGCCTGCCTGCCTGCCTGCCTGCCTGCCTGCCTGCCTGCCTGCCTGCCTGCCTGCCTGCCTGCCTGCCTGCCTGCCTGCCTGCCTGCCTGCCTGCCTGCCTGCCTGCCTGCCTGCCTGCCTGCCTGCCTGCCTGCCTGCCTGCCTGCCTGCCTGCCTGCCTGCCTGCCTGCCTGCCTGCCTGCCTGCCGGCCGGCCGGCCGGCCTGCGTGGGTGCCTGCCTGGCTGCCTGGCTGCCTGCCTGCCTGCCTGCCTGCCTGCCTGCCTGCCTGCCTGCCTGCCTGCCTGCCTGCCTGCCTGCCTGCCTGCCTGCCTGCCTGCCTGCCTGCCTGCCTGCCTGCCCTGCCTGCCTGCCTGCCTGCCTGCCTGCCTGCCTGCCTGCCTGCGTGCCTGCCTGCCTGCCTGCCTGCCTGCCTGCCTGCCTGCCTGCCTGCCTGCCTGCCTGCCTGCCTGCCTGCCTGCCTGCCTGCCTGCCTGCCTGCCTTCCTGCCTGCCTGCCTGCCTGCCTGCCTGCCTGCCTGCCTGCCTGCCTGCCTGCCTGCCTGCCTGCCTGGCTGCCTGCCTGCCTGCCTGCCTGCCTGCCTGCCTGCCTGCCTGCCTGCCTGCCTGCCTGCCTGCCTGCCTGCCTGCCTGCCTGCCTGCCTGCCTGCCTGCCTGCCTGCCTGCCTGCCTGCCTGCCTGCCTGCCTGCCTGCCTGCCTGCCTGCCTGCGTGCCTGGCTGCCTGCCTGGCTGCCTGCCTGCCTGCCTGGCTGCCTGCCTGCCTGCCTGCCTGCCTGCCTGCCTGCCTGCCTGCCTGCCTGCCTGCCTGCCTGCCTGCCTGCCTGCCTGCCTGCCTGCCTGCCTGCCTGCCTGCCTGCCTGCCTGCCTGCCTGCCTGCCTGCCTGCCTGCCTGCCTGCCTGCCTGCCTGCCTGCCTGCCTGCCTGCCTGCCTGCCTGCCTGCCTGCCTGCCTGCCTGCCTGCCTGCCTGCCTGCCTGCCTGCCTGCCTGCCTGGCTGCCTGCCTGCCTGCCTGCCTGCCTGCCTGCCTGCCTGCCTGCCTGCCTGCCTGCCTGCCTCCCTGCCTGCCTGCCTGCCTGCCTGCCTGCCTGCCTGCCTGCCTGCCTGCCTGCCTGCCTGCCTGCCTGCCTGCCTGCCTGCCTGCCTGCCTGCCTGCCTGCCTGCCTGCCTGCCTGCCTGCCTGGCTGCCTGCCTGCCTGCCTGCCTGCCTGCCTGCCTGCCTGCCTGCCTGCCTGCCTGCCTGCCTGCCTGCCTGCCTGCCTGCCTGCCTGCCTGCCTGCCTGCCTGCCTGCCTGCCTGCCTGCCTGCCTGCCTGCCTGCCTGCCTGCCTGCCTGCCTGCCAGACTGCCTGCCTGCCTGCCTGCCTGCCTGCCTGCCTGCCTGGCTGCCTGCCTGCCTGCCTGCCTGCCTGCCTGCCTGCCTGCCTGCCTGCCTGCCTGCCTGCCTGCCTGCCTGCCTGCCTGCCTGCCTGCCTGCCTGCCTGCCTGCCTGCCTGCCTGCCTGCCTGCCTGCCTGCCTGCCTGCCTGCCTGCCTGCCTGCCTGCCTGCCTGCCTGCCTGCCTGCCTGCCTGCCTGCCTGCCTGCCTGCCTGCCTGCCTGCCTGCCCTGCCTGCCTGCCTGCCTGCCTGCCTGCCTGCCTGCCTGCCTGCCTGCCTGCCTGCCTGCCTGCCTGCCTGCCTGCCTGCCTGCCTGCCTGCCTGCCTGCCTGCCTGCCTGCCTGCCTGCCTGCCTGCCTGCCTGCCTGCCTGCCTGCCTGCCTGCCTGCCTGCCTGCCTGCCTGCCTGCCTGCCTGCCTGCCTGCCTGCCTGCCTGCCTGCCTGCCTGCCTGCCTGCCTGCCTGCCTGCCTGCCTGCCTGCCTGCCTGCCTGCCTGCCTGCCTGCCTGCCTGCCTGCCTGCCTGCCTGCCTGCCTGCCTGCCTGCCT